>OY787671.1:39408271-40130522 GCA_963678985.1 Spisula subtruncata
GGAAACGATCTTACGAGCCTCGGTTGCTCTTGACTACTGACGATATAGCTAAAAACCTGAATGAAAGTGAACAAGTGGACATGGCAATATTAGATTTTTCTAAAGCATTTGATAAAGTTTCTCACCAACGTTTATCAACTAAGTTGGAGTACTACGGAATTTGCAACAATACAAAAGAATGGATTGACAATTTCTTATCTGGTCGAACACAGAAAGTCGTTGTTGAGGACGCCACATCAGACACATCCAGTGTAACCTCAGGGGTACCCCAAGGGACTGTCCTGGGGCCCTGTTTTTTTTGCTCTACATCAATGATATTGATGATGACATTTCGTCCACAGTACGCCTCTTTGCTGACGACTGTGTCATATACCGCGTTGTTAAAACTGTTGCCGATCAGTGGAAACTTCAGGAAGATCTTGACAGACTTGTAGAGTAGAGTAAGTCATGGCAGATGGAATTTAATGTGAAAAAATGTGTCATAATGAATATATCTAATGCATCCAACAAGATACGCAATAACTACAAAATGAGTGGTGAAACATTAGAAACCGTAGGCCACCACGCTTATCTTAGAACTGAATGACCACCTGAAATACGATACACACATTGGAAAAATCACTGGAAAAGCTTCACAAACTCATTCTCATAAATCAGTGTATAGTCAAGTCCCTAGTGTGTATTACGGATGAAAAACACGCTGGTTGAACGAGAATGCACAAACTTTGGGATTCTTAAAACGCAACCTCAACAAATGCCCAAAAATAGTAAAAGAGAGAGCCTATCAAACACTTGTCAGACCAAAACTGGAAAACTCTTCACCAATATGGAATCCAACACAGAAACAAACAACAGAATTAAAGCAAATAGAACAAGTCCAGCGTAATGCTGCCAGATTTGTAGCCAACAAACCCTTCAATCCATACCATCCGGATAGCGTGCCATCAACCATAAATGATCTAAAAATGGCAGACTTTGCAACAACGAAGACAATTCTTTGACTTGGTACTGCTTTACAGGGTTGTTTATGACCTAGTCGCTGTGCCATCTTCCTACCTACCGAACCGTTCAACAATCCACAGTCTACTAGAGGATGTAACTCTCAAAACTTCATTCCTCCACATTGCTTGCGTAACGCATACCAACACTCGTTTTTCCCCACGACAGTAACTATGTATACCGCATTACTAACTGCAGTAGTGACAGCCCCAAGCCTGGACGCATTTAAGTCGGCAGTCCGGCAGCTGCCAGTGTTCCACGTATAGAGTAGTGGAACAGTTTTTGTACAGTGTAAATACATGTTCGCGGACGCTACGTCACTCGCTTTTAGACTCACTCAGCACTCTACATTTGCACAGTTTTAACCCTCTTCAGTAGATGTCCTTGTGGCGTTGAAGAGTATAACGTTGAAGTTGAAGTGTATGGGCCAAAATATATAGGCCTACTCAGTACACATTAAAAATGAGCGAGTTCATATCTTCATGTTAACGTATGTATATCTACTGATTATGTAAATATCTATGAAATGGAATATTTCTTAACCAATTTGTTTACATTTAAATTAGATGCAGATATTTTCACAAATGATTTTATCCGTGCAGTAGGCCCGTTTCGATCCACCAACGAGTCCGTTCACTGCAAGGTCCGGTTTCGTCACTGCCCGGAAGGGCCGTACTTTTTACCTTACCCAACCGGAAAGCGTCTGAGTAACATTGATGATTTTTTTTGGTTGAGAACATTTATTCTACGTTTTGTGATATCACGAAGTTATTCGAAGGTATAATGACAGTAAACAATTGAATACTACTTTAATTCATCTTGTTTTATGATGTGAAGTGAAATAAGTAAAATATACCCAGACTTTTATTTGAGGTAATTTCCTGAACCCTGCCAGTGCCAATGGCATGAAATTGATGAATGGTCCCCAAACTATAGTGCTAATGATAGACCCCGCGATTGCTTCACGGTATGCTACACTATGTTTCACAAACTAGGGTGCTAAAAAGCGGCTCTTAGATGTGCATAGCTTTTTGCGACACGATTCTTTGTCGCTGTTTGGTGACCGATTTAGAGCATTTAAATTCAATATACAGTTAAAGCACACCACACATGCCTTCATAAATACCTTTCCTATCATTCAATACCAATATTTGCAAGAACACTAACCTCACTGATGCACAAATTAATCCAGTTTCACTTCCACTGCCAAATTACTGAAATTTCCAGAATGTTGACAAACAACAATATGGCGAATTTTTATTAGACGAAAAAAGTGGCTAAAACCCGGTATCCGGAACATAAAATCCGGAACGATAATCAAGAACGACTACTCTGTACAGATTAATTATTTCGTCTAAGACACGTGCGTCTACATTAGATAACCAAAATGGGGTCAACTGAAATTGATTCACGGCGGCTGTCAGAAAAACGTTTTATCTAATATTGGTTGTGTAAAGGTATATTTAATGATGTTTTTGTAGTTTATGAATGAAATAAGCGTTACTATGACCATGTTAGCTTTTAAATACAGAATAGGTGGTTTAGTTTGCAAATTACACTTTGCTATGGAGAGCTATTAATAGAGCGATAAAACTCAGTACAGGAGCATATATTCATACCGCGAGTATCTGAGTTTTACTAGTAGAACTACCCAAACTAAGGATAAATCACCCCAGGATCACCATGGATCATTAGGTAGCCTTGATTATGAAGGCCAATTTGTCCCAGGTGGACTGCCCATTTACTGATTCCATTAGCCTGTGCAGCGATGCTTGTTTCCAGTCTTCCTGAAAACTGTCGGTACTGACCGATGATTTTTGGCTTGGACCAATGCAATTTGCTAGCCATTCCGATTCATGTGACCGACAAGAAATCCTGAAAATTGATGCATATTGTCAAAATATTAAGAGGATAATCTATCCGTGTCAGAAAAACAACTGCACCGGTCAATATCCGGCAATTGCCAATTTAAATTAATTGACCCTGATTAATGCGTAATGAGAGCTGGTACCCAAGCACATGGTAGTCAGTCTCGAGTATGGAGTGTAGGAAAACTAGGAAATTGTTTGCTCATAGTTCACTGCTTCGTTTGGTCAATAAACAATTCTTACACGGATAATTTATCCTCTTGATGTTTTGACGAATCTGCTTCAATTTTTTCTGGATTTTTTCGTTGGTCCAATGGACTGATAGGTAGGCAACTTGCATTGGTCCGAGCCCAAAATCATAGGTCAGGACCGACGGAATGATGGATTTCGGGAAGACTGAGATTTCTATATAGTCTGTCGATCTGTGGACCAACAGGTTATTGGCCAATTTCCGGAAGACTGCTTCCAACTGAGAAAGTTACAGTACCGAAATTGACGAATGCAACTTTCTCAGTTGGATCATGTCTTCTGGAAATGGAATGGGCATGCTGATAACTAAATTCCTTACATGCTGAATAAAAATTTACCCGCCATGGCTGTCAGGCAGGTGCAAACTTCAAAGACTGTACCAATGAAGGTTTTTTGAAGATTTTTCAGATTTAGTATCTTTTGCAGAATGAGATGATCAAATAAAAAAAGAGATGGAGAATCTGTTGGATGACATTGATGGTTTGGTTGCACCGGGACTGTCTACTGACACTCCTGATTGGTGTGTCAACTGTCAGTCATTGAGACAGGTAAGATACAGGGGCCGTATTCATCAACATTGTAAGTCTAAAACTCACTGTCAAATGTTCTATTTCGCTCTCATGTTGTTACAATACAAATGTACCCATTTTTATATAAATGGGCATACATGTTCAGTGGGTTACAACAAATAATCCAATAAAAATTCACATAGTTCAATCTAATTGCAAAGAAATGGCAGTGATTATAAATGTTTTGTATTTTAAGTCTAAGTCTGACTCTGAGTTTCAGTCTTACAATGTTGATCACGTTGAAAAAGGCCCTTGGATGTAGGGCATTAATAACTAGATGTTCTAATTTTTAGGTGAACACGCTTTTTGTCTGTTGTCCTTTCTTGGTTGAAGTTTTACATGCAAGTTATATAGGCTATATCTTAAATAAAAATATTGAGCTACTCTTGCTATATATACTATAATATAATAATAATTGAGGTATGTTATAGCTATACCAGATTAAACTGTGACTCCCTGCATGATTCGTAAAAGTCCGGAGTTGACGGTATACTGTAAATAAACATACAAAGCGAACACAGCCGAGCACAGTCGGACAAGCTTTACAGACTTTGATGAGTGTCTATTTAATCTGGTCAAGCTATTACTATTGTCACTATATTAAGTACTGATGTTATTTTTCAGGAGGTGAAACAGTTGAAGGAAGAACATTGTCAGAACTTTGGTCGTTTAAAACAGAAGATCATCAACACAGAGTAAGCCATGATACTTTCCTTGGGTTCATGATATATATGCATACAGTATGAACATATTGTGTACAAGATTATCCTCCCCAAGTTTACTATATAATCAAAGCGCCGATGGCACTGGAAGAACAGGGGTTGTTCCTATTGTCAGAAAAATAAGTTTACAGTCATAGAGCATATGAGGGCATATGCCACCCCAACGTCATATGTATGTTCCAGCATCTAGTTAATACATTATTACCACTACTGCCTATACTACTCGCAGTATTTTAACGTTGAACGTTTATCACTGACCGGATGGTAACCTAGCTTACATAACATAATACAATCACTGCCCAATATATTTACCAAGCTTCCTGCGATAAAGTGCTAAGTCATCACGCAACATTATAAACACTGTCTCGGCCAAAACCACATTATCGCTACCACAACTACTTTCCAATGATTCATGCAAGATTGAATCTAGGTCTTCACAGTTACATGAATACTAGTGAGTTACTAGTTTCATAACTGATCAATTATAAATTTATGTGTTTATACTTGATTGGAAGTACAAAGATGACTGGAAGGTGTAAAAGATACTTACAAAGTTACACTATCGGCTAATTAGGTCACCTTTCAAGGTGATTTTGCTTGAAAGAAATTACACTATACTATACTGCTTTCTTGTGGAGTCGAGCCCCTTAGGGCTAAAGCCTTACATGTACACTTCCTACAGTCTATTCTTTAACCAATTTTATTTTTACTGACAGTGAAATAACTTATCTTTATGAAATCAAAATAGTTTTGCCATTAAAAAGTTTTTGTTGTAAAATATTTGCTATAAAGCAAGTACCAGTCTAGAGCCTACGTCATTCTGAAACTTTCTCATCGACTCGAGCCCTCTGATTGATCAGTCTCTATTTGAAAACTCTTCACAAAACACAGTTGTGAAATAAAGTCAATTCATCTTAAATGATATTCACCGACTTTAATCAATGTGAACGAGCCTGTTGACAAATAAATCGTCAATAACATAACCCCATGATAAAAAGCTTAGTCATTGATGCTTACCAAAATGGATTTTCATGGTTGGTTGCTATAAGTGATCACAGAACGACTACAAGTTGTTTTCATTAACATTTGTTTTGATGTTGTGACAGAAAAACGACTTCCAGCATTTTTTTAACATGTTTTGGATAAGAACCATCTCCACATGTGTCCATATTTGACCCACACAATTAGGGCTCGAGTCGATGAGAAGGATCGAGTCGATGAGAAGGATCGAGTCGATGAGAATCAAGTATATATATTAAAAACACACTAATGATGTTTGTCAGCTAACATGTATTCTGTTATTTCCATTCCAGTTTGCTGATAAAGAAGTTTAAAGCCAAATGTGATGATATCCTTTGTTATATAAAATTAGTTTAGTTTTGTTGCTAAGTTAAGTTTGAGATAAGGATACAATCTTGAGCCGTGGTCAATAAATAGATATTATTTACATTTTGTTAATTTTGGTCACTTGTCCGACAGGAAAGAAACAAAACAGTTACTGGTCCTTCAAGACTTTTAGTATTGAGTCCTGTTAAATTATTGTAACTATGAATGGGTTTACTTTTGTCGTGTTTTGGGATAAGCAAAGACAAGTATTACCTACTTCCCCATTCAGACTAGCACGAATTGTCTTTCATTATCTGCTTGTAAGATGTTGATGATACAAGCCTTGTGCTTCAAGCTCGTGGGTTACTGGGTAGACTAGACAGATGGTACCTGTGAGTAACTTACATTTCGATGGGTGCCTGCAAGACTGTAGTAACTGCATATAGATAAAGAAGGACTTACTACAGTTTTGCAGGCACCCCTTGATTTGTATGTGTACATGGTAGTCATGTTTCCTACATATATGTAGATGTTCATATTGATCTTGAAGAAAGTTACAAAGTTTGTATGTGCTTATTCTCCTGAACTATTGGTTGGATTTCAATGAAACTCCACCAGAATATTTGACAGTTTTGTACCATTGAAAGCCAAGTTGCACATACTCAGTACTGTCAGGAATTTCAGGTCGGTAGAGTATTGCTTGAGTTTTAATCAATTTTGGAAACATTTATTAAGGTTTTGTGTCAAAACTCTTTCGAGTTTATTTGGTTATTTGGTTGATGATGCAATAAAAGGGAATTGTTGTTTATTGAAATCTTTGAAACCTGCCAAGCTAGTTAAATCCAAAATGGGAGTGATAAAGCAAAACATGTCACAAGATGCACTTTAAAAGGGATTTAGATGCATAAACAAAGAGTGTATAAATTTTAGTGGTTATGATTATGGGACAGAAGATCACTAAATGAGTCAAATGTACCATTGTTCAAAGTTGGGTGAACTTGGAAAACCTGAAATTACCAATGAAAATAGGAGTTACTCCACTTTAATAGGAGTACTTGGTAATTTATAATAAGTGTATGTGTATGCAGCTCCATACTGATCATTCTTCAAAAAAAGATATTTCATTATTTATTCATCCTTAATTGTTTGTAAATTTTGATCTTCAATGTAAGAAAACAGAAGAGGCCAACAAGAGAGCTGATAAATTTCAAAGGTAAAGTATAGACATTTTTAGCTCAACTGGACGTACGTACTTGATTATTTAAACCTTTCGGTCAAGGATAACCCATGCAAGTGCAAGCACTTATTTCCAATGGAGTCTTGTGGACACCAACAGTGCATGCATTTTAGTCTGATGCATGGGGTTTGTCCTGTTCACGTATGGGCAAAATCACCGTTTTTATGCTATAATGTATAATATAAACTGTAATTAATAAACATCACCAACACGTAAATCTAACATTATTTAACAAAATTGTTGACTAAATCAAAGAGCTAAAATACATTTTAGGTCTTTGTAAAATATATGTGAAGTCTTTCAAATTGCCTAAATGAAAAATGTAGTATGATCAAGCAAGTAATTTGCACACAGAGATCAAATACGAAACACAGGTCACATGAAACAGAATGCAGCATTTGTGTGAAACTACACTGCTTTTAAAAATATTTATTCAATCATAACTTATCATCATGTATTACAGGCAATGTGAAATTCTGGAGACACAACTGAAAGCTGCATTGATAGATACAGAACCATTGAGGAAGGTAATATCTTAACACATATACTGGTACTTGCCATATAAGACTAGGTCCGATGATTATAAACGTTGGAGTACATACTCCATGCTCCAACTCGTATCGTACTTTGAACACCAATCGGAGCATTTCTTGGTTACAAAAAATGCTGGCTGTAACTTCTTTATAACTGGATGGAAACATATGAAATTGGGGTTCATTTTCTTAATTAGATCATTTGCTACAAGTTGGTGTTAGTTTTGATGCGAACTTCTACAAAAAGCTGTTTTTCATGTTTGAGCATGGAGTACTGTAAATCCGGTATTATTCGTGGTGGTTTAATTTTCGCTAATTTTCGCGATTGGCCCCCCATCGCGAATTCATCATTTCGCGTAAATAACATTTCACAACATAAGATATATCCGAAAGAAATTTCAAACGTTTAATATAATCACATGTAATTAATTATGTGGACGAAGCTATTGTGTTGGCATAGTATACTATATAGCCATTTTGCATGCATTGGTTTTAGATTCTACAATTGCATGCAAAAACATTCAATTTCGTCCAGTGGTTGTAGTTTGTAAAATTATGTTTTTAATTGTTCGATATACGGGATACTTCCCAACAGACCTGACATTGTTAAACAGTTTGTTTACGGAGTATATAACAATACATCCTATTGACAAACACATGTACCTGTGAAAACACGATTAACTGATACAAGGTGTGATGCATTTATCAAACTACACTGATCACTGTATAAAACGTGTGATATATTTGTTATTATCGGTATAAAAGTAGAATTAAGCACTACTGTTGCATGTTAAACGGTTTTTAAGATTTTTATACATTCGCGAATTTAAGATTTTGGGACCCTCGATCGCGAATTCTTCAAATCGCGAAATAAGTTCAAAACTGAAAATCGCGAAATAAAGCTCACGCGAATATAAAGTGATTTACAGTATGGAGTTTGAGTATTAGAATGAGAAATGTTTATAATCACCAGGCCTGATATAAGACTGAATGCCAACAGTTCAGGATAGGGTCTCCAATGTTTCCCAATTGTGCGGAATATGCTGAAGGGTTTATGAATCGATGTGGATAGATTGCTTAAAGGTTACCAATGTATATAAACAATGTCGAACTACTATCTCAGCCTATAGGCAAACTGCTGGCATCACTTCGGCTGTCATTCGGAATATACAGCTACGATTCGGCGTCCCTTCTTTTTATCCATCAGCCAAGATCGACTCCTCATTGCTGATTTAGTATGACGCTGCCTGGGATCAAACATTTGACCTCCCTCACTCGAAGTGTGTTAAAGATGATTTGCTGTCTTATTGTAACAAACACACTGATTTTAGTCATGTTGCAGCCTTCTTGTACCATGTAAAGCTTTCCACGGGAGATAATCCTCGCCTCATATATTTAATTGAATGGGAGGTAACTAAATAAAGGAACTCAGTAGTGTTTTGTCTAGGGATCGGAACCCTGGTGTTATCAACATTATTGTGTGTTGTTTTTATACGGCCGTAAAACGGGACGTATTATGTGAACACCCTTGGCAGGCGGGCGGGCGGGCGGTGGCGTCCAATATTTGTCTGTACTCTAACTCAAACAGTTTTTGTCCGATCGTCTTCAAACTTGCTGACAATGCTTATGGGTGTAATATCTAGGCCAAGTTCGATTATAGGCCAAATCGGTGCAGGCCTTCTTGGGTTATGGTCCTTCTTTTACCAAAAAATGTGAAATTGGCCTTGTCTGTACTCTAACTCAAACAGTTTTTGTCCGATCGTCTTCAAACTTGCTGACATTGCTTATGGGTGTAATATCTAGGCCAAGTTCGATTATAGGCCAAATCGGTGCAGGCCTTCTTGGGTTATGGTCCTTCTTTTACCAAAAAAATGTGAAATTGGCCTTGTCTGTACTCTAGCTCAAACAGTTTTCATCCGATTGTCTTCAAACTTGCTGACAATGCTTATGGGTGTAATATCTAGGCCAAGTTCGATTATAGGCCAAATAGGTGCAGGCCTTCTTGGGTTATGGTCCTTCTTTTACCAAAATAAATGTGAAATTGGTAGAGATGGGACCGAATACCAAAATCAGTATTCGAATATTCGAAATTCATATTCGAATATATTCGAATATTCGTTGGATTATCGATGGTAAAGTATTCGTTCATCTTTTTCTCTTCTCTATTGAACGAAAGTTCCATGTCCGCTCTTATGCAAAGTTACGATATTCGTTAGTTTGATATTTCTGTTTGAACAATTGATATACATTCAACCTGATTTGGAAGTAATAAACATGTTTAAGATCTATAAATCGTCGTTTTTCTTTACGTTTCCGGCTTCAATGACGTGTGAATAAAGTTTTTATTAATAAGTCTGATTGTTGTGTTATTTCTAATGAAGATGGTACAAATTTGTTTGACTACGCGGCTTAAAAATCGTTGTCATCATCCAATGGGTGTTCCGCTCTGTAACTGCGGACAATGTGTTGACACTTTTTACCAACAACTACAACTTTATTCATGTATGCAAACAGCTAATCATACAGTGTATGAAACACCCGAATTAAAAAAAATCCCATACATTTGTTCGGTAATTAATTTAGCCCGCAAATCCGTGTTATTACGACGCTTGAATACAGACGAAATGCAAGCGTTTCGGGTGTATAAAATGCAATCGTTTTAAGGAAGTGTCATACTGTTTATTCAGAGTATACAGTTGTAATATACCGATAAACATGTCATAAAAGTGTCAATTAGGGACTTGATTATACATATCACACATTATGTTTTTATTAAGCATACGAAAATAATTGGAATTTACATGTATCAATTTTTGGTGACATTGACAATTTTTCTTTATTTTTTACGAATATTCGAATATTGAAATTGGATTCGAATATTCGTTCAATTTTCGAATATTCGAATATTCGGTCCCATCTCTAGAAATTGGCCTTGTCTGTACTCTAGCTCAAACAATTTTCATCCGATCGTCTTCAAACTTGCTGACGATGCTCATTGGTGTAATATCTAGGCCAAGATAAGTTTCAAGATGATTGTTCAAAAATGTTTTTACATAATATGGGCTTTTATTTCATAATCAATATTTTTTGTCACATGTGACATTTTGGCATCTTGTTTCAGACTAAAGTTAGCCTTGAAGAAGAATTGAATGCCAAGAAAGCAGAGAATCAGATGTTATCAGACAGACTGATTGCCACAGAGGTTTGTTATTATTCCATTCTCATACATAACATACAAATGAGAAGCGGTTGCCTAGAGATAGGGTGCACACTTGGGGATCGAGAAGTGCTGGATCGAACCCCGTCTGGACCACTGGTTGATTTCTCTGAGCAAGGATAAGCCACTTGCTCCTCGCCATAAATGAGTAAATGGGTACCTATGAGGGCAGTGTCTATTCCTGTGTTCTGCAGATCTATGTTGGTTTACATACATGCAGGAGAGATAAAGTTTCTCCAGGGAGACTTGAACGCAGATTTCCTTAGGTAGCTTAATGACCAGGGGAAGTTAAAATTCAAAGGGTGGTTGAACTGCTGAAAACGGCCCTAAAAAATTGGTTACTAACTTATACATGTGAATGTAATGTAGGTTAATGACATATGGTATCCCCATTTTGTAAACTTGCTACTCAGCCAATGTAAAGTTTAACTACTGTAAAATAATTCAAAATTTGATGGGACACATTTTTGCGGTTTATGTACCAATGACCAGTTAAATGGGACGTAAATTCGTGGATTTTGCATTTCATGTAATAAATACAAGGGTCGAAATTATTGTTCAATGGGATTTGATTTCATTTCGTGGTTAAAGGTGAACCATGATATCCATGAAATTTAATCCCCACAAAAATTAATGATTTTACAGTATTGTTTTATACTGTTTGTTGTAGAGTGCATGGAAACAGTATGAACATTTATCTAAAGCTAATTCTAGCAGCTTGGAAGCTATGGAGAGAGAAAACAAGGAATTATTGAAGAAAATAAAACTTCTGGAATCAGGGTATGTTCTCATGTTTAATTACATTCCCGGGGCCTTATTCATCAACATTGTAAGACTGAAACTCAGACTTAGACTTCAAATTGACATTGTTTATAATCACTGCCATTTATTTGCAATTTGACTTAACCGTGCGAAATTTTATCTGATTATTTGTTGTTACCCACTGAACATGTATACCCATTAATACAAAAATTGGTAAATTTATACCAACAATGGAGCGAAGTTCCAGTCTAGGTCTGAGTTTTAGACTTACAATGTGTGTGTTTTAGGCCCCAGTGTCTGGGTTAGTGGGTGTATACTGCTTTGTCGATGTTTGTCGATTCAACGCTATTTTCTGATTAAAAGCTTTTGAGAGCTTTTACTCTAAGTGTGTAGCGACGTTGATCAAGAACCAAAGTTAGGCAGTAGCACTTACAATGTTCCTCTTATAAGCCAGTGAGCTATCTACAATTCGCATATAATATTATTATGTTTATGATGATTATTATTATTATTAGAGTTATTATTATTATAATGTTAATAATTAAGTGCTTTCATAATTGCCTTGTTATTGGGCTGAAGACTTTCGTATTAGCCTGAGGTCGAAATTTACGATGGCGGCAATTTTTTTCCTGTGAGAACTACGGATTACATAATGGCCGAGCTAGACAGCCAATCAGAATGCTCGAATCTCATAATGGCTGAGTTTTCTCATAATGGCCGCCATTTTTCCATAATGTCTCAATAATGTCGAGGTATCGTTGATATTGGCCCTGCATTTAGCGGAAAAACTCGGCCAATATTGTATAGTCAATTAATAATGGTTGTTCCAGACCAGGTCCTGCAGATGACCCCTAATTAGTGATATGAAATTCTATTTAAATTATGTATTTAATTCAAAGAATTTAATAAAAGAGAATATAAAGTCTTATATTCTCTTTTCAGAAAAGTGAAAACAGGAGCAGCTAAAGAATTGAAAAGTAAGTTTAATAAGTATTGTATTGTACATGTATACTTATTTATCAAGACATGCTTGTTGTTTGAATTGATATATCATGCAATATCAGGCCTCGATCTCCGAAGCGACTCCATCTGAGCAATATCTCATCTCAAATATTGGCACGTGTCTTTATATTAATTTCAATAAAAGCCTTGACTGGAGTTGAGCATCACTATACAGAAATTACATTTTGTTTTTACAGCATCATTTTAAAAGCTGGAACTTAAGATTGATCTATAATTCTGACTTCAGCAAAATCTCAATTTGAATTGAGATTTCTACTTGAAATGCTTCAGGAGATCGGGGCCAGATACTCCATGCTTATAAAGCCATACAGCGGGGGTTGTAAATATAGATAAATTATGCTAATTGAAGGTCAAGTTGACTATAATACTCGTAATTCAATACAAATACAAAAAGTCAGTGCATAGGTTTTAAAATATATTGATCTTCACAGCTCAACTAGCAAATTGTCCCCTATTCAAAGAAAATATGTTTTTATGCCTGATCACTTAAAAACTGCTCTTTGGACACAGTCTTGATTGTTTATATAATCAGAAAGAATAAGGAATATGCACAGTCGGACCACTTAGCTCAGGCGGTAGAGCACAACTTCTGAATTTGGGGTTGTGGGTTTGAATACCGGGTTGACTAACTAAAATTTATAATGATGAGACTTTAAACCTAGGTCCCATGTATGGGTGCTGTACGCCTGGCATAAAGAACCCATGGTGTCTCTGGAGCGAGTACATATCCTGTATCTGCACTATACCCCGAAACATGAAATGACTAAATTTTTCAAGGGGCTTCGCCCATACGGAATATGCAGTGTCAAGAATAAATAAAAGCATACAAACGAATATGCATGACATGCTGGTAGTAATTTGTGATAACACATTTTGTTACTGAAATTCGTATTACTGTATTTTGCATTAAGGTGAAGCTCCAAACTGTACAAGCCATGTAGTTTTCACAGTTTTTGGTTTATGAGAGAATAAAAGCTGACACTAGGATTTATTCCCAGATACCATATTCATATATACAATATAAATATTATAATAATTGTGTTATTATTGTAACAGGGTCCTACAATTTCAAATTTATCTGGGAATCCGGATTGGGTGCATTAGAAAGAATTACTTTTTCTGCCGAAAATAAAAGTCATTTGATGCAAAAATTCTAAGAATTTCCAAAGTTATGGTTCCATAATCTAAATTTATGTTAACAATAAAACAATGTTTGAAACCTAGCTAGCCGTAGGAGTGTGCAAACGGCACCTGAAAGAGATTTGCGACTTGTTTTAAGGATTGTAGGACCCCGTTGTAAAGTGAAGACTTAGAAACTCAACAGTTCTCATATATCAAACATTAGCTGTCTTATATATTGTCATTTTAACTTTTCATGTTCAAATGTTCAGAGTTTTCCACTGTTCTAGGACCACGTTGTAAAGTGAAGACTCAGAAGCTCAACAATTCTCATATCAAACATTAGCTGTCTTATATATTGCCATTTTAACTTTTCATGTTCAAATGTTCAGAGTTTTCCACTGTTCTAGGACCACGTTGTAAAGTGAAGACTCAGAAGCTCAACAGTTCTCATATATCAAACATTAGCTGTCTTATATATTGCCATTTTAACTTTTCATGTTCAAATGTTCAGAGTTTTCCACCGTTAGTCTTTTAAAGCTTTTTTAGCAATATCACGATGTCCGAGCTTCATTTTACGTTTTTGTTCTCTAGCTGGTTTACGATCTTTGATAAATGTCCACACAGAGCATGAAATGAAGATGACGACGAGGATTGCATTAATCACCAAGACAACGATGATCTCTGTCCTGTAGGAGGGCATTATATATACCTTGATAATTGTCTCAACCTCTAGTGTATGGTTATTGTCCTTACATTTATATGTGCCCGAATCACTCAATGAAGCATTTTGGATCGTTAATGTACCATTTGCACTTTGGAATCTTTCTAAACCAGTCTGTTTGACATACGACTGGTTTGCCAGTAATTCTGATATTGGACCATCCCCAGACGGCAGGTACCAGTCTAAAGTGACGTCTGCTTTAACGTCAGCTGGATAATGTTGACATTGTAACTGAATTACCTCCCCTGGTTGTACGGCTTTCCCAGTGGGAACAACTTTTAAAACTGTCTCTGTATCTTCTGCAAGAGTTATCCCTATCACCAAAACTGCTATCAACCAAACTGTTGCAACTTTGTAGATCATTTTATAATGATGATTGTTGTGACGTGATTGAGAATCACATGTCCATAATGTTATTATTACTCAATATTTGAACTATGGACTTCTTTCTCTGAAAAAGAAACAAATGATTTATACATGTATATCTTGTATACAAACTATTGTCTAGTTATATTGTCATATCTTAAGTGCCGGCTGGTAGTTGAAACACATTTTTAAAAGCACTTCATATATCGATATCTATATTTCATTTTTAATATGAAACATTCCCTAAGTTTCATAAATTCAATTGAACTAATGACACAGCAGAGATAGTCACTTATTATTATTTCTCAGAACATTGTTTGTTGGACCTTCATTATTTGGTAAATCTAGTTGGTCATCCTGCAAAAATATGTAAAATTGTCAAAGTTTGCATTTTTTCAACCAATATTTTATCCTTTAACTGTCATATATATATAGTAAATATAACTGTAGCAGTGTTAATTAGTAATAAGATGAACATACCACATGGTATACTAGAAACAGTGTGCCTAGGATATCAAGAAAGGCAGGAAATATCGGTATAAGCCACATTGGTGAAAAAAAATCAAGCTTGCACGTTTTATCAGTGTTATTTTAAAGTACAATTGTCCATAATTATGTGTTTATTTAAGTAACAAATTTTGCAACAGTAGACTAATCCGTTCTATGTTTGTAAATATCCCATTATCCTGCGTTCACAATACAATTTATATATCATATCCCTGTGGTATTCCACAGTCTGGTTGCAATGAGTACCGATACACTGATATGCCCTAATCTTTATGTTATCATGTCAGTAACCTAATTGTTGACTTAGAGATTTTTCGTTGTTCTAAAGTTATAAACATTTGAGGTCACTTACATCACTATCTTGTTGGTAATTCTGTTATCTTAACTCGAGTAACAATACTAAATTGAAACAACTACTATATATTCATACTGTTTACTTTACCCTGACATATTTCACCTTAGTGGGTTAAAATGGGGGGGGGGCGCGAATCAGTTTAGCAAAAATGACATCAATTTGGTAAAAAGTTTAAATCTAGCTGTTACCCAAATGAAATTATTCAAAAACTACCATACAAATTTACATTTGGTTTGCAAGGGTTAAAGCATACCTGCCAAGTTAGCTAAATCCAAAATAGGAGCACTATTTAAAGTGCAAAATGTCACTTTGTGCTCCTAAATGTAGTTCAAAATAGATTTAGATGCATAAACAAGTACCGTATTAATTCCAGTGGTTATAAATAAGGGACAGAAGATCATACAACTAACCAAATGTACTTCATGCAAGGTAGGTGACCCTGGAAACCAGAAATTTATCAACAGAAATAGGAGTAACTCGACTTTGATAGGAGTACTTGGCAGGTATGGTACGTTC
Source organism: Spisula subtruncata (assembly GCA_963678985.1). NCBI lineage: Eukaryota > Metazoa > Mollusca > Bivalvia > Venerida > Mactridae > Spisula > Spisula subtruncata. The sequence continues at coordinate 39,424,364 of OY787671.1, forward strand.
AAAAGCTCCAGTTCCACACTAATAAAGGCATCAACATATAGTCCAGTTAGGATATTCTGACAGTGACGTCATCGTTAAAGCTGCCCAAAATATTAAAACCATTGCTGAAACAGGTAGAGTTTAGTTTGGTATTGAACTGTTGGTATAAGCTTTTATACTTGTTTTTACACCGTACTAGTGGATTGCTCCACTGCTTCACTGTATTTTTATCCTAACTGGACTGTAAATATTTATTCCAAATAATAAAGTATCATTTGCACAATGGTAAGACTCAAGTTCTTCATAATAAGGCGCTCTAAGGTCCATAGTTAAAGTGATTAAAGAACATACCTAAGTGTGCCCATCGTTAAAGTTACTAGCATACTGTTGTATCACTAATATTGAATAGAATCAACAATTAACATCTTAAATATTTAGTCTTTATTTCCAATTTCAAGCGTACATGTGAAATTTACATTCAGACCACATTAGTCAATGTATTAATGTTAAGAATTGCATGAGTAGTGACCTTGATTCTTAATTACATGGAACCCATACTGATTTTACTTTCCGTAAATGCCGTCATTGGTTACCCCAGATTGGAAGAGAAATAACATTAAGAGTCAATTTTACAATACTACGTACACTCATGACTACTGTGTCGTCTTTATTAAATAGAGGATCTAGCATGAGTACTCATTACATATGAGTTTTATTAAACAAGTGGACAAAATAATTTGTCACAAGGTTTTGAAGTTACGATAAGCTAATTTTGATATGTCTGTGACAGTCTGGGTGTACCGAACGATATTTCTGAAACAGCTTTAAGGCATTACCAGACCACAGGTTATGTGATATATCAGGTTTCATTAGCTCAGTGGTTAGTGCACTTGTCATTTAATCTGGCAAACCGGGTTCAAATCCATGTGGAGGCACACATATATATGCCTACCATATTTCAACAGAAAGCTGACTGGCACTTAAAGGTTATGCTCAGCATTTTTATCAACAATAATGATGTAGAATGATTGGAATAAATGTATTACCTGTAATATTGTGATGCTCTAGTCCACATACATGTCTATCTGTTGATATGTAATACTACTATGTGAGTTGTTATCCTAGTATATCTATATTGTATATTCACTATACTAAGTACCTTTAAAAATGCTCAGTTTAAGACCAATGTAAATTTTCATAATTTACCAGTTTAGCAATTTATTGCGCAAATATGAAAATGCCTCCTCATTGTTATTGAGTTAATGTCAGCATTAGTGTTGCACACACTACTTACAACCTTTTAAGACTGTCTACATATTTAAGATCAGAATCACAAGGCGCTTCTTATTGAAACAATTTTCATGAAAATTGAAACTTGTCATGTTGATCAAAGCTAAGTTGAAACAGCTTCTTTTTCCAAAAGTAAAGAGTAATTTTCAGACAGCTTTTTCTTGTTTCTCAAAATAAAGATTTTGTACTAAAGACCCTCTCATTCTAAGCCAGCAATACGGGTACAGTGTATAAAACACTGGGTAGTGACTAGTGTGCGCTGTTAAATATACAAAGTATAATTATCAAAGATTGTCTGCCCTATCTCTATGTCCTAGATTTTACTCAAGTTACAAAATGTACAATTATGTATGTCTTTACTATAAGTGAAGTATTTCAATTCAAATTAACTGCTTTACGTTTTTTGTTCATTCTTAAACTTTCCATATTTAAACCCATGATAAAATAGTAATGACTTAATATCATGGTACATAATTCATTTCGGCACTCTCTTCATGGCTTGAAGTGGATATTTTTTTTACTATTACTCACACTTTGTAAAATTTAGAATTGGTCTTATACTGTAAACTCATTTAATTTGATGGGACAAAATTTTGTGGTTTTGGTAAAAAGTAATCATGTCTGTTAGAATTTTGTATTGTGAAGGTTTTTTGCCTTCAGGAGTCTTGAGGTTTAAATGTTAGTATGTTCTATCACTAACTGCCATTTAAAATGTGAAAGAAATTTATTTGAAACATATATACAGTGAACCATTCTGAATAATTCAGTTGACTTTCCAATGTGTTATCAGTATGTATTTAGCTACTGGCATGCTTTGCATGTACATGTCAATTAGTATACTGTTTACAATACATGTTTTACAAATGAAGTGTAAATATTCAAAGGTTGTTTATTGCATTAGTTTGCATGTTTTCGTATCATTCTGATAATAACATGTTTAAGTGATAACCTTTATTAAACAAGCACCTGTTTTAAACAGCCGGTATATAATTCAGAGGTTAAATGTTAATGAAGTTCTTGGAAACGGGGGTCCTACAATTCCGGAATATCTGGATTACTGCATCAGTAAGAATAAGCTTCAAAGAATTTACAAAATTATGGTCATTTGAAGTTCCGAAAGCTATATTTTACAATAAAACAATGTTTAAACTATAGATAAGGTGTAGGGATAGGTGCTAGTGGCATCCGAAACAATCGTCCAATATCAGGATTGGGCGATTAAGCCTTTGTAGGACCCCTGGCCTGTGGAAATCAATAAGTGGCCCATACGAAACCTGGGGAAGCCTGTTAGATGCCACCATAACTGTGTGACTTTGGATTGTCTGTGCGCTACAGTATTGGTATAAAGCTTTTGATTAAAATTAATCGTCATTTTCTTTCAGGTGAAATGGTGATTTTAAAGAAAGAAAACAGCAGTTTGAAGAAAGAAAACTCAAGTTTAAAGAATATTGAAGAAAGGCTACAGAAACGGTTGTTGTTAGCCAACAAAAATATTGACAGTCTCAACAAATCTTTGAAAGAAAAAGGTAAGTTCTCGAGGTCATCAATATGGGCAATCTTTGAAAGATTTTTAAACAAAAGTCTAAAATGAACTATATTTGGCATGCCTTGTCCCTGGTTAAAATCAACCTCTCCATCGAGATTTCCTTACCCTACGTAGAATCTCATGGTAGATCCTTTTAATCTTGCAAATGCCTAGTTGTAAAGTGTTGTTTTCATAAGATGTATGATAGCTTGTCATGTTTGATACCGAGAAACTTGTCTGCCTTATATGTAGTACAGTCAGTTGATTGTTATCCAGACCGCCTCCTCAAAAGCCTAGTGGTAGAGTGTCCTCTTCAAGTGCAGGAGGTCTCTGGCATAAAAATCGAAATAACAAAATGGTGCCAGAAATTTCCTTGCTAGATGCTCAGCAAAGAGTCAGCAGATAAGGGAAACTCGCTTGTCTTCTCTCATACCCTCATGGCGATGGATAACATTAGGAATGAGCTGTTGAGTGTGAAAAATTTGTTTCACAATCAACCTTAAATAAATAAATAAAGATTTTTCATTTAGTATTCTGTTTGTAGTATCAAGTCCAAGGATCCATAGAAGGGGCAGTCCAATCAAGTCACCATTTCATAGTCCCAGGCTTGCTAGATATACAAGTCCTACAAAATCACCTGTCAGATTCAATAGTCCTATAAAATCACCCGTTACTAACAGGAAACTGTTGTTGGTGTCAGGCTCTTCCAGGAGAGGTAAGCATGTTTCATCTATATATCAAAGGCTTAGAATGAGACAGTTGTAAGTACAAAACTACTGTTTTGAGAAACAATAAAAAAAATTGTCTCAAACCTACCCTTTACTTACGGAAAAATCAACTTTTTGAACTTCAGTTTTGTGGACATAACAGGTTCTGATTTCTAAGAAAATATGCTCATTAGAAGCGCCTTGTGGTGCAGATTTCAAATATGCATGAGTCTTATCAGGTCGTAAGTAGTACTTTTGACCTTCTCATTCCAAGCCAGGGACGTGTATAACATATCTCTCTAACTTAAATCATTTCCTGTAAAATAATAAACATATCACCATATCATATGCTGAAATTAGTATCCCAATTACTATAACAAAAACAAATTATCCATACATGTTGGTAGGTCTGTCACTCTCTCTGACGGTGAATCAAATGGTTTCTTTTCGATAACTTGAGAATTCTTTGCCCTAGAATCTTCAAACTTTACATGGAGGTTGGCAAGCAACAGTAAATGAACCCTTTTGATTTTGAGGTCAGAGGGTAAAATATCAAGGTCACTGTGACTTTTACCATTTTAGACTTTTGGACTGCCATGTGCCATACATGTTTTACAAACATCTCTTGTTAAAAACATAAGTGACTTACGTGTTGTGTTATAAGCATACCTGCCAAGTACTCCTATAAAAGTGGAGTAACTCCTATTTTTGTTGGTAATTTCTGGTTTTCCAAGTTCACCTAACTTTGAGCAAAGGTACATTTGATGCATTTAATGATCTTCTGTCCCATATTTATAACATCTAGAATTAATACCTTCCTTGTTTATGCAACTGAATCCCTTTTAAATTACATTTAAGTGCATATTGTGAATGTTTTGTTTGACCGCTCCTGTTTTGGATTTAAATAGCTTAGCATGTATGGTTATAAGTATTTATCTATAAAATACTTACTTTCCTGTAGATGTTCCGTCTACCCCAGCTGAAAGGACGCTTGATTTTGATGATGACAGCAGTATAGATGACTCAGACGATGGCGAGAGTAGTGTAGCCTGGACATTCAGTCCTATAACACAATGTATATCTCCCCTACCTCCATCACCAGCGTGCTTCATTAATCAGGTACCTAGATACTATCTATATTTATGCACCAATCATTAATGAGGGGGTATATCGCTTTGCTCATATTGGTTGGTCAGTCAGTCTGTCTGTTACTTGGTAAGCCAAATGTTTTCTGTTAATTAACTCACAAAATCTTTGCCGTATGATTATCAAACTTTACATGGGTGTTACCCAGCAACAGTAGGTCAAAGGTCACTGTAACCTTTGCCATTTCCAACTATTTTGCTGCCTTGGGGCATACATGTTTTATAAACATCTCTTGTTAGTCAACCAACCGGTTATGAATCGGAGGGGACTATAAGTTTGCCCTCTATTAGTCAGTCCATAGTTGTATGGAATGGGTCTGTTACATTGTCAACATTAGAAGAGTGAGAGGGCTAAGCCTGTTGCCCTAGCCAATTTCTTTGGAAATAAGATGAATATTAAATTGACATTAGACAAGTAATCATACACAATATGCACATGTTTATGAGATGATTGATTAGACAGAAAGTTAATTGAGGGTGGTATTGTTTATAGGTTGATGTAGATGGTGAGGTGTCAGATATAGCTGATGACTTGGAAGAGTTCCTACATGACGATGAAGACAAGGAACAAGTTGGTAACGAGGAAAATGAGGTACAGAATGCAATTTGTTATTTTACTGGACCATTTCCATGTCATATTTATCAAAGCATTATTATACAAGTGTACGAGGGCCATTAAAGAGGCATTCCCTATAAGTAGCATATTTTTCTGTACTATCACATTACATGAGCTAAATGTACAAAGCACTATCAATTATTATAATTTGTCAGAAGAAAGTGTGCGCAAATATGTCTCTTTAATGTCAAAAATATATTTCAATCACCAATAATAATTTATTGCTTCCAGCGATTTATTATAATGTAGTCAAAGGGAAACAACTCGTGACTATTTTGGCTTGTTACGGAAATATGTTTGCATTCTTTTCTCGGTAATTAGTGGGAGCCCTTTGTTGAAAATTTGAGGAGTTTAAGCAATAATGATTCTAATTTAATGTATAATATTCCTGAATCGATTTAAACAATCAAAATTGTAGGGAATGCCTCTTTAACTATATTCGTAGACCATTGTCATCATTTAATTATAATAAGGCCCTCCATCTTTGATGAGGGGTAGATTGTTTTGCACGTGATGGGGATAGATTTCTGGTTTTCCAAGTTCACCTTACTTTGCACAAAGGTACATTGGATTCATTTTATCATCTTCTGTCCCATATTTATAACCACTAGAATTGATACATTCCTTCTTTATGTATCTAAATACCTTTTAAATCACATTTAAGTGCATCTTGTGACATGATTTGCTTTATCACTCCTATTTTGGATTTAACTAGCTTGGCAGGTATGCTTATATATCAAATGAATAATATTTCAGGGAACACACATTGACAACTTTGATCTTCCAAACAATGATGAAGCAGATGGTACAAGCATGATGGATGTAGAGAAACCAGTCAGTAATGATACAGGAGACGTCTGTGATGGGGAGGAGGAACCACATGTAGACGTCTCTGATACCTGGGAAGATCAGCCAAACAACCAGACAAATAGACCAGAGTGTAATGTACCAGAAAGTCACCATGTAATAGTGGAACAAGAAAATAGTCACATTAAATCATTGGATACTAAAAAAGAAGACATTATCACTGATAAAAATGACCATTTAATGAAACAAGAAAGAAGTGAAGTTAAATCATTGGATAGTAAACAACAGGACATTAACACTGACAGAAATAAACAATTACCGGATTCCGGACAAGAAAATAGTCAAGTTAAATCATTGGATAATACACAACACAACGTAAACACTGACAGAATTGAACAATTACTGGAGCATGGTGATCATCCGGGTCAAACGTTAGGTGCTACTGCAATTAGTAAGACAGATAAACAATTAGTGGAGCATGCTCAAATGTTAGGCGCTACAAAAATGGAGAGAATGGCTGGAGCTCACATGCAGATCATTTCTCCTAAAGCTTTCAAGAAAGTTTCTAGTCCAATAAGAAAGTGTGAAGGAAAAAATGATAAAGAATCAGTACAAAACAGTACAAGTCAGAATGTATGGAAAGCACAAACTATGACCCGTTCACCTGCTATAAGAAGGAGTGCTAGAATTAAAAGTAAGCGAGATAGTGAAACAAGTGAAGTCGAGTCAGATAGCAACATTGATAAAATCAGTCCTGCTAACCCTGATATATCTGAAAGACAGGCAAACATTGATAATACTGATAAGACTGAACAAGCTGGACCTAATACAAGTTGTTTGGAAACTCTCAGTGAAAGCGTTCAAGGTGCGGAAGATAATACAGACCAAGCTGGACAAAATACAATTTGTCCACAAACTGGACCTAATACCAGCTGTTCTGAAACTGTCCGTGAATGCGTTCAAGATGATGAAGATAAATCTGAAAACAATGCGAGTGTCCAAGATGCTGATATAAGTATTAACCCTGAAAGTGTAATAAAAAAAGATAATCTTGATAAATCTAACGCAAGTATTAATTTATCAGAGAGTGTTAAACTCAATAAGTCATTAAATTCTGACTGTGACCAAAACAATCTCAACACTTTATCAAAATCTGAACACTGTAGTGTGAAGGAGAAAGAGAAAAGTAGTGTTGACAGTAAAGTGAAAACATCCGAATTAGCGGAAAGTAAAGTGAAAACATCGGAATTTGCGGAAAGTAAAGGGAAAACATCGGAATGTGTGGAAAGCAATGAAGTTGAAGTATGGAGGGAGGTTCAAACATTAACAGTTTCTCCAAAACCATTACCTAATCGTTCATGCCTTCTGCGACAAAAAGCTGTTACCGGTTCCCATAAAGTTGGGCATTCACATTTGTTTGATGACCTGCAGGCCATGAGGGGAAAGGCAGAGAAGTGTAAGGACAGTGCTATTGATAAAAACAAATCTAAGTTTGGTGCTCATAAATTCATTCCATTCCAACATTCATCTGAAGGAACTTTATCCAATGAAATAGATAACTTACATTCTGCGCATGATTATGAAGTAATTTCTAGAAAACAAACTGAAAACCAAGTTACTGAAAGACCAGAACTTAGCCGTAAAGACAAAAAGAAGTTACGAAGAAAAATGAGGAAAAATTGTAAATACATTGATCGTGATTCAGAGGTTTATGGACACAACAATAATAATAATAATATTATATCTTACACAAACATTAGTCCTGCTGAAAGGTTAGACTCGAAATTAGAATTAACCATAAATGAAAACAGTATTGTAAGCAGAAAAGATGTAGTGAATCATATAGTAGAATCAACTGAAACATGTGTATCAAGAGTATCAGATAAACTTGGTACAGTTGGTGATAATGACAAGACTGTAACTGATAGTGCAGCATGTAGGACAACCAATGAAGTATTTAATACTTTACAAGTACCTGGTACTGATGGTACAAATGATGGAAGTGATAAAGTTGTTCCATCAAGACAATTGAGTACAGGTTTCAGTGTGAATTCAGTATCGCTAGAGCGAGCATCTAGTACTGAGAGTGGAGTATCGTTGAGAAGTTCTCCGGCAAGACTATGTATGTTGGAGACAGGATCATGTGATACAATCGTTGAACAGGTGTACGAACATGTGGACGGCCAGGTGGACGAACAGGTGAACGCACAGGTAGATGGACTGGTAAACAAACAGGTAGATAAACAGCTGGACAAACCGGGAAACAAACAGGTGGACGAAAAGGTGGACAAACAGTCAAATAGTTGCACTCATTTAACTAAAGATAAATGTGATGATAAAGATAGTGACCCAGGACCAGGTGGTGATAATCTTATATTTGGTGTGGAAGATATAATGGACAGTGACCATGGAGAACCATGTGATAAATCAGATAGGGCTTCACACTCCTTCCTACTGAAGGGTGATAACACTGACCTTAATTCTCACTCTGACGAACCTGTCAATACTCGCTCTGTTAAAGACAATCTTGTCAGTACTCAATCAGGCTTCCAGTCTACTCATACTGACATGTTTGCTTCTTACATTAAACCTGGATGTTCTGGGTATAATACTAAAACAAGTGCCAATGACTCATTTAAAAAAAGTAAAGACGAAAAATTGGAAAGTGTCGTAGAAGAGTTTGGGGATGAAGACTATGAATCTTCGAGATCATCTACACAAAGTTTCAGTATGTTAGGTAGAGATTCCCCTCTGTCTGATATGTTTCTCTCAAGGTTTGAATTTTTAAATCCTGTATCACCTTTACCACCTTCCCCTGTTAGAGAGCTTGAAGATTATCACTGTGATGAAACGGGTGGAATTGATTTTGATGATGTTGATGAAAGTGGTGAATTTGAAAATGAGACTGAGTTTTGTAAAATTGAAATCTCTTCTTTTAATGATAGCAATGTGAATGATAGTGTGTGTGATATTTCATTAAGCAGCAGCACCAGTAGCAGTAGGGAGGGGTGTCTAGTGAATAAATCTAATTCAAAAGGTAAAGCTTTAAAGAAGAAATCAATTGGTTCTGCTAACAAAAGTGCTTCATCATATGTTACAAGGAATACTAGTGTTAAGACAAGCAGTGGCGGTGACAACTCAATCAGAATTACTCCAGGCACTCCTGAAGCTTTTCCTAATATAAAAGTTGAACATTTAAAACTGTCGCCTTTACCAGGTATGATTAGTCCCTTGAGATCTCCAGCTGTGAAAAAACTTTGTAAGAACAAACCAATGAACAGGATTCATACTAATAAAACTAATGTGAAAATAGAAAGGAATATCATGACTGAATGTGATAGGATAGTTAAAAGTGAAGCTGATGACACTCTAGTTGCTAAGGCAACAAGAACTGCTGATGACACTCTAGTTGCTAAGGCAACAAGAACTGCTGATGACACTCTAGTTGCTAAGGCAACAAGAAGCAAAACTTCTATAGATAAACAAAGTAACAGCAGTTCTACTGAATTGGGGGCTAGTATTACAAAGAAAAGAAAAGGTAGTTTAAGTAAAAAGTCTAAGACTACTGCAGACACTGATACAGGGGCTATCCCAGTGAGAAAAAGTGCACTTGTGGACAAAATACTGAGACAAAGAGCAGAAACTGTTAAAGAAAAGCTGACTCCTTTTAAACGTGAACCAGGTACTAAAAGTACACCCACAGATAATGGTGAAAGTAACTATGATCACAGTGAACCTAGTGACAGTCAAAATGTAACTATAGTTCTTAATCATACCAAATCTCTCAATGAAACTTGTAATGTGAAGTCTGATGTTAGAAAAACATTAGCTGTAATGAAAAGTGACACTAGTACAATAGCAGGTGAAATTGTGTCATTGATGGATACTGCTAGGGTAGTGGATACTGCTAGAGTGACGGATTCGGCTAGAGTGTTGGATACTGCTACAGCAGGTGATACTGCTTCAGTTGTTGTGGATACTGCAAAGGAGAATGCTGACAGCCAGGGTATAGAACAGGATGTGTCTGATGCTGTGGATGAGAAAGGCAATCAGAATGTGCTGGAAGAATTACCAACAGGTCACGATAACCTTGCATTCAAGAGAAAGACTAGAGTGGCACATAAACCTAACATGATGTCACTTAAACCTCCGTAAGTATATTATGTTTTTCACATTTTTAGTACCTAATATGATCAATCTCATTGAAATCAGACCCATATTAGCTCCACTACTTTACACTGATATAGGATCTGACCACACTCCATATGGGGTCATGTTGATGTGAACTTTACATCATCCAATCAAATCGCTACTTTCACAAATCTGAAAGTGCAGAGTTCTCTGTTGTAGGTTTATATTCAGAAAATGTTTAAACTTTATACATCAGTGTACATAAAGAGTTTTATTCTCTGTATACATACAGTTGAATAGCAATACTACAAAATGTACTAGAGAGGTTATTTGAAAGTAACCTCTTATAAATGTAGTGTTATCAGATCTAACTAACAGCGCATTAAGGACTGGAGCAAATGTTAGGATCTGATTTTAATGAGATGGTGATAAGATAGTTCTATCTTTCTGCTTCATGAATGTCGTGCATTAGATTCCATGAACTGTATTCAATGTAATATGAACTAAGGCACTGCCTATTTGGGAATTTTATCTTACACATCTCAGAACTGCTCAGCTGTACCACAGTCAACTTTTGTGTGGCCACAGATATGGTCGCACTAAATTTCCGGCTTTTAAAATGTCAAGATGACAACGATATGCATGGTAGTCGTAAATACTGAAATTATTGAATCAGACAATGAATTAAACTCTGTGGTGGATTTACTCATGCATGATCCCTCTTGTCATGTTTTAAATTCACTATCGTTATCAATATTGTGTGACGTGTAGCATACAAATAGGGGATTAAATAGCCAGCGAAGCTGGCTATTGTAAATACCCATACCAATAATGTCCACGTGCGTATCTTCGTCGAGTCTCTGCAGGTACTAATGCTTTCAGAAAAAGTTATTTCCGGTCAAAAATTTCAGGCAGTTTTCCGAGGTGAATGGTCCTTTGAAAATAAAAAATAGTAATCTGTAAACGGTTGCCCCCTATCATTTTCTTTCGAATTATAACCATCTTTAAAAATATTCAATAAATAAAACAAACTTTTTAAATAAGCAAAGGGAAACAAGAAATACGCTACTGTACTGGATACACGGCACCAATACAAGACGTGATGTCATGACGTCACAAATAACAGGAAATGACGTCATACCAAAAGTACGCCAAATAGACTCATGACGTTACGTTGCAAGTATAACAAATCAGTATAATATAGGTAAAACTCCAGGTTAGGGATGCCTACACTTATTCCAAACATAAACCACAGATACATAGCCAATCTAAAATTTTGAATAATTATTATTTCTGGTCTTAAATTTAAAGAGAAAAAGTGATCAGTTGCTGATCAATAACTATCTTTGTAGATTCTATAATGTATAACATCTAAATTCAACTAATATTTAGTCAGTTTCTATCTGAAACATAGCTTTCGCAGATATCCGATGTGTATTTAATCCCTCATTTAGGCGGTGCCTTAGTTCATATTATTTATCGAGATTAACAGTTATATCATGAAAAGATAAAATTATGATTAAAGGTTTTGTTTGAAAACGTGATTACCTTGTGTCTTATTGTCCTTCATACTGTCTTCTGTGCCAGGGTCGCAGCAGTAGGTCCAATGTTTGAATGTCGTCTTGCACCAATGTAAGATTTCTGCAAAATATATGGACAGACCCTTTATCAAGGCATGACACAATAATAAGTAAACACAGTACATCATTATTTTTGTTTATAGGAAGGTGCCAATCATTGATGCCCCTCATCTACCACCTGTATTACCGGGTAGAAAACGTAGAAGTACTGAAGCTGTTAACAATTTTATACAGGATAAGAAACCGGTAAGTAATTGGTATACCATCATCATTCATTGTAAGCCACTCCTATAACTTGACCGCTTGTTTGTTATCCCCTGTCAAAGACGACGGGGTATGGTAATGGAAGACGTCCGTCTGACCTTCTGTGAGCAACTCCTCCTACACATCTTAACAGATTTTTACAAAACTTTCACAGAATAACTACTTTTGGGAGCTTGGCGCATATTGTCAAGATTTTGTGATTTGACTATTTTGCCATAGTTATGGCCCTTTGTTGATTTTTTACATTAAATACAGTAGCTGTTATCTTCTCTTTGGCATGGGATAATAGTATGGCTGTCTATCACTGTTTCTTGTTTGTTTTGATTATTTTTTAATAACATAATTGGCAATATCATGACAAAAGCCTTGTTACAATCATACAGTCAAATACATGTACTATGGTCAGACATGTTGATCTAACCAGTTTTGATCAAACCTTTACTATTTCATCTCCAGAGTTTCCACTTGAATCTTGTCTTAGAATTTGTCTCAGGTTTGTCTCAATATTGAATTTAGATTCTGAATTGAAATGCTCTAAAATAATGTGTAATAAGTCATGCTTTTCACCCATATTTCAGTGTAAAAAGAGTTCGTTCCGACGACAGAAAAATGAAAGCTGTCTGAAGAAAGGTAGGTTGGCTTATAAGTTTTTACCAAATGATATACTATGTGATATTAGGGCAGCTCTGCCAATGTCATATTGTTATCATTTAGATCTGTTATCTGGGTATTTAGTGGTTAGTGCACTTGGCGTTTAATCTGGTAACCCAGGTTTAAATCCGGTTGGAGACACATATATATGCCTGCCATATTTCAGCAGAAAGCTGACTGGCAAATAAAGGCTATGTTTGGCACGGCATGGGTTATCAGATACACAACAATTTATATTTGATCTGTTGATGGATGATGGTTAATTTTCATTATCAAATCTCTTACATTCTCTAAGACTTATGAATTATGTGTGAGATCTAGGCATCAGAAAAAAGTTCAGTTCACCCTATAGGCTATACCGATGAATTCCTGGTGTCAAGAGGAATAAATATTATACAAATTGACGAACATGCTTCTCTATCAACCAAAAATGAATGAGAAAAAATTGTTATAAATTATTAATGGGGAATATGTTTTTGAAATATTATTGTTTGTTGCATATTACAGAAGATACCAGAAGAATGCAAGCGTTCTTAAAGTCGACGGAAACTGCTGATAAATTGGTTACCATAGTAACAGATATACATGGTGCAGATTGTGGAAATATTCTACTACTCAGCTGTCTCGAGGTATTCACAAAAATAAAAAAGTTTTTTTACCACCTGATGAAGCCGTATAGGCGAAATGTTGCGGGGAAAATAAATAACAGAATTTTAGTTTAAAGAGGCTTTCCCTATAACTAGTATATTTTTATCTACTATCACATTAAATGAGCTAAATGTACAAAGCACTATCAATTATCATAATTTGTCAGAAGAAAGTGTGTGCAAATGTGTCTCTATAATGTCAAAAATATTTTTAAATCACCAATAATAATTTATCGCTCCCAGTGATTTATTATTATGTGACCAAAGGGAAACAACTTGTGACTATTTTGGTTCGTTACGGAAATATGTTTTCACTCTTTTCTCGGTAATAAGTGGGAGTTTTTTGTTGAAAATTTGAGGAGTTAAAGCAATAAGGATTCTCATTTAATGTATAGCTAGTTTGCGATAGAAAAAATCGTGTTTTTCAAACATTTCTCTGTAATTACTACACCTACAAGTACGAAAGTTTGCACGAATAAATGAAATATATCTACCTAATACACAATGAAATTTCAGCAACATCAGAATTCAGTTAAAAAACTTTTGTTCATAAGTTCTATGTAACATATTTGTAGTTTTGTATGAAAACTCAAGTTAGGAGACTTTATACTAGCCAATTTTAGGGTCACGTGATACGCCTAACGGTATATTTACGTATTTGCAACTAACTTCATAAAACTGAAGCGAGGCCCATCTATGATTCTGACATAGTAACTGTTCTTGTTGTACGTTGTTTACAAGCGACACACCTAAATAAACCGAATCATACGGGCCCCCCATGTCTCGTTTTCATTACAGCAATGTCAATCCCGTCGATCACGGACTGTAACGGTTAAATAATTGATAGTAAATCATCAATGGAATACCAGATTACCTCCCTGCGTTAAATTGTTCATAAGCATGTAATTTCAATATATAATAAAGAATAAAATTCTTTAAATAGGTGACTAAAAATTATGAAATTCGGAATGCGAGTAGGTAGGAAGTTATTGTTGCTCTGTGTAATTTTTTACCAAAATCCGATAACTAGATTTTCCGAAATTTTCAAAAAACACGAATTTTTTTATCGCAAACTAGCTTTATGATTTTCCTGAATCAATTTAAATGAAGTTATAGGGAACTCCTCTTTAATCAGTGTATGGTAGTTTATTTTTATGATTTTCGAGGTATTCATATAATACAAGTTAAATGTTGTAAAATATTTGTAATGACTGGTTTGAACAAATTATTATAATAACTGGATATTGTGGATTTGATCATGTTCAAACTACTGTAAAATCATTTATTTTAAATAGGACAAAGTTTTGTGGTTTTGTAAAAAAATGACCATTTCGATGGGACCTTAATTTGTGGTGATTTACAGAATAAGTGTGTGATGGGAATTGATTTCTTGATTAAAGGTGAACCATGAAATTTACGAAATTAATCCCGAAGAAAATTAATGAGTTTACAGTACCGGGTATATATGTTTTTTTCAGTGTATAGGACGAGTGATGACCGACCCACTAGATGTGGTATTTGAGAACTGTGTAACAGATGCGTACCATAGTATACATACAGATTTCCCGTTCCTCAGTGATGTGGAGAAACGTGCAGTATACCTCATCTGTCATCTCATAGACAACAAATACATTGTAGGTTATTGAATTTCTTAGTTTATACTAATTTATTTAAGATCAATTGTGAAACAAGTTTTTCCAACTTTTATTGATCACTCTCAACACCCCATTCCTGATGTAAGAGAATAGAAGTCATTTGTCATTGAGTGTTTGATTGTCATACCTGCCAAGCTAGTTAAATTCAAAATAGGAGTGATTAAGCAAAACATGTCACAAGATGCACTTTAATATGATTTAAAAGTGATTTTGATGCATAAACAAGGAATGTATTAATTCTAGTGGTTATACGAGGGGCATTCAAAAAATACGTAGACAAATCAATTTGCTAGCTTATTTTTTCAGATAAATCAATAATTATTTTTAGCTCACCTGAGCACAAAGTGCTCAAGGTGAGTTATTGTGATCACTCACCGTCCGTCGTCCGTCCGTCCGCACACACAAAAGCTACCTTAGGTGGTCGGAGGTGTGGCCTAACACAATAGAAATCTATTCAATTCATTCCGTGACCACTTAATTCTTTTGTCCTTTAAGTGGTCGTTCCTTTGATCTTAAACAATAGAATGACCACCTAAGGTAGCGATCGTGGGGGAGTCCGTCTGTATGTCCGTCCATCCGTCCACACTTTCAAACGACATCTCCTCTGAAACCATTTGGCCAATTTTGATGAAATTTTGCCAGGATGTACGTGGCATTGGGGGATTTAGTAATTGTTCAAATAATGGCCCTGGGGTCAAAATTGGCCCCTCCCCGGGGGTAACCGTTTTACATAGACTTATATAGGGGAAACATAACCATTCTGTATAATGACCAATTTACAATGGCAGATTCAACTTACAAAAAAAAAAAAGATTCATTATTTCATTTGTTGTTGCGAGTTTTACACTCACGTACCCAAATCGCGCAAATATCAAAGTCTTGACGTCTAGAAAAGCGAAATTTGGACTCCATGGGACATGTTTAAGCTGATTTAATCAAGAAATAGATACAACTCCGGCACTGTATGTTTTACATGATCTTCTGGTACTTCCTCTAGGTGAAATCTCCAATTTTCCGCCACGATTCAAGTAAGTATGTGTGTTTAAAAACTGTTTATACCAAGCGCAACACATAATTGCAGAGTTACGCATTCCCCCGTGGTTTAACTTGACGTCACGTTTTCTTTCCACTTTTAAGAGTGACTTTGTATGATAACCAATATCTCTGTAACCCTGTAAATTATGGCATCTTAATTTGAAACGCAGAACTATATAGTCTCAAACGATACACGCATCAATTCTATAAAGGTTTCGCAACAGTTAAAGATAATGACAGGGTGAAGAAACCAACACCAATTTTCTACGGGATAAATCGATGGGTTGCCCCGTGTGTTCAATTTTGCGTAGCTATAACTACCATATTTTCGATCATAACATATATTTTTCATGATAAATATATGCACTGAATTCATAACCGGTAGAACCTAATTTCTACCAATTTTGATGAAATTCGAATGGTAGATATTTAAACAATCAATGCTGTCTACGTATTTTTTTAATGGTCCTCGTACATATGGGACAGAAGATCATAAAATGAATCAAATGTAGCTTTGTTCAACGTAAGACGAGCTTGGAAAACCAGAAATTAACAATGAAAATAGAAGTAACTCCACTTTAATAGGATTACTTGGCAGGTATGGTCATGGTGTATGTAAATGTATATACCATATGAATTTCCTTGTATCCAGGTTAGTATAGCGAGTATGTATAATTTTATACGTAACATGTGTGATATAAGGATACTACATGGACTTATTTTTCAATAATTTGATGCGTATTTGGCATTTTGAGATTCATATGATATAAAGAAACGATTATATTGTATAACTTACAGAAGAAAGACAAGTTGATGAGATCTACCTGGGATACTGTGTTATGTCGTAATCTCTCTGTCAACGTGATAGGGAAAATGGCTCAATGTCGACTCTTTATAGCTCTATGTGCTGTGCAAGGTATGGTATACAGGCTACACAGACTGTACTATAGTTTCTGTCTTACTGTCAGTAAACGTGTGCTTATAGTTTTTAATTTAAAATAAAAATAGGCCTACCCTTGCATTATGCCTAGGTCCCACTGAGTATTCTTGTCTCTGCAATGTACTCCCGATTTAATAAATGGTCATCGGAAGGCACCAGGAAAAGGGTCCTCATGGTCTACTAGGGGAAAATTCGGGAAGTCATTAGAAAAGTTGTGAAATACCTGAAGCTGAATTAGAACTGATGTGGTCAATTGGTGAGATATCAGCTAGTTAAATAATGGTTCGCATAGGCCCATCTCACAGGCGCTTTGTAATACCAGAAGGGATTTGGGATGCACTGAGTGCAACAAAGATAGATGTCTCATAATTTAAATATTGGCTGGTCCATTCAAGATTTTATTTTCTATAAAGGCCCACTAAGGGCATGTGATTATAACAAATAATTAAACAAAACAAGCAAAAAGGGTGATCGAAAAACATAATCTACATTTGTAATAAGTCAGTGCAGCATGATGATGGTATAACATCTGTCATTACAGGTGATTTGGAGTTAGCTCGAGTGATGGTGTATCAGATTGTGACATGTACACATCTAAACTTCATCCTCTTCATCATACCGGTGATCAGTGTATGGCCGGAAGTGTTGAGGAAGAAGTCCGCCAACTGTCCAGATTTAGTACTCACACATGGACTTACACTCGTCCTTGAAGAACTTATAACAGAACGTTTGTTGGCTATGGACGATGAACTGTCGAAAAAGGTAATACCCGGTACTCAATCACATGATAATATTGTTTTATTTTTATGCCCTGGCATCTAATGATTTTGGAGGCATTACGTAGTGATTGGCCTGTCTGTTCGTCTGTTCATCGGGTTCCAAAATGTGGAAATTCAAATATTTTTAAGTCCCATCAGGCCATTGCTTTCAAACTTGGCATGCTGCTTTACCATCATAACACATGACATTGTCAAACATTTCAACAGAATTATGACTCCTGAAGGACTTGGCTATTTGTTACGGACAAGGCTTCCACAGGGGCACAATCATCTTGTTTCCTGTAAAATCATAGACGGTATTGTTATCCCGGTATCAACCAATTACTGGTGTAGTGTGTATAGTCTTCACTGATACCGCCTCCGGATAGCGTAGTGGTTGAGCGTTTACTCCGAGTGCGGGAGGTCCCAGGTTCAATCCCGGTCCGTCATTCCAAAGACAAAATAAAAATTGTACCAGAAATTCCCATGCTAGACACTCAGCATATAAGGGAAACTGGCTTCTCTTCTCTCATACCCTCAAATCAAATAAGATTTTATTGCCTTCTGAATAAATATGAGCCGTTCTCCAGGAAAACCGGGCTAATCGACATAACAATAGTAATTATGTAATGCAATTTAGAAATAGGTCTAAAATGAGAAAAAAGTATTGTTCACAGATTAAATCGTAAGTAGTTGGATAACATAGTACTATCTTAAGGATTAAATTTTTCTGATAAATTATGATAAAATTACTTCCATCGTTGCTATGGTGACCAATTTCCGAAAAGCTTCCCGAATTGAGAAAAACAAGGTGTTAGTGGTTAAAAATACCAGCTACTTTTCCCTTTAAGCAAACACTCACAAATTGTTCGTGTTTTATTAATATCAGAATATTTTTCTAAAAGGTGACACAAATTTTAGAAGTTTACGCCAATAATTCATCAGATACTGTGTTAATAAAATGATTCTTAAAGTTACGTCAAATAACATTCGACGTCACTCAAAAACTCAGCGAGAGTGGTTAGTTTCAAAAGTCTGTAACTTCGTTAATCTAAGTAATATTTCGTTCAAATTTTTATAAAGTGTTCATAAGAGTCTCGTCCTTCTAACAATTTATTATCATGATTTTCGTATTTTTGTCAAGAATCCCTTTTTTCCTGGAGAACGGCTCATATACTGTGGACATTATCTGTTAGTATTCATCTGAATCAATGATAGATCTTGTTTGTATATGCCTTCATTGATTTTGATGATAATAGATTAATGCATAATTTACTTGCTACTTAGTCTTTCCAGGTACCATATTTACTGACCAGTGGTCTTATTCACCAACGCTATAAGTCTAAAACACAGACTAAGACTTAGAATTGTTAAATGTTTTATTCGCTCTCATGTTGTTATAAATGTACTGATTTTGATATAAATCGGTATACATGTTTAGTGGGTAACAACAAATAGTCAGATAAAATTTCACATGGTTATGCATAAATTCAAAGAAATGGCAGTGATTATGAATAATGACGCTTTTAAGTCTAAGTCTGAATTTTAGACTTATAGCGTTGGTGAATAAGGCCCCTGGTATCATCTTGTACTAGATGGCCATGTACTGACTGATTTTGTGTTACAGGTATTATTGGTACTAAAGAAGTTGTGTCTCTGGTCAGGTATAAGTGGTAACTCTGAGAC
Source organism: Spisula subtruncata (assembly GCA_963678985.1). Classification (NCBI taxonomy): domain Eukaryota; kingdom Metazoa; phylum Mollusca; class Bivalvia; order Venerida; family Mactridae; genus Spisula; species Spisula subtruncata. Next base: position 39,443,780 of record OY787671.1, read on the forward strand.
TATTCTCAAAACTTTGGTGACCGAGCTACAGACATGTACCAGTGATGATACACCCAACCATGGTATGTTTATAAGTATTAACACTTTACCCCCCCCCCCCCCCCCCGCTTACAATCTATAGTATTGTATTGAAATTTCAGGGTTTCAATTTTCCTGATTTGTCTGGATTTATCATTCCTGAAAGAGCAACTTCTGACTGACCAAAATTAAATTTATTTGATGAAAATATCTAATATTATAACTTAAACTATGAATCACAAGACTTTGATTATGATGGCTCAGGAAAGCTACTGACTGCTAAATGTAAGTTGGATATGAGGAAGAATAATTATACCACCTGGCCAACGTGTCCATATGTCTGTGTGTCTGTCCATAGACAGATTTTTGTGGACGCCATCCCGACTACTACAAGTTCTGCAGGATTTTCTTTAAACTTTTACACATGAACAACCTAAATATGTAGATTTATCACATAAACCATGGTGTGGGAGTTTAATAAAGCCCATTACATAACAACGATATTACACTACTGAATAATTAATGATAACCATGCAAATGAGGGGGGTTAATCACTATTTTTATGTATTCATACGCACTGTCAAAAAAATAAACAAATATGGCCGACCATGATTTTATCGTCAGCGGTACTGTACAGGTAAAATCGATAGACAAGGCAAATCTGAAAATCATGCAGAATTTACAAAGGCAATTCAATTCAAATATAATAAATAAATACAAACCTACATTTATTTATTGAACATAGCATAGGCTAACTCTTCCTGCACAATTTTAATGCATTTTGAGTTTCAAAATTGCATCTCTTTAAAATTCATCAATCTCATCCCGGATATTCGAAGTAGTGATGACGTCACAAAACATAAACATGACGTCACAATGTATGTGACCTTTCCCGTTTTTAGTACGAGTATGTTCCCCTTACCTAACTAATTTCAAGACTGGATAGGGCCTAGTAGAAAAGTCTGTGAGGTTATTACCGTTCAAATATACCCGTCTTGGCTCATTTTCATTTTCAACATTGAATTAAATGTAATTGAAATAAAGTCACTGTGTTGCACTATGTGTAGATGCTCATTTATTCATAACCGCATTACTCACCTCAATATTCTTCTTTCTTAAGGGGAAGCGGGTCTACTATTTTTAGTTTTCTATTTTTAAATGGCTTATTTTGTTTATGTGGTAAAAAGAATCTTACATTCGTGTCTTTCCATATTGAATTTATAAAACTCGTTGGATAAAAGTAATAAAAGACTCGGCAGAGCCTCGTAGAGCCTCGTATTTTATCACTTTTATCCAACTCGTTTAATAATTTCAATATGAAAAGTCACTCATGTAAGATCCTCTATGTATGTAAAGGGAAATAATTTGCGCTGTTATAATTTGTCAGAATTTTGGCCGTTTTCTGGCAGGGGGTATATTAGACTGTACAACTCTGACATCTCTAGTTTCATTTTCATATTGAATAAAATCTATATATTACAGGTGCAGTATTTGAACTTACCAAAGCCATTAATTTACTGTGTGCTAGCAAATCTTGGAACTGGGTGAAGGGGAACTTTATAGAGAGGCATGGTCTACAGCCGGCTGCCTACAAGTACACAGCCAAGCTTATCACCAAACAAATCTCACCTGTGTATATGTGTGCTTTACTCAAAGTCACCAGTAAGTTCATTCTGATTAGTATTGACCTACAACAAATTTTCATTTTTAGCTTTGACTTTGAGCTATTGTCGTGATGGGATTGTCTACGCGACGCCGTGTGTCTCGAGAGCTCAGTGCAAAACTATGGTAAATACATCAATTTATGGAGGCACATACCATAGTTTTGCACTAAGCCCTCACGTCTGGATATAACGTCACAATATCATTAGTTTGGGAAAATATTAATTTCTAAAGAAAATGTCAGCTTCAGTTAAGTTTGTTTTCAGAGTCATTTTCTTGAAGACTATCAGTGGTATCCACTTGAAACTTGGCGTAGTTATACACCATGTTAGAAATTATCCTTGTCCGAACTCATTCAGAACGCCTTACCTTATCGTTCTTAAACTTAGTAACAATGTTTATGTGTGCCTCAGTAGCTCAGTGGTTAGTGAGCTTGCTGTCTAATCTAGTGACCTTGGTAGAGGTACATATATATGCCTGCCATATTTCAGTAGAAAAAAATCAAATAAAGGCTATGCTTGTCATTTATGAACTTAATAATCGTGGTGCATATGTACTTGTAACCTTTCACAACCTTGTGGCGAAAACTGTGCTCCCAGTGTTTGTTCCATGACCGCTACATCATACCAAAGAGGAAATAGTAGCAACATTGCTTAATGGTCTATTAAGGGAAACTGATGTATTTTTTCTCATTATCATGTGTCCATTGATGCCATTAGGAATTAAAGTTGTAGTGATTGCAGAACTTGTTTCCTGAACGTAGAGTAGATGAGTATGAATGATGTATGTGATATTTATGCCCCCAGTGTTTGATGAGGATGTTAATTGCATTGCTTGTGTCTATTGGTCGCTCTGTTGGTAGACCAAATGGTTTCCGTTCAATAACTGAAGAATGCTTTGCCCTAGGATCTTAAAACTTTTTATGGAGTTTGTTCAGTGTCAGTACATGACTCCTATTGATTTTGAGGTCAGTAGGTTAAGGTCACTGTAACCTTTACAATTTTTGTTGAGAACAAATTGATATTGGTATTTTCAGGTTATATACTGTCTGATATTTTCAGGTTACATAATGTCCGATAGTTTCAGGTTATATACAGTCTGATATTTTCAGGTTATATACTGTCTGATATTTTCAGGTTACATAATGTCTGATATTTTCAGGTTACATAATGTCTGATATTTTCAGGTTACATAATGTCTGATATTTTCAGGTTATATACTGTCTGATATTTTCAGGTTACATAATGTCTGATATTTTCAGGTTACATAATGTCTGATATTTTCAGGTTACATAATGTCGGATATTTTCAGGTTACATAATGTCGGATATTTTCAGGTTATATACTGTCTGATAATTTCATGTTATATACTGTCTGATATTTTCAGGTTACATACTGTCTGATATTTTCAGGTTACATAATGTCTGATATTTTCAGGTTACATACTGTCAGTACATGCTGCTACTATTCGAGAGAAGGACTACCAACAGATCATCAGGAACTGGTTATTACCGGTGTTATATAAGAAGCCGGGTGATGATACGGTACATCTATGCTGTGTGGAGACATTGATAGAGCTGACACCGTTATACCCGACATGTCTGGATATGATACATAGATGGTATCAGGAGGTACGGTGTATGGTGTCTGAGGAACTTACACTCAGACTGGAAGATCTACGTATACAGTATAAACAACAGTTTGGTCTAGTCTGTAAACCTTTCACCAAAAGTTAGTGCCCCAAAACTTTCAACTTGGTTGAATTAGCTAGTTATTATGGACATGGCTACCACCAGGGCTTAAGCGTTTACAAACATCTCTTGTTTAGTTCGTCTTGTTGTTGAGGTCAAGAGCAAATCAATGCAAATGTTAAATCATGGTGTTTTAATTACATTGTATTAGGTTCATGTATATTTTGTACAATTATTTTGTTAATTTAGCCATGTTGAAATATAGCAGATGGGGATTTGTTCTGAAAGTAATTTGTTAACCAGTTATGGAAGTAACTGTTAATTATTGTGGTATTACATTAAATGTTGCTACTAAATTGGTGGGAGGGCGGGTTGGCCAGTATATTATGTCTGAAAATGGACTTTAAATTGTTACTGTTTTAAGTCATTATTCATTATTACGCCCCTTCTTTGATGAGGAGAGGTATATTGCTTTGCACATGTCTGTAGGTTGGTCGGTAGACCAAATTGTTTCCATTCAATAACTCAAGAACGCTTTGCCCTAGGATCTTCAAACTTTACATGGGGGTTGGCCAGCAACAGTAAATGACCCCTATGTCTGTATGTCAAAGGTCAAGATCACTGTGACCTTTGCCATTCAATTATCTGCTCAAATCTGCTGGCAGCTTGAGTTTGTATCCTAACCTCTGACATTGATCATGTTTGTGATTTTATTTGTGGAATTATACCATAATGTTGGCATGTCTCTCTTACTTCATAATATGTTTATCATGCAAAGAGAAGCTACCATTTTCATGCACTGCACCTATTCTCAATATATTTAAGAAATAAACTACGAAAAAAGTAGTATGGTATATCAGCTGATATACAATGATGTGGAATTCTTAAGCCTAAGAATTATAAAACCACAAAGGCTGTAGGCCTTGAGTGGTTCATAACAAGCATACGGACAACATAGTTTATCATAGTTTATTTAGTTATCTATAGTGACCAATGTATTAATTTGCAATGCAATCAATATGTACTCAATTTTGTCTGTTTTATTCTTGTAAACTGTTTTGATGTTTAAGCACATGATGTATCATGTAGCCTGTAGTTATTAAACAATATTGTGCTTTGTTTATTATGTGCTATTGTGCTTGTACGAGGGTATATCCAAAAGTAATGTCATTCATCCCGTGGTTTAATTGTTTATAGGCCGATATGCATCAATATGATATCAAAATGTTCAGCAATTCAATTCTGATTAATATAAAACGTGCTGCATTATTCGATTTTCATAACTTGATTATATGAACATTTAAAATATACCTATGACGTCATATCGCCGCACACGAAAATTACGATTGTTTTTCATTGTCATAACAATTTTCTTTTATGTGTTTTTATAAAAATAATTCTCGAAAGCAAACAATACTTTCGTGACGTGATGAAACAAATGTTTTGTGACGGCTGCTAAAAATTCAATAACGTCACTCAACTTTGAAACTCGTAATATATCTTCAACGCATTGATTATTTAGCGAAAACACGGCAAATTTGTTTCAAAAAGACGCTGCACGTAGTAGTGCACTTTTCCTAAAAGTTTTGAAAGTCACCTTCTGAAACTTAGGTTACACAAGGCGACAACATAGGTTCATGTGTATGTAGTATAATCTTTTAAGGGGGCATATATCACCAACTCATTATCGATAGAGAGTCATATGAACGGTTTTTAATTGATCCGAAAAGAACACCATGAGTATTTTAACGCCGTAAATTCAATTCGACGTTTAAAATTGCAATCATTATGTGGTGAGTTAAATATTTTGCTGTGGGACTATCTAGAGGACACGTAAAAAATAACTTGATTTCGCAGAGAGTAGGTGTCGGGTGGGTTACACAATTTTAAAGGTCTTGGAAATGACTGCATGGTTTGTGAGTCGTTAAAAATCACCAGGGACGAACTTCTGCAGGATGAGTAGGTATCAGCAAGTTACGTCATTGTGACGTCGTTGACGTCGGACTTGCGGCGATGTTCGTAAGTATGTCTCATGAAAATGTTCATATCTCCAGAACTATTATGTGCATTGTTGTAAAATTTAGTCATCATATCCAAATTAGACTGAAGTTACGGTGTGAAAAGTTTCGTGTTTTTACTGACATTATATACGATTTTATAGCATCACTGACATTACTTTTGGATATACCCACGTATAATACTCATTTCAAGTTTATTGGGCAAAACAGGCGACCGGCCTATACACAATTCTTATTACTTCATAATTGTACATCATTTATATTGGACATATATAGCTTGGCTATTTTGACCTGAACCTGACCTTTATGCAAGAATATATTACAAGGTTCTTGCTTTGAATATATCAATTTCAGCAAGTAAATTGTGCAATATTGGAATTTCAAATTTGTGTTTCTATTATATCTTAAGTGTCTTTGTGATATTCCCCGATTTTGAAAACATACAATCAGTGTTGTAAGCGTAGGTAATAAATCGACTGTTAAATTATGCTGATCAAAAGGTAAGGCTCGTGTCAAATTTGCCAAGCTATACCATTTATAGGAGTCATTTTACATTCATGTCTTGGTTGATTGTAGGATGCAGATTTTATAGACAGTATCACAAGTCTAGATGATTATGACACATTGTTTATATGTGGTGGTTCGTTCTAACTAATATTATATGCCTGCCGTATTTCAGAAATAAAGCAAATAAAGGCTGTGCTTGGCATGTTTAACTTGTTTGTCATATTCAATTTTGCAAACTGGTGTTATTCTTGGATTTGATAAGCATTGTAAGTGAGCAATGTAGTATTGCAGGGTATTCAACTATATATCACATTGAATAAGATTTGTTGCATGTATTTTGTCATTTATTCAAACAATGCTATGAGATTATTGTCTAGTCAAGCTTGATTATAGAAGACTAGGAATGTTGGTATTGCTGATACATTGAGTTCTATTTCTGAGTATGTTATAGACAGCACTTGTTTATATGCAATGGAAAGGCCTAAATAAAATGTTTGTTTCCTGTAACCCTACCAACCAACTTTATTTACACCCTACCCAAAAACTTTTTTATTGACATCTCCAATATCTCTTTCATCAAATTTTTTTAGCTCACCTGTCACAAAGTGACAAGGTGAGCTTTTGTGATCGCTCTTCGTCCGTCGTCCGTCCGTCGTCCGTTCACAATTGCTTGTGAACACACTAGAGGTCACAAATTTAGCCTGATCATTATGAAACTTGATCACAATGATCATCTCCATAAAATCTAGGTCAAGTTTGATATTGGGTCATCTGGGGTAAAAAACTAGGTCACTAGGTCAAATCAAAGGAAAACCTTGTGAACACATTAGAGGTCACAATTTGAGCCTTATCTTTATGAAACTTGATCACAATGATCATCCCTGTAAAATCTAGGTCAAGTTCGATATTGGGTCATCTGGGGTGAAAAACTAGGTCACTAGGCCAAATCATTGAAAAACCTTGTGAACACATTAGAGGTCACAATTTGAAACTAATCTCTATGAAAATTGATCACAATGATCATCTCTATAAAATCAAGGTCAAGTTCGATATTGGGTCATCTGGGGTCAAAAACTAGGTCACAAGGCCAAATCATTGAAAAAGCTTGTGAACACACTAGAGGTCACAATTTGAGACTAATCTTTATGAAAATTGATCACAATGATCATCTCTATAAAATCTACGTCAAGTTCGATATTGGGTCATCCGGGGTCAAAAACTAGCTCACAAGCCTTTGAAGGCCAAATCATTGAAAAAGCTTGTGAACACACTAGAGGTCACAATTTGAGCTTAATCTTTATGAAACTTGATCACACTGATCATCACTATAAAATTTTGGTCAAGTTTGATATTGGGTCATCCGGAGTCAAAAACTAGGTCACGAGGCCAAATCATTGAAAAAGCTTGTGAACACACTAGAGGTCACAATTTTGACCTTATCTTTATGAAACTTGATCACAATGATCACCATTATAAAATTTAGGTCAAGTTCGATATTGGGTCATCTGAGGTCAAAAACTAGGTCACGAGGCCAAATCATTGAAAAATCTTGTGAACACACTAGAGGTCACAATTTTGACTCTATCTTTATGAAACTTGGTCACAATGTTTATCTCTATAAAATCTAGGTCAAGTTAGATACTGTGTCATTTGGGCCAAAATCTAGGTCACAAGGCCAAACAGGTGAGTGACCCAGGGCCCTTCGGACCCTCTTGTTTGTGTTTTTTTTTTGTAGACAACAAAAATATAAATATGTTTCGTAATTTAATTATTTATCAAATGATATAGTTTTGGGCTGCAGAATAAAATCTGGGACAAAATTTGTTTGTTGGGACCAAAGGATTTGCCCTTCTCAAAAAAATTTATCCCTATTTACCGACCCATCTTTTTTTAGCATTTTACAGGAAACAAACATAAATTTTTAGTTTAGGCCTTATATTGTTGCACAATTTGTTTCTGTTATAATCTTTTATCATGATATTCTTCAATATGTATCAAGTTTTGGTAATAAACTTATGTTTTACATGTTTATTATGGAACTGCCATAAAACTGGACGGAACACAAAAGTTTTTACAGTCAATATTATGGAATCAGTTTTGTCAAATAATGTTTCAATTTGTTTCCATGATTATAAACCATACATTTATGTCATTATTTGCATGTACAGTGAAACTTGCTTAAACTGAATTGAATAAAAAATTTCCCTGTGGGTATTTTATGCAGTACCCATATCGTACCCAGTACAGCATAAAACACTCATAGAGTTCGCTGCTAGGTTTTCTGGGGTAAAATACTAGTATATTTTCTCATGGGAGTAGAATAAAAAAATGAAGACGAACATTCAGTTGGGGAATTATTTTCGAGGGTCTGGTTTAAGAAGGTTCCAATGTGCATACATTGCTGGTTTTGAATGAGAAAGTTGAAAGTAGAAATCAATATTTTGAGAAAACAAGAAAAAAACTGTTATTATTCTTTTCTTATGGCAAAACAAGCTATTTCAACTTCAGTTTGGTCAACATTACCAATTATCATGACATGTACTCATAAGAAGCGCCTTATGATGCAGATTTCATATATGTATCAGTATATAATTATAAGGTCGTTAGTAGTAGTTACGATCTTCTCATTTTAAGCCAGTGATATGTATATTATATTATAGTCCAAGGCATTTGACGATGATCATATTATTTGATCATTTTTCTATTACATGTATATAACTACTGTGACACGTATTGTTGTTGATAGATCATGTTAATGTTGTAGATTTTTATACATATACTGTTTGTTACTTTGATAATGTTTCTAGACCAATTAAATATTAAATTATTCTCTAGTGTTGTTGTTTTGCTTCGAATTGTTACATTATGTCTCATTGGGTTAAATGATGTTTCTGGTTTTGGGCATTTGTTCTATTCACAAAGAAATATAGGTCAGTGTTTCCTTCCAAACTAGAGATTGACTGGTTGGCAAACCAGAGGTTGACTCGTGTGTATTGGTGCTGCTCACTGGGCGTGTTAAAGAACCAAAGTGTCTCTTCGGAACGAGCTATGGCAGTGCGCCCGGATACCTTGTATCAACCCACTGTCTCCACTTCATATCCTTCAGCAAAAACACTGGACCCCGTTGGAAATAAGTGCTCGCATTTTTATGGGTTATCTTTGACCGAAAGGTTTAAAAAATCACTACTAGCTGCTAAAATGTAAAACTACACATGTGCAAAAAAGACTTATTACATGTCATTTGGAGAAAGATGGTAGTAGATGAGTATTTATCTTGAACAATGGACTTCAGTCTTCTGACTCTTAACGGTAACTGTTACAAACTTAAACTTTATTCCCCTGTTCTTGATAAGAAATGAAGGTATTGATCAATCTTGGTCAATCGAAAAAGAATTCAAGAACCTGACATTAAAATGCTCAAAACTAAGGCATGCTGGAACTTACAAAGTTCAAGGGAATTTATTTCAACATTATAAGATTTCTCTGGTTGGTGAAGGGGAGTAATCTCTACACTAGCTATAAAATTTTCAAGGGAAGTAACTTCTACACTAGCTATTAGATTTTCAAGGGGAATAACTTCTACACTAGCAATAAGATTTTCAAGGGAAGTAACCTCAACACTAGCTATAATATTTTCAAGGGGAATAACTTCTACACTAGCTATTAGATATTCAAGGGGAATAACTTCTAGGCTAGCTATAAGCTTTTCAAGGGAAGTAACCTCTACACTAGCTATTAGATTTTCAAGGGGAATAACTTCTACACTAGCTATAAGATTTTCAAGGGAAGTAACCTCTACACTAGCTATTAGATTTTCAAGGGGAATAACTTCTACACTAGCTATAAGATTTTCAAGGGAAGTAACCTCTACACTAGCTATTAGATTTTCAAGGGGAATAACTTCTACACTAGCTATAAGATTTTCTAGGGGAGTAACTTCTACACTAGCTATAAGATTTTCAAGGGAAGTAACTTATACACTATAAGATTTCTCTGCATTTTGAAGGGAATAACTTCTACACTAAAAGATATTTCTGCATTTTGAAGGGAAGTCACTTTTTGCAACACAGAACATGCTTCGTTGGAGCATGGAGTACGTTCTCCAATCTTTTATAACCATGGGGCATGTTCACAGGAGGTTTAGTAAAGTATAGGTCAAGTTTGGCAATATATGACCAAACACTTGATCACAACATAACAAACAATTTATTATGTGCATGAACTGCAAAAAGACGAAGAGAAATCGGGAAGGGAAGGCGGTACTCAACAGAAACAGCCATGTACACAAAACTACAAACACTCGACACAATGTCTTACACTAAACTGAATGAGAAAATGAAAACATAAAACAAAAACGCTGCAAGTCCAACGTCAGCTGTCAATTAGATAAAGTCTCACCGATATTTTGTGGTTGAAACCTTTGCAGTAAACCAATAGTCAACATAAAATGCAAATCCTATGATGCACACTTTGGATAGGGTCAATGGTTGTCTTGTTTTTCGAGTACATTTCCATAAACCTATACTGTTGTGAATCGAATAAGTTATTTGGCGGTTTAGGTTCTGTCAGTCATTTTAATCGCTGAACATTGTTCGCGTTCAACCTTTCGTTTTTTCGTATGGATGAGATTTAAGATGTACAACTTTTAATCACTTCTAATTGCGTACATTGTTAACAGCGCTTATTGTACAAGAATTGCTTGAAGAATAAAGCATGTAATTACATTTATTACCACAACTCGTATCTTTGCTACCAAATATGCGTTGATTCAAAGCTTCCCAACATAACTGTACTGAAGGAGAAAACTTAAACATATTATCTGACACTGTCAACAAGTTAACTGATGCAAACATGTTCTGAACATTATATCATGGTTTGAAAACAGCTATGCGATTAACCAAAATCACATTATTGCGTTGAATAGCCCTTCGTTCGTCTTGAGAAAATGCTATTAATTAAAGTGTATAGAGCTATATTCTAACAGTCATACAATGTCCAAATAATTAATTGCATCGTTTTTATTATGATACTAGATCTTATTAGCAAATTAAAACTTTGGATGGGTTCCGTGTACTTTGATTCAATCGTCGAAAAATAGACGATTCATATAGTTTCGTAGGGTGTTCTAGAACACTTTTGTATAAAATGGACAATTCGCATGTCCAATAAATCACAGAGAGAGTTTCTGTTAAAATTGAAGCGAAAATTGATCAAATGGATATAAAAGCATAATTGTTTTTCAGTTTTAAAACATTAAAAAAATTATCTTCCGATAAAGCTCTATACACAGTACAATGTGCAATATATTGTATTAGGTTATCAGTCACTGCGAAATAAAACTATATAACTGATTGAAAACAGTTAAAAGTTGAATGCCACTATAACCACAGGGCCTTGCAATTCAATAAATAAATCAGTAAATAAATTACCCCCAATCACACAGAAGTTATCATTACTAATTATTACTAAGTATAATAAATTCTGTGAGTGGGAGTAATTTATTTACTGATTTAATTATTGAATTGCAAGGCACTGTGGTTTAAGTTCATATGCTATATAACACATGCGAAAGTGATTTTAAGTTTGTGCCGATGATTAAGAAAAACTTATTGATTAATCTTCAGACTGTACAAAAGTTTCTTCGGATCAGTAGACATAATTATGTTTACGTTATATACAACCTGAAGGCATTGTAAAACAGTTGTAAGAATAACAATACGTATATACATGTACCACCACCGTATGCCTCTATACCTACCTTAAACTTTACGAAATCACAATTGAATTTTTGAACATATCGATTTGTGGGTGTTTTGTCTTAGGTCGAATTTCTACAGACTGCATTGAAATATGATTTTAAAAATCATTTTCGTAAATAGGACTCAAGTTTCGAGTGTGACGCTAGTTTTGGAAAGTATTGTTTTAGCTTATGAATGAAATGATTTGGATAAAAAATACATGTATGGAAATATAATGTATTTTCGACAGGGATTTAATATTTGAGAGCCTGAACCAGGAAGAGGCATTTTTAGTTCAATGGTTATTGCACATAGCATGGTTAAGTCTCATATAATTTGAGATCGGTGTACGTGAATAATAGAAGTTCCAGTGAGAACCAGTGTATATAAACGAGTCTGTTTCTGGCAATTGCAGTAAGGAGTACATGTTGAATTATAGAGTACGGTAATAAGGAGTACAGTGATCGGATTTTACACAAGCTTTCAATAGCAATTAATGATATAGGTTGAATTTAATATTAATCCGAAAAGTCATACAGTGATTTGGTTTATACACTGTGGTCTAGATCAGGCTTTTTAAACAGTGTGTATGACTCAACAGTTACATGTTAATTTGTTTATTTTAGTATACCGGAAGGTTAAATCATATTGCTTGAGTACTGTCGATTCAATAAGTAATACTAATGAGGAAACTATCCCACTTGAAAGAATAGCGGAGCCAACAGCTAACTCATTTACACCTAGTTTAACCTAAATAAACATAGTTTTCTTTACGATCGAGCTTATGTTTATATCCGCTGTCGTTTAACTTTGAACTGACTGTAGCATGGCGTACTCCTTCGCCCGCGATGATTTTGGATTCAGAGGAGGGATTACTAGTAATACAGTGCCATATCAAAGCGCTAACATGCTCGGTGTTACACGAAACACAACCGATCCATTGTTCTTGTCAGGATCACGTATTGAGACAACTCCAGGATACGTGGAACTAAATACTGTCAATGTATATGATAAGGCTAATAACTATGGTCCGAAACTACCCTCTGCGCCAACTAAAACAAGTTCAATTTCTCAGAACCAGAACAATAATCCGTATGGTTGGTTTGATCACACAAGGGCACGTAGCCCCGTGTCGGATTACCGGGACGAGATTGATAATAACTTGGAGCACAGAAGTGAACTAAGTGATCGCCAACTTCACTCTGACCGTGGATTTTCCGACATCGGTCGAACTCGGCAGTCAAGAAGAGAATCGAAAATTTACGCAGATAATGCAAGGACTGACAGAAGTGAGCGTTATACGTCAAGAGAAATATCTGATTTGCGGCAAACAGTTCAGCAGCCAAGAGAAATATCTGACTTGCGGCAAACAGTTCAACAGTCAAGAGAAATATCTGATTTGCGGCAAACAGTCCAACAGCCAAGAGAAATATCTGATTTGCGGCAAACAGTCCAACAGCCAAGAGAAATATCTGATTTGCGGCAAACAGTTCAGCAGTCAAGAGAAATATCTGATTTGCGGCAAACAGTTCAGCAGTCAAGAGAAATATCTGGTTTGCGGCAAACAGTTCAACAGCCACTAGACATCAACGTGCACACACCTGAGACACCTATACAAACAGACCTTGGTCGAACACAACTGAGGAGCACTATGTTAAGAGCGACGAGGGAAGATGAGGATAAATACGGAAATCCTTATGGTTGGCAGAATCTGGGACCGACCAGACATCAGCCGGCTACAGGCAGCGTTCCTCAAGGTGTTAATGAGACGAATGAGCAAAAACCAGACACTATATATACCTCGGGAATTCATTCCGAACCAAAATTACCGCCATCAACAAATCAATTCGCAAATTATAAATTTGGCGACACTCTGATGCCCCCTAAAAGGCAAACGACGGGAACCAATCTTGGGCAGACAATTTCGGGAACCAATTTGGGACAAACTATGACTGGTACCAATCTTGGACAGACTATGACCTATGATTATCCTTACATGAAACATGTCAGAAGGTCTTCCGAAGACGACCCTAATGAAACCTCTCAGAAATGGATTGATATGGCGACAGATCAGGGTTTCATGCGTTGGTTGTATATTATGTTTGCAAAGGTACGTATATAAATTGCAAATATCGTGCTGTCAGTTCTAGAATATACTAGTACATCATAATGTAACATGTTTCATTCGAAGTACACTGAGCGGCAATGAAAACGCAACACTTACATAGTACAGCATAACACATTTGATAAGTATGTAAGCATCGCGAAATTTTGTCATAAAATAGATATGTGCAAGTATGAATATCACTTCGAATCAGAAAAAATTGTTAAGCAACATAGTTTTTTACCAGTTGTTTTGGGGTCAGTATAAAATAGAAAGTCGCATTTTATTAATCTTTCGAAACCACCACCAGGAGCGATCCATTGTGTGCATCTACGACGTAATAATCGTATGAAACGTTCATTGAATGCTAGTGGGATGCTGTTCCGTTTTTGCAGTAGGGCTATGTGAAGTTCAGGTACTTTTAAGGGGCCTATACACTATTTCGCGCACAACGACTAAAATACAAATACCTGGTCTATTATAGCCATGGTGTTTTTTTCTATGGTCAAAGGGAGATAATCTTGGAGTAATAAAATGATAACGAAATTAAAGTGCCAGTTACTTTATAACACTGCTTCGAAACTTGCGCCTCTAAACGCATATTCGAAAGTGCTCGTTTTGAGATTAATGAAATTGTATTATATTTGTCCCAAGGATGGTGAATGTATCACCATTTGTAACTGGAAATAAATTGCATGAACGCTATAGCTATTCTTTTAAGACTGATTATTACGATAAATGGATAAAAAATGCGCTTTGAATTACAGGCTTAATTTTCAAAACACAATTTACGTCTAAATATTAATGAACACCATATCTTGAGCATGTAAACTAGTTCAGCAATATCCAGTAATACAATTTAGTGTAAAAATTTGGTGATTAATCTAAAAATGTAATGATAATCATCCAAGAGTTATCGCACTTGACTTAAGCATTTTTCTTACATCCTTTGATTTCTAATGCATTTGTATCGTTCTTAGCAGGTGTATATGTATTCAAACTTGTTTTAAATAAATGAAATAATGATTTCGGTAATTTAAATCAACGAAACTGATTTTCAGTACGGATACCCCACAATTAAGCATAACGACCGATCTTTCGGAGTCTTCCTTTGACATATGCACCATGTTTTCTACTACTTATTTTGTTTTTCCGACTAATCCGCCCATATTCTTCAAAATGCTTGCACAATATGCGAGCAAATCTCTAGCCACCTATCAGCATGCGGAAAACGCGGTTTAAGGCTATTCCACTATGGACGAGTGGTTCTTAAAGTATTTTCACGGAAAAAGCTGAATTCTGTAGATAATATATATCGAAGCGAGCATACAAAATTTCAAGTTTATAAGTTGACAGATTACGGAAATATTCAAGTTTTAAAGTGTTGCGTTTTCATTGCCGCTCAGTGTACATTGAATATATGCTCGGATTTTGAGTTGTGCATTTCATGCGAAGAACTTTTGAAAAAGTTTATTAAATTGACAATTATTTCGCTGTCTTTTCCACTTCCACTTTGAAGGCAAGTACAGAAAGGTAAATGTGTTTAGTAGTCCCATACCGGTTTTCAACTGGAAAGACTATAGGTTTGCCATCAGTCAGTCCGTCTGGCTGTCAGTCGTTCAATAAAAATCTGGATCCTGCCATAACTCAAACAGTTTTCAAGTTACGTTTATAAAACTTGGTATGTGAATACATGTACGGATCAATAAGGAGATATTTTTGGACATCTTATATTTTTACAATACTGATTCCGCAACGAGCCAAAATAGTCACGAGTTGTTTCCCTTTGACCACATAATAATAAATCGCTGTAAGCGATAAATTATAATTTGTGATTTGAATAAATTTTTAGAGAATATTTGCGCATACTTTCTTCTGACACATTATGATAATTGATAGTGCTTTGTACATTTAGCTCATTTAATGTGATAGTAGAGAAAAATATGCTAGTTATAAGGAATGCGTCTTTAACAGTTTCGGTCAAAATGGGGAAAAGGAGGAGACCATCCAATGAGACAACTGTTGCCACCAGCAAACCTACGTCATCAACAACAGCAGCAACGTACAAGCAGGAAACGACGTCATAATGTGTCCTTATATAGCTGTCCTGAACGCTCTTGTATCGGGTTGATAGTGGCAGTAATGATTATAATTGCTACACTTATACCTTTACTTCTCATCACTAGTTATAAACAAGGTAAACATTTACACTTGTTCTTTAAAATTCGTAGAAGTATAAACATTTAACTACATTTCTTCCACTTACTACACACCCTTAAATATGGCACATGTTCATCACATATTTAGTATTTACTTATTGCAACAAGGGAGACAAAAGAAGTTTGCATACATTTTGAAAGATTGGTCCATATCCCATCTGAAAATCCATTTTATCCTGTTTTGCAAGCATCACGTTTAACTTCATTCTATGTACATATCTAATTTAGTGTGTGGCCCCGTACCTCAGCGGTTAGTGCGCTAGACGTCTTATCTGGCGACCGTTCAAATCCGAGTGGAGACACTCATGTAAGTATATACCTGCCATATCATAGCAGAAAACTGGCTTCCTTATAATGGTTGTAGTCGGCATTTTAAAAAATCTAACAACACATTGTCTGGTAGTGTTCAAATCTACCATCAGTTAACACATGACTTACCTTCAATCTTTCAGATCCTCCGAAACCCGGAATGTATACCCTAGAATGCACACTACGTAACTTCATCTATGTTGATACACTCGCCAATCAGTCATCTGAACAATTCATGAACACATCTCAATCATTTTGCAATGAGGTAAATACACTTAGCATGTCAATTTGTACATCAGAATTCCAACTGCACATTTTTATCAAGGTGGACAAAAACCAAGAGTTAGGTGGAGAAAATCCCCACCGTATATTTTGTCAACTTCTTTTCATTTTTGGTCAACCTCATACCACATTGGTTTTAGTAATACTGACATTACAAGGATAAATAATCAATCTTATAAAGATTTTAGGAAATGAATAAACGGACTTTGTCCACCTTACGCAGGGTTGTCGGTCGGTTCGTCGGTAGACCAAAATGGTGTCTGTTCAATAAGGCTTTGTCATAGGATCTTCAAACTTTTACATGGTGGTTAGCCAGCAACAGTAGATGACCCCTATTGATTTGGATGTTAAAGGTCAAGGTTGCTGTGACTTTCTCCACGTTTGACAATAAGGCTGCCATGTTGGCATGCGTGTTTTACAAACAACTCTTGTTGTTTTATAAACATCACCTATTATTACCACAGGTAACAGTATCGTTGAAAAAGAAATAAAAAAATTGAAATGGAACAAAAAAATTCTCGAAATTTAGGTATTATAAAAAGAAATAAAAAAATGAAATTAAAAAAAAAATTCTCGAAATTTAGGTATTATATAATACCTAAATTTCGAGATTTTTTTTTTCAATTTCATTTTTTCAATTTCTTTTTCAACGATACTGTTACCTGTGATTATTACTGTAATGTATCATTCAATGCTTGGTATATATTGTTATCATGTTACAATTATAAATTTCAGATTGAGAACAACATCAATTCTTCTTCTATTGATATTGGCTATGTTGGTTGTATTGTGAACCAACTCAGGTAAATAGAAGTACAATGTATTAGAACCGTAATGACTGTCAGATAATAGTTTGAGGGCTCATTGCAAAACTATGGTACATGCCTCTATAAATTGATGTATTGCCATAGTTTTGCACCGAGTCATCGAATTACTTGTTGCTGGTTATATCTCCAACCGGTTGACTTCTTGAGACATATTTCTTTCCCGGTTGTGCGTCCTCCTGCCTGTCAGTCCGCTCATCAAGAAGCCGTATGGACAGCTAGTGGTAGTACATTTTCGTCGAGTGCTTGGTTTCGCTCAGCGACTGGGTCATACATGCATGTGTCCAATATCTTGACTTAGTATAACTGAAAATACTATTTTCTCTTTTTTTGACCATTTTTTTTCACTCACGACAATGTGCTACCATCAGTTATGTCACGAATGGCACCATTTTACCATTAATGTTGGATAATACACTACTATCTCTTCTACTTGACTTCCCTTCAGAAAAGCACATGTCCCCATTGGAAAACGCTTGCACTTTTATAAGTTATCCTTGACCGAACTGTTTCAATACTTACACATAAAGGAATCCAAGGTATTACCTTCGGTGTACAGTTTGGGTTGATAATATGGATTTACATTTGCATATATACACATGCGTAATGCTTGTTTAATGTATGTTTCTGTATCGATTGCAGTAATCTTAGTTCTACAACAGTCCAGCTGACGTTCAGTGTGGTGTTCCGATACCATCTCTACATATCCGAACAAGAAATACTTCCACTGTTAGGGTTAGTATCAGACAATTCTGTTATAACACTAGGACAGTTTGTTGTGTCAAACAATATCCATATACAACCATTTATACTCATTGATGATGCGAACAATCCATTTAGCGAGGGTAGCTAACTCCAGGATTACAAGTTTACCAATCGCGAATGCTCGGCCATTTCAGTTTGTCTCCGGTAAATATACTGCACACACTATACATATACAAGCATTTATCATCACAGAGGAACCGAACAATCCATTAAGCAAAGGTAGTTAACTCCAGTGAGGATAATGGTAAGGACACAGTGTACGAATGGTGGTTGGTTGGACATGATTGTGATAATACGGACAAATAAATGGGTGATAATGTCAGGGAAAATGTGCAGAGGGACCAAAATCAGATAAAAGGTGATACAGTGGAATTATGGAATTCAATGTGCTCTGAAGGTGTCATATGAACAGTGGGTAGGACTTTCAAGCGGAATAGTGCCTTACACCAACTTTGTGAAAATTGAACTTCTTTTTGTGAGCGTATCACGATTGCAGAAGAGTATAGTGGCAACTGTTATCGGGAAACAGTTAATAAAATGCTGCATACCGTGCTAACAGTTGGGGTAGTTTGAAAATATGTGTTTGGTTTTGGGTTATATGTACCAATATGTAACATTGTGTTGGGTCAGATAAATATAGGATCAACCACGAGTTTTCTTTTGATATCAACATTTATTAAATGAGTCTAGAAAAAAATACAAGGTATTAAGCGAGCCTCTGGCGAACTTAATAACTTTCTTTTTGTGACGAATTTAAGAAATGTTGATCTCAAAAGAAAACTCGTGGTAGATTCTTTTTTATCACATAAGAAATATTTTCTTTACCAAAAATAAGCGACTCGATACGCAATTCGGCTAAACTTATATATGCACCGAAGAACACATTCGAGCGTTCCAACGTAAAAAAGTACAAGTAGTCCCAAATTTCTATCTGTTTAAAGACACTAAAACGACACTGCAAACTGTTAAAATTTATTCAAATTATAATAATTGATATTTTTCAAGTTATTATTTTGAATTTATAAAGAGTAAAGTCCATTACTAAAGCAGTGAATTGTGCCTATGAATTATGCAAATTTTTGTTATCACACATGTTGTATATTAATGTTATTCGATTTGATATCATATGGAATATCACGGTGTTTATGTGATAAAAGGAAATATAAGACATGTTTTATATGCATTGTCGAACGAGCATCATTGAAAAAAACCCATACTTTTAATTCAATTGATTGTGCGATGTCATTTGGTTTTACAGCGATGATCAAAACAGACAACATTGCCGGTTTGATGGAATTTTTCGAAATATAAAACATAGTCCTTTACAAATTGTATCAAAAATAAAAACATACATACATTATACACGTGTCTGTCACCGTTTCATGTGTAAGTAAAGAGCCCGCTGCACACTCATCGAATGTCTCATAAGCGTCACAACACGACTCTAGGTTACACGAGAGTGTGCTAAGATGTAAATTATGTCCTATATGTTTCTTTGTTCTAGGGGTAAATACATCAGCCAAGAGACAATTGAATGATGATAAAACGTCTCGTTTGTCCCATAATCGTGTGTTTCTTTCACCCATACATAGTGGTGCCGTCTTGATTCATAATACAGAAGTTCATCAAAAAAAACCACAAAATAAAACAACGGTAATATCTGTTTCAGTAGTTTACCACAGACGGCTTTATGAACTGTCTGATTATATGTTTGTCTGGAAATCTGTTTTATAGGACAAATTATCCACAGCCTAAGTGTCGGTAAATGACAGTGCTACTCAGAGACAAACATAAATAAATGTTCCGCGTGATCGGTAAAGTAGGCTAAAGATAAATTGTGAAATAATATCACACTGATTTAGACAATAATTACCAGTAGCTAGACAATCGACATGAGAAAGCATTTTCCGCTTTTGAAAGGTATGCTATGATTATAATTTGATATGATTTTATCCATTATCAGCCGAAGCAAAATAATTTAACAAAGTACGCAATGCACCGCAATATCTCGATGTCATTACTGAGGTGCAGTGCATGTGAACCAACAATTTCTGTCATTTCCACAAGAACCTGACTGGAAATATTATACATGTAGTTTATTTGTGCGTTTTCACCACTTTTGTTCTTTAGGTTTCCGCCTATTTAAAAGACAACGAGCCTTGACGACAGCTTAGCTTATATTATTGCCAGTTATCGATGGTGATGGAGGTCGTTCCACATGTTCTTCGATATCGGCTAATACACTCAACTAAACATTAGTCATAAGACCATCATACCGTTTATACGTTCCATTTTCATAGCTTTGTTCTACATTTTACTTAACCTTTTGAAGTTGATAATGGTCGATTTAATCACCGCCACGTTGCATGCAACTGATAAACAAAGATTTTTACATCTTTTGTCTATTTCAAAAAATCGTCTCTCGTAGAAGTTGTACAATGTTGATGAAATTTAACATTGAACTTTACTCGCATTTATTCTAAATGTGTCAGACCGAGTACCAGTATTACAATAAAACTGTAATTATCACGTAATTTGATAAGACCGCTAGACGTACAACACCATTATGTACAGTTCACTTGACACGACTTACTCCAGATCTTCTAGAGGCTTATTCCATAATGACATTAGGCACGGAATTGGTGTCCAAATTGTGTTTCTGTTAGATACATCTCCTTGCAATGATATAAGTGTGCTCGAACTATTGAAGAACAGTTCAAATCCAGACTGGGGATTATTACTTAATGTATTTGTGGTATATTTCTTTACAAGGATATAGGGTAGTTGAACGATTGAAGTAAGTAAATGTCGTTTTCCCAACATAATCTTGTAAACGTTTATCCCGAAATGTGCGTTATTATTGAATGCTATGTTAATGTTGTAATATGCTTGCGTATGTACCTTGACACGATGTCCTAGATGTATGCCACTTGGAAGATGTCCCCGGTACGACTGTGTCTACGCAACATATCATTTTTGTGAGTATGAAATGGCAACTACACTACACTTTCCCTCTTTATATGATTATAAACCTGCCAGGAAACAGACCAATGTCCTGAAGCTGTAATATGGCACCGCGTATTATAAAACCTGACTAGTAACTAAATGATCGAGGGGTAAACGTACAGTCATTTGAACAGACGGTGTTTTTCCTTATAAGAAAACTTCAAATCGGTATACATATACATGTACGTTTGTTTTCGTCAGTTTATTGGTTACATTATTGGCAAATAACTTTGTTTTGTACATGTAGTTGTCTTAAAGTTAGTATTCAAACAGCTTTGAACGTGTTTGTTATTCTATTTTATACTAAATATATTTCTGACGAACATATAACAGAAGATTGAAGAGGTTGGTTTATAAAAAAGTCTTTGTCGTTATCATCACAGTACTCCAATGCTTAAATTTATAACTTCACAAGTTATATATTTTTCTGTACTGCTATTCATTTCGTGCCACAACTAACTCCTTCACAAACCCGATCATTCTACCTTAATAATGAAGATTTGGAACGTGAACAGAACTACCATATACATATAGAAATATAGACAGACACTGTGGACCCCAATATAACTTAAATAATAGATACATGTATTTATCTTTTTCATTAAGATAAAAGTTTGTATTGTATAGACGATAGTTTTAATGTGATAGCAGCTATTCATCGTGTATAATTGTTGCAGTATACGACCAATTAATAACAGACACTTTCATCTTATTGAAAGTCTTTCTAATTCTTGTAAGAGCAATTAACTAATTGAAGTACTTTGATTATGGTGACGTTTAGAAATAAAGTCTACTTCATATTTCACATTAGATTTACTTAGTTAAGGAACCTTAATTATTATGGAATCGTTAACTTTGATAAATAAGATACTGTCTAGTGATTCCATGTCGTAAAATATAAAACTGTCTGGCACGTACTTGATTTAAGGAGTCATTGCAAAATAAGATTGCCTAACATAATGACTAATTCAACTAGGTTTATCGCCTTTGAATATGTCTTTTAACACGATAATGCGAGCTCACAAACTACGAAGACGAAAATTCGATACGTTCGTATTATTGCCTTTCTGTCAACGTACTATCGTGTTTTTGACATCATACTTTCAGGACCCATTATAGTTCGACTGTGTCTTACAACTTATTCCACAGATTGTTACGTAACCTTACAGACAACACGTGCGACGTATAGTACTGTACCAGGAGTTGTCCGAAGAGGTAATGGAATTTATTAAAGATAAACGAAAATATGTTATGTAATGAAAGAAGGCTTTGTTAGTGTAAATAACATCGCTATTATACCAAGTTGTCACTGATGTCTGAAAGTCAGTGTCTTATAAGTGTATAACGTGACATAATAGTGTGTTACGCTACCACTCTACGGGACACCGACTTGTTGAAGGTGGTGTTGATAGTATAATTTTCCATTGTTGTCCACGTGGTCTTTGAGAACTTTAACATATTTTCCTAGGTTTCAGAACAGACTTTTAATGGCATCCTTGATAAGGTAATAAAACATTTATGCCTCAGAAACATACTCTCAATTACATAACGTGTTGCAATTAAATCCCTTTTCAAGATGACCAAGTCAAGACTTACTGGTGATGAGTATGTCAGTCAACCAAAACGTGTTATCATGGAATGCTTCGTAGATTAGTAAATCGTAACTTACATCAAAGCGTCGAAGAAAGTTGATTACTGCATGAGACTAAATTCGCAACGTGTTGATGAAAAGGTTATTTAATGAAATAAAATATATAGAACGACTGTACCTTCAATACCAAACAAATGGAATAGATATGGTAATATAGCTATAACATTTTATGTTTTATGTTTATTTTGTAACGTATTTATCAATTTTATTTTCAAGGGGTGCAATAGTACGGACGAATACAATTGAGAAAAAATATTGATACGAAAAGAAATCAAAGTAAGTTGTAAATTTGGTCAAAATGACGAATATTGAAAAATAAATACTTCCAGTTGAAATTATAGGATTGAAAAATTCCACTGTAAACGGTTTTGAAGCCCGAATATAAACCCAACACCACATATTAGATAAATTGCTTTTCTACGAAACTAGGGGTGAATGCAACTACCACCAGAAAGGACATATGGAAACAAAAATGCACCAACATTGCCCAGCGTAGTTGAAGAGAGCATAGACACCGCTCAACAGAAAGAACTATTTGAGAGCACAACATGATTACAGACAGGTATACAATTTACACAAACCCGAAATCCAAACCAGAACGTTTGTCGCCTCAGTCATTCAAACTTCACTACGCAAGAACCAAGTGACAATAATAGAACAGGGTACAACACGCATCTTAACAGTTACACAGTATACATGTACTATTGAAAGAAACGAGGCGATTATCAATTGACCACTGTGCACTCCTTGGATGTCTCATTACTGTTAGAACTTACCTCTAGGTCACTCATGAGTGTGATAAAATGAAATTAAATCCTATAATTCTGTGTTCTAGACGTAAGCAAATGAATAAAGAGACAATGGTATGGTGCTAATAAGTCTCGTTTTCCCCATAATCGCGTAATTATTTCAACCGTATATTCGTGTCGCCTTGTTTCATGATAAAGAAGTTCATGAAACTAACACAAATTAACACAAACACTCGTTTATAGATCTGTCCCATAAACTTACCCTGACGGCACCGTGAATCCTCTGATCGAATACGCGTCTGCAAATCTGTTTTATTGGACATATAATCCACAGCCTGATTATCAGTTAATTGCAGTACTGCTCAGAAACAAACATAAATAAACGTAAAGGAAGCTAAAGATGCATTGTTAAATCATTATTCTATTTTAATACTTTTTTGCTATTAATATAGAGAAACTCGGGTCACTGTCCGGTGAGAAGAATGTTATCAGTCGAAGTGATATCGTTTGGGTGGCGAGGTTTACCGAACCATTCCCTGCGATATCGCCAAGCCTGATAACATTGTTCGAGTTTGAGAGTTATCAGAGTTTCTATTTTTCATGAAACCAGGATCTTTTTCATTTAGATAAAATAATGTATTTCAAAAACGATATTTTAAGGCGATTGGAGCATTTCATTGTGGTTAAGTGTTGCGGTATACATGCAATTAATAACAGGCACTTTCAACATATTGAAATGATATGGATGACATTTAGAAATAAAACCTACTTCAAGACATGGAAGACGTTGAATCAAATGTGAATCACGTGAACACATTTCACAGTAGATGTAATAAAGCAATAAACTTAATTAGTTCAGGGAGCTTAACAATTATGTAATCGTAAACTTCCATTCATAAGACCTGTCTAGTGATTCCATGCCGTAAAATATACAAACTGTCTGACATGTTGTTGATTAAAGATGGAGTCCTTACGAAATTATCTTGATCACAATAATAACTAATTCCATTAGGGTTATCGACTTTGCAGATGTCTATCTTTAACGCGAAAATGAAAACTCACAAAGGTGCGATGACAAAAACAATAAACCTTCGTATTCTTGCATATTTGTCCTTGTACTTACGTGTTTGCGACGTCACACTTTCACGACCCCACGTTTTACGCTGAACAGCGTTTTGTCACTGAACTTTCGTGTTTTTGTCGTATAACTTTCGTGGTCTGTGGGTCCAATAAGTAAATTCACCATAATCTTGTAATATATTTCACAACCAAGCATGTTCTTGTAACGATGGGTTATCAATACTACTAGTATTGTGTGCGATTTTCAACACTAGATTAACCCATTAAATAGACAAGCACGAAAAATGTTTGCCGAGCAAAATTTAAAAAATACATAGTGGAATGGGATTTGAACTCATTCGTTCAGTTTGGAAGTTCACGTATTCACAGTAGCTTAGCCGACTGCGCTATGTGCTCTACTTGATATGTGAATTCTTAATGCATGATTTATTATTAGTAAATACACCCCTAAAACCTGGATTACTCGAAAGTTAAAAGTACATTTACGCCCGAGTGCTTGTTGTAGATCTATACCTACCAGAGTTAAAATTTCTCAAATATTTTTTTAAATGCCTTGTAATATTAACTGATACCCAAAATTTACACTTTTGTTTAGAATTTTGCAGATTTTGCCCCAAAAATGAGATTTTTCACAACAGCCCGGAAAGCTATTTTTGATGTTGTAAACTACAAATATCAAAGTACATATCACAATCTAACTTTTCCAATACCAGTGCTTCCTCTGGCTTATATTTTTCTTGCGCCACCACTTTCGCCAAATGAAAAGTTTTCGCCACCTATGCGCCACTTTGACCAAAATTGAAATTATGTAAATCTTGTATTTGTATATATTTCTGTTTTATGTGTATTTTGATATGTGTCGATGGTAATGCATTAATTGCATTTCTTATGTTCCTTTTCAGTGTGAAGTCATCATTGATACATATATATTTACAATTTATTCATATTTTCTATGTTATTGACAATATGCTAAACATTCATTAGAGAATAGCATGCTTCCAGTATGCTAAGCCAAGACGAATATTTTATAACATATTTTCAAGAGCAAGAAAATAGCAATAAATCCTTATAATATTTCATGAACTGAAAAACTAACAAACAAGAACACTGTTACATAAATTTTAATCTTGCCTTTTGAAATTATATTAATGAAATAAAAAACAATAACACTTAAATAACACTTAAATAAATACACATGTCACATGTTGCTTCAAGAGTTCAAAGTTCACAGTTCTGATAGTCTTACAGTACAATCACAGTAATCACTTTCACTTAAAAATACGCCTGTCCTTCCCCTGACCACCTTACAAAAGCTCTATGGAAATCAAAGTCTGATCTAGATTGGCCATTAATAGAAATGTGCATCAGCTTCTCTAAAGAAGAGGTTGAGACAGGCCCAATAAACCACAAAACAAGTAATTAAAAATACAGTTCTGGCTTTAATTATAACAAACACCGACTCGCCGACAAACAGAACCATGCTAACTGTCATAATCTATTTCTTTCACCAGGTACCAACTGTGGTACAAACTGCTCTGACGTGCGTGTATTTCGTAGTGATCAAATATTTCAATTTCAATAATACAATCATCTAACCCCTTTAATTGACATTAATTGCCCACGAGACGGCTTAATCAGATTTTTATCATTATACAAACAATACCACACTTCAATCGTAATCTTCCTGATTGCACTCGACAGACCCCAATAAACATGTCAAACTGTGTAAACAAACCTATTATACAATTGTTAATGGTGATTTCGGTTACAGATTCCAAAAAAACATGCTTTCATATTTTGTAAGGTTTTATCCCAAAATAAAAGACTTTCACAAACATGTATATAACTAGATTTTTTAGATTTTTAGTATGTTACAAAACACCCATAGTGTGACAATGTCCAACAAAAATATATTTCACATTTCATTCTAAAAAAATATCTGCTCTGAACTTAATATGGTCCCCCCACAATATTTTTTAAGAGATTGGAAATTGCACAGCAGAGCTCATAAACAGTATGCTAACCATCCATGCATCAATATTACATGTAAAGTTTGACCTTTCACCTTACAGATAGTACAGGCAGACAACTCAGATGTCAAAGAAGGAAGTAACCATATACTGTGTTAGTCATAGGGTACCAGCCAGAGCTACAACAGTATGTTGTGGTAGCACCTGTTGATATGTGAGTATCATATATTATACAGAATCTGAATGACATTATGTACAAGTTAAATTTAAATTAATATGAAAGTTATTACAAACTTCAATAAATGCACTATAAAAAAACTGTTCATATAATGGGGTCTGTAAATTTCCACTATGCACCAAACAATGAAGTAGCTGTTTGTATGGTCTTGTGCCGCAAAAAGTTCCTTTACGTAGCAGAGGTATAATATAGACTTATCAAAGAATTGAAATATAGATATCCAGTTATTATAAGCAAACAATTCAAATGAATACTATTGAGTATTCAGATGTGTATACTAATGTATACTGAAACATTAAAAACAAATTTGACATTGTATAAATACATTTACTCGACAGGTCTTGAAGGTGAATGGAGACATACAGTTGAGGTTCTTACAGGCTCTAGTTCTTCGAGGATTTACTTCTGGCCATAAAAGATGACATATCATGGCAACATGTTGTGATGAAATCTTCATGTAAATGACCCTGCCCAAAAGTAATGCCTGGAGGAGGTTTGAATCCCCAGTTTGATACAAATGAACTGAAGCATTGTCGAAGACTGTTTAATTAGTGCCCAAGTGTAGTTATGTCAGGAGTGTAACATAAATGAATTACCTTGCATAATTATGTGTTCATGCATTAATAAACTTTAAAACATTTGTGTACAATAGTTCAGTTCTGCTTAATCATTAATTATGTTTAATCAAAAGAAAAGTAAATGAAAGGTTGTGAAGAGTCTAAGTATTAGGCAGCTGTGAACTGCAGCATGCATTAGTAATGTTGTTGCATGGTTGCAATTTGTTCCCAGGAGTAATTTCAAAATTGTTCAGGAATGATATTCTTTATCAGTCAGGCGTGTTGTCAGGAGTGTGACAATTTCTAACAAGTTTCGTACATTTTTATATAGGCTGTATGAAGTTAAATCATAATTCCTGTAAGGAAAATCTTTTTCAATGTCACTAGTTATTGTTTACCGTACAATAAAAAATGTAATCAGTGGGTTTATTGACAGTATTTAAGGTTCATTTGAACAGAAAAAAGTGAGTATTTTTCTTCAATGAATTACATACCTTTTTTACAGAATAACCCCGAAGTATCATACACCGTTTTGTTGCTTAAAGTTCACACTATCTATCTGTCTGAATATTTTTCCTGTACCTCATTGTTATCAAAATATATTTGTAAAAGATAATAATATAATTGGTATACACTTTTCAAAATGTCAGTCACTGTTATTTGTTGATAAAATATTAGAAAAAATAGACAAATCAGTTGTCAGAGATTTGATCAAGGTCATGCCAGCCCTTTTTTAAAAATTTAAATGGTTTAAATGCATTTATTTTGAACAAATAAATACATCAACATGACTTGCAATCAATGATACATGTATGTGTGTAGAACTACTTTTGATAAATCTTAAATATTTTAGGGTATGGTGGGCCTGATGAACCAGATAGTTATTGGTTTGTAATAAATACGCCACATATCTGATTAAATCGGGTAATATTGACTTAAAACTCAATTAATTAAATATTTTTAAGTTAATAATTGAAGAATACAACTTACAAACGTATTTTGGAAACATTATTTCAAACATTAGTTTTTCTGACTTTAATAAACATATTTTAATCAGACCAACATTGTTCATACAAAAGAAAAGGCGTTTTTATCTTTCGTCGTACTGGTCTATAACATATTTTTGTGTGTCAGTTAGCCTTTTTTCTTTTAAGAATGGTACTTCACTATAGTTGATCTTTGTATGAGTTAAAAAGTTAATAAATAACGCAAAACACTACTAGCAGACGATAACCAAATATGGCAGTAAACTTACACCATACGTAAACTTACTGGTGTGTTGAAACTTTAGCACGTGAATTTCGTGGGGATTTGACAGGAGTGTACTGAATCGATTTTTACTAATTAAACACGATCACACAACGATATATACAATCGGATTACGAAACAATGGATGCAATTATTATACGTACATAATAAACACTTAGGATTGCTTTAAAAGACATATTTCGTTCAAAATTTAGATAAAATAAAGTTTGACAGGAACCGCATAACACAGTTCCGGTTATCCATTGGCTAACATGTGCTAAATTTGCCGACATACGAAAATGCGGATATTGACTTTCATATTGGACTTAAATTAACTGGTAAGGATTTTTATATTTATCTATATCATCAATCATGAAGAACAACGCGTTGTGAACAATGCTTCATAACGTTTTCGCAGATAAACTGTCGCACTATTTTAAACCACCTTTGGCGCATGAATACATATTTGCTACACAGCGCGAAATTTGTAAACAAACTAGATTGCAGCTGCAGAAAATGCATATATTTCTCTATTACTATCATAAGATCGTTTGTGATGTTGATATAATACGAACCTAATAAAATTCATCATTACATTTGGTAATCGATTTTGTTGATTAATATGTTTCAAATACATGTAGCAGTACGTTTTCTTCGGTGACAAGGGGGTTCAAATATGGCGACCTCCTTGTCGAAGAAATCAGTGGACATGACGCTGCTTCTCTCGTAAACGAAACGCCAACACTTATTTTCAAGCCTGGCATGCCCTTGCAACGATCGATTTTAAAGCATATACAGCGGTTCGTTTTATATAAACAGCTTTTTTCAAGTATGTGTTTTACAAGCATTTGGCCCACCCCACATGATCCTTAAGCAGAAAAAAAATTGTATGATCCAATATATTCTGTTAATTGCCACAAAATAAGTAAAAATGTCAATTTGGCAATTTTTTTCTTACTCTGAAAGAATTTGAAGGTAATGCTTTTGTTTTCTATCTTGTCAGCTAAAAATAAATGTGCACTGAAGACAAAATATTATTTATAGATATGTGTAATGAACAGTTAAAGAGTATGTGTATTTAGCCATTTGTAGTTTGTTGGGTTGCATTAAATGTTGTCTGAAAAATTTATTATGTGTTTTATATGTTGCACTAAGCCATTGTTGCAGACTTTGATGATATCTTATCCATATATAATAACTGAATTTGTGTTTAAATAGGATTTAAAATCTGACATTTGTTTCATCTTATTAGCCATTATTTTTTGAATAGCCCAAGAGTAATGTGGCATAAAAACACACTTGGCATCATAAGATAAAGCAGTTTGTGTTATAAATGTCCGAGTCAACCTTTAATTATCAGAATTTATCTGACTTGAAAGTTGGTCCTTCATTTTGGCATAACATGCTGAGCATTCATGGCCTGTCAATATAGTCACTTGAAGTTGAAGTACTACAACTTCCTTGTAACGGTAATAAACTTTTCTATTACACATATGACTTTCATGTTGATGAATTATCATACTAGAGTTTAGATGACTTTCACATTCGTCTCATACAATTTAATGATTTTACATAAGCTTTCAAGCCCAGATCTCCCGAAGCATCTCATACAGAAATCTCATATCAAATTGAAATTTTGCCCTGTTTGGAGCCTGAATTTAAAAGAAATCTGATGTTAGAACTCTACAATATACTCTAATAAACATAAAACTAAGAATAATGTTTTCTTTTCTTATGCTTATTCTGAATTCAACCTCGACACATGCCAATATTTGAGATGATATTTAACTCAAATTGAGATATTTTGGGAGATCGAGACCAGAGACTCAATGACATCCTACCTCGACTTTTTGAGTACATTTATTAATACGTTCATTGACTAATAAATGTCTGTGCAAATACAGCAATAGACTTAATATAAACATGTTAAAAACATTGTAGTTATGTCCATCAAGTTGCATATCAAATATAAATATCCATGTATAGTTTATGCACGGAAATGTATCCTCTGACTGAAACATTAATATTCTTTATAATGTCCACCGTGTTATAACATCAATTGACACTGGGTAAATGACCATTGCATGATCGTGTAACACATAACTCACAACATGTGTTTACATGGACTACACACCATTATAAAGTAATGGAGAGTTATTGTATTAGTTCGCTGGTTTCATGAAAAAAGCATGATCTTCTCGCTCAGACATGTTCTTATTTTTAATCTTTTATTTATAAGAGGTACATTAGGGGTTACTTTTTTGAAAAAATGCATTTTCTTTCAATTTTGATATTTACAGCATCTTTACAGAACATCAAATTTACATTGGACAGTATTGGTGTATTTTAAGTCAGAGAAAATCCGCGTATCTGTCCATTCCTTCGGGGCCTCGTCTCCATTATTTCTCAGGAATGGACAGTTACTTGGACTTTCTCCTTAACATATTCGCCATACCCTTCAATGACGAAACAACAAAATCCAGATCTTCTTGATCCAAACAGCCGACTTCTCTACTTTTCTCAGCGCGGAAAGTAACAGTAACGAAATATTGCAATGTGTCAGGAACGTCTGCATCCGCCTGGAGTTTAACAACCAACAGATTACCATATGTTCGCCTGTCCAAATCTTCAAAAATCAGTTCAACATTGGTGTCGAAGTTGTTGATGGCCAAATTCTCCATGACTTCCACCAGACTGTCCTCGGTTTCAGGAACTGGAACGGAACAACCGACAAGTGCTATGTAACTTCTCATCACACTACTTTCAGAGCCGCAGAAGATTTCTTTAGAAGGAGGGTGTGCAGATATTTTCACGCCAATTTCTTTGAATACACTTAATAGCTTATCAGCCGCATCTTTAATCGCATCATGTTGATAGATAAGTATCACTTTGGTCCCTTGCAAGTTCGCAATGACTTCATCTAACACCTCTTTCGCCATTGCTCCTGTTCGACACTGGGGCTTTTTGTTCTTAAAGGTAAGGGCATTCACGATTCGCTGGCGACATAGCAATGCTTCACCACACATATATGCTTCCACACCACCGCGTATGTATGTGTCGATGTATGTTTCATCATCTAATGCATCGAATCCGTTTGGAAGACAAGTTATCAGCTCCATGGACAATATAGCATCGTCATAGTTTCCCGCAGCGACCAACTGGCTAATCAACTCCCGTACTCGTCTATCCTTGTCTTCCAATCGTCCATCGATACCACCTAGCTTCCCAAGGATATCCATGGCGGATTGTGATTGTAATCTTTCTTCTAGAAACATCAGTTCCTTGACTTCTTTTGTTGTTCTTGTCGTGCCTGTCAACAACTGGCTTAAAGTAGGAGTTGTTTCCCATAGTTGTCCTAATGACGGTATCATTCTCACAAGACTGCAAGACATCTCCACCGACTTTTTAAACACCGATCGCATCTTATTTCCTAGCTTCATTCTTTCCGCTGCAGGGACTATACCAGCTTCAGTCATATCAGCCATTACTTTCGTAAAATGTAAATAATCTGCTGAAAAATCCTCGTAAAAATTCGGTACATGCTTCTTTCGTGATATAATCAAACAACAGTAATGATTTTATACATTTCTTGTCTCAGATACCTTTATTTTCCATAATTGATCAACTATTTACACTTGACGTGCAACTTACGCGTCATGCGATGAAACTCTGGATCAAATTCAACGAGTGTTCTCATAATCTGTAACGTTAGTAAAAAAGCAATGCGCATATGATAGGCTATGTGAAGGTCCGTTATAGATGATGGAAGACATATAACATCAAGATAAATAGGTACTAACCGAGGCTGACTGTCCGCAATAATACGTGCTTCAGACTAGACGAAGTCACGTGATTACCACCCGTGTTTCTGAAAACAGAGAAAACAAAGACTGACAGTTAGATATGATCAGACTTTATTGTGAGAGAAAAAAAATCAAATTGTCTTGTAACCCACCGTTTTGTTTGTTGTGCAAAACGTCTTATGCCTGTGGTTAAATCAATTACTGATAATAACTTTAAGTAAAATTAAAGAGATAAAATCAATAGAAATAATTTTAAATACCTTATTTGAAGAAATGTTTTCTGCTAAACAACCTAACCGTATGATCTTCAGATTTTGCCAACAGGAAAGTACCGGGAATTTCTGAAAATGTAGAATGCACATTATTATTTTCTGAAAATATACATGAAATCAAAGGTCCACACATTGCTTATTAGTCATCAAGAAAATATCGAGTTAGTTCCCTTTGTAACAAATAAGTATAGGTTTCTTTAGTCCCTCCGTACACTGTGACATTGTACATCATGTCTAAACATGGCAGAGAATTCACACGCATAGTATTACTGTTTAGTACAGGGCGACTGTTAAATATGCATCTAAGTATTTTTATGACATGTGACATTAAATACTAGTATCTCCCGCCGTTGTATTTTGTGTAAAATTTCTTACATCTGTGGTTATTCTTTTTGTAAGATAAAGATAAAAAAGCAATAAACAAGTGATTTACCTTATTAGAAGAAATAGTTTCTGCAACAACGTAACCGTCTGATTTTTCAGATTTTGTCAAAACGAAAGTACTGGGACTTTCTGAAAATGTAGAATGAAAATTATTATGCGCCTATCCAGCGTATTTTTAGAATTTTATGTATAGCTAAATATAGACCATGTATCACTATTGCGGATATGTGTTCAATAACAATTTTGATTTGGTAAAATACGCTAGGTCTGCATGTACCATGTCTAAATAAAGAATTTGCACTTAATTACACCTTTATTGCGCTTAATGAAACAAAAGTAATATTTAAGACAAAAACGGCTGGTTATTTTCGGAAAATCACCTATAGTCCAGCAATAATGTCCAATAAACATTAATTTTTGGAGAAAGTTACCAAACTTGGTACAACTGTTCCTTGGTCTATTTGAAATTTTTTTTCATGAGACCCACTTAAAATATTTTCTTTGGTTGCCATAGCAACGGTTTTCAAAATGGCCGCCAAAATGATCAAATGGCGGTTTTTGCCCAATAACTTCAGTTTAGAATTGCATATCGTGATGAAACTTGGTGTATAAGTAGCTCGACTCAATACGCCACTAAAAATAAAAAGTTGGATGGGTGGGGTCAATATCTAGGTCACTGTTACTAAAAATAGAAAATTGGTTTATGCTGAATAACTTCCGTTAAGAATGAGATATTTGGATGAAACTTGCTATATACGTTGCTTGTAGGATGATACACGTTGGGATAAAAAATGGGACATTTGGGGTCAAGGTCACTGTAACTAAAAATAGAAAATCGGTTTCCGCTGACTATATTTAGTCTGGATTGACATATATAAATGAAACGTGGTCAATATATAGCTTCCGCGAAGATACTTTTCATCAAAATAGGTGTAAATGGGGTCAAGGTCGACGTTGATAAAATAAAAAGCCAGTTTCTGCTTAATAATAACAATAAATTACGAATTACAAGCAATATATAAGCACCCTGTTTGGTTTTCAATGTTTTTGTTACCATGGCAACCACAATTGTTGTCTGAATAAAACACAAATTGACATGAATAATCTGCTTATTAATTTGTTTCCACATACCAAGTTTCATTAATTTAGCTTCAAAACTAATTAAGCTATGACCGGATCCAGATTTTATAAACGGACAAAACCTTGAGTTTACTATGTTATATATATAAGCCAGTCTCTAGGAAAACCTGATATTTTGACAAGAAACGTTTTTTGTGATGTTTCATAGTTATAAAGACTAATGCCAATGAAGCATGATTCAAAAGAAATTGTGTAAATATCTTGAGTTTTGAGGATGTTACAGCTGTTTTTGTAAAGTCAATATTCCGAGTTTTTTGCCTGAAGTCGCGAACGTCATTCGAACGTCATTTGACTGTAAAAAGTGTTTCATAATTACACCGTATGATTAATTCTTGACATAAGATGTTCAAAATAGTGTCAAATTTTAGAATTATGTTCTGATTTTTAAAATATATATCATAATAGAAACATGTTGCATTTAGAGAAAGGCTACTGTTGTTTTAAACAGGTTACTCTCAGTTTTTCTTAATTGAAGTATTTTTCCGAAATTGGTAACAATGGCAACAAAGTAGATAGTTTCAACATAATTTATGAGGAAATTTAAAGCTAAGATATAGTACTATATGGATAAATTACTAAAAGTAGAATCAACAGGTATATACATTTTTTCACTTATTTTAGAGCCTTTTCAAAACCTTGTTTTATACAGTAATTAAAAATACATGATGTCAAGTCAGCAGGTTTTCCTAGATCATGGCTCATATATAAGTGGAGAATTAGGGGTCAACATCATAGTTACTTTAAAAGAGTATCAGTTTACTATCAAATTACTTTGAATGAGATATTATGATGGCAATTGCTGTAAATGTAGCTTGTCTGAAGAATATATAGCGTATTTTGCGCCAGATTATTTGGCCGACATGAAAACATGATTTTCAAATTTTCATGGAATTTCATAGTTTCTTGTTGTGGAACTTCAGTGTTTCTTTTTTCGAATAGTTCAAGCAATGCAGCGTTAACAAAAATATATGAGATGGTGACCTAAGAGTGTAACACTTAAGACATTTTTTAACAGTAATCATGGAAATGGGGCCCACTTGTAGTGTTAACCTCATTTGATTAGCAGACTTGAAGCCCTGTATAATTTTGAAAATGTCCAGGCCACACCAGTTACTAGTATTTGAAATATGACCAGGTAAAGCCATCTCAAACAATATGATCTTCTCAAATAAATATGCAGAGATTCCATGCATGTGTGGTATTCATCATTATGCCTAGGTCTACCTGAACATTTTTATCCTGACAATAAAGATACCTAGTTTGGTCGGGCACAGCAATTCCTCGTCAGAAATTCCTTTCTTGGTCGACACGTTGTGTTTTATTCCTGTCTTAGCAATGCTTTTGGTAGATAACGGCTCTTTGTGGTACACATCATTGCCCGATACATAATTGCTTGGAGTAGGTTGTTTCATTTACATTTTTTGTGTTTTATTTCAAAGAATTGCATTTTACACAAGTTATTTCATACATAAATGTTATGATGTATTAATCAAATTGTTACTACCAACCAAATGCAGTGAGTTATACGATGATCGAATACGATGCTTAATAATTGAGTGGTCTTCTGATTCCAATAATACTTAATTATTGTTTATAGTTAGTAATGTTTTACCCAAAAGAGATAACATAACATATGAACAACTTTTAGAACAGATTATTAATTTCTTAATATGCGAAAAGACAACATGTGCCTATCGTAGTGATTAATTAAAAAATAGCACAGTTTGTAGCATTATGACATTGTGATCATTAGATTCCAAAAATCCTCACTTTTATTAATTTTATATTTTTGACTGTTTCACCCCAAATATATCCCAAGACGCCAGTCATTTTGAAACCAGATTATTAATATCTTAATAGGAAAAACTGCATATGTCTATCGTAGTGATTTATAACTAAATAATGCGATTGGTGCCATTGTAGTAAACCTATTCCAAAAATCACCATTTTAGTTTATATTTTTTACGATTTTATCCCAAAATAGCATTCAGTAAACATAAATGATATTAATATATTGTTTGATATACTAAACTTTAAGTTACTACAAACGAATTGCAGTTTTATAAATAGTACGATTTTAAATGCCATCGTAGCCAATCGATTCCTCAAATCCTCACTTTTGTTTATACTTCCAATGTTTTTGCCCCAAAAATGTCTTAAAATACATAACATTTAGGCACTAGATTAGCAATATCATAAGCAAGAAGACAATATGTGTCCATCCTATTGATTTATAATCAAATACCATAATAAATGACATTACAGTAAACTGATTCCAAAAATCATCATTTTTGTTTTAATTTTGTAGTATTTTACCCCAAAATATCGTATCTTGACCAAAAGCCAATAATTTCGTATGATATATAAAACTATAAGATACTTCACTTATATTGCAGGGGTTTTCAACAAAATACTACTATAAATGACATTGTGGTCTGCCAATTCCAAAAATCCTCACTTTTGTTTGTAGTTTCTCATATTTTACCCCAAAAATATAGGTCTCAAGTGTTAGTATAGAACTCCACATTAAGTATGTTACTAGGCAACAATTATGTTGCAGGATATAACATAAAACATTTATGTGCATTTTGTGTCCTGTTCTGAAATTCGCAGAAAATGGTGACGTAACTTAAAAACTCAATTTTCTCAATTTCATGTCATGTCCTTAAGGGCCCTTTTCTCAGATCGAGGCTTATCTATATAGAAATTTACGTCCATAGAATAAAATATCTGCTTTATCCACTAATTAATAATTAAACTGGAATACATTTAACCAGATTTTTCTAGAACTATCAGTATAAATGTTAAAATATAGTACCAGTATTCCTAAAGACTATTATATAGAATATTTCTAATTTGGCGGCCATTTTGTCGGCCATTTTGGATATTTCAAAACGATTTTTCGGTTAAAGGTTTAAGTTAGATGTTAGTTAAGTTATTTCTAAAAAAAATACTTTACAATTACTCATAATAACGTTGTTGTCATGCGTTATATAAGATGTACACTGATTTTTCGTTTTTGGCGGCCATCTTTAAAAATGGTTGCTATGGCAACCATAATGGCAGATACGAGATGGGTCTCATGAAAAAAATGTTTCAATATGTTTGCCCAATGTATATACCAAGTTTGGCAACTTTCTCCAAAAATTAATGATTAGTCGATTTTTGGAGACATTATTGCTGGACTACTAAAAACTACTTTATAAAGATGGTCAAAGGGGCACATATCTAACATGATTAACCAGACTGTAAGCTTTGAATATTTGCACTTAATGCATCACAGAACCTATTCTGCTAACAATGTTAGTTGCATTATGCAACAGGATAAATCTCGTCAGATAATTCAAATTACGAAGTACTATATTATTGTCATGCTGGTATTAATATGTACGAGGGGTGATCAATATATTCGAGGACTTTTCATTTAGCAAATTCATATTAGCAGCAATGCTTAAAGCCATTTAACATCATTCGGAGTAAGATGTCTCCGACCGAATGCACTAATAAAATTATATGATTCATACAATGGGCGCGTGACGTTGGACGTCACGCGACGTCATTCCAAGTGTTACCGTCGGAGCAGCACATAGCTCCTTTATGGACTTATATTCGGTTTCATGTATAAGACTGGTTGTCTTTTACTACTGAAATAAGTAGTTAATAGCCGATTCTGGAATGTGAGGTGGAATAAAAAGAGTATCGATGCGTTAATGGAAACAAACATCGGAAAAGAGCGGTTGGCTTTACAAAAGTAGAATATTTCAATTAAGACTGAAACAGGACCTATCAGGTTTAGGACGCAATATCGAAATAACCCTTTTGATTTGGAGTCAACGATTTTATGTGTTGTAGCCTATACTAGTCTTCGTTTTTTCCAGTTACATTTGATTGAGATCTGTGCGTCTTATTTCGCAGAATTTAACGGAAAGTGTCCCTAACGCGGTGTTATTTTTGCTGTTTATCCTTATTTTATCGACTCAACCGTTTGGCAGAGACCCTTTTATCACATAAACAATGGAATCATATGAAAATGGCTCATTGAAAGCGCACAGAAATCATGCACATGTTAGTAAAGTCATTTTGGAGGTATCGCGAGGAATTTACAGGTTTAGCGTTAATTTTCATAGCGCGTCGTTTCTCAGAAATGACGTTACGCTCGAAATGCTCGACGGTGCGTGCTTCACCATGGTTACAAAAAGTGACGTCATCAAGTAAATAGTAACGTTATCACAAAGAAAATTAGACAAATCCTGCGATAATCGATTGATCTGCATTAGCGTGTAATTTCATTACTCTAGTTCCAATATTTCAAAATTGAGAAGGAAAGTCCTCGAATATATTGATCACCCCTCGTATGTGCAACAGTCAAGTGCTGCTACCACGGTTCCTTAAATTTGCTGTATTGATAGTTTCTTTTTTTTATCCCAAAGGCATATCTATGAAATCGCAATGCTTTTTATCCTTATTCAACTGTATCTAACAAATTTCGATTTATGGAAAAATGCGAAATATAAAGCAATAATGTGAATATAATTATGTTGTTTAAATTAGTTATTTAGAGGGACGGGGTAAAAACGACCAGGGTTTGGCTGTATCTAGATGAGTCGTCAATGTATATACCGACACTACAACAACAATGACGGGATGCAAGTTTCCGTTAAATACTTCAATATTAACAATGCAAATTTATACTAAAGGTGAACTTAAACCAATTCATCTATCTGTCTCAGCGTGGAGTGTTTGGAGCAAGGACTGAACATTCTGGTGAACCATATTTGTATAATGTAACATATATTATCTATACACTTTATTCAACTCAGTTAAATCATGGAGGTGATTGGTGCTGTGACGATTTTCATCAGTGTACTGTTACATTATGTAAAACTTGAAAGTATAAAAGGCGAGAAAGTAAACGATCGGTGCATTTATGTTGGATCTCGATTTCGTTACGCGTATACATATTTAAGGTACATACCGAAGGTACCAAACAATGTTACAAGTCTTTATTTTTCTAATAACGTTTTAACAGATGTGAATCAAGCAACGTTTGCTAGTATCGACGATCCAGAAAAATTGCTTTCTCTGTTTTTAGTGTATGATGAAATACGATCAATCACTGTGGATTCGTTTGACAAGTTTACTGGACTGACTTTTTTTTAGATCTTTCCGGTAATTTTATATCCCCTGGTAACATGAAGAAACTACTTGGTGTTTTATGTCATAGGAAGTTTGTTCTCATGTTAGGTGATATGGGTAGACATTTCAAATATCAAGAAACGTTTTCTTTAATGACCGATTGCGACCTGAATGGAATGTATTTAAAGAAAAACAACTTCGAATATATTTCACAAAATCGTATGAAACATTTTGATGGCATTAAAACTTTGTACTTCGACCGTAATAGAAGTAGAGAAATTGAGCTGCCACTTATAAAGAGGTTAGAAGTGTTATCAGTTGGGTACAATCGGTTACATCACTTTCCCAACTTCTGTACAGGAAATAACATGACACCATCATTGGTTCCAAAGATGAAAAGACTATTTATCAATCACAACTATATTCAGTATATAGGTTGCCAAAATTTGAAATGTCTCTCATCCCTGAAGTGGTTAGATATTTCCCAAAATTATTTGAAAGTATTCCCAGATGATATGCTCAGCAATCTACATAATCTCAAACTTCTACAAATCAAAGAAAACCGTTGGCACACGGCGCATGTTGAGAAATTTGCATTTCGTTCCAAGTCCCTTAAAATTCTGTATTTTTACCAAAGTGGACAAGCGGCTTCCATTTTCCCAACAATCAACGAAACGTTTGAATATCTACCAAATCTGACAACTTAAGCTTTGTAAAAATGTTGGATTTACCAATCAGTTCATTTTACGAGCTGTTTGTACCACTTGGCAAATTAAAACGTCTGACTTGTTACGATTGCAGCATTCGACATGACCCAGCTATTATTCTCCAAAATAAAGACTACTTAATGGATATAAATTTTGGATGTAACAACATAGATACAATTACGAACACAGCGATACGTTCTAAACGGTTTTTGAAAAGACTAAAGCTGAATAGAAATCAACTAGCTCACATATCGTCAAAAACTTTCCCAGTGAATTTTCTAAATGGACTCGAACATGTTGACTTCTCTGGAAACTCCTTTTCATGTGATAGTTCGCTGGCTTGGTTTATTGACTGGCTCAAAACTACCGATAAATCAAAAGCACAGCACTATAAAAAATACACTTGCACATCCCCACAAAGATATGTTGGAAGACCGCTATTTGATATTGAATTCTCATACTTTGAATGTCATCCTTTGAATATCTGGATGTGGGCGTTGATTGTTGGCTTACCTGAGCTGCTTGTGATCTCAGTCATTTCAATAATCGTTCATCGTAATCGATGGAACATCAAACATTTTATATATCTGTTTTGGAAACGAAAGAATTATGCTCCTATTGAAGGTGACAATCTGTTGTACGATGCCTTTGTTTCGTACAACGAGGCTGATTCTGTCTGGGTGAGAGATCGAATGATCCCAATCCTGGAAGGTGAATATAATTGCAAACTCTGTGTTCACGAACGAGACTTTCATATCGGTGCGTATATCAATGACAACATTGTACAACGTATTGAGGAAAGCAAGGGCATCATCCTAGTGTTGTCAGATGCTTTTGTAACCAGTGGTTGGTGTATGTTTGAACTGAAAGTTGCACTTAATAAACACATTGAAGATGAATTTGACGTTATTGTAATTATTTTACAAGCCATCGAAGGACGGAACCTGAATAAGTCCATCAAAACACTATTGAATATGACAACTTACACCGAATGGAGGATGCGGTCAGAGAGGAATTGTTCTGGAATGAACTTCGTAATGCTATGGGCGTAGGGGATAACTAGCAATTACAATATTGCTGTGGTTTGTTTTTTAGTGTGGTGAAAATAGTTCAACTAGAGACTGCGAAAACCTTCACTGGAAGTTGTAAAACTATGGTCAATGAATGTTACTGTCTGAAGACACTAAAGACTGAGAAAACCTTCACTGGTTATACTATGGTCAATGAATGTTAATGTCTGAAGACACTAGAGACTGAGAAAACCTTCACTGGTTATACTATGGTCAATGAATGTTACTGTCTGTAGACACTAGAGACTGCGAAAACCTTCACTGGAAGCTGTAAAACTATGGTCAATGAATGTTACTGTCTGAAGACACTAGAGACTGAGAAAACCTTCACCGGTTATACAATGGTCAATGAATGTTACTGTCTGAACACACTAAAGACTGAGAAAACCTTCACTGGTTATACTATGGTCAATGAATGTTACTGTCTGAAGACACTAAAGACTGAGAAAACCTTCACTGGTTATACTATGGTCAATGAATGTTACTGTCTGTAGACACTAGAGACTGAGAAAACCTTCACTGGTTATACTATGGTCAATGAATGTTACTGTCTGTAGACACTAGAGACTGAGAAAACCTTCACCGGTTATACAATGGTCAATGAATGTTACTGTCTGTAGACACTAGAGACTGAGAAAACCTTCACCGGTTATACAATGGTCAATGAATGTTACTGTCTGTAGACACTAGAGACTGAGAAAACCTTCACCGGTTATACAATGGTCAATGAATGTTACTGTCTGTAGACACTAGAGACTGAGAAAACCTTCACCGGTTATACAATGGTCAATGAATGTTACTGTCTGTAGACACTAGAGACTGAGAAAACCTTCGACGGTTATACTATGGTCAATGAATGTTACTGTCTGTAGACACTAGAGACTGAGAAAACCTTCACCGGTTATACAATGGTCAATGAATGTTACTGTCTGTAGACACTAGAGACTGAGAAAACCTTCACCGGTTATACAATGGTCAATGAATGTTACTGTATGTAGACACTAGAGACTGAGAAAACCTTCAATGGTTATACTACGGTCAATGAATGTTACTGTCTGTAGACACTAGACATGCGAAGATAACCAAACTTACATTTTTATCTAACCGACCGCATTTATTTGCTTGTACTATATCTATGTTCATGTGTACATCTACTATAACACTATTTTGATTTGTTCATTTTTGTATTGTCTGTTAACCATGTTGTCAATATTTGTAAATATGCTTGTAAATATAGCTAAGGAACGGTTAACGTCTTTGAAAATAACTTACTTAACCATTTTTGAAGCTCTATACATGAAAAATGTTTTTCAATACATACACTCAACATTTCAAAACTTTATATCTACACTGGTTGAAACCGCCATACTTTTAAATAGCCTATACTACTGATGCAACCAAATGGCTGACTAGCAAACTCTATGTTACCATTATTATTGCATGTATCCAATGCATAACTTATTTTAGACTTAGTCCTCTTCCTCCCGGCTGGGACATAGGGCCGCCACCACAGCTCGCTATTTGACACGATCTTGGGCAGTCTGTGTGGTCTCTCTCCACAACATACTGTATATTTGGAGCTCCCTGTCGAGGGTTCTTCTCAATATCATGTTTGGTCTGCCTCTACTTCTGCTGCCTTGTGGATTCCAGTCTAAAGCGTGCTTGGCAATGTTGTAGTGTCTTTTCTGAGAGTGTGACCAATTCACCTTCATTTCCTCTGCCTGATTGTGTATGTGATAGGTACCTGGTTTGTTCTTTGCCATAGCTCTTGGTTTGATATTCGTTCCTGTCATCCGATGCGTAATATCTGTCTGAGGCAGTTGTTGATGAACACTTGTAGCTTGTCTGAGGCAGTTGTTGATGAACACTTGTAGCTTGTCTGAGGCAGTTGTTGATGAACACTTGTAGCTTGTCTGAGGCAGTTGTTGATGAACACTTGTAGCTTGTCTGAGGCAGTTGTTGATGAACATTTGTAGCTTGTCTGAGGCAGTTGTTGATGAACACTTGTAGCTTGTCTGAGGCAGTTGTTGATGAACACTTGTAGCTTGTTCTCTATCGTCTTTGCTTGTCGCCAGGGTTCGGATCCATAGAGGAGAACAGTCTTTAAGTTGGAGTTGAATATTCTCAGTTTAGTATTCAAAAAAATGTATGCTCCTGCTAATCCAAAATGGGCTTCAAGGTAGTAAAAGCAATGTATAAACCGTTTGCAAAATTATCGTATTCTATTATGTTTTTAAATACCATTTATTTATGTGTATGACATTGTGTTGTGTTGTTAACATGTACGATGGTACGATGGCTCTTATTGTGTGTCTATGTCGGATACCATACAGCAATATTGATTATTTACAAAGTTAGATATTGTCTTGATAAAGATTCCGTAATAATGCATATTCATATTAAAGAACTTTTTTCAAATAATTTCACTGTCACACTTTGACGAACATTTCCAAATCATAATTACGACACATCACGGGGGACAAAATAACACAAATCATTCATTACTTGGCATATATTTTTTCTAGTTCACTGTTCATTGTTGATGATCTTATGGAAGATTGATTTAGCATATTGACAAAAAAGTTTCCTCGTTAAATAAATTATTTATTATTTTTATTTATCACATGGGTTATTGTTGTAATACATTTGGTAACTACAATACGGGACACTTGAATGGTATGTACACATTACAAAAGCGTGCAGACAGAAAATCTCTTTGTATGAATTTGATAATTGACCAGATTATCGATTTCCACTGCTTAATTAGATTAAATTATCTGGCAGTCTCAATTACAATAGAAGGCCGTTTTTCTATAATACTAATTGGTACAATTTTTTAGTATATTGTCAAATAAGTTTCCTCGTAAAATAAAGTCTTTATTATTATTATTATTATTTCTTCCATGTAATTTGCAGGGCCCACTCTGGGGCATTATCGCAAATGTTAGAGACAGAGGTGAGATACAAGGAATCTGGGTGCGATACCCTAGCTCGTTTCGAATTAATTCCTTGGTTCTTTAACGTGCCCGGTGTAAAGCACCGATACCCGCAAGACTACCTCTGGGTTTCCAACCAGGATCATCTCTAGCTGGTTGGAAAACACTAAAAAGCGTTTTTAAAAATGACCAAGTGTCACGGCCGAGAATCGAACCCGGGACATCTCGATCATGAGTTAAGCGTCTAACCACTCGACCACCGTGGTAAAACGACAGTGTTATGACGGTTGTTGAGAACTGCAGCATGAAATCTTACATAAGCTGTGATTTAACCAGTTTAATAGATCTAGCTGGAGTTTTAGCAAGTGACTGAAAAGTACAGCATTTGGTGCAATAATTAGAGCAAACTAGATCTATGTTTTATAATTTTTTTTGAACTCTTTGATGAAAGTAGGACTTTATGAAGGTTTCTCTATGTACATTATTTAAAATCCCTGATGAAATTATGTAGGATACAGTATAGAAACTTATTAACAGGTGCGTTGCGTGCCCGGGACGCATAAAACTGTTAATATCACATACCACG
Organism: Spisula subtruncata; assembly: GCA_963678985.1. Taxonomy (NCBI): domain Eukaryota; kingdom Metazoa; phylum Mollusca; class Bivalvia; order Venerida; family Mactridae; genus Spisula; species Spisula subtruncata. Next base: position 39,488,449 of record OY787671.1, read on the forward strand.
GACCATGTACAAACGAGACGTCATTGTCGCGAAAATGGGTGACAATTCATGATTTCGTCGGTAGTACGGAATACTAGTAATAATAATGAATACAAACATATCTGGATACGCTTGTTGGTTCATTCCGCAATCGCAATTCTTCCCATTTTACTACGTGTATACACTCATGCGTGTTTTTTGTAAAGGCAGAATATTCACAGGAATCATTTCACCAGACGCTTGCATCGTAAAGAGTTACACGATTTTGTGTGCAACAATTTACTGCTAAAATTAATCGAGTAACTAACATCCTTAGCAGAGCGCGCTTTCCAAGAACATATTCTGTAGTAACAGTGACAAAATTATAAACAAGTTTGCTTTATTTTTCGTAATTTGTAAATATTGATGCGAGCGGCAAAATAATAAAAAAAATGTAGGAAAAAATCACATGCGCGTGGTTTTCTAAGGTGCGGGCGCAATAAATTAAATTTAAATATTTATTTTTCATTTTGGAAAAATCAGGAGCGGGCGCTCCCGACGAACGCATGATCAATTTGTTGTGGCCTTATCTGAAGAGTTGCAATATTACAAGTATTTTAAATTGTAACTTTAGCCAACTTTACCGATGACACAACATTTGTTTATGTGTGTGGCTGCATAGAACTGTTTTTTTACCGACCATTAGGCTGTGGATAATGTGTCCTATAAAACAGATTTGCAGATGCAGACACGTATTCAATCAGTTAGTTCATGGATATGTCTGGGTAAGTTACTGACACAGACATATTTGTGTTGTCTTGTGTTAGTTTGATGAACTTCTTTATTATGAATCAAAGCGACACCAATATGTACGGGTGAAATAATTACGTGATTATGGGACGAAATCGAGAATTTTTATTACCATACAATTGTCTCTTTGTTGATTTATTTACGTCTAGAGCACAGAAAAAAGACATAATTACGTTAACGTAACCTCGATGCTTATATTTACGGTCATGAGACATCTATGGAGCGTGCCGCGGACAATTGATAGACACCCTATAATGGTCGGGCTCGAAATATGTTATCTCACATTTAGCTCATAGGTGTTGATATTTTCGAAGAGAACTCGGTAGTAGCCTATGTGACACGAGGATTGTGTAAGGGTTTATTTGTCATCGCCAATGTGCTATAAAGGACATGCTCCGGATCCCTCGAATTGAGAAGGCACAGTGACACGAGCTATTTTACAGTTTTAATCACAGTTTCAAGTCGAACTACTTTATACAAGGTATTGTGGAAGCTAGGCGACAAATTTACACTAAACACTTGTACGGAGGTTATGAGGTTATATGCGTAAAGTCATAAAATACTAACTACACCGTGTCCACCAATACCCAACCAAAACAATAAACACAAAAGCTAAAAACTTTCGATAACACAAAGTACAAGAGAGGTTTGTTGAGGCGGCAAACTTTAGGGTGAGGTTTCTGGTTTGTGTACATTGTATACCTTTTTGCCATTAAGTTGTTTTGTTTTCTGTAATAGTTTTTTCTGTTGAGCATGGTCTTACCCCCTCCTTTCCATATGTTCATTCGTGCCTTTTCTGGTGGATGTTACTTTTGTCCGTAGTTTCGTAGTTTTGTTTAAAGCAATTTATTTAACAATTTATAGTGTTGAGTTTGATATGTCGAAAACCGTCTATAGTGGAATTTTACAATCTTATGACTGGAAGTCTTAATGTCTCAATACGTGTCATTTTGTTTTATGGAGTCAATTTTAGAGCTACCTTCGATTACTTTTCGTATCAAATATGTGTCCTCAACTTCATTCACCATAGCTATTCACACCCCTTTAATATAATATTTATAGATATAACCAATCGATTAAACATGTACGTTACAGTTATATTACAAGAAAACAGAGCCAAATCTATCACAATTGTTCTGTATTTAGGTTACAGACGTTCTATACATTTGATTTAATAAAATTACTTTCATCAACACTCCACGAATTTAATCTTAGTAATCGACTTTCGTTCAACATTAGATGATAATTACGATTTTCTAATCCCTGAAGCATTCATTGTCAACAAAAGTTGCTTGATTGCACATACTTATCACCAGTTAGTCTAGACTTGATCATCTTTAAATGCGTTTTAGTTGCGATACGGTATATAATGGAGAGTATGTTTCTGAGATATAAACACTTTATCACCTTCTCAATGATACTATCTTCTGAAACCTTGGGAAATCAGTGGAAGTTATCAGAGATCACGAGGACACCAATGCAAACTTATACTATCACCACCAGCTTCCACAAGTAGGTGTCATGTAGAGTAGAATAGTAATATACTATTACGTCACATTATACACATATGAGACACTGGATTTCAGACATCATTAACAGCTTAAAAGTGATGGTTTATACACTAATAGAACCCTCTAAAACTACATAACATATTTCTCATTTACTTAATAAATTCCCTTAACATTTCACCCTACTCTTGGAACAATTGTCGAATGTGTTGCGACTACAAGGTTACAAAACAGTCTGCGATGTGAGTTGTTAAATACAGTCGAACTGCATACGATGGGACCTGAAGACAAGAATACAAACTTTGCGTGAGTTCGTATTTTCGCGTTAAAGATATACATATTAAAAAGCAATAACCCTTACGGAATTAGTTATTATTGCACGTAATCTACTTTCGTAACGCCTCCATCTTTAATTACGACATGTCAGACAGTTTGTATATTATACGACATGGCATCAATAGACAGGGTCTTATTAATTGAGTATTAATTGAAGTAAACGATAACATGATGATTAAAGTTTCTAAACGAATTACATCTACTGTGAAATACGATATGTATACGGGATTCAACTATTTATCTGTCACGAAGTAGACTTTATCTCTAAATGTCAACGAAATCCAAGGACTTAAATTAGTTAATTGCTCTTACGGGAAATTTAAAGACTTTTAATAAGATTAAAGTGTCTGTTATTAATTGGTCGTATACCGCAGCAATTAAACACACTGCAAAGCTGCTATCACTTGAACGATCGTCTATATAATACATAATTGAAAAAGATAAAAGCTAAAGATCTAAGTTATATTGGGTACCTTAGTGTCTGTCTGTAAATGGTATATGTATATCATAGTTCTGTGCTGATCGCAAATCGTCATTATCAAGGTGGACCAGCGGTTGGGTTTGTGGAGGCGTTATTCGTGGGGCATGAACCGATGAGCATTATAGAAAATATAAAAAGTAAGTAGTTAATATAAAAATATAATGGTATTGTGATGATTGTAAACACGGTGATCAAAGACTTGTTAATAGAGCAACCTCTTCAATCTTCTGTTATATGCTCGTCAAAAATATATTTAATATAATTATAATAGAATAACATACCCGTCCAGAGCTGTTTGAACACTAACTTAAAGACAACTACAAAACATTTTTTTTACCAATAATGTAACAGATGAACTGGGGAAACAATACGGAATGGAAGTCTACATTCAAAGAACAACATTTTCTGTTCACTCGACTGTACATTTACTCATTATGTTGTAAGTCAGATTGTGTGTGGACATTGCTCAGTGTATTTGTGTTGTGGTGTTTCAGATTTCTGTGCGCGACTGATAAGTTGAATGCTACCTTCCCTGTTTGGTTTCGTCATACATTTTAATGCACGGCGCCAATGGCAGCAAAGAACTTTGGTCTTTCTCCTGCCAGGTATATGAGGGGTGATCAATATATTCGAGGACTTTTAATGTAGCAATTTCATATTGGCATCAAGGCTTAAAGCCATGTAACTGTATTAGGAGTAAAATGTTTCCGGCCTAATGCACTAATAAAATTATTTGATTAACACAAGGAGCGCGTGACGTTGAACGTCACGCGACGTCATTCCAAGCGTCTACGTCGGGGCAGCACATAGCTCCTTTCTGGACTGATACCTGGCTCCATGTATGATACTGGTTTTCTTTTGATACTGGAATAAGTAGATAGTACAAGATTGGATTATTCCAATGAACAATGAAGCACGACCTAGCCAGTTTAAGGCGCAATACCGATATATCCCTTTTTATCTGGAGTCATTGATTTAATGTGGTGTAGCCTATGCTAGTCTTCGTTTTCGCCAGTTACATTTGGTTCAGATCTGTGCGTCTTATTTCGCAGAATTTAACGGAAAGTGTCCCTAACGGTTTTTTTTTGCTGTATATCCTTATTTTATCGGCTCCACTGTTTGACAGAGACCCTACACTCACATAAAAAATGATATCATATGAAAATGGCCAATTTGGAGCGCTCAGAATCCATGCACGATTTAGTCTAGTCATTTTAGAGATATTGCGAGGATTTTGCAAGTTTCGTGTTAATTTTCATAACATGCCGTTGCTCAGAAATAGCGTTACGCCCGAGGTGCTCGAAGGTGCGTGCTTCACCATGGTTACCAAAATTGACGTCATCAAGTAAATAGTGACGTTATAATAAAATACATTAGAAGAAACGCGAGATAATTGATTGATATATATCAGCTTGCCATTTCACTACTCTAGTTCTAATATTTCAAAATTGAGAAGGAAAGTCTTTGAATATATTGATCATCCCCTCGTATATTCATTCACATAGGAAAGTAGAGCCAGTTGCCATTTCTCTCTCACAAAACTTAATCCATTGCTAAGACGTAGTTCGTACCGGGGACCTCCTCGAAGGGTAATACACCTAAGACACCGAATCAAGGTACATACACATGCGTATTAGAGCAATAACTGGGCAGTCAATAATAAAGCGCATGTCGGGATAAGTCGCAGGCTTAGAATGAAAAGGTCGTCAGTAAAAAATCGATATTTTGAGAAACAAGGAAAACTGTCTGGAATTCACTCTTTATTATCCATGGTAACACAAGCTTTTAAAACTTCATTGTGGTCAACAGGACAAGTTCGGATATTCATGAAAAAGGCTCATAAGAAGAGTCTTATGATGTTTATTTCAAATATTATCGTAAGTAGTTATTACGACCTTCTCATTTTAAGCCAGCGACATTTTTGCAAGATTTTGTTGAAAACCCGAAATTGACTTTCTACAATAGTTCGAGTAACCTGATATCAATGTAAGGAAGTACATCTGACAGATACACATTATCTTATATGACCCGTCTGGAAAAGCTGCAGTAAGTCGGGTTACTTGAACTGTACAAAATGTTGATGTAAGTTTAGCGGACTCCTGGAATTATGTGATAATTACAGTTTTATGTTGATACTGGATACACAGTCTGACACATTTAGAATAAATTTCTAAACATAGAACAAACATAGGTGATGTTATGGAATTAATTACCGAACAAAGCGTATTAAAAAGTGCATATACAACACCTACTAGAGATGTCCCAGATTTAGACCACATATTTAAATGAAGTCGGATTAGTTGAACTGTACAAAATATGCTTGTAAGTTTAGCGGGCTCCTGGAATTGCGTGATAATAACAGTTTTATGCTCATACTGATACACAGTCTGACACATTGAGAATAAATCTCTAAACATAGAACAAACCTAGGTGACAATGCTATGTAGAGTTCATTACCGACTGCGAGTAAAGTTCAATGATAAATTACATAAACAATATCTACATGATGTGTTTCTGATATAAAGCAAAGCTATAAAAAGCACCGCATTTATCACATTCATTGTGTGTATAAATCGACTAATATCAACTTCAATAGGTGCGATAAAATAAAGAACCAACCTATGAAAATGGAACTTGTGATGGTGTGATTGTTGATGTTAGCAGGTTGTTACATGTATAAGCTTACATCGAAGTTGTACAAGCCGTCACTACCGTCAATAACTGACAATGGTATTAGCAAAGCTGTTGTTCATACCAGTTTCTGGCTAAACGGTTAAATTGGCGAACACAAAATGTTTTCTCAAATTGCATAAAAGCTGAACTAGAGCACTAAAGTTCCATTAATTCACACATACAAATGTTCACTATTTTATGACCACTCAGACACTTGCAGAAAATAAACAAAGTGTTGATACTGCTTTATTTGCATCAACATAATTCGGTATATTACGTACTATGTTTAATTATTTTGTTTTAAATTGAATTAAGTATCATATCAAATTATATTATACCATGCAATTGAAGTAATGTAGATATATATCATGCTAATTGTCTAGCCACTGGCAACTATGGTCTAAAGCATTGTGGTCGTATTTCCCAATTTATCTTTAGCCTACTTTATCGATAAAACGGAACATTTATTTTTGTCTGTCGCTGGGTAGCACTGTTGTTTACCGAAAATTAGGCTGTGGATAATGTGTCCTATAAAAACAGATTTGCAGACACGTATTCAATCAGATAGTGCGTGGAGATTTCTTGGAAAATTACTGGAAAAGATATTGTTTTGTTATTCTCTGATAGTTTGATGAACTTCTTTATTATGAACCAAGACGACACCAATATTTACGGTTGAAATAAATACGCGATAATGGGAAACAAACGAGATTTTTATCGGCATGCACTTGTCTCTTTGTTGATTTATTTACGTCTAGAACACAGAAACAAAAGGCATAATTACGTTTTAGCACACACTTGCGTAACCTCGACGCGTGTTTTAACGGTTATGAGACATCTATCGAGCGTGTCGCGGATATTTGATAGGCGCCTTACAATGATGGAGCTCTTGCTGAATTATTTGGTCACATATTTCATAATTGCTAATCTTTTCGAAGAGTACTCGAGCATAAAGGAGGTGACACTTAGATTGTGTAACGTTTTATGTGTCACCATCAATGTGCTATAATGTACGTAATCTATGTCGTCCTCTGATGTCATGACTGCCTTCCTTTCTGTAAATTTCATTTGTCGCCTAGCTTCTTGAATACTTGTATAAAGTTTTCAGTCTTGTAAATTGAAACTTTGGCTAAAACATTTTTCAATATAGTTCGTGCCACTGTGCCTTCTTAATTCGAAGGTTATTTTTTGATGGAGGCAAACATATCAGAAAATTAAAGAATCGATTTAACAATAACGTTTCTGAATCAGCTATATTTCAAGATTATAGATCCGTATCTATCACAATTGTTCGGTATTTAATGTGTATAGAGCTATATTTTAACAGTCATTCAATGTCAAAATGATAACTTGCATCGTTTTTAGTATGATACTAGACTACCTTACTATGGATGGTTTCCGTGTACTTTGATTCAATTGTCGAAAAATAGACGAGTCTTATAGTTTCATAGGGTGTTCAAGAACACTTTCATATGAAAATGGACAGTTTGCTTGTCCAATAAATCACAGAGAGAGTTTCTGTTAAAACTGAAGCGAAAAATGATCTAATGGATATGAAAGCATATTTTTTTTTTCAGTTTTTGAAACTTTAAAAAAAATATCTTCTGATATAGCTCAATACACTTTAAGGTACAGTTGCTCTATATATTGAATTCCATATCATAATTCCCGTCAACACTCGGCGAGTTTAAGAGTTTAATCTCAGTAATAGACTTTCGTTCGACAGTGAATGATAGTTACGATTTTCTAATCTCTGAAGCATTCATTAACAACACATTTTGCTTGATTGCACATCATTATCACCAGTTAGTCTAGACTTGATCATCTTGAAATGGAATTGGGTTGCACATCATTATCACCAGTTAGTCTAGACTTGTTCATCATCTTTAAATTGGATTTGGTGGCAATAAGATATATAACGGAGAGTATGTTTCAGAACTATAAACACTTTATCACCTTCTCAAGCATACCATCTACAGTCTGTTCTGAAACCTAGGAAATGCCGTGGAAGTCGTCAGAGATCACGTATGCAACACTGGGAGCTAATACTATCAACACCAGCTTACACAAGTAGGTGTCACGTTGAGTGGAATAGTAATGTAGTATTATGCCAGGTTATGCACCTATGAGACACTGACTTTCAGACATCTGTAACAACTAAGCATTTATGAAAGTGGTAATATATACTCTTACATTACCTTTTAACTCTACATGGCATCTTTTCTGATTTGCTTAAATTAATTCATCTGGCTTTTCATACAACGTTTGGAACAAATGTCGCACGTGTTGTGACTGCATGGTTACGTAAAACTCTATGGAGTAAATTTCTAGATACTGACTAGAAACTTGAAACTTGATACAGTCGTACTAATGGGTCAGCCTAGTATTGAGCAAGCGTGGGGAAATATTTCTGAAAAGTCACCATTACAAGCCCACTGTTTTAGATTTTTCATCATTGTCATCAAATAAAAACCTACAGACCAAAGGAAGGTATGTAACAAAAACACTAGTCAAAGTAAAATGCAGGGTCAGGAAAGTGTGATGTTGAAATCACGATAGTACAATGATAAAAAACGCAAGAATAAGAATTTAGCATGTTTTCGTCTTTGTACTTTCGTGAGCTAGCATTTTCGCGTTAAGATAGACATCTGCAAAGGCAATAACCACAACGGCATTAGTTCTTATGGTAGTCAAACTAATTTCGTAACACCTACATGCCAGACAGTTTGTATACTTTACGACATGGACTCATTACACAGGGTCGTATTAATTAAAGTATACGATTATACAATGATTAAGCTTGCTAAACTAATTACATCAACTATGAAATATGAACAGGCGATTCAATTCTTTACTAGCCTTGAAGTAGGCTTTATTTCTGAATGCAAACCAAATCAAAGGACTTAAAGTAGTAAATTGCTCTTACGGGAATTAGAAGACTTTCAATAAGAAGAAAGTATCTGTTATTAATTGGTCGTACACCGAACAATTATCCACCGTGAATAGCTGCTATCACCTTAAACGATCGTCTATGTTATACATACTTTTATCTAAATGAAAAAGATTGATATTTATTGTTTTAGTTTTATTGGGTTCTGCAGTGTCTGTCTGTATTTGGATATGTATATGATAAATTTGTGCTGGTCGCAAATCTTTATTCTAACACAGTCTATTTTTAGCACCGTGTAAACGTATAGGACTGTACCGTGGTTAAATTTCCGGTATATCACAGTTTTTGCCGTACTACTTTTTGGCTGTTGAATAACCTCCCACGTATAAATAACGCTTTTTATGAAAGGAATTTACGTCTTGTTTATCAAGTGACGTCATGGATTTATGACGTTTATTTGGCGTCAACGTAAACGTGACGTTGTGCGAACTTTTATTTGCGTAGCGTTCTTTCTTAATTTATTTAATTATATCCGTATTATTGCAACAGCAGTTGCATGTATCGATTCATTTTAGTTTATATGAAACACATAGTTTGGAATGAGCTCTAGTTATGCCTCTGTTTAAATGAAATGAGCAAAAAATAATATTACAGGAGTGGAGGTTTTATACTTTAAACAGCGGAAGTTGTCTATAGCAACACGACAAACAACGCATCACTCTGCAATAAAAATGAGTACATATGAAATTGCGCATATTACACGTGTTAGAATGCAAATAGATCTTAGTTTTCCGTGATATACCGGCCAATATATCACGGTTTGTCGTTCACATGCATAGTTATTAATCACTCAGGCCTACGGCCTTCGTGATTAATTCCTACGCATATGAACTCCAAACCGTGATATATTGGCCGGTATATCACGAAAAACTAAGATCTATTTCCTAAATATAAAGGTAAACTGGTCGGGTTTGTGAATGAGTTATTCGTTCAAAGACAACTTCAAAACAAAGTTATCTTCTAATAGTGTAAAACATAAACTTACGATGCAAACGTGTTTGAAGTCTACTTATATGGAACAGCACCGTCTGTTCAGCCGACTGTACATACACTCCTTGATCATTAAATTACAAGTCAGATTTTATGCACGGAGCCTATAGTTATTGTAGTTATAGCAAGTAGGTCTTTGTCCTAACAGGCATCTATTTATAGAAATGGGGGAAAGTGGAGTGTAGTTTCCATTTCGTTCTACTAAACTTGATCCGTTGCACAGACGGGATCGTACCAGAGACATCCCCCAAGTGGCATACATCTAAGACACTGTATCATACAAATGCATATTAGAGCATCAATCGTGCATTTAATAATAAAACACATTTTGGGAAAGAAATTGCAAGAACATGTTGGACGACCGACATAGGCTTTCTTCAATAGTTAATTTATATTCTTGTATGGAAATATATCTGGCAGAAACACATTATGTAATAATCCGTCTGCAAAACCTCGAGTAAGTCGGGTTAGTCGAACTGTACATTATGTTGTTGTATGTCTAGCGGGCTCATGTAATTGCGTGATAATTACAGTTTTATTTTAATACTGGTACACAGTCTGACACATTTAGAATAAACTTCTAAACATAGAACAAAAATAGGCGAGAAAAACGAAATGATAAACTACATATACGAGATATGTTTCTAATATATGGAGCACAGATTAACAAATGTCGTCAGATGCATTATGTGTATAAATCGACCAATATCGACTTCACGAGGTGAGGTCAAATAAGGAACAAACCTATGAAAATGGAACTGATGGTGGTCTTATGATTAATGTTAAGGTCAGGATATAAGCCGATATCGAGGTACATGCGGATGGCTTAGAATAAGTAGGTCGTAACCACTACTTACGACCTTATAAGACTCATACATATTTGAAATTTGCTTCACAAGGCGCTTCTTATGAGCCTATTTTCATGAAAATCTGAAATTGTCATGTTGACCAAAATGAAGTTTTAAAACTTGTTTTCCCATAGGTAAAGAGTAAATTACAGACTGTTTTCTCTTGTTTTCTCAGTATATCGATTTTGTAGTTACGACCTTCTCATTCTACGTCAGCGATGTAGCATGAGACCCAACTACCGCCGATACCTGACAATGTTGTTAGTAAGTCATACCAATTCCTTGTAATCGGTTAAATTGGCGGACAGAAAATGCTTTCTCAAATTTCATACTAGCTTTAAGAGAACAAACGAGGTGAAAACTTACAAATAAACTTCATGTATGATATGACCAGTTTGAAGCTGGTGGAAATTATAGGAATCCTGATCTTGGTACTAATAAGGACATCAAAATAATTCTTAATTATTAGACTAAGTTAGTTTGGGCTGATATTGGATAAATATCATATCAAATTATATATATCATACAATACTGTAGAAGTAGTGTAGATATATATCATGCTAATTGTCCAGCTACTGAGAACTTTGGTCTAAATAATTGTGTTCCTTTAACTGTTTTGAGCAGTGTGTATTATACCATACTCTTAAAAAGTACTGTATAAGCTATGTCATGCAAAGTATCTAGCTACTGGCAAACATTGTCTAAAGCGTTGCGATCGTATTTCCAAATTTATCTTTAGCCTACTTTATCGATGACACGTAACAGTTATTTTTGTCTGTCGCCAAGTAGCACTGTTGTTTACCGATGATTAGGCTGAGGATAATGCGTCCCATAAAAACAGAGTTGCAGACACGTATTCAATTAGATAGTTTGTGGAACCGTCTTGGTAATTTACTGGGACAGACATACGTAGTTATGTTATTTGGTATTAGTTTGATGAATTTCTTTATTATGAATCAAGACGATACCAATATGTACGGTTGAAATAAATACGCGATTATGGGACATAAGAGACTTTTTATCACTATACAAGTGTCCCTTTGTTGATTTATTTATCTCTTGAACACAGGAACAAATGACATAATTATGTTTTAGCCCACTCTTACGTAACCTATATGTCTATTGTAACGGTTATGAGACATCGAATGAGTGTGCCGTGGTCAATTGACAAAAGCCTATTAGGGATGGAGTTCTTGCTGCACTGTTTGATTAAACATTTCATACTTGCTGATATTTTCAAAGAGTACTCAGTAGTAACCGATGAGACACAAGGGTTGTTTAAGCGTTTTTTAGGGTGTGTATGTCACCATCAAATGTGCTATAAAGAACGTATTTCGTCCTATAAGGTCATTGTCTCCTGGCAATTATTTACTATAAATTTGTCGCTTAGCTTTCACAATGCCATTCTTTCGCCTTGAAACTATGGCTAAAATATCTTCGAAATAGTTTGATTTAAAGCGACCTGATGATAACCGTTTTAAAAATAGTTTTATCTTAAATAAGGGCGATTACGTATACCGGAGCATACGGATATTTTTAAACACATTTTATTAAATTTCTAAAATATCTCAATTGCAGGACCTCCAAAAACCGTTAAAATGTTATGTCTGATTGCATGATATCATTTATGAAGTCTGTTAAAATTTCAGACGTCATATCCGATAAATAATGTTTAAATCGACATTTACATAATCGCACTATATAGACCCGGGTCTATCGGAATTTACGGAACCATGGGCTGCTATCAAAATCTGTTTGAAACTGGAATATACGTAAGGCATCAGAAACATGGTTTGAAACATGTAGGTATATATCCTGAAATAAATAGGCATCGATTTATAAGTGGAATTCGTGCTTTCGTGTATGATACCAGAAGTTGAGAACCGAATAAAGACGAGCATAGCCTTTATTTGCTTTATTTCTACTGAAACATGACAGGAATATATATGTACCTCCACGTCATCGAAGACTATACAATAGCGGATATAGTAAAACACTTACATTAATCTAATGGGACAGCGTACACTATAGTAAACAAACAATTGAAAATGCAGAAACTATGTTCACGATGATTATCAAAAATACTTATATATTAGTCACTTCCAGAAGCAAAAATGAGTCAAAATGTTAACATATTATTGACAAACGTGGCGTCGTTCATCAAATGACGCTGACGTGCTCCGGTATGCTGTTACAGCATGTGTGCATTTCAATGTAAAAATCATGTAGTTTTGACTAATCAATGAAACATTGTTTTGGTATACTTATGGTCACGTTATAGTAAAAATTGAAAGCATTTGAAGCTGTGGTTTGTGAGTTATGATATTTTTCTACGAACTCTTTGATTCACCCACGTAATGTGATTATTTGTCACCCTATAAAGTTATTGTCAGTGTGAAGTACATTGCTCTTCAGTATACTTAATTTCCAGAGAACATTACGTGTTCGTACAAAAGTACGTATAGTCATTTAGTCCATGTCATAAAATAATATAACTTGAACTGAACTGGTTTTGGTTGTTAGATGAAAATGAATAACAACATTTTAGGCATTTCATAGTGTTCGTATATAATCATGACATAGCACCGAATCGTTAACCTAGATATCAGTTGGATTTCTCCTCTCATACACTTCAGTGCCAATAGATATCTGGGCCGGTATTTATAAAATATCTTAAGTGAAAACTTTAATATTTTGACCTAAGTTAAAATATTGAGCTGCTCATATTTCAAAAGAAACGAAAAATAGACCATGTTTTCTATATGATTACTGTAGCTCTTTACATAATGCTTTTGAACAATGTAAATAATTGTTAACATTAGTTTTCCTGTTTAACTGATAAACTTATGAAAAATTTGAGATTTTAAGAAAATTCTAAGTTTTCACTAAAGACCCTGTCACACAGTGGCGAGTTGGTGCTACGAGTTGTCACGAGTTATTACTCGCAACAACTCGCCCAGTGTCGCGTAAATATCGTAGGCATGTCGTTCATTGTCGCAGAGATGTCTTCCCATGTCGCCAGTACTCGCAAGTGTCGCACACATCTCGTTGACATGTCGCCCCTTGTCGTAGCATGTCGCCCACATAAATTCGTTCTGCGCCATAACACGAGTTTGCGGCGAATTAGGGAGACTTGTCTACGACATCAGCTCGAAATTCGCCGAGATCACCACGACACAAGACATACCGACTCGTACATACTCGTCGATACTCGTACAAATCTCGAGAACATGTCTCCGATTGTCGAACAGATGTCGTATATATCTCGTATAAACTCGTGTTATTATCGTACTCATGTCGTGTAAATGTCGAAGAGAACTCGAACAAATGTCGCCTTGAAAACCGTCCTGGACCAACTCGCGCACATTTAGGCGAGTTATAACTCGCCACATCTCGCACAGAACTCGGAGCCCGAACTCGCCACTTTGTGACTTGGTCTTTAAGACGCTTTATAAATACCGGCCCAGAGACATTCGAGGCCCTTTAAGCTTTCTGTTAGTTTGCATTTCCTGTCTGAATGCCACATCATCATTTTTCTCAAGAACTGTTTTCAGTCAATAGTCTAACAACATTTATAAACCAATCTTCAAGTTTTGCATCATGATTTAAAACAAAGGGCACACCCTTTGCAAACTACGTTTAAAACGACTTAGTGAAATAAACACGTTAGAAAACGAAAAGCAGAACAATTATACAAACACGTAAATACCCTACATTCGTCATTGTCTGATATTGAATGGAGGGGGTGTATTCAACACATTTTCAGAACTTTACAAAATCATTACGACTGGATGTCAGTCTTTAGATATTCAATCAGTCAGTCATGTTACCTAAATTCAAATCTTATATGTCATTTTCATCAAGTATTTCGTTCTTTGCCATAACACAGGAGCCAATAGTTATACCAGGAATGTAAGGCTGTGTGGAAATACCATACGGTTGACTTAAAATGAGAAGGTCGTAAGTACTACTTACAACTTGATAAGTCTGATTTATATTTTAACCAGCATCACAAGGCGCTTCCTATGAGGCGATTTTCATGAACTTTTCGTGTTGACCGAATTGAAGTTGAAACAGCTTGTTTTACCATTAGTATAGAGTAATTTTCGGACAGTTGTTTCGTTTTCTCAAAATATCGATTTTGTACTTATGAACTTTCTCTTTCTTAGCCAGCTATAAAATTGGTTTCATGTTGTAAGAAAACTAACGTTAAGACCGATGAATGTACATCTGCTATATATCTTTATCTGTATGCCATGTATCATCGTGCGGGTGTAATGTTGCGTGTTGCCTGAACAGTTGCCGTAGTCGTACACTATCGCAATAAGCGGAACTGTAAACAATCGGTTATACATTAACATATTTCACAAAATGTTTAATATAGATTTTCAAGATCACTCACCGCATTTATATGAATCTGACAGCTTACTACATATATATACTTATAGCTGTATAGACACTTTTGTGAATGGTAACTAACAAATAAAAATGACTTTGAGTTTAAGAACTGGACAGTCTGAGCTAGAATGGAATATGGCACGACGCGAAGCATGCTCCGAAAGTTCTAAGTATCATATCAGCTAGTTTCCCTACTCTTTCTATAAACTTAGTAGCAACCTATATCATGATAAATGAAACAATTTTCATAACTTAACATCACAATACATATACCTGTACTTAAAAGAAACGATTTGGGGTCAAATACAAAATTAATGTCCATAACTATGGGTTGACAGTATTATTTAGCATTTGTGAGTATTGTATATTTACGGTGTTGTCAACAAAATGCACTTTCATAATTATATATTTGAGCCGCGATCTGAGAAAAGGGCCCTTAACGACATTGACACCAAATTGAGAAAATTGAGTTTAAAGTTACGACATCATTTCTGCCAATTTCAGAATGAGGCAAAAAATGCACAAAAATGTTTTATGTTGTATCCTGCCACATAATTGTTGCCTTGTAACATACGTAATATGGAGTTCTATACTAACACATGAAGCCTATATTTTTTGGGTTAAAACATGACAAATTACAAACAAAAGCGAGGATTTTTGGAATCGGCAGACCACATGGTCATTTATAGTCGTATTTTATTGGAAACCACTGCAATAGGAGTGTAGTATCTTGTAGTGTTATAAAGCTTATGAAATTGTCAGTTATTGATCAAGATACGATATTTTGGGGTAAAATCCTTCAAAATATAAACACAAATGGTGATTTTTGGAATCGGTTTACTGTAATACCATTTATTATGTCATTTGATTATAAATCAGTATGATGGATACATGTTGTCTGCGTGCATCAGATATTGCTAATCTAATGTCTTAAATGTTGTCCATTTCCAGACATTTTTGGGGCAAAAACATTGCAAAATTAAACAAAAGTGAGGACTTTTGGAATCGATTGACCATATTGACATTTATAATCATATTTTGTCTAAAACAATTGCAATCAGTTTGTAGTAAGTTAAAGTTTAATATATCAAAAAATACATTATCCATTTGGATCACTTTATGATATTTTGGGGTAAAATCGTACAAATTAGAAACCAAAATGGTGATTTTTGGAATCGGTTTACTACAATGCCATTTATAACATCATTTAGTAATAAATCACTAAGACAGGTATATGATGTCTTTCCGCTTAAGATATTTATAATCTAGTTTCAAAGTGATACGAGTCTTGAGCTACTTTTGGGGTAAAACAGTCCAAAATAATAACAAAACTGAGGATTTTTGGAATCGATTGATCACAATGTTAATCATAATCAAATTTTATCTAAAATAACTGCAATTGTTTTTTAATAACTTGTAGTATAATATATATTAAGAAATTGATAACTTTAAGCTTTCGTTGAGGATACCATGTTTTGGGGTAAAATGTTACAAAATATAAACTTAATTGATGATTACTGGAATCTGTTTAACCATAACACCATCAACTGTGCTATTTGATAATTAAACAATACGAATAGGCACATGTTGTCATTCCGCACAAACATTAATTAATCTATTCTAAAAAGTTGTTCATTATGTGACATTTTTTGGGTAAAACATTACAAAATATAAACATAAGTTAAGTAATTTTGAATACGAAGACCACATCATTATTAATCGTGGCATTTAATAATAACTTACTGCGTAAGGTTGGTGGTAACAATTTGCTTAATACATCAAAGCATTTCTGTATAAAGCAAGTAACGTGTATCACATGCGATATTTTTGGATAAAACACGAAAGATGTAAACGAAACACCTGTTTATTGGAATCTGCTAACTACAATGGTGTTAATAATTTAATTTAGATATAAAGCCTGTAATATGCTGATTGGCATTTACAGCATCCGACGTTAAATGGCAGACAATCAAGACAATAAGACTTTTGGGTATTAAACTAAGTCAGATATAAACAAAAATGAGGAATTTTGGAATCTACAGACCACAAAACCATTGATTATTATGTGTGATTAATAGCAATGTAATTGGTTAAGCAGTCTCTTGCAGTACATTTATGAATAACATATCAAAACATCAATTATCTTCATTTCGTAGAAATGTAGTATTGAAAAGTCAATATTTTGATGTAAATCCTAACATAATATATTTTTCGAACTGTGTTGCCATTAATGATGTTATGAAATAAATATCAATAATTTCGGAATCAATTTGCCATCATATATTATCATGTGCCGGAATTGGTTTATATAAGTAAAACTATTTGAGAAAACCAGACAATGAAGAACACGAAGCTTAACATAAACATGTCACTAAAAATTGCAAGCAAGACAGAGGCCTACATTTCAATCCACGACCCTATGTATAATATTTTATATCTATGTTGTCATGACAACCACAATATTTGTCAGAATGAAACAATATTCAAGCGTAAATGTTATCATTATATTTTTTTTCAAATTCCATATACAAAATTTCGAACAGGTAGATTGGAGATTCATTGAGTTATGACAGGATTCCAGATTTTGAAGTATTTTCACTATTGCGGTATCCATAGCAACTACATTTGTTGTTAAAATTAAATTATATTTAGATGTTCATACTCGTCTGATTGTCACCTACCTACATACCAAGTTTCATAAACCTAGCATGGAAACTGTATGAGTAATTTTAGGATCTAGTATTTTTTTCACATATTTTCACTTTTTCGGTCTCCATAGCAACCACAATTTCAGACACAATAAAAAATAGACGTGCATAATTCCCTTTATTGCCCCTTATCCACATAACAAATTTGCTAAACATAACTTGAAAGACGTTTTAGTTATGTCAGGATTCAGATTTTTGACGAACTAACTGACTAAGGAACTGACTTCCGACGGAGGGCAAACCGATAGACTCCGTTTGAAAACCCCTTAAGGACACATTTCACATACATACCGTGAAATAAAATAACTTTTGTATTCAGTATTATTGTTCTCCTCCAAACATAGACTGCATTTATTTAATACAACGCCCATATATTGCTGGAGTAATATGTTCCTAGTCATTAGTATTAAACCAGAGAATTTTGCATATTTAAGTCATTGAATTAATTGTTGCTATGGCAACAAAACATAAAATAAAGGCATATTTTAACACACAAATGTTACTCCTCACAAATAAGTACCATTATTCAAATCATAAAAACAATCCGAGCAGATTAACAGCAGTGTGAAAATGCCACTTAAACACTAAACGGTAACAAAATATGTCCATGTTGAGATACATGGTTTTTGCCAAAAATGTCCATGTCATTGGTTCCTTTAAAAGGTCATAAAATTGTTAATATTTGAAAAATTGACAAAAATCTTTCACAGGAAAGATAGATTCTTCGGAAAATGCGAAAAAATGAAAATCGAAAATTTTTCATTAAGGGCCCTTTTCTCAGATCGCGGCTCATTTGTATATATACAACTTGTATATATACAACATTCATTCATGCTAAGAGATCTCATTAAAATCATGTCATTACTTTAAATCAATTATTCTGTGCCGTATCATCGTTACGAAATGAAGCATTGTAAGGGTGTGATTTTAATGAGCTACTAGTATCTTAGAAAATAAATTATGTATTATTTATGTCTTGTGGGGATGCTCAGTGAGATTTTGCCAAAAGGCTTTACCATATTAGTTTATTAAGGATATCCGGGTCTAATAAAGAATCTCCTTTTGAAGAGTTCTCAATTTCAGTATTTTTATGACAAATTGACTGATTTCCTGTAGGCCGTGGGTTCAACCCCCACTAGAGCCAAAATATTTTTTTTCTTTTTTTTTTTAATTTTTAGTTATAAGACAATGTTTTGGCTTCGTAACATCACTTTATAGTGTAATTTGGAGGAAAACAAATTTTTTTCTATTTGTTTTCTTTAATTTTTTAGGAATTAATATGTGGTAAACAGATGAAAATCGGGTTACTAAGGATTTCTGAAATGTATATTTTCATAACTGCTCGGTAAAACCTTTTAAAATTGTGTTAAAACATTACACACACATTGAAGTTATTTTTGAAAAAAATTCAATGGTGCCAATTGTTTAGATCATATTTTATTTTAATTTATCCATGGGGTACTTATTGGCAATATGCAAAAAATGCCTTAATTTCGAGGAGGGTGGGGTTACATTTTTATTTTTATCTACTTCATTATTGGACCAAACATCATTTTTACACTTTTGATTGAAGAAATAATCATTATCATTAGATTTAAATACACTCTTGTTTTTATTGTGTTATCTGTTGGAGATTTATTTTATTTATCATGCGGTTGCCTCCATTTGTTTGTACAGTACGTTCTTAGGCTGGGTGTAGGGAAATTAAAATAGCAATTACTCTCTTAAATGACAATACATGTGTTTTAAAATTCACATGCAGTTGTCTTAATGGGTATACATTAGAATAAAAATATTGAAAATGCATTACTCAAAATTAAAAAAAAAAGTTTTTACACCCGGACATCGTTAAGTACAAATGTACCAAGTAGTAGAATTGACAGGTTAAAGTTGTCATTAAACATTCTGTTGACAGCGGTAACTCTTTGGGCTACCATGTTGTTTAGACACATAAAAAATATCCTGATACACAATACGATATAATACAGTGTAATGTGTGAAAACAGATATATGAGAAAACCGGAATGTTGTCCAAACCGACGTGGATGATACGCGTATAATACATGGTCTTTCTTATTCATAAGGGTTAAGTATTCAGTAACTTGACAGTCCTTTTAGTGAAAGATAGATCGAGACCACTATAAAAATGATATAGCAACTTACTCCATTAATGTGTTATGAATATCAATGAATGTTTTTTGTGCGTGCAGGAATCCTTGTATCTTTCTGTTCCGATTCTCGCGTAGATCCGTCATGCCAGACTGAATCATCTCTATACCTGTGTTATATATAAATACACGATTGTCAAGTGTACAAAGATTTGATTTCAAGATTACCATATTGCAATAGGACAATAACTATAACAGCCACAATGTGTCGATTTTTCAAAGAATAGAATGGGAAAGAATAGAAATGTATTTACCATTTATTCATAGCAAATCGGCATAAAAGTACACCTTTAGCCATTTACATAGAAAGAAAAAAATGGCCTAGGTAAACATAGAATGAAGGTTCATACAAACATGCCATGTACATTTGTACAACCATAGCATAAAACTGTAACAGTTTATATAACATAGAGAAAACATGACATCAAAAGCATTATATTAAGATGTTAATGTAACCGAAACTTAATTTTTGTAATAGTGCAGAACACAATTAACAAAAGTATAGTGATAAAGAGAAAACATAAGATGAAACTAAGGATGAAATGTGCGAGAAAGCTGCCACGTGCACAGTCTCAAACGTAGATAATAAGGCCTATCATGTCTTTATTAAAAGTCAAACATTTAGTAAGTAAAACACGAGGATTAATGGAGAGCAATAGGACTTATGGCGTAACATCAAAAGTTTAAAACAGAATTGTTATTAAGAAAATACAATCAATTGCCGAGATAAATGCGAATTCGAAACAATTATTATACAATTATTTCGAATGAGTTAATAGATATACATGTGTTAACTATGTGATCAAGCAAAGCCGATCGATGCCATTGCTGCGAGATTACTGAAAATAGGCGCTGGTGCACTTGCTGTTGCAATAGCTTCTACGAGAGGTGTTCAACATTTTTAGGAACAAAAACATGAACGCCGATTTTGCACACACTCCAAGTTATATTAGGTTATTGTGTGTGGACGTGAAAAAATAGCTCCGGCAAATTTATGGATTAAACTAGTTTTATGCTTAGCTGACAAATGAAAAGCATATGTGCTTCATCGTGAACAGATGCAGATTCTGAATTGGATTATGCATTGTCAAAAAAAACGCTCTTGAAGACTTATATTTTGTAAAGAAAAGGATGTAAATATACATTTTCTTTGTTTATTTTTTGAACTCACGTTTACATCACCACGTGAAAACGATGAGCGGAACTCAGTGTTATTTGTGCTGAAATTTTGTATATACAACGATTTATAAACGATGCATACCTAGATAGACTTAACGGTTCGGTCGGATTAGTACGCAAGGTATACTATGGCTTGTAAATACTCATCTCCGGACATTACAATGCCCTCAATGCCTAGGGCTATGTATGTACCGCAAAACCAACCATCTCCATTCAGTGACACGAGTAGTAACCAAGACTACGAAACATTGACAGCAATACCGCTACACATTCCAAGCGAGTGGGATGATAGTCAGTTCATTCACAATGAATCGCTGCTGAATATTTCGCAATGTGCTGAAACACAAATAACTGCTAACGATACCAACTGCTTAACATCTCAACCAATTAGCAACCAGCAATTCTTCTTAGTTCTAGACGAAGTGCTTAATAATCTAGCGAAAGACTTATACATAGACAAACTGGTCGCTCTAACTCACAAGAGGGACGAAGAAATATCCATGTACAGAAGCATATTATTAAAACGTGCTAGAAATAATACGAACTGTCCACTAGAATCGCTCATACAAAGGCGCTCGACAAAATCAGAAGAGAGCTACACGAGATATGCTTCTGACTGTTACGTTCTGCAAAGTTACATTAATAACGGTGATCCGAAGTGTCTTAACGAAATTCTTGTTAAAAGACGCTCAACCGTTAAGTCAGTGCCAAAAGATGACACTATGTATGAAACTCTAACCGGCAACTTAAATAAAACGCTTCAAAACCATCTAGCTGAAATGAAAGCGAATATCCAATTGCTTCAGCAAGATGTACAATGGTTGAAAACAGAACGCCAAAATGATCAGAATAAAATTCATGTTTTAACCAGCGAGATCGCAGCGCTTAAAGCGACACCAAAGTCGAATGTGACCCACAAACCGACTTACGCGGATATTGTTGTCTCGCCGGCGCAGCATGTGCCCGTCAACAAGCAAAATATGACATCGTCAGTTGACTCGCTGTTTGAATCGATCAAACGAAGGGATGCGAACGTGTCAACACCGCCCATGGACAATACAAATAGTAAGGCTGCTAGGGTGTATGCACGGCGGTTGGAGTCAGTCGTCGGTGGTGGTGCCGGAAGAAATCCCACAATGAATGATACTACTAACAGTACAATCAGCGATCAAAAATCACCGAAATCACAATATAATATAAAAGTACACATCGGTCAAAGAACTCAACCAAATGAACTCCATGATAATAAGACTGCAGATCATTTTTCCTGTGGTAACGAAAAAGCTGTAATTGACGAGCGATGTGAATCGGAATCAGGATCGTGGAATGGGAACATATCTGTGCATAGTGCTAAAGAATCGAACGCAGTGTTTGAAAGTATCAAATCCCGTAGAACCTGGCGATACTATGTAGGAGGCATCGCATCCAACTCCAACAGGGCTGGAATCCTTGCTTTTTTGAAAAGCAAAAACATTGAACCTGCAGCCGTGAAGCTAATAGACACCAATCGTGGCAGTTTAGCTGCAAAACTCACAATCTATCAATCTGATTGTGAACAGATCGAAAGTCGACGTTTCTGGCCGCGGAAAATATACTGTCGTCGTTGGTACTCAGAGTATAGTTGGCAGAAGAAAGTAAAGACTTCCAGTGGAAACGATAACGACGGTGTTTATGACGACCAGGTCGTATTAGACTTACACAACACGAACAATGAACGTCATATCTATATGGTTATTATACTTATTGCTTTTACCAAACATCATATATATAGACAAATACAGTAAAACCATGAATGAACATTCGAAAAATGCAAAGTGTAATATTCTCTCATGGAATGTGCGCGGGGCAATGTCATCTGCGGGATCACTCAGTTTTCTCCTAGACAAATATGATATTGATATAGCGTGTGTTATTGAACATAAACTCAAACCAAACTGTTGTGCCTTTTTAAATACTATACACTCGCAGTATAAAGCGGTTACAACATGCCAAGAAATAGACAGTAACAGTCGATTCGGGAAAGGTGGAGTGAGCATACTACATAAAACTACCTTAGCTATGTCAGTAAATGTGATAACAAATTTCCAAGCTGGTCGAATCATTGGTGTGAAACTAAGTCACGTAAATCACCAAATCACACCCACATATATATTTGCCGTCTATTTACCCTCTTCTAACTATTCTAGTGATGATTATAATATATGCATTGATAATTTGCAGAGCATTTATGATACGTACGCGCCAATTGGCAATGTAATCCTCTGTGGAGATATGAATGTCGATGTACAGCGCTTACGTCATGCGTCCCATGAGCATACTGATCATAGATTGAATGCATTTATAAACTTTCTAAAAAGCAATAATGCTGATGTTGTTAGAACCTGTGGAGTTCCATTCACATTTCGACCAGCAGAAAGAACAATTGACTATATTGTGACGGGTAATACTCAAAAAGACAATATTATTTATGCTAGAGTTATAGATGATGCTTGTTGCTCAGTGTCTGATCATTTGCCATTGCTATGTGTATACAAAATACCATTACAACATTATACATTCCCAAGCGCGCCAAAAATCGCATGGAATAAATGTAATGCCGGCGTTCTAGCTCATTTCGCAGAAACACTTGATAGAGCTCTTACAAATCTCCCCCTAAACACGTTACTCAATGACCCGGAGAGTACTGAGCGTCTATACAAATATACAATTGATAGCATTACCGAAGCGACATGCTCTTCCTTACCAAAGGTTAAGTTTAACCGCAATGCCAAACCTTATTGGAACCAATCAGTTAAATTAGCCCATAAAAAGCAAATGCTAGAACGAATAAAATGGGTACAACAAGGTCGTCCTCGTACTCGAGAAAACGTGTACTACACTAACTACAAAACCGCAAAAAGAGCGTTTATAAATGCTCAGAAAACAGCGATCCGCGATCTAAATAGTAAATTCTTTGACGATCTTAATAGAACTGCTGAATGCGATGTTACTTTATTCTGGAGACTTGTCCAGAAAAAACGCACAAAGCGACTCTCACCGATAAACGAACTAAAGAATGAAAGTGGTATAGTTCGAGAACCGGAAGTCATCTTAAACACATTTAAGGCTTATTATGCAAATGTCTTCACGCCAAAAGACAATCCTAGCTTTGATCAATCGTTCTTCAAAAAATTAGACAATAGGGTCCAAGAATTCCTAGCCTCGGAAGACTTCTCAGATGACACCTTACTCACCGAAAACATATCGGAAAGTGAATTAAACTCGGCTATCCTAACTGTCAAACTTCGCAAAGCCCCGGGAAACGATGAAATTTATCCCGAACAAATAGTCCATGGTGGTCCCACGTTACACACATACTTACGAAAATTGTTTAATTTGATGATAACTACATCGTATATACCCCAACAATGCAAGACTGGTATAATAATACCTGTCTACAAAGACGGTAAACCTCGCACAGAACCTAAGAGTTATCGTCCAATTACCCTTCTTCCGGTTATTTACAAACTCTTTGAAAGGGTGCTTCATACCCGGTTAAACAAATGGTGTTCTTACCGACATACCGACTTTCCAAACGAGCAACAGAATGCTTACAAAAGGCATCTTAGTTCAATAACAACATCTTTTAATCTGCAGGAAGCAGTCAACGAATCCATAGAACTAAATTCAAATGTTTTTGCTATGTTTCTAGACACAGCAGGTGCTTTCGATAATGTAAGACACAATGCATTATTTGTGAAAATGATGGAGCTTGGTATAAAGGGGAAATTCATGAGATTATTCATAAATTCCTTCACACATATATATGGGTGTGTGCGCGCAAATGGTTTAACATCCAATACCTTCCCAATATTGCAAAGTTGTCGACAAGGGGGAGTAATGTCAACTTGGAGCTACCTACTCTTCATCGACGAACTTCTTAAATCACTCCAATCCAGTGTTAACGGAGTTAAATTAGGCTCAATACACTGCGGAAACCCGACACTAGCAGACGACCTAACGGTATTATGCTACTCAAAGTTAGCCCTAGAGCAACAACTTGAAATTGTTCGTAATTACGCTAATTGCTGGGGTTATGAATTCAATTTCAACAAATGCAAATTAATGATATTTGGAAAAAATGCGAAAAATATAGATATATCAGTTAAATTTTATAAATCGCTTATAACCCCAGTGAGCTCAACGGCTCATGTCGGTATTATCCTAAACTCAGCGGTTACATGTACAGACACTATTGATGCAAGAGTTAGAAAAGCGAGATCGTCACTATTCACCATATTAGCTCTTGAGCAAAATATCGGTGACATAAATCCTCTCGTGATGGCGTCACTTGTTCGCAGCGTAGTAATACCAACTGCTCTATATGGTGTAATACTATGGTACAATATATCAACCAATGATCTACTTAAGCTCGAAAAACTTGTACGCCTTGCTGCTAAAAAAATCCAACATTTACCAACTTATACAAGAACCGATATGGCCCTCAGCATATTAGGTTGGTTTAACATCGAAACTGAAATTGACCGGAGAAAGCTTTGCTTTTTACAGAAATTAAGCACAATGCCATCTGAAAATTTATGTCGGAAAATATTTTGCTATAGGCTCCAGCTCTTCGTAGTAAAGGGATTTAAAAACCAGCGCGGTTTCATTCCCGATATTTTCAAACTACTTGTCAAATACAAATTGCTTAACTATATTCAGCAATACTTATCAGATGCATCTTATCCAAGCCAAAATCCATGGAAAACAATCGTAAATAAATCTGTATTTGAATTTCAAATGCGTAATTGGCAAGATCGCGTATATGATGACGAAGAATTTCGAAGATTCAGACTCATACATGAATCGATCTCACCTTCTCCTATATGGTCGTCAGCTGAAACGCACTCCGAAATCACATATGCTTTCACAGCTGTTAGAATACTTACATTTAGACGCTTCTAAAACTGTGCTACCTGCAAATATTGTAAGATCGAAACGTAGGACATCAATTTACATCTCTTGTCTCAATGCATGTATACTCGACGTAAAAAAATCTTACTTATACATTGCATAACACAGGCCTGTGGGTTAGAAGCAGGGTCCTTTCTAGATACAGCTGATAATGAACTCTTTACCCAGTGTTTGTTTAGTGCCCAGCTGCCCGCACTCTACTCATTATCGCGAGACTCGCAATCACTCTTCCTTAAATTATCAATTAAATACATTCACGATATATGCAAATCTCACTCACTCAATTAAAAATGCTACACAAAGCAATGTCAAATGATGTAAATTGAAATGTGTATTTTTTTCTTTTTCTTATATTATGTAATTCATAAATTATGCATTATCTATCTGTATCTTTCACTTGTACATTCTATATTATGTTGTTTTTCACCATAAATGTTCATTATTTTCATTATTCATAAAATGCATATAATGTGTACATCACTGTAAAAGTGGAATTAAATCGTATATAACAATTAAGTAGGTGATGTTGTTTTTACTTTTTAAGGCAAAGCGGCCACTTTATAAGCATCAAGAAAGTGTTATAAAAAATTTATTTTGTATTTTTGATGAGAAATTAGCAATATTTGTCGTAAAAAGGATTAGAAGAGTTCTTTTTTCAATAATGGTGAAATGGCACAAACAATTGAAAATTTCCCAACATTGCCAAAACCAACACTATAAAGCTATATTGGTTTTATGTTGTCTATGATAGGTCTATTAGCAGAACGCGGAATAGTACCACAGAGGGGAGTGTCCTGAGAAACTATCAGTAGATTATGTCGAAAAAGTTGAATGCATAGTTCCGGGAAAATTCGAAGAACCTACGCTAAAAATAATGGCTGCCAAAAGTCCTGGAGTCTAGAAATGCGAAATAAACATCATTATGTGGAAAAACTGTTTCACTATGGCGAAGCGAAGCAATGCTGTATCTTAGAGAATATTATGATAGAGAAGGGTAAGGCCACAAGGATAGGGAGAAGTTGGTTTTGTCCAGCTTTGTGTGTTTGCGGCCAATTTCATGGAAGGGCATTGATTTGGTTAATATGGAAATACGCACGTCAGAATCAGTATCAAATTTGACGAAATTGAAAGCTGTGGTATATGTACAAACCTTTTAAAATAAGATAAGGATTTCAACAAATAAGTGTTATGTATCGTTCCCAGTGACTGTTCCAAATACATAGTGTTTCCTCCTGATTCAGCTTCAAGTCACCAAATACAATGCCAACTAATACTCTTGAGAATAAAAGTTTGATATATTTTATAACCAAACAGTGGGTGTCGAAGCCTTTTTATTCATTAACAATACACTTTACTATCTTGTTGATACTAAAACACCGATTAAAGAAAGAAAATGTAAATATCATTATTTGGAGTTTTGGACCTTCAAAACGCAAAAAACGACACCCTCTATTCCAATGCTGATAATGATTTAACCGTAACGTATTGACAATTAACAAGTATTACATTTAATTCTTGATACGCTTATTAAAACAATATAAAAGATTTTATTCAATTTCATTGTTAGAGTAACACAATATCAATGTTCATTTTCTCTTCATAAATTTGTTGAACACCTCTCGTATTACTAAATAAAAGTATTCGATAGAGAAATTTCCCGGAAAATCTAAACCATGCCATCATAGTCTATTATTTCAAGACTACTAATAGCTTGCATGACACTCGGGTATTAGAAAGCAGCATTCATATCAAACTGATTTGATTAATGTGGTAGAAAATTGGGCTAGACATATTGATTCGGGTTGCTTAATATGAACTATTTATTTGGACTTTATAACAGCATTTGGCTTCGTTGATCATGCATTATTAATTCGTAAGTGAAGACTTTATCGTCTTTAACACCCAAGCAATCCATTGGTTTGTATCTAATCCCGAAAATAGAAACAAATGCCAATTTCTTTCATTTCTGATTCTATCGTTCTTCTCCATGTAATTCTTGGTCGTCCTCGTCTCCTTTTGCCTTCTGGTGTTCACATGAGAGCTGTAGGCGTAGAACGTGCCCAAATCCAGCGCCATCGTTTTCTTCTCAGTATCGTCCTCATATCAGTTGATTTTGTTTGTTTATGCAGTTCTTTAATTGATATTTTTGTAGGCCAGAATTTTCTTGAGATTTTTCGGAGAGTTTTAATATACTAGTATATAAATGACCTACGGTTATACATTAATTAAATCGCATTTGATATAAACGCAGACTCTTTATACATACGGTAAATTAGTAGATAATTTCGAACGTTCGGAAATAAATATTAATCCTCGGAAAACAAACATGTATGTTATAAGACTCTCAGCCATTGAGGCTGATATGTAAAAAGTGTATGAGAAAATCCGACAGGGAAGGTAGCACTCAGAAACACCACGACACAACTTCCCTGAGCAATGCCCACACAAACCCATGCCTAAACGGCGACCAAATGAGGCACAACAACCCCGGGGCGTGACCTAGTTTGAAACACTTAGGTCATTGACCTAACGTTATGCGACCTAAAGAGGCACAACTACGACTTGACTAGTTAAAATAATGGACAAGGTAGGAATTGGGTGGGAAATAATATTACAGATTCCTGGCAACTGCACTGAGCAATCCCAACATATAAACCGAAGAAACAATTAAAAATCCAAGACCCCCGCCGATAAAATGCAGGATGACCCACTTTCACAAAGAAATTATACCATAGCGGTTATTGCCGAATGAAACGCAGCCAATACTCGACCAAGTTCCCAAAGGCCCCACTGCACGGCGAACCACCCGCACAAACCCGTGGCAAATATTGGTGTGCATGTACATAAAAACATGAAATTATATATGTCTAATCTTAGCAATATGTACTACTGTTAATGTGTATTCTTTGCGATCTGTCACACATGATAATATGCTACTTCCTGTATGTAAATCAAATGATTCTAAATCAACTTTCCAGTATAAGGCTTTATATGTCAATTTGGAACACTCAGTCAAATTAAAAGCACTTAATCAAAGAAAGTCATTTAATATTAATTGAAAACATAGTTATCATCAAATCTAACGATACAAAATAAAAATTAACACACGGGTCACTGGTGTTTATACGTTATATCACGCGAAATTTTCTTTCTTTTTACACAATTTCAAATGTCAGTATAAAGTATTAACCTTTTTATTATGTCTGCCATTTAGTTGCTTTGTATGTTGGTAGAAGATTTTTTTTTATTTCTGTCTCATCCATATTTACAATTATGAAAACATCAGTATATAATACAAATAAAATGTGGTAATTCTAACTAGACGTGTAAGAAACTGTTAACATAAACTAATAATGTGACTGTTTTACAACACTCATTGAAAGCTTTCTATTATGTAGTAAGAGGTTGCTATCTTCCCTGTCGGATTTTCTCATACCTTTTTTCCTATTTCTATATTGTTTAGATGCTTAGTAACAGTAAGAAAAATTGTGTAATAACTATACAAACAATCCTAATAAATATGGTGGTTTTGTATAGTTACCAGTATTTGAGTATACAATGGATTGGAAAGTAAATAATGTGTCTTCTATTAGCTAAGGAATGTAAATAATGTGTCTTCTATTAGCTAAGAAATTATTAGATATTAAAAAGACATACATAATAAAAAACAAATTTATATACATATGAAACATAAACACCTATATAAAATAAATTCGAGTTTTTAAGGCGACTGAACACTTAATATAAAACTTCCGCCATTATAGACAGACCTTGTAAGTTTTTGCTAAGATTATAGAACTTCTGTAATCATAGATACAAAAGCTAAATATAACTCTTGATAATGTTTATAAGGATACGCTATTCAAACAAATTGGCAAGCTTTTGAAATTCATTAACGCTATAGACGTGTTATTTTAGACACATAATCCAAACAATCTGTAACTAACAAGATTGGTCGCTTCCTTTCGGAACCGAATTTATTCCACGTCGTTCTGATAATTGCATTAACCACATGAAGTGAAACAACGTTAATCAGTTTTCAATTTTTCAGTTGTGTGTTGATGACACAACGAATAAAATCTGAATTCTAATTGTTACTCATTGGACTGAAATCAATATTGAAATTGAAAAATGTACTGTAAATTCAATTCAACGAACAAATCTACTACATCTATTAGAATACAACATTATGAAGAATTTAAAATGGATGTAACTTAAGTATATGAAATTGAAATATATCCTGCTGAAGGGCATGGGCCCGAAAATTCGATTTACGAGTCAGTTATATGTTATACAACGAACATTTCTTTCCTATTAGAGACAATTAATATAATATCTATTAGAATAATTTATTGGGTTTATTGGAACCATGCAACAACAAATGGCTTAGAATGAGACGGTCGTAACTACAAAATCGATAATTTGAGAAAACAAGAAATAACTGTCTGATAATTACACTTTACGTATGGTCAAACTGGCTGTTTAAACCTTATTTTGGTCAACATGACAAGTTCCGATTTTCACGAAAACGGCCTCATATGAAGCGCCTTGTGGTGTGGATTTCAAATATGCAGTCTTATAAGGTCGTAAGTGGCACTTACGACCTTCTAATTTTAAGCTAGCGAAATATGCACAAGGTGATCATTAATACGGGTGCAATTAATAACGGTATTTGTTGCTTTACGCCATTGGTTAACATACATTTGTAAGTGTTATTCCGAGCATAAATTATTTTCAAATGTTACAGATTTTTTCTCAGCAGATGTTTGAAGCGTTTTCCTTAATTCTTCAAAACTGCCAAAATCAGCAGCAAATGACGTCCTAAATTACCAATTAATTCCTTTCATTTTACACATCGATGCTTCCAATTTCATAGTGGAATTTAACTTTCCAATCAAGTTAATAGTTTTGTAGTATAAACTCCTTGACCCAGACATTCCCATGACCAGAAGTCCAAATGGTTTAAGTACGGTAAGTTTAGGGGGATATTTAAATGCAGTCTTCAGCAAATTTATTCTATCGCAAAATTTCCTGAAATCAATGACAATGTACAGCTTCATCGATGACGTTTTTGATATCAAGTTGAAAGATTTTCGCTTTGTCAGGTATGGGAATACAATACAGTGTCTATCGCAATGAAATTTTGTTTTAATATGCGTGTGCTATCGTTTAGTAGATTTGTACACTAAGAGGCATTTTTATTATACATTGTATTGAATTAAATATTTACCTCACAAATATCCAAAATATTACAAAGGTATGTATTGCGATGGTAGGACTTTGTTAAAAATGCAATACTTATTATCATTAAGTTAAAAAAAGTTAAGTTACCAATTTTCTAGGGCTCTTTTCAGCTGTTACGCCGGCCCTACCTCTAGGCCACCGCTCCCCCATTGAATACAATAAGTAAAACAATAGCAGTCATCTAATATTATCGTAGTATGATTAATCACTACGTTGTAAAACATTAATGATAATGGCATATTAAGACATGATATATATAAATGGCAGATACTCCCTTCCATAGAATTATGGTCTAACTAATTAACTGTGCCTCTAAGATAGCGTATTGTCATGGCATTGTTAATGACGTAGTCTGCTTATTGATAGTGCAATTCCCTTGATAACAGCCTACATATTGCAATAAACATGCCATCTACCAAAAGTTATATCCGCTGTACGCTCTATTTAAAGAGTCATAAAATTAGCATTAAAAGTTAAATGTCAAAAGGTACGTAGCATAGATCATACATAACCCCGATGGAAATCGGCCTTTCTTGTATAGCTATTGGAACTTGTCATGAATTTAACATAATGACATGCTTCTAAGTAATAATACGATGTACACATATCGATACAATCTTCGCTGTCATATAATCAGTGCAATAAAGGTATGCGAAAATCCGACAGGGAAGGTAGCACTCAACCTAACCAGCCGAGCACAGAAATCAGAACCACCACGACACAACTATCCTGGGCAATGCCCACAGAAACCCACGCCAAAACGGCGACCAAATGAGGCACAACAACTCCGGGGCGTGACCTAGTTTAAAACACTATGGACAGTGACTTAACGTTATGCGACCTAAAGAGGCAAAACTACGACTTGACATAGTTGAATAGGAATTGGGTGGAAAATAAAAATACATATTCCTAGTAACTCCATTGAGCAATGCCCACACATAAGCCGAAAAAATTATTTAAGATCCAAGTCCCCGCCGATAAAATGTAGGATGACCCAAATTCACAAAGAAATTATATAATACCGGTTATTGCCGAAGGAAACGCATCAACAATCACACCAAAATACTAATATCTTCTGAGATGTTCTTGCAATGGTTGACTTTCTCTCCGGATACAAGTCAGTTTCACACGATCTATAAATTTTAATAGCAATGTTACGGCGAACACGAATTCCTTCTTTATGATAGTTAGCAGACAAATCTCATTGAAACCTATAATTGATGAACCAAGATGTTGTTTTCAAAAGTTCAAATAAGTAATGAATATTGATGTTTCAAAACATGCCAATTACGCTGATGTATTGTTACCATGGCTTACATTAATCATATACAAGTTATATTTTACATGAAGTTATATCCTCAAATAAGCGTGGTTCATGGCATTGTCAATGAAGTAGCCTTTTTATTGATAGTGCAATTCCCTTGATAACAGCCTACATATTGCAATAAACATGCCATCTACCAAAAGTTATATCCGATGTACGCTCTATTTACCGAGTCATAAAGTTAGCATTAAAAGTTAAATGTCAAAAGGTACGTAGCATAGATCATGAATAACCCCGATGGAAATCGACCTTTCTTGTATAAAATTGGAACTTGTCATAAATTTAACATAATGACATGCTTCTAAGTAATTATACGAGGTACATATATCAATACAATCTTCGCTGTCATATAATCAGTGCAAAAAAGGTATGAGAAAATCCGACAGGGAAGGTAGCACTCAACCCAACCAGCCGAGCACAGAAATCAGAAATACCACGACACAACTATCCTGAGCAATGCCCACAGAAACCCATGACAAAACGGCATTAAATGAGGCACAACAACCCCGGGGCGTGACCTAGTTTAAAACACTAAGGACAGTGACCTAACGTTATGCGACCTAAAGAGGCAAAACTACGACTTGACCTAGTTAAATAGGAATGGGGTGGAAAATAAAAATAAATATTCCTAGCAACTCCATTGAGCAATGCCCACACATAAGACGAAAAATCTATTTAAGATCCAAGTCCCCGCAGATAAAATGTAGGATGACCCACATTCACAAAGAAATTATATAAAACCGGTTATTGCCGAAGGAAACGCATCAACAATCATACCAAAATACTAATATCTTCTGAGATGTTCTTGCAATGTTTGACTTTCTCTCCGGATACAAGTCAGTTTCACACGATCTTAAAATTTTAATAGCCATGTTACGACGAACACGAATTACTTTTTTATGATACTTAGCAGACAAATCGCATTGAAACCTCTAATTGATGAACCAAGATGTTATTTTCCAAAGTTCGAATAAGTAATGAATATTGATGGTTCTAAACATGCCAATTACGCTGATGTATTGTTACCATGGCTTACATAAATCATATACAACGTACATTTTACATGAAGTTAAATCCTCAAATAAGCGTGGTTCACCAGAACATTTTTAGAAATATATACATTGTAGCTTTATTAAGATTTAGCATTAATTATATGCTATTTGGGGAACATGCCACGTATACATACAGTGTGTCCCAACTCAACTTTCCGCTCAGTGTAATCTACATAATCCACCGTCAAGGGCGACTATTTCTCTCCTGTGGTATATGGCACTCAGGAATATCGCAATTTATATATGTTCTTTTTGTAGTATGTGTAACAATATATTTCTTTGATTTTCGTATATAAACCCACATCTGGTTGGGTGGGATTCGAACCCCGACCAGAACGGCGACAGCGCCTTGTAGTTAAAATTGTCATTGATAAATTATTTTGACTGTCATAAGACATCATTCGACCTCTTTATTA
This sequence comes from Spisula subtruncata, assembly GCA_963678985.1. Lineage (NCBI taxonomy): Eukaryota > Metazoa > Mollusca > Bivalvia > Venerida > Mactridae > Spisula > Spisula subtruncata. Next base: position 39,522,445 of record OY787671.1, read on the forward strand.
ATGAGCAAATCGTATTCATGGACATTTCATGTTAACTATGCATATAACAAAGTAGATCTATACAATCCTATTAATAATCTTTTTCAGAAAATAAATCTTGTAAAACATATGATATTCAACAATTAATTGACGAAATGAAGCGTTTTATGACGTCATCTACTAAGGCAAATGAACAGAATTTCGTTTATTAGACATTTCCAGCTTTTAAAATTGCCCTTACACAAGGAGAAAAGTTTACTATTACATTCTTCCAGGATTCCTATTAATCTCATTTAGAAAATAAATTGTGTAAACATTCTTATTTATCTTATGAGATTCAACAATTTATGGATGAAAAGAAGCGTTTTATGACGTCATCTACTAAGGCAAATAATATAAATGACAAGAAAATAAAAACACCTGTACAAACAAAATTTAATGCAGATGCATTGTAAGTGCGTCTTAGCTCTTGAAGAAGATCAATAGGTCGACAATTGGAGTATTAGAGTGGTTTTGCTGCAAAAAATATAATGTTCTTAACATGAAGTTTATTAAACACCATGTCTTTCTGCGCGGTAAATTGATAAACATTGGATATACATGTATATCGATATAATACATATATGAGCCGTTCTCCAGGAAAACTGGGCTTAGTGACAAAATTGCGAAAATATAAATAAAATATCATAAGGAAGGCGAGACTCTGAACAAATTATTACAAATATTTGCAAAGTTTTGAAGCACCTTGTTTTTCTTGATACTGCTGCTTTTTAGAAACTGATCACCATAGCAACGGCATAAGTTATTTTAACAGAATATATGAGAAACAAATTCCTCAGAGATCGTACTATACTATTCAATTACATAAACATTAAATCAAAGGACATTATTTTGTTCTAATTTTTGACAATTTTCTATGTCTGATTGCATAATTACTATGCAGTGTCATTAAGCCCGTTTTTTCTGGAGAACGGCTAATATGTAAGTGCTTTATCTCTTCTTCGGGCGTAAAAAATAAATCACATGTACTCATGAAGCGCCCCCCCCCCCCCGTATATCATGTATACGCACAATATCTGTATTCTTGATTGTACGATAGACTTTAGTTACATATTTATTTTTCTGAAGTTAATTATACACTGATCTCGAAATGTTCATGTACACGCTTCAAAATCTATCAGTTGCTTCAATAGACTATGGGACAATCATTCAATATTCATGATGGCCTAGGGTTTTCAATACGGGACACACTACGATGTTGTTCCTCTCGGACATTTTGCAAGTTTGTTTTCCTTATTGCAATGAGACCATCTTTCTTCTAACATATGAAAAATACTTTTATAGACAAAGCTTGCACAACCTTTTTTCTGGAAATGTCGGAAACCATTATTTGTGTAATTGCTTGTGACAAACTTTTCTTGCTAACTTTAATATTGACACGAAACACGGCCTACAGAGTGGTATTCGTGCTCAAGTTTATTCGCCGAAATTATTTGCCCCGAGTATAATCAAGCGTATGCTTATTAAAAAAGTATTGTTCCTTAAAACTTGTCCACATTTCCGTAAAATTTCAGATTTCTTAACGAAAAAATAGTTATACGAGGGGTATCAAAAAATTCGTGGACTGACCCGTTCATTTTATTATGCGTAATGCGAGTGAATTATTTATTTTATCATCTTAAATTACATTTAATCCTGTACTGAGAAACAAATAAAAAGTTGATTAAATGCTAATATCAATAAAACTATTTAAAATATGTCCAACAGCCACCCGGCGCACTTTTATGACGTTACGACGTCATGACGCGTCAAAACATTTGCCACTTTTTGATCGTCTAAAGAATTCAAAACTCACAAACCTGGATGGAAATGTTATATTGCTTACCAGAATACTTAGTTTTTACTAAATAGCCTTTTATTCATAAAAAGTTCGGTCAGTTAATGAAAGATTTGACAAATTCATTTATTTCAGCGTCGTTAAGCACACAGTACAATTAAGTCTACTAAACCGATATCAAATTAGCATCATTCAACTCTCATCGCTACATCACTTATACCAATTAAACAGGTTAAGTTTCGCAAGACAACCTTACTTTTATATACTTGTGTGATGACATGCTCTAATCTGAGATCAGTATTGGTGTATAATTGAGTAAAAGGGCAAAATGCAACGGAAGATCGATATTCAGAGTGTAACGTCATGTCGAAAAGTGCGCCGACGTCATGAAATGCGTCGAAAACCAGGCGACACAAAACGGCATGTTTGTAACGTCACATCAGTATCCGTGACAACAGCGCTATAATATATACATCAGGATGATGCTACGGTCTTAATGTTTAAGTCGACGGTTTTATATTTCAAATCGGATGACTATTCACAGAATTATAGGTATATATGGGAGGTCAAGTGACTGATATTATTCAAGTGCGCCGCGGAGCATACTTTAAGTCACCAAAGTAACCACCACATACTCGGAAAAATGTTATATGTCAATTCCAAATACGTTGTTTTAAAAAATGTGTGATTTTTACTGACTTCGGTCAAAAACTGAACAAATGGCAGGCACAGTCTTTTGATACCCCCTCGTATGTTTATCGATTTCGGCGGACGGACGGGTGGGTTTTCCACAGTTTGTCTTACGGTTGAAAATTGGAGTTTTGATTGAGATATCATGATGAAACTTTGCTGTGTATGTAGCTTATATGACAATCTTGCTTGAGAATGAATGTGGAGTCGGTGGGGTCAATATCAATAGCACCAATACTAAAAATAGAAAGATATGCTTGGCTGCCAAGAAAATCTGGTCTGCGTGGAATTCCATTGTCTTGTTTTAATTCAGCAATGTTCAGCCACATTATAAATATACAAATATTTGTGATGCCTTCCTGAGACTATATAATCATTAAGTTGGTATAACTGTATTTATTTAAGGTTGGGTCAGTATTTATCATGCGTTAACGGTAATGCGGAAGGAAATTAAAGATAAGTTTACTTCACAAACAGTCTGCGAAAAAGATAAGAGGGTATCAGATATTGAAGAGGCAAAACTCACGGCACATATACCCTCTTTTAACCTAACGCAAAAATGAAATACCCAAATAGCCACTGCTTTAACCTAGAAAGCATAGATTCATAGTTTCAATATATGCCATAATGGATACCTCAAGTGAACAAAGGATACGTTGTTGTGACATGACCCGGTTACTTTACCCGGACGAACACAAGCAACATGCCTAAATCTACGAAATCCAGCGACGAAACATAAAAGCGGTAACCTAAAGTGACAAAACGAGACCTTATTATGGCCTTTCACCTGACCTTGTTACAGATCCCAGAAACTGACCAAGCCTGCAACAAAACAATGCCATCAAACAAAACAACCTGATCACAAAACAGTAACCAAACAAGGTTCATTCATAATTCGGCCCAGTAACCTAGACATAGACCTCGAAAAACCATTAAGCTCATACAAAAACGGAAACCTCTAGCGAACAAGCAAGTGAATCTATAATACAACCATCAAATTTAAGCCAACAAATGGTGACCCCTATATGTAGCAACCAAAATTAACATGTCCATAATAAAAACATAGATACCATGCTTACTTAGTGACCTCCGTTTCCCCTCAGCTAACCACTCTGTTGCAATACCACGTGATTGTGGACTTGAAACTGAAAGATACATTTACTTCACTTCGAAAACAGAAACAGCCGTATTTATACGTATTTGCTGCGAAAGAAATTCAGGAAAGCATGATCTATAAAACGGGCACAACCCGTGTATAATGCCCTTGGATATAGCGAATATCTGCCAACAGCTTTAGTACCATTACCATCTATTTCTACGCGGTTGTCTGGACTCAGAATTTCGTTACATCAATAGAGCGAATTATGTTTGCAACGAACTAAACAGAGAGATTGTCTGGGTATTAATTGGATACTATATCAAGTACATGGAATTTGCTATACCATGCAATTTAAATATAATTACAGCACATACTAAACAAATTATGGAGTTTGCATGTGTACCATGATTTATAGCTGTATAAAAAACCGGATAATGATGATATATTATATCGTAAATGGCATTTACATTTAGTAATTGCTATCGTGCAACAAGTCAAACCAGACACAACTAGTTATATACGCATTTTACAACAAAGGTCTAATAATGCAACACGTAAACATTACTGTACAAAGAGCAGATGGCGTGAGATGGCGTAGTATGCTGTTTGTTGTATGACCGTATTAAGATAACTATTATACACGCAACTCGACTTGTACAAACTGTGTGATAACTCAATGTGCACTTATGACGTGGTGGTGTATGACGCCACACTTGTGAAATAACATGGCTGCAACAAAGAAATATACGTACTTTTTATGCTGCAATTTCTTATATCAATACACAACCCTTGTCCCTGACTGCTTTAGTCTGTCTTGAATATACTGCCCAAACTGACCAATAATGAGAGCGGTTTTGATAATTGTTGTCAGTTTGGTCAGTTTTCCAGTTAAACTAACTTCAATTGAACCAGTAAGATATAAAAGGATATCAAAACAGAAAATCCAGTTGACTGATCCATATTTCAATTATTATTTTGAGAATCGAATGTATTAGCATAACGCTCTCTACCTAGTTACGAGAAACAATTCAGAAATCGCATTCTCTACAACACAGACAACGTTTGTTCTCGACAAGAACAAGAATCATTTAAAGTTAGACCATAGATAGCATTAGCTAGACAATCATTCTGGAGAAAGGTGTTGGATAATCTCATAATCTATGCCCATTTTGTACAAGTAACAAAGGTTATTCGAATCATTTAATGAATTTGCAGTTGAAAATAACACTATTTCGCATGTGTTACTAATACGTATAGACAGCTAAGAAAAACAACAACATTTTTTCGATCCAAATTGCGGTCAGCAAGATATAAACCCTAATTTTTGGCGTACATAAATGTATTTACGACCGACCGGGGAGAAAACAAAACAGATGCAATGTATGAGTTGACGTGGTCATCCATGTTGTGTAACCAACATGAATGACCTATTTAATATAAAACCAAGATAAGAATAAAATGTAAAACATGAAAATGGCAGAATGACATGTATGAAACATGAATCAACAAACTATGTACATTACTAACAAAATTGTGGGGTTTCCGTAGGAAAATGGCCCCTAACAAAACTTAAACTTCCTTGGATAAAATTTCCACATAGTTGGAAACACTGAAATAACATAGAAAAAAACAATCAAGTTGTAAACAGTTAAGCGTATTGAAATATGTGAGGGGAGAAAGGGGATGGTGGTGGGAAAAAAGCGTAGAATTAAAATAAAACTTTGCGGTTTCACAAAAACACGTTAATGGCGGCTTGTTTCCGAGAAAGAACTGGCAGAAACTGGTCAAAACCGGTTCTGACCAGTTCAAGGGACTGATAAAGTCCCTAAGCCGTCCCCTTTTTCCGTAAATAGATAATAAAGGTAACTACAGTTGTCTCCCCTACCAGTCTTAAAGTGCGTTATGCCTTTGCATAACTTGTATTTACGACCGACCGGGGAGAAAACAAAACAGATGCAATGTATGAGTTGACGTGGTCATCCATGTTGTGTAACCAACATGAATGACCTATTTAATATAAAACCAAGATAAGAATAAAATGTAAAACATGAAAATGGCAGAATGACATGTATGAAACATGAATCAACAAACTATGTACATTACTAACAAAATTGTGGGGTTTCCGTAGGAAAATGGCCAATAGATAGGGATCCTTGTATAGGAGGCCTATCTCCCCACATGCCCCATAGCTCTAAATTTGTAGTCTTATCCCTTTAGACTTTGCTTTAATGTTCATAGTGTCATAGCCTTAAAACCAAAGGTCACTCGCTTATACACATTGCAATAATACAAAAAACATAGATTAAAAATTGTAATAATAAGTTGTTTGCGTTTACATATATTATCCAACATTCAAAAATTGATACGCCTATCTCTGCATAACCGTTAACAATATCCTTAATAGGTATATGCTACTGTTGGAAAGTTATAAAAACTGTGTAACCCCTCTATGGTCACCTAACTGTGAACAGGATGTGCACCCGTCATGAAGTAATAGCATCCAATACTAGTGACTATTCGCACTCTCCAGCAAGGAGCAGAATAAGTTTGGAAAAGTGTGGCAATCGCGTGAATCATAATATACGAAACTGACACAATGTCGTTTCCTTAATCTCTTGAAAGAACACATAAATGGCCGCAGGGTTACAACAGGGCAAATTCACAACAATAACAAAATAACAATGTTCCAAGCTCAAGCAAGAAGCAGATTATTCAAGAAAAATATTGGCACACATTTAATTCTAATGGCACGTGCATGTATAATAACAATCATATGTTCTTCTGGCACAAGCAAGAAGAAAGTAACTAAAACAATTGTTACAATATTACTGAAACAAGCACATAAAACAACATCATCACCTTCAAGCACCTGTATGGAGCAAGTAAATGGCCTTTGGGATTACAACAGGATAATAATTGCACATTAAAAAACATAAATTTCTCCCAGCCCAAGCAGGGAGCAACAAGTTCTGACGAAAAGCACAATGGCTCAATAGCAATATATACAACATAAACGCTGTCAGTATTCACCAAGCCCAAGCAAGGATGAAATCATTCTATAATGTATGAACATAGTTATACAAGTACAAAGTATAGGCAATACTGGGAATTGTTAAAATGGGTATTTATCTGAACTTTGATTTATAGAACCTAGCCCCTACAAGCCCAAGCATGTAGGAACTCTTAGCTTGTGAGAATAGAGGTGTAAGTCATATATGCTCTCAATATATGAATGTAATTGTTTTGGCCAATAAGCTATAATGCCCTGTTAATTCCTAATGTATTTTTGGAATGCGTTACTATTCCATCTCCCTAAGAGCCTGATTTTCGCATCTGAAAAACCCCTATTGGCACAATCGGTAGCTTTGCCAATTCTAAAACTGTGTGACTTGTACCTTTTACTATCTAAACCGCACCATTTAAGCGCCAATGCAAGCGTTTTGTCAAACAACCTCCTGGTAACGGGACCCCCTGATGGAAGCATGAAAAAAGGACCTGGTAGCGACCCTCTTGTTGCCAGATAAGCATGCAATGCTTCTATTGGCGATTGTTTAGTGTAACCATGTGTGAAGGAGACATTGTGCGGTTTGCCGTTGTTATGCTTAAAATACCTATAGACTACATTGACACAGTCTCTACCTTCTGAGTCATGCCCAAAAGATATGTCATTATATTGCAGAATGTACGTGCTGCAAGACGGTTTCGAGTAAGTTATCTCGCTGCATCTGGAAAATGCATTGAAAGCAAACAAGAACATTGCTGTGTATAACTCGGCTAAAATGTGAGATTCAGTGGTATGCTGTAGTGCGTATACTAGCTGGTCTAACACCCCCACCGTAATTGGTAAACGTAAATCGTATGAGGGTGACAAACGCTGCGCTCCCTTCAGTAAAGACGCAATGAAAAATTGGGATGTAGGGTCTGGATAGTTAGAAATTTTGTGCACATAACTTATACTGGATAAGTAAGTTGTAATAGTTTTTGGCGACATTGATTTTTGGTGCAAGTAAGAAACAAATAAAGCAATGATTGAAACGCTCAATGGCAGAGTGATCTGTCCTTGCATGTATGAATTGTGAAACGTTGTAAACAGCGTCCATGAGCGTTTGTAAGTATCTAATGTAGATGGTGCTAGGGAAGCATTCAGGAGAGCTTCAACCCCTGACAGAATGTTTCCGGCAATAACTCCCTGTCTATTACCGTCGGACAACTGTTGCATGGTCCCGCCAACTGTTTGAATTTGTCTATCTGAAAACGAGAAAGTGCGTCAGCTAATCTATTTGGCCCCGACTTGGGGGCACGCTCCGAAAGGGCTGCTTTTGGCTTAATGCCTGAATGTATAATTCATGGTGAATTGATTCCCATGGCAAAGCAACTGACTGTCTCAATTTCCTGAATTGTTTGTCGTATTTAAACCAGTTCCCCCTGGCTTTGGCTATTGACCTGACTGTGTTTGAGTATTGAGCCAGGGAGTCTGCTGCATGTGGCTGCTTCAACCTGTATACCGAAGCGAACACGGCAAACAAATCAGTCCATTGTTCAATTGTGATAAATTTTTTCGCAGAGGGCTGAGTAAAGGTAGGTAACCCCTGAGAAGATATTGTAAATTGTAATTCATCTGAGGTGTCCGTTAATAAGGACATCTCAATGAATTCCCCTGCCCAGATTTTGTCCTTTACTTTAGAGGACACAGACGACCAAAGGGGGGTGGTATTGGATGCATTAAAACTTAGTACATTGGACTGAGTATACCCAGTATTGCCCGTACCTGTCAAATTTACAATTTCTGCAGCCGGTGGCTGTGTTGGAACCAATCCTGCTGGTTGGTTCACTCTTGTCATTTCCGACTGCACTCCAATCGGAAGTTCTTGGGCTGATGGTGCTGCACTTAGATTTGGTCCGACCGTCATTAGTTGTTGAACTTTCCGTTCAACTATCGCCTCGATGTTTGTGGTCAGGTTTGCCACAATGTTCTCTGTTAATGAATTTATGTTCAAATCATGCCCTTGCATGCTGCCCGCATTATTCAGTGGGGCATCTTGTTGCACGTCATCAGAAGGATTGTTAATGGTTGCCGTGTGACTCCTTCTGGGTCGTTTTGACCCTTTTTGGGTGTTCTTCGCTGCACCCCGTTTCTGTGATGACGACATAACTGAAAAATCAACAAATGAATGGTTAGTAAATTACTAATCCATCAACTCTACCATGCGCAGCCAAAAGCTTTACCACCGTTCACCAATCTGTGAAAGCATCATCCTATAAAATTGGCCACTGACCGAATTTACATTTTTCTAAAGTTGATACAGGGCTAGCCTCCAAAATTGCGGAGTAAAAAATGACTTTGACTGTAGTTCCAAGAGTCACCATGATCAAGATATAGCCAGAAATTTATATTGTGAGTATAGTAAGTTTGACTCCAAGTAAGAGTCCAATGCGAGCCTGTGAAGCAGATAATTGCTTCAAGTAAGCCTCTATATTATAAGCCATTCAATTGTGCATATATATATATAATTTATATTAAATGCATTAATCTATCCTTATCAGTGTCTTTCTCCTTTAACCATAATCATTGCCAATGATAGCACAATATAAATCTTAATAATTTGCACTGAAGCCTCCACTGAGGCATTTACGAATATAAAATTATACCTGCGCTAAAGTCAGTAAGACTCGCAGAACAGAAAGCTGCGATAAGTATATAAATATATGCGCAGAACATACAAAAAGCTGCGCTGAAGTCTACAAATAATTTCTGCTGAGCTTAAGCGGACCGGAATGTGCTTTTCAAGTGTAATGCAGCGTCAGACTAATATTCTGCCAATAAATGGCATAATAGACCAATAAATTTGCACTGAAGCCTCCATTGAGGCATTCACAAATATAAAATAATAACTGCGCTAAAGTCTGACAATCGGACTCGCAGAAACGAAAGCTGCGATAAGTATATAAATATACACGCAGAACATAACAAAAAGAATGGAGGCTTTCACAAAAATAAAATAATAACTGCGCTAAAGTCTGACAATCAGACTCGCAGAAACGAAAGCTGCGATAAGTATATAAATATACACGCAGAACATAACAAAAAGCTGCGCTGAAGTCTACAAATAATTTCTGCTGAGCTTAAGCGGACCGGAATGTGCTTTTCAAGTGTAATGCAGCGTCAGACTAATATTCTGCCAATAAATGGCATAATAGACCAATAAATTTGCACTGAAGCCTCCATTGAGGCATTCACAAATATAAAATAATAACTGCGCTAAAGTCTGACAATCGGACTCGCAGAAACGAAAGCTGCGATAAGTATATAAATATACACGCAGAACATAACAAATAGAATGGAGGCTTTCACAAATATAAAATAATAACTGCGCTAAAGTCTGACAATCAGACTCGCAGAAACGAAAGCTGCGATAAGTATATAAATATACACGCAGAACATAACAAAAAGCTGCGCTGAAGTCTACAAATAATTTCTGCTGAGCTTAAGCGGACCGGAATGTGCTTTTCAAGTGTAATGCAGCGTCAGACTTATATTCTGCCAATAAATGGCATAATAGACCAATAAATTTGCACTGAAGCCTCCATTGAGGCATTCACAAATATAAAATAATAACTGCGCTAAAGTCTGACAATCAGACTCGCAGAAACGAAAGCTGCGATAAGTATATAAATATACACGCAGAACATAACAAAAAGAATGGAGGCTTTCACAAATATAAAATAATAACTGCGCTAAAGTCTGACAATCAGACTCGCAGAAACGAAAGCTGCGATAAGTATATAAATATACACGCAGAACATAACAAAAAGCTGCGCTGAAATCTACAAATAATTTCTGCTGAGCTTAAACAGACTTGAATGTGCTTTTCAAATGTAATGCAGCATCCGCAGAAACTTATAATTATGTAAGACTCGCAGAACAAACCGTGCGCTCAAGTTTTTACTGGCAAAACTCGCACAAAATTATTATACCTGGACCGCACAAAATATATATAACAAATTTAAACCTGGTCCATATATATATAAACATAATTATACGCTCATGTATAAATGTTTGTCGTGTTATAGTGTCAGGAATGGTCTGTAATTCGAGCACAAATCATGCATGGGCGGTCCCTTCTTATATTTTCAATGAATCAAATACATTCGAATTCAATATTTGATCCGAGACAAGCAAAGCCAGTTCTTTGCATCTATACCGCTCGACTTATAGCACCACATGGCGGAGCGTATGACCAAGAGGGAATTATAACAATGCCAATCTCATCAGCTCTCAAGCTATGCCAGCTACCTGGCGCATTTAGTACCGATACTCAATGCGATAATAATTATATATAATTTACCCTACTTCCCTAATCAAGAAGCTGCCTGTAAGCAGTCATCATGGCATGCCGCAAAGACCTGTAGAAGCGTCGTTGTCCAAAGGTGCTCAGGTGTACGCCATCAGAAGCAAATATATGTGTCTGAGCTTCAAAGGTCCGTTTGTGTTTCCAAAACCTCATGTGCTCGTGGTGCTCCAACAAAGTCTGAAGGACACTATTGGTGGTCATCCGTTTATGCGCATACAAGTCCGTTGATACATTCCGAGTGGATCTCCTGGTAAAAAGTTCGCAAATAAACACTTTCTTGACGTGATAGTCTGTGAATAAAATCGAACCAATTTCCTCCAATGTACTGGCTACTACCAGCCCTTGTGTACCAGAATCCAAGTCATTTTCACCCATCTGAATCACCACAACACTTGGTTTATGTCTAGTCAGAAAATGATGAAATTTCTCTTTAAATTTTTTAATTGACTGCTGGATACCACCGCTTTTACACACACTAAGTCCACCTAAGCCCCTGTGAACAACAGTACACTCTTTCGGGTCATAATTGACAGGGTAATTAAGTAAAAACCGTTCTATTCTATGTATAAAGCTATGCCCAATCACCGCTACCGTAACACGACAATCCATTTTACGCGGTAGCCTACCTTTTCCTTTGTTTACGAATGAGAATGTAAACAGGTCTCAATTTCCCAAATGTTCGTGTTTTAATACCGCTTTCAGTACGCCGTACTAACTTGTTATCACAATAATACAATGATATAACACAAAAAGTCCAATATAATGATGAATAACAACAAAAAAGCGTAGAATTAAAATAAAACTTTGCGGTTTCACAAAAACACGTTAATGGCGGCTTGTTTCCGAGAAAGAACTGGCAGAAACTGGTCAAAACCGGTTCTGACCAGTTCAAGGGACTGATAAAGTCCCTAAGCCGTCCCCTTTTTCCGTAAATAGATAATAAAGGTAACTACAGTTGTCTCCCCTACCAGTCTTAAAGTGCGTTATGCCTTTGCATAACTTGTATATATGTCCGTGTGCGCCCTTCCATCCGATTTTGTCCGGACCATAACGTTGTCATGCTTTGCCCATTTTTGTTTATATTTGGCATATCTGATAACCTCGATGAGATGGTGTGTCATTGGTAAACCACAAGTACCCTTTACTAAGGTCAAGGTCACGGTTGAGGGCCAAACGTAAAATTGAAGTTTGTCCGGACCATAACTTGTTCATGCATTACCAATCGTTCTTATAGGGTGTTATGGGTAAACGACATGTTTCTATTACAAAGATAAATGTGTTTAAGTTATCATGCGTGCGCTGGAAATGTTTTGCATGAAGGCATAGCATTCTAGTTTAACAAATACATTATTTTGTTATTTATTTAAATCACACGACGAATCAGCTGCAGTCGCCCCATAGTTGTTAAAATAACGAATGTTTTAGCCACTGCGATCAGAAAAAAACTTATTTTTTGTTGTAACATTAAACCCTTATTCAAACCATTATTTATGAATTATGCTAGTGTAAAAAATTATTGCATGCGCTTTGTCTATTTGTTTTATTTGTATTTGCATATGGAATATATCTTTATGTTGGAATGAATGATCGAGTGTCTTGTTGATTAACTTATACTCTTCCTTACCAATAAAAAGGCATGATAATGGATGGTTTTTAGAGAAACACGGACATCCTGGATGAGTATATCGATGGCTTGGTGCGACACTATAGTAACTAGATAATTTTATTGAGACATGTACAATGTTTTTGCGCTGAGCCCTCGATATATGGTGCAAGTTCTGCTACATGTGATTGTTTATTTTGATTTGTCATGTCTAGTAAAATGGTACATCGCATGGCATTTACGATGCATATAATGTTATAATTACAAACACAATATGTGCCATATTCGCATTTATCAAACCACGTTATTACTGAGTGTATTTCGTCAATTTATGTCACACAAGGAAGTCATATCACCTCCTGATATTCATTTCGATGACACCCTATAACCTATCCACAAAGGTCACCCCGTTGGCATATTATTGAGCAATAAGCATCTACAAATATGTAATGTTATTTCCCGCCCCTATCCTACCTTGTCCATTATTTAAAACTAAGTCAAGTCAAAGTTGTTGCCTTTATGTCGCATTAACATGAGCTCTCTGTCATTGGTGTTTTAAAATAGGTCACGGAGTGGTTCTTCCTCATTTGGTCGCCATCTTAGCATGTGTTTGTGCGGATGGATCGCCGTGCAGCGGAGTTTTCGGGAACTAGGATCATGACTGCGCTTCATTCGGTCTCATGCAGAAACCGCTATTTTATCATTTCTTTGTCAAATTGGGTCATCCTGCATTTTTTCGACGGGGACTTAGACTTTTAATTGATTATTTGGTTATACGAGGGACAGTCAAGAAAAACTGAGAGTTGTTAAATAAAGCCTTCAAAATGTATATACAATTATATTTTCTACCAATTATCGTCAATTATTATTCATTGCGGATATTCTGATGAATTCCGTGATCGGATATTGGATTGTAAATAAAGTTGCCAGGCAACCAAAGAACATCACTAAAGGGTATGCGTTCGCGCCAACGGCCGGGAGACTGATTTTGTTGTCAATTCGAACGTTTATTTTAACTTAATATAGCGTAATTTAGTACAACTAACATGTGTATCTTGTAGAATCGTATATATTAAATAATAATGGGCGTTTATATATAGAATGGTCACTAATGCTGTATTGTTAGTTGCCTAGCAACAATTTTACCCGTATTTTATTGATTTTCTCGGCATGTGTTCTTTGCGTTGCCATGGTATTCTAAAACTAATCACTGAAATCATAATTTCTGCTCAGGAGGATTATGAATGTATCTAATGGAGTTCAGTGACCATAATAGAAATGAAAATTATAACTTTGCTTGTGAAAAACATCATGCGTTCTTTTGGGTGGGGAAAAATTGTGGTCTTGATATCAACAAATGAAGTGACAATTAATAGTTCCACCAAGTATATTTACTATATTTGAGGAACAAATCATCCATAATTAAGTATATCTGATAGATTAATGTATTACAAAATAAAAAACAAGTTTGAAAATGTTCGATATAACTTTATGTTTCCATAGCAACGCACAATTGTGTTCTATAGACAGCGCGAACGCATGCCTTCGAGTTGTCTTCTTCGGTTGCCTGGCAACAAGAATCAAATTTTCATACCCAAAATTGGTATTCGCCATAACATCGATGAGATACCATATTTCACGATAATGTATATACAATATACTTACAGTTATTCTCCTAATCATTATTCACCAACTCTCAGTTTTTCTTGACTGACCCTCGTATGTGGGCATTTCTCATTGAAGTTGCGTTGTGGTGTTTCTAATTTCTGAGCTCGGTTAATTAGGTTGAGTGCTACCTTCCCTGTCTGATTTCCTCATACCTTCTTTACAACATCAACCAAAAGCTTTTTACGTTTTTTTGCTTTGTTTATTGAATATTGGCATTTGCTTTTATATATGAGCCGGGAAAACCCACAGTTAGTGGTAAGATTTATACTTTTCTATTAAGGTATATTTGTTCTATAGTAACCTGAATTTCAAGCAGTCGAAAACAATAATTGACTATCAATATCTGCATAAACCAACTATATTCATATACAATAATGCTTAAACTGCTACAAGCCAGATCTTATCAAAATTGATCTCATAGTTAAATATTATTCTATGGTGCAATTAACATAATTCTTTAATGGCCAGTCCCACAGTGAATTACACCAGTGACAGTTAAAGTAAACGTTTAAGCAATCGATTAAATAATATGAAGTTCATTTTAGGCTTATATTCATCCCATAACATTGTTTGTGAACAACCACAACCTCTTATAGATGATTGGTATGCATACATCAGTTTTTTAATGTCACTAAAATTTATAAAATTATATGGGCTTATTTACGAAATTCTACAGTATTTGAATTTTGCAACAATCTTTTTGCACGAATATATTTGAAAATTCTATTATAAGTACATGCATCTTAAAGGCGTATGTCGAGGTCAAACGGTATGATCCACAAGCAACTTACCGATGGTTTGGCTTGTTTTATAAAACATATGTTGTTTTTACTTTTCCGAATGTACATGTTTAAAACATGCAAAGATTGTTCATTGTATTCAAGTATGTTCCAAGGCTTATCCGTGAATTCTTGATGTGAGCCATCCGAGATCAGTCGAGGCGACATTGAAACCCAGCAATGATCTCACAACAGTTAACAAGTAGGCTGTTCATGTGTAAACTGATTTACGACGCAATGAATGACAACCACTTTAACCATGTCTGGAAATGAGCGGCACAAGTAGGCTATATCTGATTTATACATTTATCATATACAGCATATATTTTACATTAAGTTAAATCCTCAAATAAACGTGGAATTTGTTTCGAAATAATTATATAGCTATATCCATTAAGTTTAGCTAACTGTGGCATTAATTATACGCTATTCGGGAAACAATCCACGTATATATCATTATAAATCTGAAAAAATATATTGTTTATCGGTTTTCAGCCATGTAATTGTGTTTCATGTTCATGGAAAATATTCATAAAGTAAAATAAACATATTATTTGCTTCGCCTTATCCTTTTTGGACACTACCGGACAAATATCACATCCTTCATATATATACCTCAACACTGATACAATCTCATTACTCAAGTACACCATACGTAATATACCAGTAGAATATAGAATAATAATTATTATTTTCATAGCATATGGCTTACCTCCTATTTTCTTCTGAATCAAACAAGTCTTTAAAAATGAAGCAATATGAAACAGCAAACGCCAAATACACTGCCGCTCTATCTCCTACGACGATGCCTCTTAAATTACTGATACTCTTTGAGAAATAACGACCATTTTACAAACAGAAAAACGTAACGAATACAATTCGGGTTTTTACGGTGGGTAGCTCATAAGGTTATAGCGTGTGTATAAGATACAAGTTCAACAGTCGACCGCGGGCAATGATTGCGTGCCAACGTTCAACAAATTCATTAAAATATATTTGGAGGAAATGTCAAGTTATCAAAGTTTCCGACGAGTTCATCAACGTAAGACGCTGCACAATGTTTTATTTCCTCTACTCAGTGCTTCAAGTATAAATCAGACACAGCCTACTTGTGCCCTCGCATCCAGATATGGTTAAAGTGGTTATCATTCATTGCATCGTAAATCAGTCTGTATGTGTATAGCCTACTTGTTTCGAAAACATTTAGCATACTTGTGAACACACCCGGGATATTCAATGTCGTGCCGAATAATCTCGGATGTCACGTAACTTTACATTTTGAAACATTTCTGTAAAGATTCAAAGAAAAGCCAGGCAATATACTGAATACAGTGAATGAAGTTCGCTTGTGGCTTATATATTCGAAAAGAAAATTAACATATGTCATATAAAACAAGCCTAAACCGTTGATTTGCTGCTTGTTGTTTATACTCTTTGGCCCCGAGATACATCTGTAGGGTGCATGTACTTGTACATTTGTATATAGAATTTTCAAATACTAGCACATTGGTGCAAATAGATTGTTGCAAAATGCAAATACATTTAAGGTCCTGGTCGGAGAGATATGAGTGAAAACTATCGAAAGGTTTGCATGCTATCGCCTTTACGGAGTTCAAGATCGAAGAGGAAAGGTCTTACATGGCATATGCGATGTTGCAATAAACCACTTCTTGATGAAGAAGCAACGTTTTTGTATCATCACATTATATTACGTCAGTCTCAAACGTGAAACCTATTAACTTGTAGTAAAGTAATTAATTAAACTATAAAATGAACATTTACCTCAATCGTTCCAATGGTCTAGAGGTTAGGCAGGCTATCAGTTCCTGCTAAGACCGAAACCAAATTTATCAAGTTACAAAGCAATAATGTGATTGTCAAGAGAAATATTGACCTAAACATGAAACTTATATAAAGATGTAATTTTGTTATATATTGTTGACAGGGCAATAAAACTTCACAATAACATTTGGGCTTGGTTAACGCAGCTATAAGCAGCTATATATAGTATGCAAAGTTATATATTGGTAATGGACACGTTCCAAAGCCATTATTGTAATAGATTAAGAGAATAATGAGACTTGTGTATACTACTTACCACTGGTCCAAAAACCTCATTGTCAATATAATGCAACTCCGATATTATCAGTACGTCATTTGAAACGTGTCATAAATAATCCAGATTTTTGTTGTAGATATAATTGTACGGATTCTGATAGTGGTGATGCTATCGTCATGGTCGATACACTCTCATTGAATAAACAATCCCAACCCTTAAAACCTGATTGACATAAAAACTTCAGTATGAGTTTCTGTTACAACTGGTTAACTCAATATTCTCAATTTAACAACGTTCCCATGATTATAAAACATTTAACCTTAATTGAGTTTCATGCTTAATCCTATATTAGTAATAGTCACACAAAAAGGCATAATGCGGTTTACTGAATCTATTATTGGCTTCATAGCATTAAAGAAAGCATACTTACGTATATTTCTTAAAAATGTATAGTGTAAAGTATAACCGATGTTTGGTTAAATGGAACTTACCATGATTCAACTGAGTTGGGAATGATTAATGTTTTATATTATGGGGCTAGGTCGATGTAAAAATGGAACGCAACTAGAATATTTCTGAATGCAATGTTGTTTGAATGTATTGCTCAATGAAACACTTGCATGAACGTATGAACATTCTACTAACGACTTAGAATGACTTGACGCTGTTTAATGGTATGGTAACTGTCGCTCGAGTTAACACCGGCCATCTTCATATCTTACAGCACTTGTAAGATCATGTTTTAGTCAGATCGATCAGCCATGGTAACGTATTAGATTTTTACGTCAGCATTGCAATCTATATAGTAGGGACATGTACATGTTAAGAATTTATTCTCGAGTAATCACCTATTATGTGTACTATTGTACATTAGATAAATGTCACAAGTAAGTGACCCAGCTGTGCTCATACCATGTGATCAATGGCTAGGTTTCAGAAGTGAAACATAACTAGGAAACTGAGGCTGTTCATGCAAGTAGGGCAACATGTTATACTAGCACTGATTACAGGCGCTCGTAAATTGTAGTGATATGCGTAAATCGTATAATTACTTAGAGGCATGGCATGTTAACTTTATGACAAGCTCCGAAAGTTATAAGAGAAAGGTCGATTTTCATTGGGGTTATTTATGATATAAGCTACTAACCTTCTGGCATTTTACTTTTAATGCTTATTTTATAACCCTGTAAATAGAGCATACGGCGGATATAACTTATGGTACATGGCATGTTTATTGCTATATGTAAGCTGTTATCAAGGGAATTGCACTATCAATAAATAGGCTGCGTCATTAACAATGTCATGACAAAACACAATGTTCGATGCACAGTAATTAGAAATATCAAAGTACTTATGCTATTATCATTAATGTTTTACCATTTTAGACTAAAATTACTACGATATATATATTGCTGTTCACTGTTTTACTTATTGTATTCATTATAACTAGTGCATTGAGAACAAAGCACTCCCTCTGGTGCCGTGTGTGGATTTATTCATACTTTCAATTTGGATTTGGGACTTTTAGTTGTTATGTCAATAGTATTATTTAATAAATGCATATTAAACTTGCCTCCTTTTTATGTACCGATCTGCAAATCGATAACACTCTAATTTCATAAAACCAAATTTCATTGCGATAGCTACTACTTCGTATTCCCATACCTGACCAAACAAGAACCTTCATAGACGGTGCCTGGTATGTCGTCGTAGCTAAGTAGTTAGCGCTTGTCGCGTAACCCGGCGACTCGGGTTCAAATCCGAATAGAGGCAGAAATATACCCGACATATTTCAGCAGAAGGCTGACTGGCAAATAATAATCTATGCTCGGCATTTAAATCGGGAAACGCGTTATGTGGCATCAGTATGGTGGGGTTATGTTTGTAGGAAGCACACAATTAGTGTTTCAAGGTTCCAATAAACCAAATTGTAATATATTTAGTACATTATTTCGATGAATTGACTTCGTTTTCAATTTTAATATTGAGTTCCGTCCAATGAGTAACAATTAGAATTCAGATACAATTCGTTGTGTCATCAGCAAATAACTGAAAACATCAAAACTGATTATTCTTGTTTTACTTCATGTGGTTAATGCAATTGTCAGAATGACGTGGAATAAATTCGGCTCCAAATTGAAGGGAAACTTGTTAGCTACAGATATTTTGGATTACGTGTCTAATATAACACCGTATCTATAGCGACGTGGTGTTGTATGACGCCACCCTTGGGTATTGCAGACAGTAAAATTAGATGGCTGCAACATAGAAGAAACATCAACGTAAGTATTTTGTTATGCATACGTACATGAGAAATATATTTTGTATGTTGCAATGCCTTATATCAATACACAACCCTTGTCCATGACTGCTTTAGTTTGACTTGAAAAGACTGACCAAACTGACCAAATACCGAGTGCGGCTTTGGTAATTGTTTTCAGTTTGGCCAGTATTCAAGTCAAACTAACTTTAATTAAACCAGTATGATATGACACGATTTCAAAACAGAAAATCCAGTTACTGCTCCATTTTTTCAATTATAAATTTGAGAATCGAATGCATTAGAATAACGCTCTTTACCTAGTTACGAGAAATACTTCAGACCACGTTTGTTCTCGACAAGGACAAGAAGCATTAAAAGTTAGACCATAGATGTCATTAGCTAGCCAATCACTCCGGAGAAAAGTGTTGTATAAGCTCATAGTCTATGCCCATTTGTACAAGTGACAAAGGTTATTCTAACTATTTTAATGAATTTGCAGTTGAAAATAAGACTATTTCGCATGTGTTACTAATACGTATAAACAACTAAGAAAAACAACATCTTTTTTTTATCAAACTTGCGGTCAGCGAGATATAATCCCTACTTTTTGCGTACATAAATGTATATGTGTCCGTGTGCGCCCTTCCATCCAATTTTGTCCGGACCATAACGTTGTCATGCGTTGACTAATTTTGCTTATATTGACATGGGGTGTCATTAGTAAACCACAAGTACCATTTACTTAGGTCAAGATCACAGTTGAGGGCCAGACGTAAAATTGAAGTTTGTCTGGACCATAACTTTGTCATGCATTTACCGATCGTTTACTTGATTGTATTATAAGCTTCAGTTACAGCTATGAGGAAATCAGACAGGGAATGTAGTACTCAACCTAACCAGCCGAACATAGAAATCAGAGACACCACATGACTGAGAAATAAACAAGCAATTAAAAGTCCAAGTCCCCGTCGAAAATGCAGGATAAGCCAATTTCACAAAGAAATTACAGAATAGCGGTTATTGCATGAGACCTAATGAAACACAGCCAAAACCTGATCAAGTTCCCCAAGTCCCCGCTACACGGCCATCCAATCTGCGAACAGTAAAAAGATATGACGATATTGCACATTTCATGTATATAGAACAAAATATGCACTCATTTTCACCCTAATAATTTTTTCCAGAAAAAACATCGTGTAAAAGATTTCATATTCAACAATTTATTGACGAAATGAAGCGTTTTATGACGTCATCTACTAAGGCACATTATATAAATAATAATAATATAAGAACACCTGTACAAACAAATATATATAAATTTTAAGTGCTTCATAGGTCTTGAAGAAGATCGAATACTCTGTATATCATGTATACGCACAATATCCGAATTCATGATCGTATGATAAACTTCAGTTTCAGATTCTTTTTCTGAAGTTATTTATACACTGATCTCGAAATGTTCATTTTCACGCTTGAAAATATATCAGTTGCTTCAATTGACTTTGTGACAATCATTCAATGTTAATGACGACCTGGGGTTTTGGTCAAATTTGGACACTCTAAGTTGGTCCTATCGGCCATTTTGAAAATTTGTTTTCTTTATTGCAATGAGACAAACTTTCTTCTAACATATGAAAAACAAATTACAATTTTATAGACATAGCTTGCTTGCACAGCCTTTTTTCTGGAAATGTCGGAAACCATTATTTGTGTAGTTGCTTGTGAGAAACTTTTCTTGCTAACTTTGATATTGACACAAAACACGGCCTAAAGAGTAATATTTGTGCTCAAGTTTATTCGCCGAAATTATTTACCCCGAGTATAATCAAGCCCATGCTTATTAAAAAAAGTACTATTCCTTAAAATTTGTCCACATTTCCGTAATATTTCAGATTTCTCAACGAAAACACTGGTTATATGTTTTGCGAGTTCGGCCACAGTTTGGCTTACGGATGAAAACTGGAGTTTTGATTGAGATATCAAGATATAACTTTGCTGTGTATGTAGTTTATATGACACTCTTGCTTGGGAATTAAAGTGGAGTCGGTGGGGTCAATGTCAATGACATCGTTACTAAATACAGAAAACTTATGCTGTGCTGTCATGAAAATCTGGTCGTCGTGGAATTCCCACATCATATTTTAATCGAGCAATGATCAGACACCTTATAAAATTTACAATAATTATATAATCATTAGGTTTACATTACTGTATTTATGTAAGGCTGGATCAGTATTTGTCTTGCTTTTACGGCAATCCGGAACGAAATTAAAGATAGATTAACTTCACAAACAAGCTACGAAAAAGATTAGAGGATATCGGACATTGAAGAGGCAAAACTCAGCTAACCATCCGAACACAGAAACATAACCCGCATGACACAACACAAATACCCCAGTACACGGCACATATGCACACTTCCAACCTAACGCAAAAATAAAATACCCACATGTCCACTGTTTTAAACTGGATAGCATAGATTCAAAGTTTCAATCTATGCCAAAACGGAGACATCAAGTGACCAATCGATGCGTCGCTGTGACATGACCCGGTAACTATACCCGAACGAACACAAACAGCATGCCTAATCTACGAAATACAGCGACGAAACAGCGGTGACCTCAATTGACCAAACGAGACCTTAATATGGCCTTTGGCCTGATCTTGTTACAGATCCCAGAAACTGACCAAGCCTGCGAAATCAAACAACAAAACAATGCCATCAAACCCGACGACTAGATCACAAAAACAGTAACCACAGTAACACGTCATCTACTAAGGCAAATAATTTAAATAATGATAATATAAGAACACCTGTACAAACAAATGTATGTAAAGTGTAAGTGCATCATAGCTCTTGAAGAAGATCGAAAATTTGAGTGTTAGAGTGGTTCTGCTGCAAAAATATAAAGTTCTTAACGTGAAGTTTATTAAACACCATGTCTTTCTGGACTTTTTTTGTTTATATCTATTTAAGTGCTTTACATGTACCCCTTATAACATATAACCACTTCTTTCTGCGTTAAAAATAAATTACATGTACACATTGAGCGCCCCCTGTATATCATGTATACGCACAATATCCGTCTTCTTGATTGTACATGTACGATAAACTTCAGCTACAGATTAAATTTTTCTGACATTAATTATACACTGATCTCGAAATGTTCATTTACACGCTTCAAAATATATCAGTTGCTACAAAATGACTATGGAAAAAACATTCAATTCTCATGGGGTTTTCAAATCGGGACACACTATGTTGTTCCCCTCGGCCATTTGACAATCTGTTTTCCTTATTGCAATGAGACAATCTTTTTTTACCATATGAAATACAAACACAATATTTTCTTGAAATGTCGGAAACTATCATTTGTGTAGTTGCTAATGACAAAATTTTCTTGCTAACTTTAATATTGACACAGCACGTAGCCTACAGAAGGATATTCGTGCTAAAGTTTATTCGCCGAAATTATTCGCCCCGAGTATAGTCAAGCGTATGCTTATTAGAAAAAGGACTGTTCCTTGAAACTTGGCCACATTTCTGTAATATTGAAACCAGATTTCTCTACGAAAAATCTTGTGATATGTTAAGCGATTTCGGCGGACGGACGGGCCAGTGTCCACAGTTTCGCTTACGGTGATAACTGGAGTTTGTATTTAGATACCATGATGAAACTTTGATGTGTATTAGCTTATATGACAATATTGCTCAAGATTGAAAGTGTAGTCGTGGGGGGTCAACTTACGCTTAGCAGCCAAGAAAATCTTCTCTTCGTGGAATTGCCACGTCTTGTTTTAATTCAGCAATCATCAGCCACAATATCCAATGTACAAATATTTGTGATGCCTTCCTGAGATTATATAATCATTAAGTTGATATAACTGTATTTATTTAAGATTGGATCAGCATTTGTCATTATTTTACGGCTATGCGGAAAGAAATTAAAGACATGTTTACTTCACAAACAAACTGCGAAAAGGATAAGAGGATATCAGACATTGAAGAGGCATAACTCAACTTAACAAGCAGAGCACTGAAACATTTACAACATCTCACAACACAAGTACCCGGTATAGACCCTTTCAATTAAGCGATAATCGTATGTACAGAGTCACCTCCCCTAAACCGGATGTGACGTAAAGCGAGGGCTCTACAAATTAACGACACTATAAACGCAGTAGCGAAGAGATTATTTAATCGCTATTTTCGTTAATTGCATGTTTTGTAGCTGTTGTTTTTTTTCAATAAAGATGTTTATAATGTACTAACAATGTATGTATAATATGTTACATGTATGGATGTGGAGGAAACGTATGATTTCTCGGATTTTTTTCTATCAACAATGGTCAATTATCGGGCGTTAATTTCCAAAAAGATCTGTAGTTGTATTAATGTTGTTTTGTAATTCGGTTGATTGTCATGCACATTTCGTATATTAAAGTGAGCGTTAGTGCTAAGATACAGTGTATATTTGTACTTTGATAAATGTATATTTTGTCGGGAATATAACTGCATCATTACCGCCACTAGACCTAGTTAACTCTGGATCATTGCTATGTCTCATTTCTTTTTACCAATACAATTCACAAGTTATGTGTTGTTTATTATGGATTGTAATAAAACAAAGACATAATTATTTAAGCCATTGAATAAAAATGCACGTATATTAGAGCCACAACGATTTATTGGAATGTCCTATCTGGTTACATACGTGCCATTTCGGGCAAATTCGGCTTAAAAAGCTGTATAAATTACGATTATGATATCAGTTGATTGTTATAAATTAATTTAAAAAATACATCATTTATATACAAATGCTCTTCAAACTAACATCACAATTAACAATATTTTGTTTTTTAATATAAGAATTGTAAATCTTAATTCACAAAAAGTGACATGAACTGCAATTGGGGTGATGGGAAAAACATAACAAATTAAAGTGAGACAGATACTTAAGAAGTAAAGATGCTAAAACCCTAATGCATAAATAAAATCTTGTCAGATGATAAGGTGCTAAAACCCTAACGCATTAATAAATTCTAGGTGCTGTATAATTATATAATGATTTACAATAAACAGCATAGATCCCCTAATATCAAGATAAGCCACCAAGACCACACTCTAAATTAGTTTCACAGCAGGGTACTAATATACAACCAATCAGTACTATGTTGTCACCATCTGTCATCTTATTATACATGTATAGATCTACAACGACCTTCGAAATATGACCCCTGGACCAGTCCATATACCAAGGTTGAAACGATATTTACCGTTATTTTATGAAAAAAATACGGATAGGTTAGAGAAAATCTCCCTTTACTTCTAGTTGGCAACGTGGCTTAGTGGATAAACTGTTCTCTTGTCAAGAACATACTTTTATACAGACTTGGTTCGAGTCCTCTGCTTTACTCATTTTCAATAATTGAATTTCTAATTCAATTTTTTTTGTCGTTTTACGTTAATATTTTAATTCTTAATATTTGATTAATTTTACGTTTTATAACTAATAAAAAAACGCTTTGTTTCCTTTACATTAATTTAGTCTGGATATTGTATTTATTGCGTCATTGGCTTCGCTGCAATCGCCATTTTAAGAATTTTCAGTAGAAACGTCAGAATTAGCTAATGGTGTATGTTGTCAGTTGTCTGTGTGATGCAGCGGTCAAAGTACATCGCTATCAATCGTCTATTTTGTTCTTTCCTGTGTGAGTTAAGACCCACTAACGAACCGTTTTTTATTTAATAAACTTATGCTTACATTAATGCTATATGCATACATTGTATTACCTGATTATGATCACATATCATTATCTTTTTTCTATTCATAGTTTGCGTTATTCTTTTTTCAAATATTCATTATATCAATTATACAATGTGTCAGAATCAGTGTAAGTATCAATTGAATTACAAGTTACGACGCTGAGACAACCTTATATGCAATCTATATGTTAGCTCATGTCATTCTGACAACCCCCTCTCACACACTGACAAGCGAAAACTTCAGTCCTATTTCATTCTCATCCATACAAAACCTATATACGTTCTCGATGAGATCTTTCGCGTCGTCGCTTTATCTATATACCAGCTATGACATATTTCTTATGTGCTTTTTACGCACTGGAAGTTTTATAATTAAGCATCTTTTTGTAAATAGACAAGCACTTAAAATGTTTGCCGAGCAAAAATTAAAAAAAAAATATAGTGGAATGGGATTCGAACTCTTTCGTTCAGTTTTGAAGTTTACGTATTCACAGTAGCTTAGCCGACTGAGCTATGCACTCTACTTGATTTGGCGTTTCTAAATGCACCGTTTATTACTAAATACACCCCTATAACCTGGATTACTCGAAAGTTAAAAGTACATTTACGCCCGAGTGCTTGTTGTAGATCTATACAGTATATTGATCAGTGTTTTACTTTAAATGATTGACATTGATTGACACTTTTAAATCAACGTTTGAGTTACTTTTATAAAAAAGTATAAATTTTGTTTATCCAAACCACGGAGGTCTCTCTTATTCCGTGTCCGAACAAAAAGTGTAAATTAATGGACATGCACCTGTATGACTTGTGCTACAATGCTCATTTTGATGTTTCAAATATATTTTATTGCAATATTTTTACACGTAGACACCATTTAAAATAAATAAAGCACTTTTCTCATTTACTTGTATATGAATTTCAAATGAACAAAGGTTTCATGATGGAAGAGTAAGATTTGAAACCGACTACATTGTATTGCCAAACAATTAAGTTTTACCTACATACAACAAAATTTTTCATAGAATTGATTCTGATTTTAAGTTATTCGTCGTGTGAACTTTTCCGGTGATTCCTTACTTTCTTTGATTGCAGTAAACAACACATCAATGTACTCGTGTTAACACTAAACAAGTAAGCACATGCGGACATGTAAAATCATGCCGCCCGGATTTTAGTACAAACTATATCTAGAAAGAAATTTCCTCCTGTGTAAATTAACGTTTTAATTTCTGGCTGGATAGTCGTACTTTTGAAATGATATCGCAAATATTCTATACTTTTATGATGTGTGATGAATTATTAAAATACCCAATTTCTTTATGCTAGTATAAATGTAAGTCAGGTTTCAATGAGTGGATTGTGCGCGCGTGATGCATGGTATTTAGGTTCGAAAAGCATGGCTCTCTTTTTAAAACTTTAATAATATCTTTTAATAATATAATTGTTGGAAAGCTTAGTCTACACAGTTCTTAAAACTGCAAATAATAAACATTTTGAGCAAGTTAAATGCCAATTGTCGAGTATTGAATTCAGTTCTTTATTTTTACATTTTCGCGCCCTTGAAATTTTTGTTCCGAAAACATGGCTTTTTATGTTTTATTATTGAAAATACATTAACAAAAGTTACATTATTAAAAAGTCTATACGATCTTGTTTTCTTAAGTGTTCATCTTTTAAAAATCGACAGAGTAAATCGTGATTTACAGCGGTTTAAAGTTGACACAATTTTTATTTCCGTTACACGCTAACGGTAATCGGCTCGTGTATTCGCTTTGAGCCCTCGTATGACGTCATCAAAGGGAGACAATTTAATTACGGTCTTAATTGAAAAGGTGTATACGAGGGGTGTTTCATAAATAATGCAACTCTGGTTGAAAATTTATTTGCGGTCTATTATTGTAGTTTCGTAAATTTGTATTAGTTAAGCAAACTTTCTAGTGTTAGTTGGCAAATTTTCGGGGCATTTCGATCAAATATTAAGGTAGTTATGGTGCAGTTTATAGACCTCAGTTACAGCCACTGTACATGCCTAAATTGCCTTATCATTATTTGTAGCATATAATAACAAATTTGGGTTCTATGTGATATGTTAAATTTCAAAAAATCTAATCCAATATATGCTTTCTCAGCAAGAACAATTTTAAACTATTGATGAACTCGAAAAAACTTATTTGCTTAATTAAAGATTCTCAATGGGGCTAATAATTGTTAAAGTTGAGCTATGAAAATTACCGTGTAGCTTTTCATAGTTGAAATATTGTGGTCGTACGTGCAAATAACGCATGTAGCGATTAAGAATGTTGTTGCAAATACTTTCAGCTTTCTAAATATGTATAAAATAAAGAACAGAACAGACTCATAAATAAAGAAAAAATCCAATATGTTCAACATTTATTCAGTCTTTTTGAAAGGTACATTTTCAAAAAATGGGTTGTTTTTTGGTGGATTTTGTTTTTCTTAGAAAATGCAGGCTATTCTGGAAATCTCGGTCGCTTTTGCATGAACAAGCAGTGCAAAGTATGGATAAGACACTACTCAAGACACATGGCCAGTTTCAATAAAATCGCACGATGCAAATATCACTTAAAGGTCTTTCAAATCTGGACAACGTCATGATTTGTCTATCTCTGCATTGCTGAATTTTGCACAGTGGGTGCGAGTGGACCCTACATAGAGGCTACCCCAGGCTTTATACATCAACGTATTTTGATGATTTTATGCAAGAATGTCAATGAAGAATAGATTTTTCGAGAGCAATGAACAATTGTATATAGTTCAGCACACAGCGCGCATATGCGGGGCAGTTGCATTATTTATGAAACACCCCTCGTATGTCCACTCTTAACCTAAAGCAAAAATGATATACCCAAAGAGTCAATGTTTTAAGCTTGATAGCATAGATTAATAGTTTCAATATATTGAGCTACAAAACAATGCCACCAAACCCAACGACCAGATCTCAAAAACATGACAGCCTGCTACCCCCAGTAACCAAACATGGTTCCTCCATAATTTGACCAAGTGACCAAATTGTGACCACCACATGTATTTACCTTACAAGGTGTATCCATTATACAAACCACAAATACAATCCCAACATAGTGACCTCAGTTCCTCTCCAGCTTACTGTAGTAAATATGTTAGTTATCCCTGTTCACAGCTTCTCTGTTATTCCAGGATACATATGGCATGCAATTAGCCGTTTTATCTTAAATAGTTTGACACTATTGTCACAGTATTTAAATGAAGTAGGAACAACAACATTTATATGTTTCAGTAACGATTGCGTATTTGAAAGAAGAGAAAATCATTATCTGTAAACCTGCGCAACTCGCGTATAACGACCTTGCCTATAGCGAATATCTGCCAACAGCTTTAGTACCAAAACAATCTATTTCTACGCGGTTGTCTGGACTCAGAATTTCGTTACATCAATAAAGGGAATTATGTTTGTAACGAACTAAACAGAGAGGTTGTCTGGGTATTAATTGGATACTATATTAAGTACATGGAATTTGTTATACCACGCAATTCAAATATAATTACAGCACATACTAAACATATTATGGAGTTTGCATGTGTACCATGATTTATAGCTGTATAAAAAACCGGATTATGATGATATATTATATCGTAAATGGCATTTACATTCAGTAATTGCTATCGTGCAACAAGTCAAACCAGACACAACTAGTTATATACGCATTTTACAACAAAGGTCTAATAATGTAACACGTAAACATTACTGAACAAAGAGCAGATCGCGTGGGATGGCGTAGTATGCTGTTTGTTGTATGACCGTATTAAGATAATTATTATACACGCAACTCGACTTGTACAAACTGTGTGATAACTCAATGTGCACTTATGACGTGGTGGTGTACGACGAAATAACATGGCTGCAACAAAGAAATATACGTACTTTTTATGTTGCAATTTCTTATATCAATACACAACCCTTGTCCCTGACTGCTTTAGTCTGTCTTGAATATACTGCCCAAACTGACAAATAATAAGAGCGGTTTTGATAATTGTTGTCAGTGTGGTCAGTTTTCGAGTCAAACTAACTTCAATTCAACCAGTAAGACATAAAAGGATATCAAAACAGAAAATCCAGTTACTGATCCATAATGTATTAGCATAACGCTCTTTACCTAGTTACGAGAAATAATTCAGAAATCGCATTCTCTACAACATAGACAACGCTTGTTCTCGACAAGAACAAGAATCATTTAAAGTTAGACCATAGATAGCATTAGCTAGTCAATCATTCTGGAGACAGGTGTTGGTTAATCTCATAATCTATGCCCATTTGTACAAGTGACAAAGGTTATTCTAATCATTTAATGAATTTGCAGTTGAAAATAATACTATTTCGCATGTGTTACTAATACGTTTAGACAACTAAGAAAAAGAACAACATTTTTTTATCCAACTTGCGGTCAGCGAGATATAATCCCTATTTTTAAATGTATATGTGTCCGTGTGCGCCCTTCTATCCGATTTTGTCCGGACCAAAACGTTGTCATGCTTTGACCAATTTTGCCTATATTTGGCATAACTGATAACCACGATGAGTTGGGGTATCATTGGTAAACCACAAGTTCCTTTTACTAAGGTCAAGGTCACAGTTGAGGGTCAAACGTAAAACTGAAGTTTGTCCGGATCATAACGTGTTCATGCATTACCAATCGTTCTTATAGGGTGTTATGGGTAAACGACATGTTTCTATTACAAAGTTAAATGTGTTTTAGTTATCATGCGTGCGCTGGAAATGTTTTGCATTCTAGTTTAACAAATACATTATTTTGTTATTTATTTAAATCACACGACGAATCAGCTGCAGTCGCCCCATAGTGGTTCAAATAACGAATGTTTTAGCCACTGCGATCAGAAAAAAACTTATTTTTTGTTGTAACTTTAAATCCTTATTCAAACCATTATTTATGAATTCTGCTAGTATAAAAAACTTATTGCATGCACTTTGTCTATTTGTTTTATTTGTATTTGCATATGAAATATATCTTTATGTTGCAATGAATGTTCCAGTGTCTTTTTGATTAACTTGAACTCTTCCTTACCAATAAAAAGGCATAGTAATGGATGGTTTTTAGAGAAAACCGGACATCCTGGTTGAGTATATCGATGGCTCTGTGCGACACTATTGTAACTACAGAATTTTATTGAGGCATGTACATTGGTTTTGCGATTAACCCTCGATATGTGGTGGAAGTTATGCTACACATGTTTGTTTATTTTGATTTATCATGTCTAGTAAGATGATACATCGCATGGCATTTACGATGCATACAAACACAATGCGTGTGATATTCGCATTTATCAAACCACGTTATTACTGAGTGTATTTCGCCATTTTGTGTCAAACAAGGAAGTCATATCACCGCGTGATATTTATTTCGATGACACCCTTTAACCTTTCCACAAGGGCAACGCTGCATCTACAAATATGTAATGTTATTTCCCGCCTCAATCCTACCTTGCCCATTATTTTAAACTAGGTCAAGTCGTAGTTGTTGCCTTTAGTTCGCATTAACGTGAGATCACTGTCATTTGTGTTTTAAACTAGGTCTCGGGGTGGTTCTGCCTAATTTGGTCGCCATCTTGGCATTTGTTTGTGTGGTTGGATCGTCGTGCAGCGGGGCCTTCGGGACCCCGGATTATGGCTGCGTTTCATTCGGTCTAATGCAGTAACCGCTATTTTATCATTTATTTGTCAAAATTGGTCATCCTGCATTTTTTCGGCGGGGACTTAGAATTTTAATTGATTATTTGGTTTATATGTGGGAATTTCTCATTGAAGTTGCGTTGTGGTATTTCTAATTTCTGAGCTCGGTTGGTTAGGTTGAGTGCTACATGTACCGTCCCTGTCTGATTTCCTCATACTTTCTTTCCAACATCAACCGAAAGCTTTTACGTGTTTTTTTTGCTTGGTTTCTTGAGTATTGACTTTTGCTTTTATATGAGCCGTTCTTCAGGAAAACCCACAGGTAACTGTATCATTGATAGGCAAATTGAAAACGAAAAACATTTTTTTTCTGTAAAATTTATACTTAAATAAAGTGACACCGCTATGAGCAGTAAGGTGGCGTACATAGTTGACACAAGATACCAGTAAGAATATGTATTCTGTACGACATAGCACAGCTCGTTATATTGACTGTTTGGGTAGTGATACCACATCGCTGGCTTAGAATGAGAAGGTCGTAACTACTACTTACGACCTTATAAGACTGATACCTATTTGAAATCTGCATCATAAAGCGCTTCTTATGAGTCTATTTTCATGAAAATCGGAACTTTTCATTTTGATCAAGCTGAAGTTGAAACAGCTTGTTTTAACATAGATGAAGACTGATTGTCGGAAAGTTTTTCTTGTTTTCTCAAAATATTGATTATTTAAGGCCCCTGTTTGGCAAACATGTTCGGCTGAATGCAATTTCTGATTTCTAATTGACCCAACTGACATCCGTGATACAAGTAAAACCGATTAGAACTGTTGAGAGCTGAAATATAGTGTAGCGGATATATATACATGTAAATATATCAGAAATGTGTACGTGGAAGGCTGCACACATCATTAAAGCCGTGCACATAACACATAAAAATCATATATCACATACTATACCATAACGTTTCACAATGCCCAAAACTTGGGTAAACGAGAACTAATTGCAGATCTTGAATCGAAATGTGAGGCTGTGGGACCAGTTCAAGTGATACAGAGGGGGTGAATAGAACTCGTATGAGGGCACGTTAGTATGATTGAGTTGTTGATTAATTACAGAGATACTAAACTTGTACTCACATATGGCATTAATTACTTAAAGATGAATCTCATAAATAAGTATAACGTAATGTAGGCGTACCACTGACATCCCCATTCTAGAATGATCACCTCAGCTGATTACACATCTCTCGATGAGAAGCTCATCAGGTTATAGCGTTTGTATTAGATCTAGTTGAACATGATTCCGTGCCAACGTGTAACAAATTTCATCAGATTATTGCTGGAGGAAATGTCTATATGAGTTATCTGAGCTTCCAAGAAGGTCATCAATATAAGACGATGCGCAACGTCCCATTTCATCTACTCGGTGCATTAAGTATAAATAAGATACATCCTACTTGTGCGCTCATTTCCAGACATGGTTAAAGTGGTTGTCATTCATTGCCTCGTAAATCAGGTTACCAGATCCATCTCAGTACGAAACCAACTTTGTCTTACTCATGAAAGAAGTATTTCAATTTTAGATTAACAATGTGTTTTCCAGGAAAAAATACACACGTATATTATAAATGTATATTCATAAAAAACTACCATGATAATGATTACCCAAAAAGAATGATTTACGTTTAGCAATACCTTTATGCTGTTTGAAAAATGTATTCCTGTAAAACGTAGAACGGAGTGATGTCTTACGTTCAACAGAGTCGAGAATCGATGGTGAAGTGCTTCATGTGCCAAAATCAATACTTTAATTGTTTAAGCGAAATGTGGGCCTAAACATAAACTTGTATAAATGTAATGGTATTGTTGATAGGCAAAACATCTCCACAATAGCTTTCGGGTTTAGTTAATACATCCACAAGGAGCCAAACCTCTTCAAAAAGCCGGATGGGCTGATATGTCTTGCTTGGTCTGCAACGTTATGCATTGGTGATGAACAAGTTCCAAACACATAGCTGTAAAATATTAGGAGAAAAATAATAATGTGTATACTACTTACAACTTGTCCAAATACTTTTTCGATATAATAATATTAGATATTATCAGAACCACATTTGAAACGTGACATGAATAATTCGTTAAATGTAAATATATTGATACTGCAAATGATACTGTATGATACTTAGATGGTCGTATCATAATAGATGAATTGGTGCAAGTTTTATTGGGATCTGTAACTTGTAAGACAGTTTTAAGGTAGTTGCGTGTATAATAAATATCTTACTATGGTCGTACAAAACCAGAATTCAACTTCATCTCACGCAATCTGCTCTTTGTACAGTGATGTTTACATGTTGCCTTATTAGACCTTTGTTGTAAAATGCGTACATAACTAGTTGTGTCTGGTTTGACTTGTTGCACGATAGCGATTACTAAATGTACATCCTATATACGGTATATTATATCATAATTATCCTCTTTTTGTTTTTATACAGCTTCCCTGTTAATCATTGTAAAACACGCAAACACCATACTTATTATAGCATGTGCTGTAATTATATTTGAAATGCGTGTTATAACAAAGTCCACGTTTGTATCCAATTATAATCTCAGACAAGCTTTCCGTTTAGCTCGTTACAAACATTATGCGATCTATTGATATAAATACATTCTGATTGCAGACATCCACGTAGAATTTACTGGTTTTTGTAATAAAATTATTGGCATATATTCGCTATTCTCGAGGTCGTTATACGTGGGAAGTGCAGGTTGTACAGATCATGTTTTCCTGATTCCCCCTTCCAGGAAATACAGACAAATAACTGACACATATAAATATGTTGTTGGACAAAAAATGTCCTTTGAGCCCGTCCTTCCTTTAAATACTATGGCAGTTATGTCCAAATATTTAAGACAAAAGGGCTAATTGTATGTAATTACGGAAAAGCATGAACGGGCATTACTACCACAGTCGTCAATGCGACATCGTTTACACTGTACATTACAGTTAGCTTGGGGGATACTTTACGTAACTATGTTGGCATTATATTTATAGTTTTTAAAATGGAATAACCTTGTTTGTTGACTACATTGTATATACGCGGGTTGAATGTTAAATGTTATGGCTGTGTATCATATAATTATATTGACTTGTATGGTCACTAGAGGTTACCGTTTTGGCTTGGACTTAATGGTATACCGAGGTGTATAACTAGGTTACTGTCACTGGGCCATTTGAGGACATTTGTTCCGTTACTGGGGTAGCTGTTTGCAATGTTTCTGTGATATGGCGTTGGGTAAGAGGGCATTGTTTTGTCGCTGTGTGAGCATTGTGCCGTGTCTGTTTGTTGTGTGAGGTTGCGAATGTTTAATGTGCGTTGATGATTAAGTTGAGTACTGCCGTCACTGTTCGATTTACTCATATCGTTTTTATTGTTTGATGATTGTTTGTAAAGTTAACTTGTATTTAATTCCGTTCTTCATTTCAGTAAAAGCATGACAAACACTGACCCAAGATTAAAATAAATAGAGTAATACAAACCTATGGATTATGTAATCTCAGGAAGACATCACAAATATTTGTACATTTTATATGGTAACTTATTAGTTCTATATTAATACAATTCCACGAAAACCAGATTTTCATGGCAGCCAAGCATACATTCCAATTTTTAGTAGCGATGACCTTGATTGTCCAAATTGTGGATAAAATAAACTTTTTCCCGATAAAAATCTGCTTAAAATATTACGGTTGTGCTAGACAAGTTCTAAGGAACAGTTATTTGTTGATAAGCATGCGATAGATTTTACTCGGGGTGAAAATATTGGGAGAATAAAGTGGAGCAAGAATATTCCTATGTGACCAAATGTCGGCTAACATTTAATTGTAAGCCGTATTTTGTTAAAATGAGCAAAAAGGTTTAGTCACAAGCACCTACAAAAATAACAGTTTCCTACATTTCAAGAAAACAATAGTTTGTCCAAGCAATTCAATCTGTTACATACAAAATATCGTATTGCAATAAGGAAACAAAATGTGCCGAATGGCCAGGAGAAAGAACATATTCGTCGAAATGTAATACCCCTGTAAAAACCGAACGACATTAAATGGTTGAATGTGTCATTAGTCAATTGTAGTACATATATTATTCGAGGAGCGTAGAGGAACATTTAGCGATCAGGGCATAGTTAGCTTCAGAAATATTCAATCTGTAATTGAAGTTTATCGTACAATCAATTATAGTTTCGGATATGATTTTGTAGCAATGCTATACAGAGTGTGCACGTTTATCTAAGTAATTTATTATAAACATCCGGAGAAATGGCAATCTGTTTTTAGAGATTAAACACTTACATATTTATTATTTCGATCTATATCCAATGATGATCAATTTACCACCAAGAAAGACATGGTGTGTGATAAACT
Source organism: Spisula subtruncata (assembly GCA_963678985.1). Lineage (NCBI taxonomy): Eukaryota > Metazoa > Mollusca > Bivalvia > Venerida > Mactridae > Spisula > Spisula subtruncata. The sequence continues at coordinate 39,557,659 of OY787671.1, forward strand.
TCATTCTAAGAACTTTATATTATTTGCTTTTGTAGATGGCGTCATATAACGCTTCATTTCATCAATAAATTGTTGAATCTCGTATGATAAATACAGCATGCACACAATTCATTTTCAAAATGAGATTTTAGGGCTAACATGAAATGCCCATAGATACGAATAAAGTGGTCGAGTATCTTATTATATATAGAGTCAAAGTAACGTATTGTATAAAATAATGCTATGCATTGCTTCGTAACTAAATCAATTAATCCCCTCCAATATGGCCATGATATGCGTCATTCCATTTTTCCGACTAAGCGTCTTTATTCTACTTCTCCTTTTATTTCTTAAGGGATATTGGTGAATCTTTCCAAAAATAACATCGATGAGGAATCATACAGCGTAAAAAGTTTGCATACTTTGCTCTGTGTGAAATTTTGTTTCTGGCAAACATGAAATGCCCATAGATACGAATGGCTCATACAAATAAAGTGGTTGAGTATCTTATTATATATACTTCAAAGTAACGTATTGTTTAAAATAATGCTATACATTGCTTTATTATTAAATCCGTTCATTCGCTCCAATATGTTCTTGAAATGCATCATTCCGTCCCTTCGTCCGAGGTTCTGTGCGCAACTTCTCCTATATTTCTTAAGGGATATTGGTGAATCTTTCCCAGAGTAACATCTATGAGGCACTTACATAGCATATTGTCATGATTTTGTGACTCGACTATTTTGGTCTGATTTATTGCCATTTGTTAATTATCTTCTTGATTTAAGATTGTTTTTAAATTAGATATCATTTTTTAAAATATTTCAAAAATATAAAATGATAAATTGAAGGACGTTAGTCCTTTTGAGAATTCGTATCAGTGAGATGCGTTTTTTTGGAAGCAGTTGTGCATATTACTTGTCTTGTTAATATTGGGAACGGTCCAATTTTGTCTACACCATTTGCCGATAATATTTACATCGTTTTCAACAAGTTCATATTTAAATGTACTTAACACATGTATAGTATATAATCATGGTATTGCCATCAATCGATTTAGCAATTCTGACTTTTCATTGACTATTAAAAACGACAAAAATACATAACACGTGAGCTATGCACATTTTTTAAAAACAACAACAAAAAACAACTGTCCGAAAATAACTCTTACTTATGGTAAAATTAGTTGTTTCAACTTCTGTTTGGTCAACATGAGAAATTCCGATTTTCACGAACATAGGCTCATAAAAAGCACCGTGTGATGCTGATCTTAAATATGTACCAGTCTTATAAGATCGTAAGTACTTACGACCTTCTCATTCTAAGCCAGCAAATTACCTTGTGGATATGTTACAATGTGTCATCAAAGTGAATATCACGAGGTGATATAACTTTCCTAGTGAGATACAATGTCTAAAATTGATGACCCTATGGAGATATACATTGCGTGGTAACGTTCGAATATCACACACTCAGTGTTAGTAATTACAGTAAACCTCGTTATCTCTAGCACTAATTGGGACACCCCAAATGATCGAAATAAACTGGCAGCTCGACATAGCGGTGTGATATAAGTATACCACATATATAGCCAATTCGACTTTGAAATTGGCTCGAAATAAGGCGTGTACTCGGACTATCGGTGCTCGTGTTAACGAAGTTTTACTGTAAAAATATTATATGCATCGTAAATGTCATGCAATGTACCGGTATTACTAAACATAATCAATCTGAATAAACAAACATGTGTATCAGAACTTCCGCAACGTATCGAGGGCTTAGCGCTAACCTAAGGTACATGCCTCAATAAAATGATGTAGTAACCATAGCTGTGTTCCGAGTCATCGATATATTCAACCAGGATGTCCGGGTCTTCCTCTGAAAACCATCCATTACCATTCCTTTATATTAGTAAGGAAGAATTAAAGTTAATCAACAAGACATTCGAACATTGTTTGGAACATAAAGATACATTACATATGCAAATTCAAATAAAACAAATAGACAAAGCGCATGCAATATTTTTATACTAGATCTAGATTCAAGCAGAGTTCACAAATAATACTTTGAATAATTATTTAAAGTTACAGCAAAAATCTATTATTTTTTTATCGTACTGGCTAAAACATCCGTAGAACCATAGTGGTATAACCGCAGCTGATATTATTTCTCTAAGTTGATTTATCGCGTGAGGTTAATGACAAAATAATGTATTTGTTAAACTAGAATCGCATGTCCCAAGACAGAATATTTCCAGTCTACGCATGGTAAGTAATGCACATTGACCTGGTTCAATCATGACACTCCATACGGAACACTGTCAAATACATGACAAAGTTATGATCCGGACAAGCTTCAATTTCACCTTTGACCTGGAGATTTGACATCAAACGCCGCCTCATCGAGGTAATCATTCATGCCAAATATAAGCAAAATTGGCAAATACATGGCAAAGTTATGGTCGGGACAAAATCGGACGGAAGTACGCACTCACATACACAAAAGTGTCGACTATATCTCGCATACCGCAAGATGAATCGACAAAAATGCTCTTGTTCTTGTTAAATGAAGTTGTTAATACGTTACAAAAATGCTCTTGTTCTTGTTGAATGAAGTTGTTAATACGTTAATCGATGCGTACAGAGATTGTTTTCAACTTCCATTTCATCAATATGGGTATAATAACTGTTTGTTGCTACACGTAAAAATGTGCAAAGTGTAAGTTTTCCAACATTTGTTCTCCAGAGTGATTGGCTAGCTATTGATATATGTGACGTGGACTGCAGAAAACAGGCCAGATGCGGTAACGTCTATTTTTAGAAAAATGACGTCAAAAACTTGCGCTGTTTTTTTCGCGGATTTTCTAATTTATCAACTTATATTTTCAAGTGTAATTGTATAAAGAAAGGTTCTGCTTAAGAAAATAAACAATTAAGAAATATTTGCAACATTTCACAACCACTTCACGAAAATTTTAGTGTAGTCTAGCCATTTTAGCGATAGTTATTCCCCTTTTACTGTGTAAAGGTAAAGGTCACGAAACAAAAAAGGCTGACTGTTGAATGTTTATTTTGAGTGCAGTTAGTAAGGTTTAATGATGAGAAATGACGCTGATGTTTGTTTTACCTGGGTGTTATCGAATTATAAAGCTTTTATTTGGAGGTAAGCATAGCTTTTATTGTCTGCCATTGCTTAATTGTTGTGAATTATAGGTTTAATTGCGTTGATAACATTGACTTTGAAAGCGAAAGTTGACTTTAAAATGCCACAAAACAGTTTATTTTTATGTGAATGAGTCTATTATTTACTCGCTTCTTCATAGCATAGTGTAAATTTTATGTATGTAGATAATGAGTTAACATGAGGATTGTTCATGACTGATTTTATGGATGTATTCATGTTGTTTTTAGACATTCCCCCACCCACCTTGCTTTGTACACATCAAGTCAAATGACTGTCATTTGGCTTCATTTTTCATTTTTTTGAATGCATAGATCCAACTTACATGCTGAAATTCAGTAATGTTCATAGATCTACACTACTGTTTACTAAGGAAATATGTCTGGTTTAGGGCTCAAACCCATGACTGTCTGAACTGACAAGTAAATTTATTTGACACTTAAGCTAGGCTTCCATCCCTCCAAAAATGTAAGCGACTCAAATTAACTAGGCCAATTCCCTGCCGGGTTACTTAGGAATAATTTGGTTTAATTCATGTGCATACGGTTCATCCGGGCTCAACCGCACAGCCTAATAACTGCACATCTCTACAACAATGTAACAATTTGGTATATACAATGTACACATACATCTAGTAGCTGTTCTATTTATAACCACAATGTAGTAGGCCTACTGAGTACTGGGAAATCCTTGATGCATCTAACACTAACAGTAAGATATGCCTGTTTTGTGGTAAGTATTTATAGTTTGACTTCATGTAATAAAATGCAAATTATACTTAGTTATATTCTATATGAATAATGATCTTTATGAAATTAATTCTCATTTTCAGGATGTTCCATAATTGATCTTGAACAACGTGTGTGGACAAACCATGATCATGTCAGCTATGTGGAGTTTACTGTGGGGAGGCTGGGTTGGACAGAGACCTCTATCTCAGGTATACACTGATCCAATTATTAAACTTCCATTTGTAAATCCTTCATTTCACTAATTCTACTAATTATCTGTAGTGGTTACTGGATCAAGGATATTAATACCAGTTGTTATATTGTAGACCTAACTGCTGATCATAAAGTGATTGATCCACAGAACTATTTCAACATAATATATCATAATTATGACAGAAGCTGATATTATGTCAGTAATTTCTGTATATTTTATAAATAGTGAGCATATCAGTAATAAGTTTCAAATGTCATTTCTTTTTTTAAATAGAATATAGGCTACTATAATACACATATCTTCTGTAATTCATCTACAAAAAATGCTTGCAAGACTATTTGTGCTGTGTCCATTAATTTTAATATAGAAGGCTGATGCTGCATAAATATATTTATTGGTTTAGTTATCAGTTCTTCCAATAGTATTGGCCTAAATTTGATTGCAATATGCCCAATATTTTAGTTGCTTTCATTTTATCAAGACTATTAATTAATGGATATGATACCCAGCATAAAATGTGTAGCAGTAATTTGCACATTAATGCTTAATATTAGGCCTTTAAATAAAAAAATAATCTTATTTCTTTTCAGAAATGTTGATACAGAGACCATATGGCAAAGATTAAAGATTAGATACATCTAAAATGATTATAACAACACAATTAGTCAGTTGTGGAAGTCAACAAGTCATGACTGAAAGTTAATTCTACCTGACCTGTCATTGCTGATGGAAATCATGTACATTTTTGTACATAACTAACATTTAAAGAACTGTAATTGTAAAAGTACATGTATTTTAACAATATAACTTATTTTCTAAAAGTTTAATTATACATGTATTCTGTCAAGTGAAGCATGTTCCAGTTGAGTTTAGATTTGTAAATCATGTATATGATGCAATAGCCTTGCATTGGTCTTATCTTATTAATTTATGCAAATGTTGATGTTATTTCATGTATTGTCTATTGATCATATGAATTAAGGCATTTTCTATTTGGTTTTGCTGCTACTACTGGTTTAAAATGAATTGTTTATCAAGCCTTGTATTATTCTGATGTGACTGAACTGTAGTTCAGTTCCTTTACAATAGTATGTCATTGAAATGGGATAAAAAAACAATTGAGAGATCATTTCAGTACAAAAACCCACATGAAACGGTCTGTTATATTTTTGCGGTTGCTATGCAAAATGTTCTATTCCACCAGTTGCCAAGGACATTTTCATGATTGGAAATGCATGATCATTTTATACAGTATTGTTATGATAAGATGATGTATAGTTCAGCTTGAATATTACTTGTATAAAGTGTATACCATGTTTGCATGTTGTTCTCTAAACATGTCTAAATAGAAGGTAATTGGTGATCCAGCTTTCTGTGAAAATGCATCAATAGCTTCATAATTAAACATGTAAATCTATAATTCAAATGCAAACTTGCATTATGCTCTCAAAAGTATAAACCTTAATATTGTTCTAGCTTGACCTAAGCATTTTTTTAACTTAATACCTGTAGATTCAATGTAATTTGATTCTTTTGGTCAAAATTGAAATGTCTATCTGTTGCTAGGCAACCAAAATGTCATTATTTACAAGCAGGTGTTAAATATTATAACTTGTTGTTAAAATAATAAAAGAATAACATGTCTTGTGTTTTTATTGCTGTACTAAAGATACACTGTTTTAATGTCTTCTTATTGTATTGGCATTAAACAGTAATAGTTGTGCACTAAGGCAGTGTTACTAAGTAACAGCATTTTATTTCATTTTAATGTAAATCTTCAAGATGACAATGTGAGTTTATCAGAATTTTCACATTGTATAATTTACTACAAAGAAATGAGTTTATTTGATATGGAAATCTAATTCAGAGCCACATGTATAGTTATTGAAGTACTGTTGCCATGGTAACTATTATAATATGCAAAATATTCCCATAGTAACCATGTTTTAAAAAGAATGTTGTTGTTCAAGCAATATATGAACTTGTTGATGTTGTATGGCATACATTTAACAAAGAAAAAGCAGAAGATCTTGGATTTTCCTTTTGAAGGATTTATAGGTTTTGTACAGCCGTTTCACCTTTTTATTGTGTGTTTCGGCATCAAGTGCACGTGAAGAAAATGCTGTAAAACCAAAAATAATTACCGGAATCATCTGAAATTTTGAGAATTTATTCTTAAAAGGCTATTCTTCAAGATTATGAAGAAAACTCAAAATGTGAAATTTTAGCATCTGGCCTGATTTCTGCAGTCCCTGACACATATATGGTCTAACTTTAAATGCCTCTGTTAGAGTACAAATGTGATCTGTGTTAAAGAGAACGAGATTTCTGCATTATTTCACGTAACGAGGTAAAGAGCGTTATGCTAATGCATTCGAGTCACCAAATCATTATTGAAATATGGATCAGTAACTGGATTTTTTCTTTTGATAACTTATCATATCATATCACATTGGTTGAATTGGCGCAAGTTTTATTGATATCCGTAAGGCAGTTTTAAGGTATTTGCGAGTATAATAAATATCTCAATATGGTCGTACAAAACCACCATACAACGCTACCTCATGCAATCTGCTCTTAGTACAATGATGTTCACGTAATGCCGTATTAGAACTTTGTTTTAAAATGCGTATATAACTAGTTGTGTCTGTTTTGACTTGTTGCACGATAGCAATTACTAAATCTTAATACCATATACAATACACTATATCATCATTATCTGTTTTTGTTTTATACAGCTTCCCTGTAAAGCATGGTTAAACAAGCATACACCATAACGAGTACAGTGTGTACAGTAATTATATTTGAGGTTACGTGTTACAACAAAGTCCATGTTTCTATCCAATTAATATACCAGACAACCTCTCCATTTAGCGTGTTACTAGCATAATTCTCTCTATTGTGTCCAGACATGTTTAACTGGTTTTTGTACTAAAGTTAGTGGCATATTTTCGGTTTATACGCAGGTTATACAGGTGTTACGGATCGTGGTTTCCTGCTTTCCCTTTATCAGTTTGGAATGCGATCTGGCTGTTGGGCTGGAGGAGATAGTTTTCTCGCTGTGTAGGCATTGTGCCGTATGTTTGTGTTATGTGGTCTTGATTATGTCTTCTGTGCGCTGGTTTGATGGTTGAGTTGTGTACTGTCGTCATCGCCGATTTCTTCATATCTTTATTGTTCGCAGATTGTTTGTTAACTTAACCTGAACATAATTCCGTTCTCCATTCCCATAAATGCATGACAAACACTCATCCAACTTTAAATAAATACAGTAATATGGATTATATGATCTCTGGAAGGCATCACTAGTATTTGTCTATTTTATACGGTAACGGGTTATTTCTTTATTAAAACAAGACTTGGAAATTCCACGAAAACTAGATTTTCATAGCAGCCAAGCATACTTTCCTATTCTCAGTAGCGGTGACCTTGATTGGCCAAAGTGTGGACAGCACCCGTCCGCCCCTCCATCCGCAAAAAATCGCCAATCTAATAACACATTTTCCTATAAAAATCTGGTTAAAATATTACAGAAATATGGGACAAGTTTTAGGGAACAGGCATTAGTTGATTTGCATGCGATAGATTTTACTCGGGGTGAAAATATCGGGAGAATAAAATGGAGCAAGAATACCCCTATGTGACCAAAAGTCGGATAATATTTTTAAAATTGTAAGCCATGTTTTGTTTCAGTATTAAAATGAGCAAAAAAGTCTGTCACAAGCAACTATAAAACTTGTGGCTTCCTACATTTCCAGAAAACAATAGTTTGTCCAAGCAATTAAATCTGTTAGATAAAAAAATATCGTATTGCCTTTAAGGAAACAAAATTTGCCGAACGGCCGGGAGAAAGAACACAGTTCGTCGAAATGTAAAACCCCTTGCCGACATTAAATGGTTGAATGTGTCATTAGTCAATTGAAGTACCTATATTATTTGAGGAGCGTAGATGGACATTTAGAGATCAGTGCATAGTTAGCTTCCGAAATATTCAATCTGTGATTGAAGTTTATCGTACAGTCAATTATTGTTACGGATATAATTTCGTAGCAATGCTATACAGAGTGTGCACGTGTATCATAAGTGCTTTATTAATAACGCCCGAAGAAGTGGCAATCTATTGTTAGAGATTAATACTTCCATATTCATTATTTCGATCTATATCCAATGATGATCAATTTACCACCCAGAAATACATGGTGTGTGATAAACTTCATCCTGAGAACTTTATGTTATTTGCCTTAGTAGATGACGCCATAAAACGCTCCATTTCATCAATGAATTGTGGAATATTGTATGATAAATACAGCTTGCACATAATATTTTTAAATGAGTTTAAAATAGTTTAAATGAGATTTTAGGAATAAAATAATTGCATACTTTGCTCTATGTGAAAATATTTTTCGGGCAAACATGAAATGCCCATAGATACGATTTGCTTATAAAAATATGAAATAATGCTATACATTGCTTCATGACTTAATCGGTTTATCCGCTCCAATATGGTCATGATAAGCGTCATTCAATATCTCAGTCTGAGCTTCTTTGTTCTTTATGTACTTCTCCTATTATTTCATAAGTGATATTGATTAATCTTTCCAAGAACAAAATCTATGAGGAATTACAGCGTATATTGTCATGATTTTGTGACTCGACTATTTTGCTTTAAGTTATGGCCATTTGTTAATTATCTTCTTGATTCAATTGTTTTAAAATTAATTATCATTTTTTAATATTTCTAAAAGGAGTGGCAATATTTTATAAGGGATAGAACACTTACATATTTATTGTATCGATCTTTATCCAATGATGATCAATTTACCGCCCTGAAATACATGTTGTGTGATAAACTTCATTCTTAGAACTTTATGATGTTTGCCTTTGTAGATGACGTCATAAAACGCAATAAATTGTTGAATCTCAGATTAGAGATTAGAGATAAAACTTGTACACAGTTTTTTTCTAAATGAGATTTAAGTGTGCATATAATAGTATACTTTGCTCTATGTTAAGGTGTTTTACAGGCATGAGAAGTCCATAGATACGATAAGCTCATAAAAATAAAGTGGTCGAGTATATTGTTATAATATAGAGTCAAAGTAACGTATTGTATCAAATAATGCTATACCTTGCTGATTAAATCAGTTAATCCGCTCAAATATGGTCATGATATGCGTCATTACGTTGTTCCGTTCGACGATCTGTGAAACTTCTCCAATATTTCTTAAGGGATACTGATGAATCTTTCCCAAAATAACATCTATGAACACTTACAGAGTATATTGTCATTATTTTGTGACTCGACCATTTTGGTCCGAGTAATGACAATTTGAAAATTATCTTCTTGATTTAATATATTTTTCAAATTAAATCTCTTTTTTATAAAATATTTTTAAAACATATTAATAGAATGTCATTGGCCTTTTTGAGGATTTGTACCAGCGTTTGGTAGTTGATGGAAGCTGTTATACATCTTGCTTGTCTTGTGAATATTGAGAATCATTCACGTGACCTCCAACTGTGACATTGATATTAAAGATAAAAACTTGGAGATTGGACATCAAACGTCATATCATCGAGGTTATCATTCAAGCTAAATATAAGCAAAATTGGCAAATACATGACACAGATATGGTTCGGACAAAATCGGACGAAAGAACGCACACGTATACACAAAAGTGTCGCCTATATTTCGCGTACCGCAAGTTGACTAGACAAAAATACTGTTTCTCTTGTTGAATGAAAATGTCAAAACATTATACTATTAGTAATAAATGGGACGTAGAGAGGTATTTTCAACTGCCATTTCATCAAAATAGGTAGAATAACGTTTTGTTGTTACACGTACAAATGGGCAAAGTGTATGAGATTTTTCCAACATATTTTCTCCAGAGTGATTCGCTAGCTGTTGATATGTATGGTCTTTCTTTAAATGTCTCTTAATGAGAACAAATGGGGTCTGTCCTAACGAGAACGTGATTTTCAAAAAATTATTGCACATAACGAGGTAAGGAGCGTTATGCTAATGCATTCGATTCATCAAATCATTATTAAACGTGGATTAGTAACTGGATTTTCTCTTTGGATAACTTATCATATCATACTGGTTGACTTGGGGCAAGTTTTATTGGTATCCGTTAGACAGTTTAAGGTAGTTGCGTGTATAATGACTATCTTAATATGGTCATACAACAAACAGCATACTACGCCATCTCACGCGATCTGCTCTTTGTACAGCGATGTTTACATGTTGCCTTATTAGACCTTTTTTGTAAAATGCGTACATAACTAGTTGTGTCTGGTTTGACTTGTTGCACGATAGTAATTACTAAATGTAAATGCCATTTACGATATCTTGTATCATTATAATTCGTGTTTGTTTGTATACGGCTTCCATGTTAAATCATGGTATAACACGCAAACACTATAATAATTATGGTAAATACAGTGTTTATATTTGAAATGCGTCTTACGTATAACAAAATCCGTGTAATTATTTCATCGCTCCTTTTATTTAAGTTTCGGTAAAATGTAGCCTCCCTTAAAACGTACCATTACATGCGTGTGAATGATGGTTTGTGACCAGGGGTTGTATTTACAAAGAATATTAAGATAAAACGTAGAATTTTTTTCAGAATCTCAACATTTCCTCAAATGTGTCAGCTAAACAGGAAAATCAAAGATGACTAATTGTTTATATTGTTTGGAAGCATTATGTAAAAATGCTACATCAATCAGTACGAGGTTATTCTACATTTCTTGGGTAATATGAACAGATCAATGTTTTAACCTAAGTCGAAATATTTAAGTTTGTCCTTCAGATGCTTTGTAAATACAAGCCGTTGCCTATGCGAAAGCTTTGTCATTGTTCCGATGCAGCACATAGCATGACCAAGTGACGTTGTTCTTGACTATTTAACAGATGTTCTGTCGTGTGTTGCTTGCTAATACAGATTTCCTATTGGAAAACCGCAATGACGTAGCGCGGGGTTGTGAATGGATCGGTTATTGGTTATAGTAGAAGTTGCATTATTTGAATTCAGTTCTTGTTCGAACGGTTACCATAGCAGTAGTAAATAAAAAAATACCTGGAATTTCAATTTATTAATAATTTACTATATGATCTTTAATAATGTGTTTGGCAGTATGTTTCCGCATAATGGAATAGTTAATGAGTTCTATCAACTATTATGATGTTACATTATATCAGCGTGCGTGGTTGATTTGTTGCTTTTTTCGAGGGAAGCATGTTTAGAAACGCCCAAGAAGTTAAGGATACGTACAATTTAGTTTTATAGTTTCTTTCATAGATTCATTTGGATATTAAAATACATTTAAATAGGCAATGGAAGACTTTAATGTTAGTTTGTCACCCAGTACCTCATCGGTTGTTGAGGTTTAGTTTCTTTCATAGATACGTTCGGATATTAAACATATATTTAAATCAGCAATGGCAGATTTGAATCATACCTTGTCATTCAATAGCTCGTCAGTGATTGAGCCCAGAACATACCGTATGGACGCGCAGAATTTCTCACTAGAAACGTTATATCGTATAGCAACGCCAAAATCATGGCACTGGATACTCATTGCAGCCTACACTGTCACCTTCATCATCGGGGTGATTGGTAACATACTGGTATGCTTTGCTGTGTGGAAAAATAAAGACTTAAGAACTGTGACAAATATGTTCATGGTGAATCTGTCAGTAGCTGACTTTGCAGTGATTGTTGTTAGTTTACCATCTGTGTTAATAGCGGATGTGACGGCGACTTGGTTCCTCGGTAGAATTCCATGTAAGATTCATATATCGTTAATGGTAAGTCATTACCAAATCCTATTACAAGCGTATCAGATCTGACAATGGAATAAGTCAAATAGTATCAGGGATGGTGTTTATAAAGTGTCTTAAATTGACAATTAAATATTTTGACTTAAATTCAAATAATGCGCTGCAAATATTTCCAACCAAATGAAGAATAACCCATGTTTGCTACGTGATTATTGTAGTTCTTTACATGACGTTTCTGAACAATGTATATAATTGTTATTCTTGATTTTCCTGTTAAGCTAATACACTGAAGGAACATTTGAGTATTTTTTGAAAATTCTAAGATTTCAGTAATATATTTTATGAATACCACCCCAGATCTGACTGCTGAAAATGTTCCTGTTACCCATAACGACATGTTAGCTGTATCAATCTCGTTAGTCACAACGGTCGTATGGACATAAATGCTTGATTATACACACAATTATGTATTGTTAGTTGGCAATATCTTCGGGTCAAGATCGTAACGTTTTCACTTAATTCCTCCAATTTCTAAAGAGTTCCATGCAAACATTCATCCATTTATTGATACAAGAAAACAAAATGAAACTGTGGGCTTTGACATGCAATACAATACGCTTCAAATTAACTCTCATTTACTCCAATATAATTTTATGCTCATTATTTTTTATACTCAACAACACTTACTTGAACCCCTTTCACACTTGTATTAATAATTTCTTCGTTGTACGACGCCTGTGATTACACGTCTGCAAATTGGAATATTTAATTTTGTGTAGCGGTCACAATTGTCGTACGTCGGATGCACGACGGGTCTACAATGCAAATCTTAGGACTCGCGTGCGTCCGTTACGAAAAGATATTGACCCACGACGGTCCTACAATAAACAGTTAGTCCTTCGTACGATCGGCATCATGCTTCCGTTGTACGCTCGGTGTGCATCCATCGTCGTACGACTATTGGCTAATCAAACTATATATTTACAAGGTTTTAAAATTACAACAGGTGGATATGATTTATCAAAACGTTCTAAAATAATAAATAAAGTATTTCCGAATAGGAACTTGCTAAATATCAAACGCAAATACATACAGTATATCGATGGCTTAGAACCAGAAGGTCGTAACTACCAAATCGATATATTGAGAAAACAAGAGAAAACTGTCTGTAATTTATCTGTACCTATCGGAAAACACGTTTTTAAAAATCATTTTGGTCAACATGACAATTTAAGATTTTCATGACAATAAGCTCATTAGAAGCGCCTTGTGAAGCAGATTTCAAATATGTATGAGTCTTATAAGGTCGTATCGTAAGTACGAGTTACGACCTTCTGGTTCTAAGCAATCGATATATACATATAATAATGCATTTTGTAGGGTCCGCTGATGTCATACGCGGTATGATATCGGGTAATCATGTTCGTTTCGTGGTATTGTGCATCTCAAATTTCTACGAAAGAAAGCACAGCTTTTCTCAATTGATCGTATGGCTTTATTGTAAATGCAATCATATTTATTTATAGAAATATTTATTGCGATCATAAAACGTTTTAGAGTTTTTAGATAGTCAGGTATTATATTATTAAGTATGTAATCGATATGATACATAATGGAATGACATTTATTCTGTACAACGCATGGTTATTAAAGTATATACAATGTTAGTAATACGCTTTTATTAGAACATTCGGTCAGGCTTATTATCTTAAGTTTGTAACTGAATGCGATGCCGTATTTATGAATATACTGTGCAAGCTCACAAGGCCCATACTGTGGATCATATTGAAAATTGATTGAGTACCAAGTATGACATTCACTAAAATCAAAGTCATTATTATTGTTATTATCATAGAGCAGCCCTACATTGAACAAAAACCTCTCTTCAGCAACATAAACAATTTGTTCCAGATGTAAAACAAAATATACAATACATTTACCGCTCCAGTGCAACAACTTCTGTTTAATATTTGAACGTTAAGTGCTTCCAGATAGGTTTCGCTCTAGAGTAGTTTTTGTTCACTCAGCATATGATAATATATCACATGACTTTCCTTGTATACGGGTTAGTATAGCCAGTACGTATAAAGTTATACGTACCACGTGTAGTATAAACCATTGAGTTTTTTCAATAAAGCAATGCGTATTTTGCGTTTTTAGTGTCATATGATATAAAGAATCTATCACTCGTTGTCAATTGATATATCATATTAAACTCGTTCAGGAAATATTATTAAGCTAGCCAGAAGCTCGATTTGGCAACTCGTGATAGATCCTCTATATCTTAAATTAACCTGTCCAAATCTTTACAACCGACGACGGACGCACGGACGCACGGACGCACGGACGCACGGACGCAGGATTGTCCTCAAATTTGCATCGAAGACCTGTCGCACGTCTATCGTACGACAATTCGATGGCTTAGAACCAGAAGGTCGTAACTACCTCTTACGACCTTATAAGACTCAAACATATTTGAAATCTGCTTTACAAGGCGCTTCTTATGAGCCTATTTTGATGAAAATCTGAAATTGTCATGTTGACTAAAATGAAGTTTTAAAAACGTATTTTCCCACAGGTAAAGAGTAAATTACAGACAGTTTTCTCTTGTTTTCTCAATATATCGATTTGGTAGTTACGACCGTCTAGTTCTAAGCCAGCGAATTGTGACAGGGTGTTAACACACAACACAGATGTTCGGTTCATGATCACTTCAAACTCATTCACGTTGACCAATATGTAGAAGAACTGTTTGTATAGCCACTACAAGTATGCATTTAATTATTTACGTCTCATCTTTGTACATAAGACATGCATATGTAAAACGAAGGAACGGCTGCTAATATTGATAAGTAAATTGTATAAAAACTGAAATATGAAATGAGTAATAATTCAACATAATTAAAAAATGCGCAAAAATATAGGAGTATAGTCGAACACACGACAAACACAAAGAATATTTTATAGATTTATTAAAATTCCTACTAGTTTCGGCTAATTCCTGGCCTTCATCAGGGATAAAAATGTAAAAATAATATTCTCGAAGTGCATAAAATGCGGAGTTTTTGGTCCAGTGATATTTACTGTTCTAAAAATAGATTTATAGTTTGTTTATTTGTCGGACGGGAAAATCCATTTATAATTAAAAAATGTCTAGTCTTAAGAAAACGATTATAACCCGGTCAGACAGGCGTCAATAAACTGATTAACAGCTGTTTCTTGTATGGAAATAAAACTCATCAAAATTATGTTATAAATGATATAGTAATATTTTACTTAGGTAAATATTTCTACTATTTTTCAAATAGCATGACAGGTTTTGGCACAAATTCTAGAAACTGCTGATTCGTATAAACGAACTTAAGTTTTTGTTGATCAGAAAAGGAATTCAAATCTGAGTCAATAGACACTGCCTTCTGCACTTTACGCATACGTGTAACCAGTTTTATTCCATAATTACCATGATATTCCATGTGATAACAAATGACGGAACAATGTTCTCCAACACGTGTGATAACAAATGGCGGAACAATATTCACGTGTGATAACAAAACATGACGCCATCAGCTTGTCGGCGCGAAAACGTTACGTCGTCTACTTAAATTCGTTATTTCTAACGTTATTTTGACTCGGTTACTATGATGATGTCATAAAACAAAATCCGCCATTTGTTGTCTTTGAGATCAACATTTCTTAAACCTTTGTTTACCAAAAACATTGATCTCCAAAGACAATTCATGGCGGATCATATAAACATCACATGTCTCTCCTCGTATCCAGGTTAGTGCAGCGAGTACGTATAATCTTATACTTAACATCGGCTGTATAAAGTTATACTACATGGATGAGTTTTTTCAATAAAAAGGTGCGTAATTTGCGTTTTTAGTGTCATATGATATAATGAATCGATTACTCGTTGTCAATTGATATATTAATAATCGCTTAATAAAATTTCCAAATCGCGTTTTATAAAAACTTATATCAATTGACAACTCATGAGAGATCCTCTATTTATAGATTAACGCATTTACAGATAACAAGGCAAAGCAATACAATATCATATCTTATTTGTCCCTATTAAATAGTAGATAATCCTACAAAGACATAAAATAAAATACTATTTTAGGACTTTGTTATAACACTTGTATATTCATTCTCGGGGAGCGGTGGCCTAGAGGTAGGGCGCGCGCTTCGGGATCGAGATGTCCCGGGTTCGATCCCCCTCTTGACCACTGGTTAATTTCTGTGAGCAAGACCCACAGCTCCACTCCACCATGGTGTTAAATGGTACCTGTGTGGGCAGTGTCTATTCCTGGGCGCCGCAGATCGATGTTGACTGCCACACCACAGGAGAGAAATAGTCTCCCCAGGGAGGCACGAGTGAAGGTTTCCATATGTAGCCCAATGACCAGGGGAAGTTTAAATTTAAACGGGTGCTTGAGCGGTCTAACAGCTGAAAAGAGCCCTAGAAAATTGGTAACTCAACTCTCATAATTATCATCGTGTGAAATGTGAATTGGAGCAAATTTAAAACAGTGAATATGTCAATGTTTGAATCCAAAAGAAAAGTAAGCCTTCTTAGACATAGACGTTTACGTATATACTTCGAGAGGTGTTCAACTTATTTATGAACAAAACATGAACACCAATTATGCAATATTGAATAAAAACAATTGAAATTTCTTTGTTAAACCATGTGAGAAAATGTTTAAAGTTGAACATATGATCATCATACATTGTATATTTTATTTGGTTAAAGCTTAAAACAACAATTTAGTAGATGGTGTTGTTTTTCCTGTTTTTAAGGCAAAATGACCCTTTTATAAGCATCAAGAAAGTGTTCGTAAATTTTTATTTCGCATTTTTAATGAGAACATCAGTAATTTCTGTCGTAAGAAGTGTTATTAAAGTTCTGTGTCGAGTAATTGTGAAATGGCAACATAAATTCAAAATTGCCCAACATTGCCAAAACCTACACTATAAAGTTAAATTGGTTTTATGATAAATATGATGAATCCATTAGCAAAACGTGGAATAGTACCACAGATAGGAGTGTCCATAGAAACTATCAGTGACTTTTTTCGAAACAGTTGAATGCATAGTTCTGGGACAATGCGAAGTTCCTACGCTGAAAATCAAGAATAACATGCCTCGCAGCCAAAAGTCTTGGAATCTAGAAATGCGAAATAAATAACATTATGTGGAAAAATGGTTTCATTATGGCGAAGCAATGCTGAATCTTAAAGAATGTTATGATAGATTATGGTTTGCTATTTAAGAAAAGGTCACACGGATAGGGAAAAGTTTGTCCAGCTTTTGGTGTTCGCGGCCGTTTTTATGGAAAGGCATTTGGTTTGTTTTTATGGAAATACGCACATGAAAATCAATATCAAATTCACGAAATTGAAGGCTGTGGTCTATGTACAAACTGTTTCAAATCAGGTTTTCAACAAAAAAGTGTTACGTATCGTTCCTAGTGACTGTTCCATGAACATAGTGTTTCATCCAGATTCAGCTTCGAGTCACCATATACAACGCCAAATAAAAAAACTTAAGAATGTAACTTTGATATATATTATAACCAAATAGTAGATGTCGAAGTCTTCTCATGCTTTAACAGTATAATTTTCTATCTGGTTGATACTTAAACAACGATTAAAGAAGGAAAATGCAAACGTAATTATTACGAGTTTTGGACCTTCAAAACGCAAATAACAACACCCTCTACCCTAATGCTGATTATGATTTAACCGTAACGTATTGGCAATTTACAATTATTATATATACTTCTTGATACACTACTTGGCACAAACTAAACGTTTTTATTCAATTTCATTGTAAGAGTAACAAAATATCGATGTTCATTTTCTGTTCATAAATAAGTTGAACACCTCTCGTAGTAGCTTGGCCAATTTTACACGAGCCTGACCTTTTGATTAGCGTAATTTAACAGTCGATATATTGCCTACGTTTACAACACCGATTATATGTTTTCATAATCGGGATGTATCACGAAGACGCTCGAGATGGAATATTATAATATTATACAAACACAAATGTGAAAAACCAATATCGCACGATTTGCTTGCGGAAATTGATATATTCAAAGCAAGAACCTTGTAATATATTCTTGCATAAAGGTCAGGCTCAGGTAAAATAGCCAAGCTATATTTCTGGCCCAAGTTTGCAAAGTAATTATTTCAGGAGCAGGATCAATATAAAAAAACGTATATCCTTGGAAATTCGATAGATGTGTTAAGGTTAAGCTTGATATTTTTATACATTCGGGGTATATAGTGGCATCACCTTCAATTTCAAATACAATAAATAGGTTTTATAGTCAGTTAAAAAATACAACCTTTGATCCGGGTTCAAAAAGTCGATCTTCGTCTTTTTTGACCAGTTTCAGTCTCAAGTACAATTACATGTATTTCCTTTAGAAAAAGAAAACATGATGTTCTGAAAAGGTTTGAACGTATTAGCTTGAAGTAGATTAGGAACTCATGCGTTTGATTTCGTTTAGCAATTACTAATGCTACTTTGAATAAGTAAACATACGTAGTCGATTTCCTCTTTATGTGGGCATAAATCATTCATGGCTCAAACAACGTGTTCGACCTATATCCTCTGGAACAATCGTAAAAGCTCAGCCATTTCCGTTTGTCTCCGGTAAATACACCTCATATATAAGTGTAGAATTACACCAATATCGTTCGTCCTCACTACTAAAGTCAGCTACATCCGCGTGGAAGTATCACGTTATGTATCCGTCAATAAGATGGTTATTTCATATTTTCAGATCAATTTTCTTATTCCTACCGCATAGCAAGGGATATAGAGAATAATAGGTTAGTGCCGTGGATGAGTAAGTTTATCTGGCAAGGCGGAGGAATTTATCGGGTGAGCCGTAGGCGAATCCGATAATTTCCGCAGCCGAGCCGGATAAACTTTCACTCACTCCACTCCTATTATTCTATTTATCCGGTCACTACATCTGCTTTAAAAAGGGAATAAAAGTCGGACTATTTATTTGCCCTTTCATTATTTGTGCGTAACGTCACGTTCGTTCACTGACGTCACGACAAAACAACAACGTCGGACATCTTGATAACGTCATGTACACGCAGGTAAGTCGTAGAACAATTATTGATCGACCCAAGCTCATTTTAAATAGGAAAACCTCATCCTCGGATACAGAGTTTCAGCCGGCGACCCCGCTTTAAGAAGAAGTCCGTCAGATCACGTGATGAGGTGACGGTTTATTGCAAGTCACATGACCACTTGACGGTTTATTGAAAATGTTATCCGGCACCCTGTTATCGGGCTGATTTGGCCGGAAGTGACAGGATAAAAAGAAATAATTAGCGCGTTTTATGAATGTAATGACGTCCTAAATGATATGCCGTTTATTTGGCGTCAACGTAAACGTGACGTTGTGCGAACTTATATTTCGTAGCGTTCTGTCCTAGTTTTTTTAATTATAGTTTTATTTATTTGATTTAAATCCTAGTATTTAGCAGCTGTCGTTCTCATACTTAAGTTTAAACTTTAACATATTTGTTGCCGTATGTACATGTACATGTTGTATAAACGTAACTGGAGGGCTGTCCTTTTCAAATCATGTGACTGAAAGTAGTTCAAAATTTCGCCTTGTAATGACAGAGGTATTTTCAACTGGATAAAAACCGAGGTGATCAGAATGCCTCTGGAATAGGAATGAATTATGGGCATATTTGGACATTGTCTCTAAAAATACACATTTTCATCGTTATTGCGTAATGAAGTTGGCATATCACCATCCTGACTTTATTGCATTATTTAGGAAACCGAAATAAGAATTGGGTAATAATGAGAGAAAATTGGATTTGTCCAATAGGGCGTTTCTAAATCTTCTATAAAAGTCTGCTACAGTAAAAACGTTACACTATGTCTATGTACAAAATATCCCCAAAGCAATTCTTTATGTTACCTTGACGTCGAGCTACCTCTATCGGCTTTGCTTTCGCAAACAACAATAGTTTATATAAACATATATAGTAGAGCATTAGTAGCAACTGTATATGGTTTTAAATTCGAAACGAGCCAAGCGGGAATTAAAAGTGCTTATAATATAGCAAAGTGTTGTATATGGGATTTTCCAACACTTTTTCTCCATGCTCATTGGCTATTTAGTGTTTAGTACTACTTACGACCGTATGAGTCTGATAAATGTTTAAATTCAGCTTCACAAGGCGCTTCTTATGAGTCTATTTGCATAAAAATCGAAACTGAACACGAAAGATCTTGTTTTACTACAAGTAAAGAGCATTCTTTTCTACAGCTTTTTATTGCTTTGTCAAATATTGATTTTGTACTTACGACCTTCTCATTCTAAGCCAGCGATATATAATGTAAATTTGCTTAATGAATAAACAATTACTACGTGTAATTAATGTCTTGCGTTAACCTTATCTGGTAAAACTATGACGTAATTGAAAGATGACTGATCGATATGAAGGCTACATGATCACAATGCAGCTTGAAAGAATGTAACTACAGTATAAATAAAAGAGCGTTCTTATCACACACGGATACAGACTATTAACTCTTACTTAAAGCACAAACCTAAATATGAATAGCGTCTAGTCGATACATAGAACTAGTCTGAAATACCAATTCCCAACGTAAGCATAAGCTTTCTTATGGAACTGTAATAGAATAATATCAGACAATGACCCTGTGGCACTGTCCGTCTACACGCTATATCGCTGGCTCCGAACCAGACGATCGTAACTACCAAATTGATATATTGAGAAAGCAAGAGAAAACTGTCTGCAATTTTCTCTTTACCTTTGGGAAAAACATGTTTTTAAAACTTCCTTTTGGTCAACATGACAATTTCAGATTTTCATGAAAATAAGCTCATAAGAAGCGCCTTGTGAAGCAGATTTGAAATATGTATGAGTCTTTTTAGGTCGTAAATGGTAGTTACGACCTTCTGGTTCTAAGCCATCGACATGTACGATATGTCTGAATAAACAAATTTTACAAAGGGTGTAAGAAAATTAGTTTCCGATCTTTGAATAGTCTTTGTACTCTAAGCAAAGCATTATATTCGGACCAAATGTTTCATTCATTATTCTGACGCCCCTAGAACTTTTTGGTGCTAACGATACTTCGAGATACTCGAACTGTCTGCCGCTCGTTGCCATGGCATATCATTAAGTATATTTTAAACATGTTACATACATTGGCAAAACTTTTCTCAAATCTGGGTTTTTCTAAAATTTGAAAAAAAAACGCATGGTTTAAAAAAATATGATATGAAGCAGTGTGATTGATGTGGTGAAATAATTTAACGCGTTAAAACATATTACAATCGAAATAAAATATTATTTAAATCTAATATACGTACCTACCATAAATAATACTACAAATCCATTTTAAATCAACATTACGTGTATGAGAAACCTGGGAATTCGACAGCTGGTGCCGTTTATCCTGAAATGTACAATATTCCCAGATGGTCAGTTTATAGTATATACAATATTAATCGCTTTCTTTCTTAACAATGTTACTTGTTTTGTATAAATATATTCACGCCTACTAGTTGGCTTTGAGAAGAAAGATGTGCACAGCTTGTTGTTCATATGTCGATGGCTTTGAATAAGAAGGTCGACCTTATAAATAAGAATGATACATATTTAAAATCAACATCATGACAGGGCGCTTCAATGCTTGGTCAGCATGGCCATGCTTGGTCAGCATGGCCATTTAAGTTCATGTTTCCATGAAAATAGGCTCAATATGATGCTCACTATGTGCCTATTTAAATATTTTTCATCAATATGATTTTTGGTTGATTCTTAACGTAACTGCTTCAAGTATTTCATACATGCTATATTTTATCGATTCTTCATAAACTGTTCAAATTCTATCTCGTTTTAGTATTGAGTTTTTCAAATTATATGTTAAAATGGAAAATTTCCATATTTCTAGAAAGATTACTAAACTGTTTAAATAACCAATTTCTAGTTTTTCCCTAACAGATTACCTTTATTTAATTGGTTACCATAGTAAATTCAAGGAAGATATTTCAATATAATTCATGGGAAAATTGAAAGCAAAGATATACTACTAAATACATGGCTTAAATTCCACAAAAGAGCGGCAGAATAAGTCTAGACAAACCTTATGATGTACCTACGCAAGCCTTACTCATTGATCTGAAAGGGGTGAAAGTATAAGACCGCATCTTCAACAAAAAAGCTGGCTTTGTCTATAAATCCTTTAATACTTTTTTTCCGGAGTGAACGTCTAACATTGTTATATAATCAACCAACGCATCATTAAAATCTCATTCAAAAAGAGGATCTTTGTATTTTTCGTTTGATAATTCACCGAGTGAGCAGTTGACGTAATGTTTGCACAAGTGACGTCGCTACTCGTGAATATATTACGTCAGCAGCAGCTCCTAACGAGGTGAATTATTAAATGATCATACGTCGTAAAATACTAATATCCTATTTATTTCATGCTTCAAATATGAACCAAACAAGCTTCGTGTCATGTTGTTTTGGCGACGAGTTGAACTCGTTTATGTAATTAGCATGAATGTAAGATTATTTGTATCAGATAACCTCAGAGAACGCTAATTAGCGTTCAAAAGCTAATGTGCACTACATAGGTTTCATTCAAACACTACAATGCGCGCGACGTCTTGCCGACGTTTATATTATACTGACGTCAATGTCCATTCAAGGCACGGATTGGCTTACGTTGCGTCACCTAAACCAACCAACCGACCGACCGACCGACCGACCGACCGACCGACCGACCGACAATGAACTGGGAGTACATTACGATAATTCAGGCACCGTTTAAATGCACTTCCAGACCGCATTCCCAAATAACAGGTTATGTGATATATACAACTTCATTATATTCTTTTCAACAGTATTATCACAATTATCAATTTAAATTTTGTTATACAACTGAAAAAAATGGACATATCATTTGAGGTACAGATACGGGTATTATCATTATTATTAATATTAGGACCTACAGCGCATATCGGCAGGATGTTGTGATCCGGCCATATTGCCCTCCTCTGTTTAGAAATACACAATTGGTTGAAATGGCGTGTAGGTCTAAAAGTATAAATACTTTATCTAACGAGGCTACATATTTGAGAATCAGAAATGAATGTGCTGTGCTAAATACATAACAAGAATAAAAGACCATCCAATGCGAATTAACATATACTTTAACTCCTTATATAACTTGGAATGAATGTATTTTGTCAAACCTGTCGAGAACGGTCGATATGAAAGTAAAATAGAAGACCAACCAACACGAATTGCAAAGTTATTTAAAAGATGTAATCACTACCACATGGGGTGTATTAGGGGTATTGGTTGCATGTGTGTAACAAATTAATCAGTCATTCTGTAGACTACAAAACAAAACAGAACAAAACTAATTTAACAACTGCAAACCGCAGCTGTTTGTTCGCCAATAGTCTATCACTCCACGATACTGCACATGCAAAACATGCTCAATACAATATTTGATTTGATGTATAGCGAATCTATCACGAGTTGTCAATTGGTATAAATTTATATTGAACGAGAATTTTAAATTTCATCAAGCGAGCATTTGAACGAGTTTAGTATAAATGTATCAAGTGACAACGAACGATAGAAATGCACACAAAATGCTTCATCGGAACCTAGAAATCATTATGTTATGTACAACCGATTTTTCATTATATCCGATTACGTTATAAGCGAGTGGTATTACATGGAAATAAAGAAGTGACGAAGTCGGTGATTGTTTTCCTAACGCTTTAACAGAGTTTACGTTATAAGCGCGTTCGCTTTAAGTGAGTTCCACTGTAACTATGACCGTGCAAGTCGACCAATTGCCTTATTCACTAACATCAAAAGAAGACTGCAACTCAGACTTACACTTAAAATTGACAATATTTATAATCACTGCCACTTCTTTGCTACAGTCCAGTTAGGATAAAACTCCAGTGACGCAGTGGACCCATCCATTAGTACGGTGTAAAAACAAGTATAAATGCTTATACCAACAGTTAAATACCAAACTAAACTCTACCTTTTTAAGCAATGGTTTTAATCTTTTGGGTATGACGTCACTGTCAGATTACCCTAGCTGGACTATACTGGATTTGACCATGTGAAATTAAGTCTGATTTTTTTACCCACTAAAATCGGTACATTTATACTAACATGAGAGCGAATAGAACATTTAACAATTCAAAGTCCAAGTAGTCTGAGTTTAACACTTAGAACGTTTGTGAATAAGGCCCCAGTCAAATACCAATCAACAGCTCCGGTACCTGAAATATATGTTGCGTGTAGACAACAATTATTCAAAAGAGTAAAATGATTGCACGTTCAAAACATGTATCAATGCATTCAATTTGTATTCCCAATAAATGACATGAAATTCAATTGGTATCGGTATAGAAATGTTAGTTTTATAATTAAATAAAAATCCCGTATCAAAATAATGGTTCTGAAAATGTTGTTTAATATTATTTAACTGTTTTGTTGTTGCTTTCATGTTGCATTTGTTATTCTCTATTATCTACTAATATTAATACAACACTAGGCCATACCAAAACGTGTTTTCGTTTAGCGTCCGAAGACGGATATGTTTGAGCATAGGTCTTAGGATAGAAAACCAACAAATTTGTTGCCACTGATTTCTATAAAATCCAATCAATCAATCAATCGACCGACCGACCGACCGACCGACCGACCGACCGACCGACCGACCGACCGACCGACCGAGACCCAGACCGACCGACCCAGACCGACCGACCCACCCACCCACCTACCCACACGTAGACCGAACACAGACAACACACAGCGAAAGTTTCTCTCACCTGTAAAGTTCTTCGTCGAGCCTGCGTGCTCACAAAAAGTATGGACGCGGTACGCACCTCGTACTGATTCCTACGTGTCATCAGCGTTTTTGAACGCAGAGACCATGTACTTGCACGTAAAGAACACAGCGACAGTAGCCTCTCCCAGAAACGTATCATGTTTGGTTGTGACAAGGCCGCTTAGCTAAAATACATAATGTTCATACATCCTAAAAAACTACATGTATTTGCGCTCTACCTGTTCAGATAATAGCTTTATGTACACATAATTCACCAGTCAGTTTCATCCACGCCCAACCAACCCCTGGGATAGGTTTGGATATTTATTTTGGGTTGTAATAACTCCTGCCCTCCACTGACCTGTCGGGGACAGATGATGGCAAAATAGTCAGTATTTCCCAGCCTCTGACAAATAAATATTGTCATCGGGGTATTGGTTCGGAGAAAAAAATCCGGCTGTGCGGGGGAAGCTGGAAGGTTAATACATAAACAAACAGCCCATCCCCGGGGTTGGGGGGCGTGGATGCAACTAACTAGTGCATAAACAATTACGTCACACTCTCACACAATATCCTCACTGTTCAAACTTTTATTATAATTAACGACACTTCGTGATTTTGGGTCGTCACTGGGAAGAAAGTACCTTATTAGAGTAACACGTGGGTAGAGAACAAAATAATAATAGATGGTCAATAGCGATTGCGAGGCGGAAGTATTTTGTTGTCAACATATCGCTGGCTTACAATGAGAAGGTCGTAAATACTACCAACGACTTCATAAGACTGTTATATATTAGATATCTGCATCATAAGGCGCCTATAATAATTTCCCAGAAAATCGGAACATGTCATGTTGACCAAAATGATGTTTAAAAAGCTTGTTTTACCGTTAGTAAAGAGTAATTTGCAAATAGTGTTTTTTGGGGCATTCAATGTCTCGTATTTGTTCTAACGCAGCTCGTAGTCATTTGAACGTTACTGCGGGCTAAATTTACAAGTCTCTATAGTGGTCAAGCAGTCACCACAGTGGTCAATCAGTCAATCTTATTGTCCACCAGTCACTGCAATGCTAAATCAGTCACTAAAATGCTTAATCAGTCACTTACAATGCTTAATCAGTCACTATAATGCTTAGTCAGTCACTCAGTGTATTTTTGTGTGCACTTGTCCTTGGAAGTTAGTTTCCCCTGCTCACTTTTTAAAGTCCACCGCCCATACCCCCTTTTTCATCAGTTGTATCTTGCGGACATGCTGGATGAGATACTTTTGATTAGGTCACTGTGCTGTTTGGTCACTATGATAAACGTTTTTGACATATATATTTTCGCCCTCTTTTTGCCCATTATTGTAAACTTAGTAAAGTCGCAAAAATACCTCATTAAGACGTATTAACGTTAGGTCACTGTCCTTGCTGTAAACTAGGTTAGGGTTGGTTGTGTCTCATTTGGTCGCCGTTTGGCACGGGTTTATGCGGTTGGGTCGCCGTGCAGCGGGGCCTTGTGGAACTTGGTCGAGTGTTGGCTGCGTTTCATTCGGTCTCATGCAATAACCGCTATTATATTTTTTTTTTGTGAAACTGGGTCATCCTGCAGTTTTTTGGCAGGGACTTGGATTTTTAATTTTTTTTTCGGCGTATGTATGGGCATTGCTCAGTGTTGTTGCTAGGAATATGTTATATCATTTTCCACCCCATTCCTACCTTGCCAATCATTTTAAAATAGGTCAAGTAGTTGTAGTCGTGCCTCTGTAGGTCGCATATTGTTATGTCACTGTCCTTAGTGTTTTAAACTAGGTCACGCCCCGGGATTGTTGTGCCTCATTTT
Source organism: Spisula subtruncata (assembly GCA_963678985.1). NCBI lineage: Eukaryota > Metazoa > Mollusca > Bivalvia > Venerida > Mactridae > Spisula > Spisula subtruncata. The sequence goes on from OY787671.1 coordinate 39,584,275, forward strand.
GTCGCCGTTTTGGCATGGGTTTGTGCGGGCATTGCTCGCCTTGCTCAGGGGAGTTTGTGTTGTGGTGTTTCTGATTTCTGTGCTCGGCTGGTTAGGTTAAGTGCTTCCTTCCCTGTCGGATTTTCTCATACCTTTTTAATAGGTCACTACTATAATTAATAAGTCGATAATAAGGTTTAATCAGCCACTTCAAAGCTTAATCAGTCTCTTAAATGCTTAATCAGTCACTACAATGCTTAATCAGTCACTACAATGCTTAATCAGTCACTACAATGCTTAACTAGTCATTACAACGTTTATTTAGTCACTTTGACAATACAGTGCTTAATAAGTCACTACAATACTTAATCAGTCACTTCAATACTAAATCAGTCACTAAAAGGTTTAATCAGTCGCTGCAATATTAAATCAGGCACTAAAAGGTTTAATCAGCTCTACAATGCTAAATGGGATTCATCCAATAATTGATTTGAGCATATTAATTAATACCTTACAGAAACCTGTAAGCTTGACGGGATTCGATACGATAATAGCTTGGGAATTGCTCATTGAATATCTCAGCAAGAAGATATATCGGATACTTGTAACGGTTGTAGCGAGTGAAAAGTTGATCATGAATGTTTGCAGTCGTCCAGATATATTTACACGATCGTTAATCAAGCCTGGCGAAACGTAAAACGAACAATGTAAGCCCCGTTCCCATGAAGCGTAAAACCAACACTTTTTCGGCGCATTTTTTTCGGCACGTACTACGCACCGACAAAATATAATTCGCTTCAGTCTATATTGCATGTTGTCGTTCCCATTGACGCATTTTTCGGCGCGTAAAATATTTTACGCATTGCAATGCGTAAAACATTCGCGTCGAGATAATGGTAGTTGTTATGCTAACGAGGATTTCGACCTTGTAAATTCTGTGAGGCTGTTACTCCATTTCTCTGCATATGTAAATGCTGTTTTAAATTCGAATATTTGAGGCAATTATGACAATTGGGTTAACTTACTACAAGATAGACCAACATAAGTCCGCAATGTCCGACCTGATTTACCGCATAATGTCATTCACATAGCAAATTGGAAACACAGGTTACACAATACGTGTCTGCGGTGCCTGTTGTCGGTATAGCCTGGCTATTTTGACCTGAGCATGACCTTTATGCAAGAATATATTACAAGGTTCTTGCTTTGAATATATCAATTTTCGAAAGCAAATCGTGCAATATCGGCATTTAAGAGTTGTGTTTGTATAAAACGAGCGTCATCGTGATACTCCCCGATTATAAAAACATACAATTGGTGTAGTATACGTACACAAAATTATGGTAACCAATAGGTCAGGCTCGTGCCAAGCTATACTATATCTCGTCTCTAAACTTTGATTTATGTAAAAATAGATACTTATATGATCCGTCACGAGTTGTCGTTGGATATCAAAATTTCTTAACGAGTCTAGACAACAAAGGTTATTTTTTCTAAAAGAACGAATGGCGGATTCTTTTTATCACATTATACCGCAGTTACCGAATCAGAAATAACAAACTAAATCCGACGACGGAAATCGTTATTAGTCCTTTTTGCGCTGAAAAAGAGATGACATTACGCATTTATTATCACACGTGTTGGAGAACATTGCTCCGTCATTTGCTCTCACATAGAATATCATGTTATTTAAGTGATAATTTATTTTATTTTATACAGCTGGTTTTAATCAAATGCATTTAATTGAAACATATTCGAATTTTAAAAGTAAGAATTTGAAGATCATCAACATTGGAATATTCAAGGAGAGGTATTCAAGACTTTACTAACATAATATACAATACTAGATTCGAAATTATACGATTATAAATCAGCTATCATGCATCGTTAGCAACAGTAATTTCTGTTCCTAATGGTAATACAAATAATACAAATACAAATACATGTCATTTATTTTAAAAATTATGAAATTATATTCTATTGCGCTTCACAATTACATTGTATATACATTCACTTTAACATTCAATTTAAAACCTGGATTCTAGAAACTAGATTTAGTCATTTGATAAAGAGCACACTCATTGCCGATGAAACTGCCTATACAAATAAGTTTTCAAATATGCTCTGAACCTGGTTTCACTTTTGATGTCTTTGAGATAGTTTGGTAGATTGTTCCTCCATTTGGGACCAGTGACGGCCATAGATCTGTCTGCTAATTTTGTTCGCCGTCTAGGAATGTGAAAATTAGTGTCATTTTGTGATCGTAGTCCGTACCCTTGCCGAATAGGATTAAACATTGTCTTTAGAAACGATGGAGCTGTATAGTGCGTTAGCGACTAAGCTGGACCCCCATAAACCTTAAATAACTTAAAAAGTACAATGCCGATTAGAACAAAAATGGGTGTGTCTTCGTAAAACACCCTTACCAACTCTGATAAAATAAAACGGAATTTTCGGTCCACAGAAAAGTGTACTTTGCATAGACGCCTAATGCAAAGTTTTGAGTCTAAAACAGGGTAAATACGAATGGGTATTGGAAGTGACCAGAACAGCAAAGGTCAACAATTGGGTCCAGTATAACTGTACACTTAGTCACACACCAGTGACTGTTGAAAATATATAATGAGGCCCTTGGACGAACGTTTATCTTAGTTTGTATAACTGAAGCAACTTCGTAGCAATATTTGCAAGAAAAACAATGTATTTCTTGTTAGTAAAAATGATCCTTCCAATTATATAAACATTGGTGATCGGACAAATGTAAGTCAAAGTTATAAAATTATACCGTTAAAGTTGTTACATAATACAATAGCATAATCTTAACTAGCTGAATGTAATAGCTTATTTTACTCCCTGTCTATTTGTTGATTAAAATACCAAAAATAATACATTAGACCCAATGGGAAAAACATTAATTAGACAGCAAAAAAATCTGAAATTTAAACACAGAGTTGGTTAAGGTAATAAAGTCTGCCAAATTTCAATAAAATTGCATAATTACTTTTTAAGATATTTAAGGTTTATGAGGGTCAAGCTTAGTCGCTAACGCACTATACCCATAATGAACAGGACAATGTTGAAATGCTCAGATAATACGCCACGTTTATTACTTTCCGAACATCAACTCGTCGTCAATTACAGTTATGCATAAATAATGTTCACTGTGTTAATCGTATATTTATTTATGCTTTATCGAATAATTGAGCAGATGGCATGAAAGTCAGTTCATTTTTTTTCAAAGAAAAGCACGTTATTCCTGAAGTTTTTTCTGGATTTTATGAAAGTCACATCTTAACAGTTGTGAGGTTATACGTGATTTTCTGCAAATAACTTGTGTTTGTTTATGCAGAAGGAGTTTTACGTTTTATGCTATTTATAATTGCTATTGTGCTTACCATTATTGTACATTTCGCAGGTATAGAATGAGAAGGTCGTAAGAACTACTTACGGCATTATAAGACACATACAAGTATAATATACATATTTAAAAATAAAATATACTGAAGTTAAAACAGTTTTTTTACCATAATTAGAGAGTAATTTTCGGACAGTTTGCTCACGTTTTGCTCCAAATATTGATTTTGTACTTACATCCGTCTCATTTTAGACCAGCCATATGAACATAGATTTTGTTCCTGTTTCTGTTTCTTCACACTGTTCCCTACTTTTTTACCCTACTTTCAATTTCATCTGATCATTAACATTGCGTACTACATAGCCCGCCTAATGTGCATCTGTCTATCAGACCGCGATCACTGAACACGAAATACTAATAAAGCTAAACTATAAACTATGTTATATACAGTTATTTCTATTTGTGGACAACCTCTTCTTTGAATTACAAGCTGTCGTTTCCCGTAGGAATACTTCCGTGTTCTATAATTACATGACATCAATTCATGTGTGCACACACTCATGTTTGTGAATAACGGTCCAGTTGCCGATAAGGATCCTGCGTGTCGATGCAAGTTTACATACTTTCCTTTAGCGTGACGTATGTTAATCATAGAAATCCGTATAGAAATAAAATACTTATGGCTTTTTGTTTTCCTAGTGAAGCAGTTTCGTCTTAGGCGTGTAGTTCAAAGTCACGTGATATTGCTTCACTGTTACCGTTGGTTTATAACAGTTTTCAATTCCATAGACCATAGCCCAGACTGGCGGTGTGTTTTGTGGCAGTTTGGTGCTCTTGGTCAAGTTGTATATCTAATTGAAATTTGAGGTAGGAGAAAAAACTCCTCTGTGCGCAGAAACAAACTAAACGAAATCAACACAAAATTACTTCCATTTATGTTTCTCTGACTTTTACCACGAATATGTACATTATCAACAATAAATGTGTCTCGGAGTACACGGGTGGTAAATAGGCATGGTGTGCTCATCAACATCAATTTAATAGTGTGTCAGTCACAGAGTATAACGTTAAGAGAAATACAGAACGATTACTATGGCGTACAGGGGTGAATGATCACAACTGTTACAGTTGTATTTGTTCATTCAGGTTTAAACTACTCTTTCAACATTTTATCAATTTATTTCAATGCCTATCCGCCTAATAAGACTCGTAACAGTTTGTAATTTGTATCCTAACCAATACTAACACCCCCTTCCTTCAAGAATTAGGAACTTCTTCACATGTGGAGGACATTTACACGAATAGCTCCAATAAATAAGGTTTCCACACAAACTCCTTCAATAAATCAGTGCCGTAGTTATTAGCCTCATTAACCTTGAAACAGTATACGACCTTTACCGGTATTTATACTGCGCGAACAAATTATTATAACTTTAATAATTAGTTTAACTGAACTGTGTCATATTCGTCTCTCAGAAAATACAAAATCAATTAGTTATGTTGCCATTTGGGAATCTTTAAATCTTTACACAAATACCAGAAGTCCCTCTGGAGACTTTCTTCGAACTATTTATGAACCTTAAATGTCATCCTCGGTCAAATGTGGGACAATTAATCACAAAACATATAATATTTCTTTAAACTATAAAACGTAAAAAAGACGAAAACATTTCTAAAACATGATATAAAAATTTCCTACTTCATTATTATGACTTACAGTGAAATCTCGTGCATTATGCCATGTTACAGAGCTAAAATCGCGGGTGGTTACCGGTAGGGTGTTCCAGTCACGGATTGTTTCAGGGACAAAAGAAGTATTTAACAATTGCGTTTTAGTCAAGATGCAAGGAATATTCTCAGAGTTTCTAAAGGCTTTTGATGCTACAATGGCATTAGACTTTATACGGGGGTGTATGTCCGATTTTCATTGATACAAATTGCAAGTCTGTGATTTTTCCTACGGTATACTTAAAGTTTCCCAATCGAGTTTGAATGTTTCACACTTTTGTCGTTCCGGATACTATTCTGGCTGCTTCTATTTGTACTGCCTCAACTTAGTTTTGTTGCTCCATGGTACAGTTTTCTAAGACAACGTCAGCATACTCTTAAGAGATGTCTTATAAAGGAAACATACATTTTATCAAGGCAAGAGCGAGATAGAACGAATTTAAGGGAGCGCAGAAAATTCTAACTCATGCATTGTTCTTTTTTAATTATTCCATTTGGCATGTTCTGAAAAACCAAGGTGGACGGGACATTCTCATCACGAGGCTGAATAAATCCATATGTATATTTTCTACTACTCAAGAAATGTTACGTACCTCATATTTCATTACTTTTGTTCTGAATTCAAAGATTTCTGTTGCAAGTATGACAAATGATTTCAAGTCATACAAGATAGACCAACCAAAGCGTCTAACGTTATTTATCTCATAATTTAATGCATCACAGCAAACAGGAACCAGAGGTAACATAATACGTGTTTGTTGTGTCTGCTGTCGATACTAATTCCATCTCATAACTTTTATTTATGTACAAATAGATACATATTGAATACGTCACTAGTTGACGTTGAAGTCAAACATTTCTAAGATTAGTCTAGAAAAACAAAGGCCCTTGGCGAGATTAATAATTTGTTTTCGAGGTGAGTTTAAGAAATGTTTATTTCTGAGACAATGAATGACGGATTCTTTGTATCACCTCTCCATAGTTACAGAGTCAAAACAACATCAGAAATTACGAATGAATGCCGACATTATTATTACGTGTTCTTGTCGAAAACCAGTTATATACTAGAGAACATTGCTTCGTCATTTGTATCAGTGTATTCACGTGATAAAAAAAATTCAGTACAGCTGGTTTAAATCAAATATGTGGTAATTGAAACAGAATTGAATTTTAAAATTACGAATGTGAAGATTACCGGTATTGAAATATTCAAGGAGAGGTCTTCAAGTGAATGTCAAGACTTTACTAATATAATTTAAAGTATAAGATTTGACATTATACTATTATAAATCAGCTCTCAAGCGTCATTGGCAACAGTAATTGCTGTTCCTAATGGTAATGAACCGAGCAATGTCGAAATGCATGGAAAATACGCCGTGTTTATTACGTTCTTAACATCAGCTCATCACCATCACAGTTATGCATAAATCATGTCAAATCCTCTGAAACTCGTATACTCATTTATACGTTTGTAAATAATTGAGCAGCTGGAATGAAAGTTATTATCTTGTTTTCGAAGAAAACACGTAATTTCTGAAGTTTTCTGGATTTTTATTAACACGTCTCCACGATCATGAAGTTATACGTACTTTTGTCTATCAATAATTGTTTTAAACAGGGTTGCGTAGCAGACGCTGTTTAAGTAACGGAATCTGGATGCAAACACGACCTTGATGCTAAAAATAGATAAAAGTGGTTATTCTCGGGGATGATTTCGGACTTTATCGCCTTGCAGTATTAGTAGTGCTACACAATGAAAACATAAGCATCCGATAATCGCAAAAAACTTTGAGACAGCGCATATTTATTGAACAGGGTGCGTTAGTGATTGTTGAGACCGAATACCGCGTACTTATGTAAGAATTAACATTACTTTTCAAATACTGCAATGAATGCTATCTCCAAATCAGGGCACTGACCAAAGGCTTTTTGACTGGAAATATAATTATCTGAAAACTGGAACAAACCCTGTTCTTTCAGCGCAATCGGCGCGTTGACCCTTTTTAAGATTTTGAAAATGTATTACTTGACAATAGTACCATATCATTACCAATACCTTGCGATTATTGTAGAACTTCTTCCTACATGCCCTTATTTTTCTCGAGTAGCCCACTTTTTACCATACTTTCAATTCTCTCTGATCATTATCAGCGCGTCATACATTATCTCATTTCCGACTTCATGTCCAACTGTCTATCAGTCCTCGATAACTGAACACGAAATACTTATATATCTAAACTATGAACTATGTTTTATTAGTACAGTTATTTATATCTGTGGGCTCATCTTTGAAATACAAGCTGTCGTTTCCCGTAGGAATACTTCCGTATTAAATAAATCTCCGACAACATTGATTGTATGTGTTTGCAAATATACCACCCAGTTGTCAAGTTGTATATCTGACCTCCATTTGCTGTTGGATAAAAAACTTTTCCGTGTGCACGAATAAGCTGAACAAAACTCACACAACATAATAGCCATTCACAAAATGTGGCTAGCTCTAATTTTCGGCTTAACTTTGTACATTATCAAAAATAATTGTGTTCACCAGTAAACGGGTGGTCAATAAGCAGGGCGTGATCATCAACATCAATTTAATAATGTGTCAGTCACAGATGTATAAAGTTGGGAAATATACAGAACGCTAACAATGGCGTGCGGGGGGTGAATGATCACAACTGTTACAGTTAAGTTAAACATTTTATCAATTCGCTTGCTTAGAATAAGATTGTAAGTACAAAATCAATATTTTGAGAAAACGAGAAAAACGGTTTGAAAATTCTTCACTTGTAGTAAAACAATCTGCTTCAGTTTGGCCAATAAGACAAGTTCCGAAAGTTCGGAAGAAGCACCTAATGATGCTGATCTAAAGGGTATAAGTGGTACTTACTACTTTCTCATTCTAAGCCAGCGAATTATATTCAATGCCTATCCTCCTAACAATTGTTCGTGGTTTGTTTGCATTCTAACCAATCCTAACACCCCTTCCTTCACGAATCAGCACCTTTTCACATGAGGAGGAAATTTGCAAGAAAAACGCGTCAATAAATAAGATTTCCAGACAAACGTCTTCAATAAGTCAGTACTGTTCAGTAGTTAGCCTCATTAGTGAAACAGTAGAATCTTGAAACAATATACCGGTATTTATACTGCGCGAACAAATTATTATAACTTTAATAATTAGTTGAAGTGAACTGTGTCGTATTTGTCTCTCAGAAAACACAAAATCAATCAGTTATTTTGCCATTTGAGAATCTTTAAATCTTAAAACAAAACCAGCTGTCTCTCCAGGGACTTTCTTCGAATTATTTATGAACCTTAAATGTCATCCTCGGTCAAATGTTGGAGAAATAATCACAAAACATATTATATTTCTTCAAGTTATAAAACGTAAAAAAGAAGAAGGTTTTCTAAACCATGATGTAAAACTGCACTGTCATACTAATGATCGTCAAAAAAGATACGAAGAAATCGGACAAACTCAAACAGCCGAGCACAGAAAAGAATAACAACATAACATAGCAAAACTTTACAGGGCTATTCCGACACACAATCAAACGAAATAATTAAAAGCCAAACATCTTGTAGTAAAAGAGCAGGATGACCCAGTTTCACAAAGAAATAATAATAAAACCAAAGCATGACAAAGTTATGGTCCGGACAAAATCGAAAACCTTCGTGCGTTACACCAACCTGCGTTCCATTCGGTCTCTTGGGATCATCCTTCCTTTGTTATTTCCGTGTGGAATTGGGTGTTGGGTTTACTCCGTGTAAATGCTGCCTTTCCTGTGCGATTTCTTCATACCTTTTTTCAATAGATTTATTATACGTACGTTTATTCTATTTTCAGACTATAAGCATAACAGTTTCTGTATTGACGTTGTGTGCCGTATCTATAGAGCGTTGGTATGCGATATGTTACCCACTACGCTTCCACAGCACGGTAAGACGTGCTCGCATCACAATCGCCATCATATGGATCATCTCATTCTGCATTGGAATACCAGAATTTCTCGCATCGACATCAGTGCCATTCCGGAATGATACTGTATTGATGACAGCCTGTTATCCGGCACTTTGGGACGATCAAACTATAGTCAACTTTCAAATATGTTTGATGGTGGCACTGTATTTCTTACCGCTAGGACTTATGGCGTTTACCTACTCTCAGATATCGTTTGTGTTGAGAAGAGGGACTTACCCTGGAAGGGTTTCATCAAGTAAGTGACCTGCAAATTTATATGACTTATGTTTCTAATAACCATCTATACATGTAAACTGTTTAGATAACTTCTAAAATGCTACGTACATTTGCAGTTTTGTAGTAGAGTAAAATGTCAAAATAATATCACCATTGAAGCATATGGAAATAAGTCACATTATTGAGTTGATATTAGTATTGTGGTAATATAAAGAACAAACGGTTTGTGAAGAGTTCAACACACACTATTTGCGTTACATACAGACGGATAGCTCCAATTATATATGCCCCCTACCCACCTATAAAAAGGCGAAGGGGACACAAAATAGTGAATTGTTTTGCAAACACTGTCTACTTGTGTGAAATATTGCTTAGTCTGGCTATCCGACTTGATAATATATTTTATCAATCAAATAGCATAACTTTTCTTCAATTTTAGCTAGATTTTATTCAGACTTTGAGTATCTATGTTATGTTTGACATTCTCATAAATCAGTGTATAGTCAAGTCTCTAGACTATACTCTGATACACAACGCTATATATCGTGTGAAAATCTAAAAATAGCTCGCATGTCGTCACTAGTGTATTCCCGCTATCGTCCAATCAGAAATCGCGTTACAACAGCCGCGGGAATATTTCTATAAACAAACACAATTGTGAACATGGATTATTTAATTAGCAAACAATGAATGAAATTAAATGCTGAGATGTTTGTTGAAGCCTATTGAATCGAATTCGTCGTATAAAAAGTCTGAGAGAATAACCTGATATCGGTTATCAAATGGAAAATGTAGATCTACCGGCGATTCGAAAAATATTCATCGGAAATAAAATTTAAAAAAACGGCGAGTCGAATGGAGTGCTAACGTTGAAGGTAAGTTCTGTTTTCGCATGACGAACCACCGCTAATTTCAATACAAATAACCAGTTATGTTGTGCAATGATAGTAAAATATTCTTCTGATCATCGATGCAAAAATATCACAATATCTTTTTTCATACGTCGATTTAATAGTCGGAAATAAAATTCAAACACTGTCGATTTATATTCTGCATGTAACGTCGATTTTGATTGGACGAATTACGAGGGATGTTTGGAAATCACCTGTGACGGAATTTGATCAATTGCCTAATAAGGAAATGAACGAAATGGATTTGATTGGTGGAGATTTTCGTTCACCACGCTGGGATTCGTTAGTATTATACCAGAGTATGTAATATTTATTTCACGCGTTTCGATAGTAATAGCGTGAAATATTTGTCTAAACGCGTAACGGATTCAAATAGAGTGATTATGGTATTGGTCGGTTGATTTTCACGGGATTTTTCTGTGTAGAAAAATGTGTATTGATATGAAGTTTTGGTCATTCTACCAGACGATTTCAGTCAGTCAGGTCACGTCTTGTTTTAAGCTTGATACTGGACTCCAGAACAATGTTAACGCGCAGAAGCTTTACTATAACATTTAGCGACTATAATTCAACGTAAATTTAAAGCGTTTGATTAACGAACAGAAAGAAGACATCCGTGGAGAGGGCATTCCGTCGATGAGAAGACAATTTGCACAAATGCAAACAACACGATAATGATTAAATGATTCGCCAGAGGATTCAACGAGGACTGAAAATATACCCGAATAACAGAGAAAGTCAGGTCATTGTTGACTGGAAGGCCCCATGGTGGGCTCTATGTTGTGTGTCACAGACAGAAAGTTCAGATAAGTAGCATTGATATTTATTGTAAAAGTAGTGCATATAGTAGCACGTGCTCGGTTCCAGTGGGTGAACTAGTTATTTAGATTAATTATTCTGTAAAAGAGAATTTCAGTAGACTCAGTTCATGCTTAAAGCATTAGCTTGAGGTAACACATGTTAATGGTGTGTAAAGCATGAGTTTGTGGTAACACAGGTTATCGGTGTGTAAAGCATTAGCTTGTGGTAACACAGGATACCGTAGTGACACAGGTTGCTGGGATGTAAAGCATTAGCTTGTGGTGACACAGTTAACTGGTGTCTAAAGCATAAGCTTGTGGTGAAATAGGTTACTGTTGTGTAAAGCATTAGCTTGTGGTGGCACAAGTTACTGGTGTGTAAAGCATTAGTGTGTGGTGACACAGGTTACTAGTGTGTAAAGCATTAGCTTGTGGTGACACAGCCGACTGGTGTGTAAAGCATTAGCTTGTGGTAACACGGGTTACAGGTGCGTACATCTTAGATGCAATAAGATACAATATGCAAAATTTTTGGACATGGTTGGTCAGTCATCATTACATAAATGGCCTAAGAATGTTGATTTGAAAATCGTTATTAGATAATAATAATAATAACACATGGTAATGCAGTATGTGCAAGTTTACTGACGAAGGTTGATCCATAAAGCTAGATACCACCAACCGTAATGAACATAGACGGTAGAATTCAGTGTGTGGTTTTTTTTTTTTTTTTTTTTTTTTTTTTTTTTTTTTTTTAAAGCTGTTTTGAAACTCAATAAGTTGAGATACTGTATCACTATGTTTCATGACATCCGACAAAATTTTGTTAGTAGCTTTAATACTGCTGGTTTCAAAAGTTATAGAAATAGAATAAGAGGTGAAACTGCTAATGAAACAGTTTTTCAGTGCTGCCACATTCATATAACACTATTAACTTTTCGTTTACATGAGAAATAGAAAATATTGCTAGAAAGCAATTTCGGGCTATGAACAGGCTGCTAAAGTACTATATTGGAATGTGCATATTTAGTACAAATTTTTAAAGCGTTGTACCATTATATTATGATATTATTAGGACATTCCACTGACTTTAGTAGAAAAATGTTACATGTTGTTAAACAATGCTGTTTGGTTCAAATTTAGAATATTTGGCGACATTTTAAAGAGGTTACTCTGTTTACGATACTGTTTCTGTACGCTGTCACAAACAAATTAAATATGATTTTCATTTGGCTTTGAGCATGAGAATAATGTTGCAAGAAACTTTGTTATACATGCAGTATGTTCAGGATATGGACGGCACTTGGCCGAAGGTATAAATAAATGTCCAAAGACAATGACTAAGTCACATGGAATGTCTGTAGCAAGTCAGTAACCGTTTTGTTCTGATTCCGTTAAGAAAATTAGCTTACAAGTAAGAATGGAATTACAAAAATGTGTAGTTCAAGGAGACAGCTGGTATGCCGCGGTTCTGATAAATAGTATTTTTAAAGTGAACGTATATGCATAGTACAAACAAATAATTATGTGAAGAAAGTGTGTTATATATTAAAAATATGATATTATGTTAGTCGGGCATTCGTCTTTGTGGACGCCAGTGGAGCTGGATTAGTAAAATATGCCAACGTCTCTGTTGACGCCAGTGGAGCTGGATTAGTAAAATATGCCAACGTCTCTGTTGACGCCAGTGGATTTGGGTTAGAAAAATATGTAAACGTCCTTGTTGATGCAAGTGAACCTGGTTACGATAATTATAATGAAAAATGTTGATATGTTGTAGAAACCTCTAGTTGGTGTATCTATAAAATCACGTTTATCTCAACGTAGAGCGAAATTGAATATGTCTATATTGTGATGCAAAGCCACGTTTAAAATTGCAAAACAAGTGCCATAGAAAATACAGACTGAAAATGCTAGATCAACTCTGACAACTGATAGTTGGAAGCTTCATTTACATGATAGTCACATTTTATTGAAGATGGCTGACATTTGTTCTGATAATAATACTGATATTTAAATCTTAGGAGGTTGCCAAAGGGAGATAACTTTGAAACAAACTATATTAATGGTTGCTCCGATAGTGACGACTGGTTTATCATACATTTAGAATTTCAGGCTTTAGACATGAAATGGGGTCCATACACAATGGACAGTTTCGTATATCATTACAATAGAAACTTCTCAAATTTAAATCTAGATACGTGAGCCTACATCGGCACCGCTTGTGTTGATGTATTTAAGAAAAGTTCATCAGGGTCAAATTAATTGAATAGTTCCAGCGCCAAATCTGGCTTGGCGAGTATTATTATATTAAAATTATTGCTGACAAAATATGTATGTACTGTTTTAGTACCGCGCTGTACATCAGCATCATATTTCGCCATATTTTGTTTTACGGTGGATATCCGGTTAAATTTATCACATATGTTGATTATTTAGAGCCCGTAATGTTAACAGAACGGGGCAAAGGTATAGACAGAATTTGTAATGGTCGGACATTAAAGTTCGGCTTCCTAGAAGTACGTATCGAATAAACGTGTAACTACATGTATGTTATTCTTTTCTTCAGGCTGGAGTTTGCAGAAATGTACTGCTGAAGAATTTGAGATGACCGATGTTTTAGAAAGGTCGTTTAGTACGTGGTTTCAACCAGAAAACGGCCGGATATCTAGTGAACTCGAGAACGAGATGTATTGACGCTAATTTCAAACAGTGGGGCAATTTCGTTATTTCATTGGACAGTCGTTACCAGTTATATCAATTTTGGTATGTCTTTAATTAGCTGAACTTGTCGACAAGAAATCATAGGATAACGTCATTTCGTCGACAGTGTACGGTCAAAATTGACATACAAGTATTCTTTCAGGAATCTTCCAGATCCAACTGACAATTTATTTGTGCAAAAAGTTATTCATAAACCTGTAAACAAAAATGACATTGTGTCCAGTCGAATGTTGATTGATTTGTGTGATATATATGTCCACATCAATGATGTTTTTACTTTTTATCATCAGATATTTATGCTTGATTCTTTTGGGTAATTCAGTTTTTTAAAGATATGATGGAATTAGAAACATTGGTTTCTTTGAATATTTCTTAGATATCAAGTTGCAAAGTTCTTGTTTTAGCATATTCATTCGTAATAGTAAAACTGATCAATACCGTATCGGTAATAAAGTCGTGGTGTCGAAGGTATGTCTGTATGACCATATATCATGCTTCAGTGCTATTTCATTTTTTCGGAACAAACAGTGGAAAGTCTTGTTTAAAATTTGATTAGATCACGGGGCAAAGTAGTCTTTTATAATGATATAATACCTTAAGTTAAATTAAGGACTAGATAATCTCAACTGTTTATGCTCAGAGAAACGGTCGGCGAGTTAAACACAGACTTACATTACTTGAGATACTGCGATGTTAGTGCCGCAGACACTTCGGTGTGAATGACCGGTGTCGGAAAAGACACGGTCGGTGGAAGAGCGAAAACGGTTAAGATGGTTCTGTTCCTTATTCTACAGACTCGCTATATTTCAATATTTGGCGGTTTTGCAATAGACTAGAGGTCTGAAGCGTGCATATGTTGCATTCGTAAGTCTTATGACGTCGTCGAGTACGGATTCGTATATCACATAGACAAATTTGTTTTCTGAAAATACAACGTAGCTCAGCTCCAGCCCCTTCTTTTGTAAGTCTAAACGCAGTTCTGGCCAAGCAAATAGTGTTATTTGTTGTTATTTGATATTATTTGAGTGTAGCATAGACTATTTATTTCACGCGTTTCGATAGTAATAGCGTGAAATATTTGTCTAAACGCGTAACGGATTCAAATAGAGTGATTATGGTATTGGTCGGTTGATTTTCACGGGATTTTTCTGTGTAGAAAAATGTGTATTGATATGAAGTTTTGGTCATTCTACCAGACGATTTCAGTCAGTCAGGTCACGTCTTGTTTAATTTGATAACCCAATTAAATGGTGAAATGTATAGCTTGCAACATAATTAGTCGATGACGTACGATGAAAGCTCAAGTGGAAATTTCAGAGCAAATAATGACAATACATGCATGCATAATTTTATTACGAATATCGAGTTTTTGCACACATTTCGGATTCATTTGTAAACAAACTGAGTTTTGCAATATTGTTTTATATTATTGTTTGTGTCTGTGATGAGAATGAGGTCCAACATTCAGCGATCGACACCACATGTATTTATACATTTGTATGGGACAAACGGACACAGGTTTCCAGAGTGTTTTTCCTTATAAAAAAGGTTTTCATCTCTGGTTTTTCCTGAGCGAGTCGATGCGCATTTCTTTTACGTCTGATTTATACTCATAAATATAGAGATACATCACGTGATATATGGTTATCTAAATAACGCATATTTTGGACATGTTATATTGCTTGTATTTCTGTATATGCTAAGTTACAACATCGTAATTTCACATTACCTTACGTATACATGCCATTCATGCTCTGCTTTTCGCATACTAGCTGACTGAATAAACGCAGTTCTGGCCAAGCAAATAGTGTTATTTGTTGTTATTTGATATTATTTGAGTGTAGCATAGACTTGAAAATAATACGCTGGTTGAACGAGAATGATGTTTGAAGGTGCATAGGGAAATTATTTTGACACTAGATAGAGTAGAGTGAGGAGTTGTCTTTATACACATATAGAATGTTAAACGGCTAACTACTGCTTTATGATTAAGAAAATGCTATTTGTAAGTGACCAAGTACGATTCTCTTTCAGAATTGTTGTATTCTGGGACTGGGCCAAATACAAGAAAAATATAATTAAACATGTAGTGCATATGGGGATAATAAAATACGTTATTCGGCAATGGTTTGGCGTTTAAGAAATTAAAAAAGATGTTGTTTCATTTGTATACGGGCATCAAGCACGCGATCTAAATACTGAAGCCTCCTTAAAATAAGTTGCAAAATTCAAATAATGTTAGGGTAGTGTTGAATGATGTATAATTAGACAAAAAGCTTAATGTGTTTACACATCATTACGAGCTATTCATACAATTCCCAAGTGAAATACAAAAATGAGATTTGTGCAGTTTGGTTACCGCTGTCTGCTTAGACAAGACATGCGCTTTTGTTAACTGTACAAAACCATTAAAAAACATGTTCTAAATACAAACAGAGATCTCACTTTTAAAAAGGTTGTTCTGACAAAAGTTAATTCTGCAACCCATGCCAATAGTGCATGACCAAATGGCTGATTAAACTAGATCAAGAAAGCAGTTTGGCCATCTGGGGTAAAAAAAAACTAGGTCACTTTGTCAATCAAAGAAAAACATTTTACACTTCATATTTATGCGATTAAGCCACAATAAATTTGATCAGCTTGTGTCAAAAACTAGGTCGCAAGGTCATGTTGACGAAAACCTTGTTCACACTATATCGACGTAACGTCAAAAGGTGAGGCACACGCGAAAACGCCACCAACAGCGAACAATTTCCAACGATAATTATTGCTTTACTCGGCCTAGAAAACTGTAAATTATATCATTAAACGCAGAAATAAAATGTGCATTTAATAATGTATACAGATAAATGGAAATAATAAACGTACAATGCATCAAGCGTTATTTTGTGAGATTATTTCGCGAATAATGTAGCGAGACTTGTAACAAAAACACAGGGTCGATTAGGTAAAAGTTATATAAAAGTAATAACTACTGAACGGATTCACAGAGAAACACCGTCACCGATTAAAGCATGCTTGAAACATGCTGTCATGTTAGTTTCGTGCGATTCCGTCAAAATATTTAAAAATTAAGTGGAAAAGGGCAACGGCAAAAAAGCGAGACTTTCGTATTTTCGTGACGTAATTTTAAAATGTCTATCTTTTAAGGTGAATAACTTAAATATGTGTGTGTGCACGTGCGTAATTTTATACTAAAAAATTACTTTTTTCCGTAGATGTGTTGGTTAAAAAATTGTTTTGATACCATAAAAAACGAAAGTTTTCTTGAAGATGAGGTTGCGTCTACAAAATGTCCAAGATAGGTTAAAAAGTGAATTTTTAAAAAAGTTCAATTTTTAAACGTTTGCAAATTTGGTCGATCCAAAGTTATTCCAATGACAAATAAACAAAAAAATACTTTTTTTCCGTAGAACAAGCATAGCGATTTTCAAGTGGATTGAATTATAAATAAAAAAGATATAATTTTTTTCCTTGCGTCTACAAAATGTCCAACGACGTCAAATTAGTTCGAATTATGACGTCGACGGGAACTCCGACCAAAGATGCCTTTTACATTACTCGTAGTATGAATAGAGATTCCGTTGAAAAGCCCATACGACCTTTTGTGTATGTAGTATCTAGATATTTGCAACTTAAAATTTAATAATTTAATTTTGTGCGGATTCTTCACCGTCGTACTTATTACTGACACTGACGTTTTTAACAAAAGGCTGTTCGACGTCAAAAACGTTACACTTGCGTGCCTCACCTTTTGACGTTGCGTCATCATCCTCGAAAAACCGTGGATAGTCAAGTTCTTCAGATGAAAAATACTCTGGTTGTAACTTGTACGATAATTTATAGAAGTCATATTTATACATGTAATATAAGCTTAATAAAACGTGGTCACAATTTGATAGCAGATTAGTTCATCTAGCACAATGTTGTCCATTTCCCTCAATATCGTTGAACATGATGATGTAGATCGGATATGTTGTATATGTTTCAACAAAATTTAGCGGGACTTGGAGTGTGACACACGGACGTCGTAGGTCGGCCAAGGCATGGATTGGCTAATTTCCCTTCAAGCTAATTTGCATATTTATGTAGTAGCCTGGAGTACCGAACGATATTTCCGGCACGGCTTTACGGCACTCCCTGGCTAAGTTAAACGAGATGCTACTTAATATAATTAGATTCTATGAATCGTGGGTATCAGACGGTGGTCAGAGACTTGTTTTGTCATATAAAGTTCCGTATAAATCAAATCAATTATATATTCAATAAACGACAGTAAGCTTTAGATAGCCTAAGTCTGTCTGATCCGCTTACAGACCATTTGATATCAATGCCGACTTTCCTGCTCATGTTAAGAAGTTCCTGGTTATTGTAGAAAACTTGTTAGGTGCAACGGACGCCGTAAAATAACAACTGAAAAATATTGACAAACAGCGTGAAACATGAATAAACAAACAAAACTATTTCCCTGGTGTTGTAAGAATGTTTAGGAGGATGTTATATCATGTTAATGTAGTGCTTGTTTTGTTTTGTAGTGCGGTTTTTGGCATGATGTTTGTTAACTTATAGGTCAAAGTCGCAGTAACGCCTCTCTTGGTCGCTTTGGGTCACCTTTTTGTCATATATTTGTGAACAAGGTCATCTTGCTTTCTGTAGCGGGGACTTTTCCTTGACAACAAACTTGATTTTGTTTGTGAATGTTCGCAAGATTTACAATGGAGTTATTGTCATGCTTCAATAAATTTGCTTTTGAAATTTATTTGTATCTAACCTCAAGTAAAGTAAAGTGTAAATGTAGTATGATCATAATACAATGCCTGTTTATCCGACAACATAAATGTGAAGACAAAGCACTTTTTTAAAAAGAAAAATGAATTTTCTTTCTATATATTTCACTCTATCGCGTTAATGTAGTGTTGTTTGTGTTTGTTTCAGGAATACAACGAGAACTGCAGATGATGAATGGTGGCATCATGGTTCATGGCAATCATAATCATACTATAGAGAACCGGAAGAAAGCAGCCAAGATGCTGGTGGTCGTAGTTCTGGTGTTCGCACTATGTCTTCTTCCAAATCATACATTAAACATAGCAAGGTCAGTGTTAAAGCTAATTCAGTGAGTATACTAATAAGGGAACTATCCCCAATTCGAAAGAATAGTGGTGAATACCGTTAACTCGAATATACCCAGTTAAACCTAGATAACATAGCTTACCTGCCGGACGTTAGTATATTTGTAACGTTTCGAACCAGTAACAATACCTTCACAAAACGTTCACAAAACGTTACAAAAACGCTACAAATGTTCCATCACGTAATTCTTCCTTGAATGCAGAGCAGGTGTTTACAATTTATTGAGTGTTTACGTTTTGGTATGGATTGACACACGTACTCCAGAATGCACCGACTGACATGACCATTACGATAATCTCCTCTAACTTCATGGCGGGAGACTAAAATAGAAATACACAGTATTGTCAGGAAATGTCGGGAAAGATTAACGCTACATTTACACTCCAAGGATGATGAACACTACTATACTATTCCTGGTTCACTCGGTCTCTTCTGCGAATTGCAAGTTGCTTTCATATGTCTTTGACGGATCTGACAACCGATGTAATGCTCGAATGGAACTCAAGACACGGGCAATTTGGGAGTCGTTTGAACGTTATAACCGATTCGAGTCGTTCAGTACAGATAAAGTACTAAAACGCATGGATAAACGGTGCTATAACGATTAAAGGACGTACAGGAATAAATACAATTTCAGATAATAGAGATTACAACGTAATTATCAGAGATCATCCTCGACCATATCTCCATCAGTTAGAGGTAATAGTGAAAAAATGCTAATATAGTTTCTTACCTCTCTCTCTGTCTTTTGATAGGTATAAAACCGTATACAAATGCTTTTTTGGCCATTAACGACACTGAACGATTGGACTAGTTGAATACAAACATCGGTTGTCAGCTCCGTCAAAGTCATATAATTAAAACAGTATGGCAACTGTTAGATGGAACTAAGCAGCGGTGCTCGAGATAAGTAACGAGCCATTAGATCTAAATCAGACCCATTTGACGTTCCACTACACTGATATAAGATCTGTTGACACTATGTATGTGCTCACTTCGATTGAACTTTGCATTAGCCAATAAAATAGCTTCTTTCACAAATCTGAAAATGTAGAGAATCTCTGTTTAACTACCTAGTTTTCAGTGAGATAGTTGTTATACAAGTAAATAGAGTTAAGCATAGACTGACTTTAGTAAACTCTACAGGTGAATAGCCATAATTTTAAACGTGACCTCTTATGTAGTATAGTCAGATCTAACCAACAACATAAAGAAAAGGAGGAGATGTTAGGATCTGATTTTAATGAGCGTTTATAACGAGAGTGTCTATTCTATTTTCAGATATACAGGAAATCTTGACAAGGTGCCTAATAAACATAAACACATGCTTGCTCTTATTGCACATTGGGCAATGATATTCAACAGCTGTATAAATCCTATAATATACAATTTTATGAGCGGTAAGTACTACTCGTCTTTGTGAAACAGGGTCATCCTGCATTTTGAGGCGGGGACTTGGGCTTTTTACAATTGATAAAGACTACAACGAACAAAAAAAAAAAAATTGTAAACTATATATTTCTATATAATATATAAAACATTATTTTTGTAAAAAAAAAATTTTCTATTATTATATTTTTATTATTCATCTTTTCTATTTATAAATTTTACAAAAACAAATTGTTCGTTTTTTCACTATCAATGCTATAGTTAAGTCACCTGTGAGTTGTTCTCTTGATTATAAATAGGGGAAATCTTTTCCACCAGAGTATGTCTTGTTTTTCATAATACTTGTTTATATTTCTAACATGACTGGCGATTTTGCCAATATAGACAAACAAAATTATACCATCGATATACAATGAAGGTGACGTCACGTCGTATTCCTTAACGTCACGCAGGCAAGCAAGTGACGTCAACTGCATACGTTTCAAAAGTTACACTGGCGTTATGTGTAACTGCGCGCTCAAATCATGTTGGAATCGAAATAAAATTCTCAAACGTAATTTATTCATTGGCTGATATGTAATAGTGTGTCGTTCTGACGCTTGTCATTAACCACCCAGGCCTATATATACGGCATTCGTGGTTCATTCCAACGAGTAAGAACCAAGCCATATTACATTAGCCAATGCACTACGGGTGTTCGTTATTTGTTAGTTAATACATGATAGTAATAACTTTTCAATTTTTAATCTTAATTGATCTTATTCTTAGTAGATTGCATCCAATTCGTTTCACAGTTTTAAACAGTATTGTGTCTAAAGGCTTCATAAGATATTGCGAAATTGAAATTACAAGATGCCTGTTTCTAAAGCTCTTGTACGTTAATACAGTAATAGAATTTGCTGAAGTGCAAAGTATATTAAGAGATCATAGTGCTATCAATTATATTAACACTTCAAAGCTCTCAACAAATTGCTAGTAATTCGAAGATCTATCTTTAACAACGTCAGTACTTTTATTGTTATATGTTTTATTGACATAGAAAGTAGACTCATTTCAAATGTTATTGGAGACTTGTGCAGTCCATGCAAATTTAAAAGATAACGGTTACGAACATTGAACGGACTGTAGTTCGGTGAATTATGGGACACGCTTTGTCTCGATTAACATGTCAACCCTATAACTACGAGTTTAGGCGTTGATGCCTAAGTCCAACTGAGTATTTTGCGTCGGCGTTGTAATTCCGATTTAATAATTGTGCATCGTCATTAAAAGAATTGTGAAATCCTGTTCCCGATACCTCCCAGAGCTCATTTATTTTAATTGGGAGTTTACCGACAAAAAATGCTCAATGGATCCTAGGCTTTAGCTATGCTTAGTTTTGCAACGCACATTGTGCTTAGAATGTATGCTTCATATTTCGTTGTGCGATGACCGGACATTGTGTAGGCTCAATGAATTTATCCTTTCATGATGTCTTTGGCTATCCTATCCAAGCCATTGTCCTTGGCATAAATGTATTGTCCTCTTGTTATTTCTGGCAGGTCATTGTGCTACTTAATAGGTCTTATTAATATCTCATGTCACGTTTTATATCGTCTTTATTGTTCAACTCCATTAAACAAATACCCCATGGATTGCAGTGACATTTCTTAAGAAATAAACTACGAAACCAGGTAGCATATCGACTGATGTACAATGTACTGATGTGTAATGGTTTGAAATTCTTACGCGTAGGATTTAACCACGAAGTCCGAAGGCTTGAATGTTAATAACTTTTTAAAGGCTATGCTTGGCATTGAAAAAACAAGGATAAGAACAACAAACCATTGTATATCGGGCCATATACTACGGCTTTTGAATAATTTATTTCGATTCAAACATGATTTAAGAGCACAATTGAATATAAAGCCACTGTTACTTGATGTGCGTAGCATATTATTGTTGTTTACGATACTTGTTTACCTGTGTGACGTCATAAAAATCGACGTGACGTCATTTCCATCGTATATCGGCTGATTTACAATGCCTATATAGGGAAAATCGCCGGTTATATTAGAATTTTGGATACACCCACCTCATAGCACTTAACAATGTGGGGCTTTATAATACGAGGGCCACTTGAAAAGTATTCCAAGTTATGTGTAAAAATAAAATAATTAAAGTGGAAATATATAGCTCTTGCATAGCGAACCAATAATACAATATTGAAATCGGAAAAAATATCCTTTCATCAATACTTATGGAAGTCTATATTTTCTTTTGAATAACAATAAATTATTATACGTGTATCGAATTGTTTCATGAATTGTTTATTTAAGAAATAAAAATCTGTTCGCGTTTATTGTCGGTGAATAAAACACGGGCAGGAGTTCGGTTGCGGAAAAATTAAATCACGAGTGCGTAGCACGAGTGATTTAATTTTCCGCATCCGAACGAGTGCCCGTGTTTTATTCACCGACAATATACAAGAACAGAGTTTTTATTTCGATTCTAAATACGATAATATCCCGCACTATTTAACTGCGCGCATTCCATTTTCACCCATTTGACATTGAACATAATTCCACGATGAAATTGAGTGACTTATTAGCTGGTACTATTACCTCCCTCGTTAATGAAAACGGCCTTCGTAATTTTCTGAAGGAAATAACACAATTTAAACATTGAAACAATTTTAATAACACGAGTATATGGTATCTATGTCATAAAATGAAAAATATAAATGGATTGATTATCAGAAGCTTTAATAAAACTTGGTTTCTAGAGTATATTGGAGTTTCTAAAAATAGATGCGTCATAGATGTAACACTGGATTCTCGTGCAACTCGCCTTGTCATCGTGACCCGTAGTAAATTTTACTATAAAGTTTACGTTCATTCATTCATAAATATGTCAAGTGATACTGGGCGTAAATAGAAACAGCCACTTTGATAGGTATGTTTTATGGGGGCAATAAAACATGGTTCGGTTCGTTCTTTGTGTATTGGATTAATCCGCGAATCGTGTTAGAATTATCACTTAAAGAAACCATTTTAGCGAAACATTATTGAAAATTGAATGAACATTATTGTAGTTTTGTTTCGTGTTTTGTGGTTTATTTTCATTATTCTAAATGTTTCATGAAAACTCTATGGGTCATGAAAACCTGTGCTTTCATTATCCATTGCAATATAATCATATTGTCAAGATTTATATCCTTGCTGGGCCATTACTTTTAAACGAGAGCTCTTAAGATAATGTATGAGCAGAAAAATAACTAGTTATTTATAATTTATGTTTTAGGTAATGTTGAATTCTGACAGAAATGTAATTAAATTAACATTTATGTTGAAAACTATCAGTTAAAATGTTCAAATAATGACAGGTGTTCTTAAGTATTGATTGTTTATTAGACATTACAAGTGTAATCAGAAGCTGACGGTTCCGGCTGATACGTTTCTTCAATCTCATTAAAATCAGATCCTAACATTTGCTCCATTTCTTTGCCCTGTTATTGATCTGACGACATTCCTAAGTGGTCACGTTCAAATAACCTGTCTAGCGCATATTGCATTATCGCAATCTACATGTATTTGTATAGAGTGTACTGTGAAGTCAGTCTAGCTTAGCTCTCTATGTAAACATATGTTTAACTATATCTCTCACTGTACAGCAGTAATTTTCTGATTTGTGAAAGCAGCTATTTGATTAGATGATGTAAATTTCACATCGACATGACCCATATTGAGTGTGATCAGATCATACGAGGGTATTGGTGTGATGTAAAAAAGTGGAACGAGCTATTGGTCTGATTTAAATGAAATTGACGTTTCCTGTTTCAGACACATTTCGAAAAGCTTTCAAGGTAGCACTCAAGTCATGCTTCCGATGTCGACGAAGGAAGAGACCAGTATCATACGACATGACAACATCAAAGGCGAGTTTAGGTTTAAGAAGAAGCACCAGATGTAGCTGAATATCGTGTTGATTTATATACAAGCAATATCATACACCAATACCTGGGGCCTTATTCGCCAACGTTCTAAGACTGCAAATCAGACTTAGACCTAAAATTGACAATATTTATAATCACTGCCATTTCTTTGCAATTAGATTTAAACCTATGAAATTTTGTCAGATCATTTGCTGTTACACACTGTACATGCATAACCATTTATATAAAATTGGTACATTTATAACAAGATGAGAGCAAATAGAACATTTGGCAATATAAAGTCTAAGTCTGAGTTTTAGACATACAACGTTGGTGAATAAGGGCCCTTGACAGGCCTCTATGAGCATCTCAATCTGAAATAAATCTTATGTCAATTTTTGAATAATTTCCATGTCAAAGTTTACAGCAAAAATAGAAAGGGATAATCTTAGTTTATTACAGTAACATTTAAAGAGCTTGAACTTCTGATTGATCTCAAATCCGGACTCTGATGTCGGAAACATCTCAATTTGAGATGAGATTTGTACTTGAGGTGTTTCGGGAGATTGGGACCTGTTGCCGTAGTCGATATCTGTAAAAATCTGTACATATCATTTAGTTACTTACTACTGTGAATTAAATACGCTACTATACTTGCTTATTATTTGCTTTCAATGGAATACGTACGGCGATTTTCTGTAAAAGTATCATTTTGTTATTTTCTTAGAGCTGGTTCCAGTATCGTGCAGAAAAGGAAACACATGGCTTTATAATATACGTTGCGTCATTATGACGTCATAATTGTCACTTTTTGACATTATATTTTCATTTTTATCGATTTAGCCAATTACTGCACCATTTTGCGAGACCATAAGGCAAATAATAAATCTGTGTTGAAGGTTGTTCCGACCGCATATCGATCAAACACAAATATAGAATTAGCGACTCAACCCTTTTCAAATTTCGGTATGTGAAAATTCAAATTTTTGGAAATTCATTACATGCATGGTTATAAAAATACAATATAAGCCAGGGTACTTATTTTTATCAAAGTACGTGATTGAATCAAAAAGTTTGTAGAATTTTGCCATAACTTTTTTATTTTCAGAGTTATTGTCGTCATATTTATGCTGAATGAAAACATTGGTATTTTCTTTACATTCACATATTTGTAGCGACCTGATATTAACCGTTTTAAAAATATTTATACCTTAAATAATGGCGATTACGTATACCGGAGCACACGGATAATTTGAAACACGTTTTATTAAATTTTCTAAAATATCTCAACTGTAGGACCTCCAAAAACTGTCAAAATCGTATGTCATATTGCATGGTGTCATTTACAAAGTCGGTTGAAATTTCAGATGTCATCTCCGATAAATAATGCTTTAATCAACATTTACATAATCGCACTATATAGAAATACCCGCGTAAAACGGGTCTACGGGAATTTACCAAACCACGGACTTCTATCAAAATCTGCGTTAAACTGGAATATACGTACGGCATGAGAGACAATACCTGGTTTGAAACGTGCAGGTATATATCCTGAAATAAATAGACATCGATTTATAAGTGGAATTAGTGATTTCGTGTAGGCCTACGGATTTTGACAACAAAAACAATACACCCGATATTGGTGACGTTCGTTTGCAACGTCGTCGACGAGGACCAGCGCCATATTATAGCGGATATAGCAAAACACTTAGATAAGTCTTATGAGACAGCTCACACGATATTAAACAGTCAATTGCAAATGAAGAAACTATTATCACGATGGTTATCCAAAAATACCTACATCTTAGTCACTCGGAAAGCGAAAATGAGTCAAAACGTTAACGTAAGTATTGACAAACGTGGCGTTAGTTTGATGCCTTTCACCAAATGTCGCTGACGTGCTCCGGTATGCTGTCACAGCATGTGTGCGTTTCAATGTAAAAATCATGTCGTTTTGAATAATTCAATGACATTTGACAAATTGACTTGTGATACTTATGATCGAGTTATATTAAAATATGAAAGCATTTGAAGCTGAGGTTTGTGAGTCATGATATTTTTCTACGAACTTTTTGATTCACCCACGTATGTACGGAAATCTTAAACTCACGATCAAATTTTAATTCTTTATAATACTTTTACAGCTATACAATGTGGTAAACTGAACTGTAATACTAGTCAAGTTTGAAATAAATGAACTCCTACAAGCAATACACGTATGTTCCCAATTGGCAGTTGTTAAAGAATGTTATAGAATTATAGTTTAAGTTTACGATTTCCGCAAGTACATTGATAAAAGAGTACCCAGTGAGTCGAACAGATTTTAGAATTATTATGCAGTAATGCGGAAAATCTATTCATTCTCAGCCAGTTAGTAAAACGGAAATAAAAGATTAAGTGTAACATTGATTTATGTTTTTTCAAATGAACATTTTATTTCCTTCCATGTTCAAACTGATCCAGTTCAATTATTTGAATGGTAGTGCATATGCATTTTAAGACTAAAGGATAAGTATTGTATGTTAATGATTATGTAATTATATAATTTGGCACTGCTTTCTCGACAGTTCACAGAAAACAAGGACATAAGTTTCGAATGTAACTGGAACATGCTTTTGTTAATACTGCATTTTCACTGATACATCAAATAAACACATTACAATAAAACGGCGAATGATATCTCATATATATGTTAATTTGGAACACGTGCTATGCATGTAATCAGAATATAATTGCTGTTCAAATATGCCGGTAGCTTAAGGCTTGTGCATTTTACATTCCATGTCATATAAAAATAGATATCGCTGGCTTAAAATGAGAAGGTCGTTAGTACGACTTACGATATTATAAGACAAATACATATCAAGACGCTACTTATGAGCATATTTTCATGAAGATCAGAACTTGTCGTGTTGACCAAACTGAAGTTAAAACAGCCATTTAGAAGTAATACTTATTTTTTGGATATTTTTTCTTATTTTCTCAAAATATAAATTTTGTACTTACGATCTTCTCATTCCAAGCCAGCGATATACTCTATACATGTTTTACTTACACTTGCAATAAAATGTCTGTAAAATCGTTGCTACTTGCATGAACATGAACGTTTTAGTGAATTTGATACGGACAGGGTTAATTGTGGTGAGCAGTGCCCTAGAGATAGTGTACATGCCCTGGGATTGAGAAGTCCCCGTCGGCGCCACTGCCTAATTTCTTTGAGCAAGAATAACACACAACGCTCGATTTGACCAAAGTGTGCATTAGTTCCTTTGAGGCGGTGTTCGAACATGTTTGACATTTTTTGGCACCGTGTCTAGATGTAGATTGCAAATCAACGTCCGGGAGAAAAATACTCTACCCGGTGAGACTAATATGTCAGCTTCTTTAGAAAGCCCAGTGACCAGGGAAAGATAAAAAGTCAACGTGGGGTATGTACGGCTGAATTAATTATGAGAGTTGATCTCGAAAACTTGTAACTTTCTTTTGAAGTATTGTTTTTGCCAGCTAAAATAATTGTAATACTATGTAGTACTGTACTGTGTCATGTAATTGCGTGTCTTTGTAATTTCTGTGTTCTTTTCATCAACGTTTTAGGTTGCTGTTGCTTCCTTAGCCGAGTTTTACTATTATTTATCTACTTTTTAACGGATTTAACATCGCGACACTGGAATAAGTCGATTGCTAACAGAAATATGAAATCGTATATTTATTTATTTTATTGTATACAAATAGAACGCATCCGTAAGCAAACTAATATTTTCATATCAATACTTTTTGTTATATTTTCTTTTGTGTTTTCGTTTAATAATGTGAAATGTACATTGTATCAGTCATTTTTTATTTTTTCAAGTTTCTCATAATTTTAATGTAGGGTGGACTACAATTAAGCTACAACAATGCCATTGTTCTCCTATAAGTCATTATTATTGCTTAGTCTCGAATTATGAAATAAATATATGGTACCCAATGTTTTCGCCTTATTTATATATATAGTTTATATATATTGTTTATTTCAAGAAACAAGCATACATGTATGCACCAGAGTTTGTTTGTGTTGATATATCGCTATCACTAATTTCCTGGGTACTGATTTGTCAAAGCTTTTGTGAAAATCTTAAACTTACGACCGAATGTATTTATTTAATAATACGTTTACAACTATAAAATATGACAAATGGACCTGTTATACTAATCAAGATTCAGTTAATGAACTTCTGCAAACAATATCTATCCCTAATATGCAGCTGTTAAAAAATAAGCAGAATTTGAATTTGAACGTAAGTTTACGATTTCCGTAAGTATGTTGATAAAACAGTACCCCGGTATACGACTAAACAGTGTTACAATTTAGAAAGTTGTTCATGGTTGTAGAACTTGGCATCCAAACATAGACCTCTTCATAGATCGTTCGTGAATTAAATACTACATTCTACATGTATATCAGATCTTTTCCTTGTATTGGTAAATATATCAACTCTACGTCAGATATCATAATTATAGTAAATAGAGACTGCTAATATAGGAGTTTGAATTAGAAAAAAAACGTGTCCAGAATCGTGATTGACGAATTACCTTGTATTACAATTAGAAATGTTAGCCATATAATAGTATATTCTCAAATATTCCGAAAGTTTATCAGTATAGCCCCACAATTAAACAGAACTCAAATGGTGTTAAAGTTCTTCCCATCAAATGCGCAGATAACTAAATAACCCTTTTAGAAGCAGTTAACGAACTATACCGGACGTAAAATGTGTCATTAGAAATAAACGGACGTACTTTGCGATGATTTACTCGGGCGACATTATATCTAAAATGCGTCAATCAATATATGGTGACTTTATTTCTGAAGAGAAAATGTATGAACACTGCAGGGGGACTGTTTCAAATGTACTGCACTTATACGCCCAATAACGTACTAGATATGACACAGTCATGTCTATGAACCGAGCGGTTCAAAATGGTTCGAATATTTGATCGTGTCCACTGTCCAAGCCCCATGATTATAAATATTGGACAAGGTACTCCATTTGGAGCATGTAGCACTAAATGGTAACATGTTATATGGTGTTTTATTGTCTTAATTAGATTATCTTTACCAGTTTGTGTTGGATTTGATTTATATTTCTAACATGTTTTTGCACGTTTTGGCTGGGGACATTGACTATGAGAAGACTTTCAAAAACACCAGGCAATACCAATGACTGTGACGAACCAGCGAGAATAGAATAAGGGTCTGAACTAGTTCAACTTCGGTTACATTTAGTTTGTATGTTTCTATAATATTGGATTAATTGAGATAAAATAGGGGCGAACGCTTTCCCCTAACGGTTGTACTTTCTTTCTCAAATGTTCTCCTGTTGTGAAACATGCAACGGCGCATTTGCTCCATACCACATTTAAAACAGAATATGTTGTTTTGCAAATTTTTATTATGCATCTTAATTCAACTTAACTCAACTCAAGTTAATTTTAGAATTAGTTTGACACAGAAACTTGAACAAGCACAAATCTAAATTTTAGTCAGCCTGGTTTTGATACGGTAATGTCTTTTTGAAACACGGGGTTGAACTAAATAGCGAATCAATGCAAATTGTGGACAACTGATTACTAGCGACGAGTAATTTACGACGATTTATGCGCGCAGATCTCATCAACAAAACTAGAAGTATAAGGTTACAGTGGCATTGCAATAAACCAGTAATCGTTTGTTACCACTATGCGAAATCGGAAGCCAATAACGTAGAAATTAGTTATACGTATCAGCGTTTTAGTAGTGTTTAATGCAAAATAATGACATGTTAATATATGTACTGTACAACACTGCTTGAACGCTTTGTGGTGTTTGCAATTAAAATAAATTGCTCAGAATTATAGGAAGAAATTCCAGTATTTTGTTGACGGGCTACGTTTAGTTGGAACTGATTTCGCTTTATTTTCATCCAATAATGTAGAAATTAGTATTCTATTGGCGTATTATGCACGTTGCGGCACTTCTAACGCTTCTGTTTGATTTTTCGAAAACAGCTGGAAGTAACCTCATTACATTTTCACCAGGTTTAGTTGAAAGCATCTGTTCATTACTGTACTAGTCAATTTGAAAATGATAGCCAAGATATCAAAGCATCACATGAATTACAAAACTATGAACACGGACGCCTCGATCCCATCATTAAATACATTATATTATACATTTTAACTACTTCAACCCTCAGCACAAATACAAGTCGTATTATATCTTTCAGAGAAATAATTACAAATTGTTTAATTGCCATGAATAACGCGTGGAATGCAGATATTGACATGGTTAAAACAAAATCAGATTACTGATCTATACAAGGCATAGATCATTCGTAACATTCAAGCTTTGTTGGAAACGTCGTCGTGTTTACAATTTAACTGAATAAAATAAACTAATAAACTCTGCTGATGAATACAATCAACATCAAATGTGAAGATATAAGTTGATTGAGACAGATCATAAATAGTTACGAGTAAAGCTATAATATTAGTAAATCATTCAAGGTTACAAAAAATGTAGTATGAAGTATATTCGTATTTACAAACTTATTGAATACAGTGAACTCTGATGAATACAATCAAGTTGAACATCGAAACAATTTGATCAAGAGTGGAGATATAATTTGATTGATACAGATCATAAACAGTTACGAGTAAAGCTTGACGAGCAACACGATTGCATTTATTAATGCTGTTATTCGTTGTATTGGTATAGCTGGTATATTGCAAATGAAATATGTACGGCTTACACAAAAACTTGCACAGTATTAGATTTTAAAGACCACTTAATAAACTGTTGTTGGTTTTACTAGCACTTAATCTCATAATCTTGGAACATTAGATGTGAAAAAGACTATTTACGTAGTCAGGTTTCAAATCAGTGTGCAATTTTCAAAGAATGTAATGGAGTCAAAATAGAATGACAATTAAGTCATACATCGTTGTGGAAGGATTCTGAGTATTGCAAATATCTTGTCTCAATATATTAATGTCGATGCTTGTAGTCCAAAAGCAATGTTACTTTTCCTATAGCATGGCACCAATAGTGAACTAATGCGGCGCAAAAATTGTGAAAGTTAAACAGTTTACATTAAAACAAATTTGTAGTAAGACAGACCAATCCTCTACTATAGTATTATCGTGTTATAATTATAGTGTGATTAAATTGTGGTTTGTCTGTTTCTTTGAATATTAGATATCAACATAAAATACGCTAGTGTTGTTGATTATTCTTTAAATATGAGGTTAAGTGTGAAACACATTGCTTTCGTTCGATGTTGACTTTTTTATTGAGTTAATACATCGTTGTCCTTTTAAGTATCAAGTATGTGTTTCCTATTCCTCTCCGTGTATTGATCGAAAATCTTTCTATTCTCACTTGTAACTGATGTGACATATTCAAATGAAGTATTAAGCAATTAACAATATTGTTGATATTGTCTACTGTGTTTGGAAATTTGAGAAAATCGTGTTCTGTTTACCAATTGACGAGTGTCCTTGTACAGTCTTCAACAGACATTTTAAGGACTAGCTTAACACCAAGATGGATAAACTCAATTTATTTATTATTCAACTATGTTTAGAACTTGTTATCGAGTTTTATAGCTCTATACGGGAATTGTGTCCTTGAAACTTAGTGCTTTACGACTATTTTACTTGGCGATTTAATGTCGATTCAACTATAACCTCACACGCCATGTAAAAGTTTTTTAATTGAACAATTACTTACAAACTAAACACTTAAGCCCTCTAATTAAGCGATGTGTATTAAACTAAAAAAAACGAACAATATATCCGAGTAGTTAGATAATAGTCATGGTATTGATATTACCAATACAGTACTTTGATCACTATACGACTAGTTAGATGATAACAATGAAATTAATATTTGTGTTAATGATTAGTTAATGATATCAGTTGGCACTGATTCCTCGACATTTCAAAAATGTATTAAATAAATCCACACCAACGTAAGCTTCGAATGTACTTAATTCTGCATTTCAACTGTTACATCAAATATAACATAACAATAAAAAGGCGTATTGCATCTTATTTATGTGTTAATTAGGAACATGTGTTATGCATGTAATCAGAATACAGTTATGTTCAAATATTTGTGGGTTAAGGCTTGTGCATTTTAAATTCTATGTCATATCCGTATCAAATCGATCCCCGTCCGCACCACTGCTCAATTTGATATGGGAAAGTATTACTTATAACGCCCCATTCGAGTCGAGTGTGAATTTGTACCTTTGGGTGCATTGTATGTAGAAGTTTGCTTGAACACGAGTCGTGTCTCGATGTTGATGCAGACCGCAGGGAGACGCATATGCAGGTTTCCTTAGATTGCCCATTGACCAGCGGAAGTTAAAATGTCAAAATTCGATCTGAACGACTGAAATGTGATAGTTGATTTCGAAAACATTGTAACTTAACATTTTTTTCAAGTGTCGAATGTTGTTTTTCGTCGTCTGTAATAATTATAATATTGTGTAGAACTGTATTGTGTCATGTAATTGTGTGTCTGTGAATTTTGTTTTCTGTACATCGATGTTTCAGGTCTGCATTGCTCCCTCGTTCGAGTTTTACAAGTATTTAAATATTTTTATTTGCCCAACACACTTACACTTAACTTGACTTATAAATGTATATCTGAATATCTGGGGCAGCATAAATCGTTTGTAGTAAATAAGATATTAGATGAAGTACTGGTATAAGCTTTGTATGGGTGAATACTATGAATTTACCGACTCTACACACACATCTGAGCTGCATCGATGACTGGTAAAAAAAGCTTTATTCGTTATTCTAATATACGAATTTGACAGTTTACAATCAAACATTTAATACATGTGGCAGAATTTTTTATAGTAAACTTACAATATTCAACATTAAATACCAACCATCTTAAACATCAGACAAACGATGCATTCCCTAATCTGACTTACATTGCGCAGTTTACAAATAGAACGCGTCCGTAAGCAAAGTAATAAATGTACTTCATGTCAATACATCGTGTTTTGGAATAAATTTTATTTTCGCTTATATGAACTGTACATTGTATCATCCATTACTATTGCTTAGTTTCGATTCATGAACTAAAAGTATGTATGCTACTACCTAATGTGTTCATTTTATTGGTGTGTGTACGAGAGTATGTATGCTACTACCTAATGTGTTCATTTTATTGGTGTGTGTACGAGAGTATGTATGCTACTACCTAATGTGTTCATTTTATTGGTGTGTGTACGAGAGTATGTATGTGTTTGTATAGAAATGTATGGAAATCACTGGTTTCCTGGTTTACGACTGATGTTACAATTCAGAAGGTTGTATTACACTGTATGACATTGTTCAAAGAGATATAGTTTTATCTATATCTCCAATGTGCCAAACCTTGGCGAAATCGTGTATAAAACTATCAATTCTGCTCCAGGCCCCATGGTTATAAACATCAAAGTATGTACTACATGATTTAACTCAAACCCATTACTCCATTTGGAACATGTTCTTAGTGATCAAAACAGATGTAACTTCTTCATTAATGAATGGTATCATATTTTATGGGGGCCCATGTTCTTAGTTAGATCATTTGCTACAAGTTAGTGAGGTTTTGATGCAAACTCCTAAGAATCTATTTTAAGTATAAGTGTAAGCATGGAGTATGGACTTTGAGAATGAGAATGAGAACAAGCTTATAGTCACCGGACCTGGTATGATAATAATGGTAAATAAATTCTGCTGATCTAAGTAATGGAAATTAGAGAAACAATGTTCAGACTTTTGATTGATGAAATGACCTTGTATAACAAGTGAAATGTAAGCCATATAATAGTATGTTCTCAAATATTCTGGAACTATCCTCTGTAAAATAAGTTCAGCAACACTGAGTATAATTCCTAAATTTATATGAGACTCATTGTAAAAGACGAAGAATAATTAGTTCTTTTTATGTTTAATACAAAATGTTGCAAACATGTATACCAAAAATGATTTAATTATCACGTTCTAACTGCTTCTAAATTAACGTCAAAGGTATTAACACAAAAGTCACAGAAAATGCCATCATCACATGTGACTATTCAGCATTTGCTTCAATACGAGATACGACCGGTCTACATGACAGCCGACCAATTGTACGTGTGTAATGGATACCTGTGATGATTGTCGTATGTAATTCAGGATGAAACAATAACTGACGTGATGTTGCTCTCGATTATGTAAGTCAGCGTCACGATAACGTGTAAACGTCGGTCACTAAAATGACCGTAGGTAAACCATTTCCGAATATAAGATATTGTTACACATACTCTAGCTGTTCTAAGAAATTCCCGCAAACCTTGGTGACGACAATGAATGGTTACGTCGTGACGTCAATTTATTGTAGTGATAATCGATTCCGGGCGTTATTTCTGAGCTTCCCGGATCGCCGACAGTTGCCAACGCTCGCCATGACCCCGTTGTGTCGTTTGGTGTACTTGAAATAAGTCCATTGTATTCAAAACCACCCGAATAGGGGTTGAAGCATATCACATTCGGACAGCACAGTGACATTGGTTTTACGTCACTGCTCCTCGCATTCCAATTCTCATTTACCACTTCTTCACCGGTTTTTAATTAACTGGCCAACGCTCAACACGTTCAACATCAATTTGGAAGATTCAAGGTACCAGGATTTTGGACATTTTGTACATTGCTAAGGATAGATTTACGCACCATATAAACACCAAACTGTTTGTTTGGAATTAGTTTGAGGTTAAAAGTTAAATTGACTGGACTAATGGTACTACATAATGAGTTCATCTTATTGGTGTGTGTACGAGAGTATGTATGCTACTACCTAATGTGTTCATTTTATTGGTGTGTGTACGAGAGTATGTATGCTACTACCTAATGTGTTCATTTTATTGGTGTGTGTACGAGAGTATGTATGTGTTTGTATAGAAATGTATGGACACAACTGGTTTCCTGGTTTACGACTGATGTTACAATTCAGAAGGTTGTATTACACTGTATGACATTGTTCAAAGAGATATAGTTTTATCTATATCTCCAATGTGCCAAACCTTGGCGAAATCGTGTATAAAACTATCAATTCTGCTCCAGGCCCCATGGTTATAAACATCAAAGTATGTACTACAAGCTTTAACTCAAATCCATTACTCCAGTAGGAATATGTGTTTAGTAACAGAAACAGCTGTAACTTCTTTATTAATGAATGGTAACATATTATATGGGGTCCATTTTCTTAGATAGATCATTTGCTACAAGTTAGTGAGGTTTGATGCAAACTCCTAAGAATCTAATTAAGTATAAGGTTTAAGCATGGAGTATGGACTTTGAGTATGAGAATGAGAAGAAGCTTATAATCACCGGACCTGGTATCATAATTATGGTAAATAAATTCTGCTGATATAAGGAATCGAAATTAGAGAAACCATGTCCAGACTTCTGATTGACGAAATGACCTTGTACATGTATAACAAAGAGAAATGTAAGCCATATAATAATATGTTCTCAAATATTATGTAAAATAAGTTTAGCAACACCGAGAATAATTCCTTAATATGAGACTCGTTTTGAAAGAAGAAGAATAATTAGTTATTTTGATGTTTAATACAAATGTTGCAAACATGTGTACCAAAAATGATTTTAATAATCACGTTCTAACTGCTTCTAAATTAACGTCAAAGGACGTAAGATAGTAACACAAAAGTCACAGAAAATGCCAGCATCACATGTGATACCCATCATGATCCGATTTCTGCCCATACACTTCGTTGAACACTTGGAATCAATTGTAAACATGTTCTTGTGATATGATTGTCCGTTTATTTAGTGATGACCGCTCCAGAACATGCAGGATACAAACGTCATTAAATTGACGTTTTCGTCATCACGACTACCCAGCATTTGCTTCAATACGAGATACAACCGGTCTACGTGACAGCCGATCAATTGTACGTTTGTAATGGATACTTGTGATGATTGACGCATGTAATTCAGGATGAAACAATAACTGACGTGACGTTGCTCTCGATTACTCGCGTCAGCGTCACGTTAACATGAGAACGTCATTTACTAAAATGACCGTAGGTAAACCATTTCCGAATATAAGATATTGTTACACATACCCTTGCTGTTTTAAGAAAAATGCACGCAAACCTTGGTGACGACAATAAATGGTTACGTCGTGACGTCAATTTATTGTTGTGATAATCGATTCCGGGCGTTATTTCTGAGCTTCCCGGATCGCCGACAGTTGCCAACCCTCGCCATGACCCCGTTGTGTCGTTTGGTGTACTTAAAATAATTCCATAGTATTCAAAACCACCCGAATAGGGGTTGAAGCATATCACATTCGGACAGCACAGTGACATTGGTTTTACGTCACTGCTCCTCGCATTCCAATTATCATTTACCACTTTTTCACCGGTTTTTAATTAACTGGCCAACGCTCAACACGTTCAACATAAATTTGGAATCATTTAAGAGACCAGTACGCAGACTCACTATTAAGGTGCCATTTTTTCCTTAATTGTCCGCTTGAGCATATCACGTGTACTTTTTCGGTGTGGTAAAACTGATTTTGTTTAAAGAGAAGACTGTCCATTCAATATAACATCATTGTCATTAAAATCATCTGACCCATTTAATATTTAACTTTTCGTAGTGTTGCTATATTTTTTTACATAGTATAATATATTAGTAAATTTCTCGATTTAACAGAATTGAGATGGTCTCAAATAGCTATGTATCAAATGAGCAGAACCGTACTTGTATTAATAAATAACTCTTTAAGAAACAGATAACGAACTATATCGGAAGTAAAATGTGTCATTAGAAACAAACGGATGTACTTTGCGATGATTTACTTCGTGGTATTTAATGCGTCAATCAATAAATGGTGACTTTATTCCACCTGAGAATATTTTATATCAGGATGACTGTTTTGATTGCATTGAAAGTATAAGCCAAACAACAAGCGAAATAGATCGTGCACATGCCTGCGAACAGAGCGACCCTGGTTCGAATTTTTCATCGTGTCCAGGCTCCGTGATTATAAATATTTGAGAATGTACTCAAATTGGAGCATGTAGCACAGATAGAAACATGTTACATGGTGATTCATTGTCTAAATTAGATCATTTTTACAAATTGGTACATGTATTGGTTTTGATTTAAAATTCCAAAAACAAAGTTTTTCACGTTTGGGCTTGTGGCATTGGGTTTGAGAATAAGAACACTTTCAGAAACACCGGGCAAGACCTGTGACTGTGGTGAACCAACGAGAAAAAGGTAAGATTCTGAACTAGTTCAACTCGGCTTACACTCAGCTTCTATTTTCTTAATATTTGATTAATTGAGATAAAATACTGGCAAGCGCTTTCCTCTAACGAATGTATTCTCTCTCGATTTTCTCACAGAGACAAAAGTACAGTTCTTCTATAATTGGGAACAATGCAACGACGCATTTGCTCCATACCACACTCAACCTAGACTTTGTTGTATTGTACATTTTATTATGCATCTTAAATAGTTCGACACAGAAACTAGATCAAGCACTACTGTCAATTACATGCACCATGGACTGTGTTACAGTAATGTCTTTTTGAAAAACAGGATTGAACTAAAATAGCAAATCAATGCAAACTACGGACGGGTGATTACTGATGTAGAGTAATTTACGTGAATGTATACATGCAGATCTTATTACCAAAACTTGAAATATTAGTTTACGGTGTTATTGAAATTAACCAGTAACCAAGTTCGTTGGTTACAACAATGTGAAATCTGAAGCAAATAACAAAGAAATTAGTTATTCGTATCAGCTTTTAGCTATTTAGCAGTGATTAATGCATATCAACGACATATTAATGCATGTACTGTACTAAACTGCTTTAACGCTTTGTGGTGTTTGCAATGAAAATGAATTGCTCAGAATTACAGGAAGAAAATCCAATATTTTGATGACTGGCTACGTTCAGTTGGAACTTCTAATGACTTCATTACCGCCCTATGATGAATGTAGAAATAAGTATTATATCAGCGTGATACAGATTATATTAATTATTGTCAGTAATTAATTTTAATCAACGACATGATAATTCAGTTTAATATGACACTGCTGAAATTCGTCGTCTTGTTTGCAATGAAATAAGGAATGGCCGGAATTACAGGAAGGACATCCATTATTGTGTTGGTAATCCTTGATCGACGCGCTACTATCAGACGGAACGTAGTATCATTACATTACAAGAACTGAACCTAAAGGGTTTAGCTACCTACAATTTCCCAAGCATAGTAATGTCTTGTCCCATATGCTTGGATTAACAACATTGTTGGTTTGTTTCTCTCATTTATATATTTAAAGTAATTTTATTTATTATGTTTATACATCGTTTTCATCATTCGAATGCCCTTTACGTATCAAGTATTGCGTCTCCGTTCCACCCCGTCTATTGGTCAAAACTATTTCGATGCTCGTAATTTAGGTGACACATATCAATTAAGTATAAAGCAATAACCAATATTATTGATATTGCCTGCTAATCAGTGTTTGGAACTTAGAGAAAAAGCGTGTCATGTTTCCCAAATTGACGAGTGTCCTTCAAACAAGATTGCTATACTTATTGTGTTTCTTAGATCAATCATAGTGTACTTTCCCATATTCTCGAGCATTGCCACAACTTCCACAAGCAACCACAGAACTCTATTTAGGATTTGTTAATGAGATATATAGTACAATACGGGAAATGTGTCATTTGAAGTAAGTGCTTTACGACTATCTATCTTGGCGATATAATGTCGATTTATCTGTTACTTCATCCATCATGTAAAAAGTGTTAATGGAACAAGTACTTACATATTTACAATGATTCTAGAAGATCTGTTGGTAGTCCCAATCTGAAATCGACCATCTTATGTACATTCTTTTGAATTGTTCTAGGCACATGTCAGCTCTTATATGGAAATGTATATTTTCCCAAAGTCTTGGTCCAGAATGATTTACAATCACTTGGGCCTCAGACATTGACTTGTTGAGATATATCTAAACCACTCTAGTCCATTATTATTGAACTTGTAACATTCTAACGTCTCAATAAGTAGTTTATGAATAATGACATCAAAAGCTTTTGCAAGATCAAGAAACCCGCATCATCATTTATTGCAGTTATCCAATCATCGACTTCATCTGTTAGTGCGGTTCCACAAGAATGATACTGTCTGAAACCGGATTGTTGGTTATGTAGTAAATAATTCTCTTCAAGATGATACTTTGACATGTTAGATATATGCTTTCCCATATTTTAGAAGGAGCTGATAGAATATATATTGGTCTATAGCTATCTTGTTTGTCTTCTCACATTTTTTGTAAATAGGTGATTACTTCGCTATTTTGAACATTTTCGAAATTTTCCATTGGAAATAATAAGGTTGAATATTTTTTATCAAAGGTTTAGCTATTGTGGCATGACTAGAATATACTACTATAGTATGTTGTGTTCATATATCGACGTCACTGGTTACCTGGTATTCAACTGAATAATGGTACAATTTAGAAAATTGTTTGACATTGAAGTTGTTTAGTGTTGCTCATATCTCCAAAGTTGCAAACTTCGGCGAAATGATGTTGGTGGTATTGCGTCCAAGGAATCCAAACAATGACCCGTTCAATAATCGTTCGAGCATCAAAACTACGTTCTTGATCGGCTGCTCTTCGTATATTGATAAAACAATAAATTATACGTCAGGTATCATAAGTATGGTAAATAACGTCTGCTAAAATAGGATTAGAAATTTGCGAAAACGTGTCGAGAATCCTGATTGACGAATGACCTTGTTTACAATATAAATATAAAACAGATACTTCTGACAGGGAGGCAACACTCAACATCAACAGCCGAGCACATAAACAGTAACAACACAACACAACTTAACCTATGAGAAGCTGCAGCAAGTGCAGCACGTGCATCAAGCGGGCTATTTCACATACAGTACAATACTCAAAAGAACGCTAGCCGTCAGGACAGTTTAACTTAATCTTTCAATTAAACCATGAAACAAGTGAAAGTAACAAGTATAAAAAGTGTTTAACAATTCTACTCAACGTGCAGGATTCATACATATACGGAACATTACGGTACGTGACTTAAAAGTCATAATATATTTAGTCTGGTTCCCTGTCCTAAATCGTACAGTGGTTTAGGTCAGGTAGAAAGTAACTAATATGGCGGCGCCCGGTGGTTAAAGCAAAATGGCCGATGTGCATTAGTTTATATAGGCAATTTTAGAATATCCCCTAAAGTGTATATTATGTATGTGTCATTTTGATGAGACTTTGCATAGTAAGAGAAAAAAAAAGGTCTTTAGAATGAAAGAAGTTTATTCGCTACAGCAGTACTAATATCTACAAAATAACGTTTATAAAAATGTTTAAAATATTTTTGTTGCAGGATTTTAAGAGTCCATAAATGTATGAATTTGCATGTGTCCGATTTGCTAAAACGGTAGAGCCACTGACTTGTAGTCAAGAGATCCCTGGGTCGATCCCTGTATAGGCCAATCATTGTTTACATTCTTTAAAAAAAAAAAACCTCCAACATCCAAGTTACTGGTTAGACGCTTTACCAACTGAGCTAAACGGGTATTTGGTATGAGGTAACCTTTGTATGTACTATATAAACGCTGGTACAGAAGTTTTCTTTATTAACTTTGCGGTTTTTGTACGTATCAGTTGTGTCAGTTTAATGAAACATGTTTAATTGAAAAGAACATACATTTTTCCATTAATATACGAAGTCTCATTGAAATGACAAATACATAACACACACATATTCTAAAATTCCCTATATAAACTAATGTACAACAGCCATCTTGTTTTACCCATGGTATCTTCCATGACAGTTACATTACGCCGGACCTACACTGTAATGTTATGAAAGATTTAGGTACCGAGAACCAGACTATAATATATTCAGTTCTGGAATGTAAGTCAACGATTGTTTACACAAGATGGCAGACCAATAATGAATGAGAATGACATCAGCATTTACATAAGGTTAGCTTCAAATGTATTTCTAGACCCAATCATGATGCCTGATATTATTTACTGGCTGCTGGCCTGATAGACAGACACTGTATGTAAACATCGGAAGGTCATGTAAAAGAGTGATTACTTGAGAAGAGTAATACACGTGAATTTATACGTGCAGATCTCATCAACAACACTAGAAATATTAGGTCACGGTGCCATTGCAATAAACGAGTAATCAAGTGCATTTGTTACCAAAATGTGAGTCCTGAAGCCAATAATGTGTGTTTCACATTCCGTCAGCTCGACTGAGGTTTTGGTTATAGTTGAGCGCACAGTATGCATGTGTATGCTAGTTTGAACTCCTGCTCGAAAATAATATTTTAAAATAACTTGCACGTGTAACACAGTTGATTTGACGACATTTCGACCAAGCATAAATATATAATTTGCTGCCACTCTTCAAATTTCGGTTTGTGAAATTCATGGGGATTCACTTCATGCATGGCTATAAATTACAATATAACGGGTACTATTTGATCATTTCATTTACGGAAATCTAAAACATACGATCAAATATTAATTCTTTATAATACTTTTACAACTATACAATGTGGTAAACAGAGCTGCCATACTAACCAAGATTTGAAGTTGATGAACTCCTATACGCAATTTATGTACCCAATTTGCAGTTGTTCAAGAATGTTATAGAATTATAGTTTAAGTTTACTATTTCCGCAAGTACATTGATAAAAGAGTACCCAGTGAGTCGAAACGGTTTTGTAATAATTAAAACTATGCAGTAATGCGGGACATCTATTTCTCCTCAGCCAATGAGTAAAATGGAAATAAACGATTAAGCGTATCAGTAATTTATGTTTTTTTCAAACGTTCATTTTATTTCCTCCCATGTTTAAACTTACCCAGTTTTCAATTATTTGAATGGGAGTGCACTAGTATTTTAAGACTACATGATCAATTATGTATGTTAATGACATAATTTGGCACTACTTTCTCGACAGTTCACAGAGTTATTAAATCCACAACGACATAAGCTTCGCATGTAACTGGAATATACTATTAAATACTGCGTTTTAACTGGTACATCAAATAAACACATTACGGCAAAACGGCGAATTATATCTCAAACATGTTGTAATTTCAGACATGTGTTAAACATGTAATCTAATTATAATGGTGTTCAAACAGACTGGGGGCTCAATGCTTCTTCTTTTTGACATGTCATTTATAAAAAGAGAAGTTCTAGACTGGTATATTTGAATTACTTACAGTCGAAATAATGTGTCTATAAAAGCATTGTTTCTGGCATTAATGTATCGGTGAAGTTGATATGGGCAAGATTAATTGAGGTGAGACATGGTCCACTAGAGGGTGGTCGCACGCTTTGAGATGGAGAGGTCGTGGGTTCGATCCCCATTGGCGTCACTACTCCATTTCTCTGAGCAATGATTACTCACAGCGCTCCACTCAACGTGTAAATTAGAACCTTTAGGACGTTGTCTGCATAAACACCGGACAAGACATTCGGTTTGTATTTTTCTTTATATTTGATTAATTGAGATGAAATAGAGGCAAACGTTTTAATCTTACGAATGTATTCTCTCGATTTTCGCACAGAGACAAAAGAACAGTTCTGCTTTAATTGTGAAAAATGCAACGACGCATTTGCTCCATACCACACTTAACCTATAATTTGTTGTGCACATTTTTATTATGCATCTTAATTAATTGACTCCGAAACTAGATCAAGCACAAATCTAAATTTTATTTAGCCTGATTGTGTTACAGTAATGTCTTTTTGAAACGCAGTGTTGAACTTTAATAGCGAATCAATGCAAATTACGGACGACTGATTACTGGTGACGAGTAATTTATGTGAATTTGTACATGCAGATCTCATCATCAGAACTAGAAATATTTGGTTACGGTGTTATTGCATTAAACCAGTAATCTGAGATAAAGTATTATGAACTTTCCAACATCCTCGGAGATTGACGACACACGCGACCACTCAACTCTGATTAGGACTTGTTAATGAGAATTGTACGGAAAATGTGTCCTTGAAATTAAGTGCTTTGTTACTTTTTTTTTCTTGGCGAATATTTCCGCAAGTACATTGATAAAAGAGTACCCAGGGAGTCGAAACGATTTTATAATAATTAAAAACTATGCAGTAATGCGACACATCTATTTACCCTCAGCCAATGAGTAAAATGGAAATAAACGATTAAGCGTATCAGTGATTTTTGTTTTTTTCAAGTGTTCATTTTATTTCCTCCAATGTTTAAACTTATCCAGTTCTCAATTATTTGAATGGGAGTGCACTAGTATTTTAAGACTACATGATCAGTTATGTATGTTAATGATATAATTTTGCACTGCTTTCTCGACAGTTCACAGAGTTATTAAATCCACAACGACATAAGCTTCGCATGTAACTGGAATATACTATTAAATACTGCGTTTTAACTGGTAGATCAAAATAAAAACATTACAGTAAAACGGCGAGTTATATCTCAAACATGTGGTAATATTTCAGACATGTGTTGTACATGTAATCTAATTATAATGGTGTTAAAATAAACTGGGGGCTCAAGGCGTGTTCTTTTTGACATGTCATTTATAAAAAGAGAAGTTCTATACAGGAGCATTTGAATTACTTACAGTTGAAATAATGTGTCTGTAAAAGCATTGTCTCTGGTATGAGTGTATTGGTGAAGTTGATATGGGCAATATTAATTGAGGTGAGACATGGTCCAATAAAGGAATGCCGCACGCTTTGAGATGGAGAGGTCGTGGGTTCGATCCCAATTGGCGTCACTGCTCCATTTCTCTGAACAATGATTACTCACAGCGCTCCACTCAACGTGTAAATTAGAACCTTTAGGACGTTGTCTGCATAAACACCGGACAAGACATTCGGCTTGTATTTTTCTTTGTATTTGATTAATTG
The DNA here is from genome assembly GCA_963678985.1 of Spisula subtruncata. NCBI lineage: Eukaryota > Metazoa > Mollusca > Bivalvia > Venerida > Mactridae > Spisula > Spisula subtruncata. The sequence goes on from OY787671.1 coordinate 39,628,438, forward strand.
AGATGAAATAGAGGCAAACGTTTTAATCTTACGAATGTATTCTCTCGATTTTCGCACAGAGACAAAAGAACAGTTCTGCTTTAATTGTGAAAAATGCAACGACGCATTTGCTCCATACCACACTTAACCTATAATTTGTTTTGCACATTTTTATTATGCATCTTAATTAATTGGCATTGAAACGAGAACAAGCACAAATCTAAATTTTATTCAGCCTGATTTTGTTACAGTAATATAATGTCTTTTTGAAACACAGTGTTAAACTTTAATAGCGAATCAATGCAAATTACGGACGACTGATTACTGGTTACGAGTAATTTACGTGAATCTGTACATGCAGATCTCATCATCAGAACTAGAAATATTTGGTTGCGGTGTTATTGCATTAAACCAGTAATCCAAGTACATGTGTTGCCACTATGTGAAATCTGAAGCAAATAATGAAGAAATTACTTTCAGCGTTTTTAAGCAAACCAACGACATGTTATTGCATGAGTTATATGGCACTGTTTGAATGCTTTGGGGTGTTTGCAATGGAAATGAATGCTGCGAATTACAGGAAGAAATGCCAATATCTTGATGACGCGCTACGTTGAGACGGAACTTAAAATCGATTCATAATCACCATTTAATGTAGAAATTAGTATTATATCGGCGTTATATCAATTGAATATTGTCAGTATTTAATGTTAATGAAGAATATGATAATACAGCTTAAAGAGGCATTCCCTAAAATTTTGATCGTTTAAATCAATTCAGGATTATTATGCATTAAATAAGAATTATTACTGCTTTAACTCATCAAGTTTTCAACAAAATCCTCCTACTAATTACCGAGAAAAGAATGAAAACATATTTCCGTTATTATTGGTGATTTAAATCTATTTTTGACATTATGAAGACATATTTGCGCACACTTTCTCCTGACAAATTATGAGAATTGATAGTGCTTGGTTCATTTAGCTCATTTAATGTGATAGTAGAGAAAAATATGCTAGTTATTGGGAATGCCTCTTTAATAGAGCTATGCTGAAACACGTTGTCTTGTTTGCAATGAAAGAAGAAATGACCGGAATTACAAGAAGGAAGTCCACTTTTTTTGGTTACGCACTACTGTAAGACGGAACGTATTATCATAACATTGCAAAAAACTTAATAAAGGGGTTGAGTTGCTTCGATTTAAAAACTTGCCGTTTCTAACATTCAAATAAACTTCAACATATACAGAAAAACATGTTATTCTAAATTATGACCGTGGGTAAATCAATTTTGTCTTCATAACATAAAAATAGGAACGAATACAAAGAAACCAGGACACACACTTAATGAATTAGAATAATATGTACAGAAAAACCAATCCGTTACATCATCCCTCGCAAAGCATTGCATACAGTTGCCCATTTACTTTTTTGTCATCATATTTTAGCAATAAGCAACATTTAAATATATCGGATTTAACTATAGAATTCATTATTTAAATTTTTTAATGTGGTCGTACTTCGTAGAAAGACGGTATGATAACTATGTACTAGGGAACATCGATAAATATATAACCTATTTTAACTACTTGAAATATCAGCACAAATACAAGTCCTATTTTATCTTTCAGAGAAATCATTTCAAATAGTTCCATTGTCATTAATAACGCTTCAATTGCTGATAGTGACATGTTTTAACAAAATATTGATGAGATGACAGATCCATACAAGGAATATAAATTAAGTAAAGCATTCAAGATTTGTTGGACCCCTCGCGGTAATTACATTTAATTTTACATCAACGTCATAACGTGAAGATATGCTTCGATGGAGACGGATCATAAATAGTTAGAAGTAAAGCTATAACATTAATAAATCAGTGAAGCTGTTTACAAACTAGTTGAATACAATCAACATCGAATAGTGCAGATATGATTTGATTGAGACAGATAATAAATAGTTACGAGTAAATCTTAACGACCAACACCATTGTATTCATGATTGTATTCCGTTTTATTTATATGGCTGGTATATTAGTATAATTGCAAATGAAATAATTCCGGCTTACACAGCAATTTGCACATTATTAGATTTAAAACTCCACTTAAATGAACTGTTTGTGCTAATATTAACTCTTAACTCTTTTATCACACAATTTTGGAACAGTTGGGCTGAAATAGCATTACTATTGACGTTGCAGGCATCTAATCAGTGTTCGGTGTACAAAATGACTCTCAAATGGAGTGAAAATAGAAAGAGAACTGAGTCATACACCACTGTTTAAAGATACTGAGAATGTATATACATCTACGTTAATATATTGTTCAAGATAATTTTGTTCACTTCTAAGTATCCTTAAACGATATATTAAACCACGTATCTAGTAGGAACAATCCTCTACTAAAGTCTGATCATGTAATAATTGTATTGTGATTAATATGTGGTGTGTCTGTTTCTTTACATATTATATTTCAATATAAAATACGCCAGAGTTATTGCTTATTTTCCAAATATGAAGTAAAGTGTGAAACACAATTCGTTCGTTCGATGTTTTTAGTTTTTATTTTGTTTATACACAGTATAAACCTTCCTAATATCCTTTTAAGTATCAAGTATGGTGTTCTAGTGCAACTCCGTTGACTGATCAAAACTATTTAGACTCTCACTCGTAACCAACGTAGTATTTAGTAATAATCACTTTTGTTGATATTGCCTGCTAATCAACCTTTGGAAATTAGATAGAAAAATGTGTCCTAATTCCCAATTGTTGAGTACCCTTGTACATACATTGTCAGACAATTTAAGGATAAGCTTAACACCAGGATGGATACATAAATATTCTCAATTATTTTCTTAGATTAATTATTAGGTACTTTCCAACATCCTCGGACATTGACGACACACGCGACCACTCAACTCTGTTTAGGACCTGTTAATGGGGTTTGTACGGAAATTATGTCCTTGAAACTATTTGTTTTGGCGATATAATGGCGATTTATCTGTTACTTCACTTAGCATGTAACAGTTTTTTAATGAAACAACTAATTACATATTTACCATGAATGTAGAAGATAATCGTTTCGTTGGTAGTTCAAGTCTGGAAACTTCCGTCTTATGTACATTCTTTTTAATTGTTCTAGAGAGCTTGCAGTTCTTATTTGGAAAAGTATATTTTCAAAAAGTCTCGGTCCAGAATGGTTTTCAATCTCTTGCGCTTCAGAATATTTTCCTGAGACATTTACATGTTGAGACTTCTTAGTGTAATTTAAACCTTACGGTGAAGGATAACCCATGAAAGTGCAAGCACTTATTTCCAATGGGGTCCAGTGTTTTTGCTGAAGGGACAGCAGGTGGAAGAGACATTATTGTGATACAATGTATCTGGGCGCGATGCCCTAGCTCTTTCTGAAGAGACACCTTGATTATTTTACGTGTGTATAGCACCGATACACGCGATACTACCTCTGGGTTGCTAACCAGTTCATCTCTAGTAAGGTGGGGAACTCAGAAAAGCGTTTCAGAAATGATCAAGTGCACCGGCCGAGGATCGAACCCGGGGACCTCTCGATCAGCAGTCAAGCAGGCCATCCGTTCGACCACAGTACCAGCAAGTGAGATTCGAATTAAACCACACTTGTGCGTTATAATTGAAATTGTAGCATTCAAACATCTCAATAAGTTACATATGATCATGATTATATATATTATGATAGTACGATTTCACAAAAATGATGCTGCCTGAAGCCGGAGTGATGTTAATATTATAAACTATTTTCTTCAAGATAATATTTTCAATTGTTAGATGTATGTCTTTCCAATATTTTAGATCTAACTAAATGGATATTGGTCTATAGTTATTCGTCTATACTTGTCTGTGTTGTGAATGGGTGTTACTTTAATTTGATATTTTGATTTTTTTTATTTTCCAGTGGCACTACTAAGGTTAGACGTTTTTGTGATAGGTTTAACTATTTTATCATGATTTATTTGAAGAAAGTGTTACTACAGATGATGTATTTATATACAAGGCTATAGCTATCGTCGGCTACCTATACTGAGAACATCTAGAATCGCTACACTGGTGTTACTGTCAATTTGTTTTTATATATTATGATTGACAACCAAATGATATTTTATTCCATAAACAATGCAACTGTAACATTTGTTAATATGGTGCTACCGATGCTATTGATTAGTGCATATGTTTATAGTGCGGCTAAACCACAAATGTGTAAAATCCTTTTTAGATTCGTTGTTCTTAGCAAATACTTCAAATACTGATTGTTTTATTAATTACATACGCATGGCCTCCAACAAATTGTTTAGCAGTGTATGAATCAGTTGTGAACTTTGCATATTGAAATACATACAGAATTACTGGTCCAGTATGAGAGTTGTTTCGCATGGATGAACTGGGCGTGGGTAGTTGTAAAGTGTTTCAAAGTGCTGGTAGTATGACTCAAGATGAGACATTGTCGGTGCATGATAATTTGACCGTACTGCAACGCCCATTTGACGTCCCGTCTCGCCAATGTTCGGGCAATACTGGCATTTTTACTCTGAAGTCTAGAACTTTTCTTTTGTGATTTGCTGTCCATTAACAAACCTTACAAAGAATTTGAACCAAGTCACAAACCCGATCTATAAAATTTCGACAACAGCCATGTTTCTACGCGATTATGCAATATTATTAGACACAAAGGTAGTAAGAAAAAATCAAGGATGAAAATGTTGCGTTTCTAGATGTACTGAGCATCTATTGTGTCTTCGTTCCACTCCGTGTATTGATCAAAACTATTTCGATTCTCGTAATTTGAGGTGACAAATATCAATGTAGTACCATTGATATTTCCAGTTAATTAGTGTTTGGAAATGAGAGAAAAACGTGCCATGTTTCCCGAATTGACGAGTGTCCTTCAACCAAGAAGGATTTACTTAATTTGCTTCTTAGATTAATCATAATAAACTTTCCTATATTCTCGAACAGTGCCACAAACAACCACTCAACTTTTTAAGGACTTGTTATTCAGATATATACTAGAAGTTCTTAACGAAAAATGTATCCTTGAAACAAAGTGCTTTACGACTATTTTTCTTGGCGATTTAATGTTGATTTATCTGTAACTTCTTCCGTTACGTAAAAGTTTTTTAATTGAACAATTACTTACACACTTAAGAAGTAAGCCCACTCAATTAGCGCGGTGTGTAAAACTCAAGATATCTCAATAAAACGCCCGAGATGTCATAGTAATTAAATGATAGTAATATTACAAATGTATGAAAAATACTTAGAACGCAATATTAACAGCGGTAATCGATACATTGTAAAACGTATCCGCAAATTACGTACAAGACAGGGTTCCGGACTGGTGTACCTAATTCTATGTCATTCTTATATGAGGTAACCCATGACCTACTAAACTCGGCACTTTGAACCATCATCCACTGAGCAATTCATTATTTGGCATAACACTATGTGTTTCAAAGACATCACAACTCAGCATGTGTTGATAATGGTGATTTATTGGTGATTTTTGTGACTTTCATTTCATTTCATATAGTTCTATCTGAAAAAACTCATGCTTTGCGTTGTATTAAATTTGGATTTTGCTAGAATTTTTAACATTCATGAATGTACAGGGTGTTAAAAAAGTTCGTCTTAAAACTTGGTCTTAAATGATATTATCTGCAAGAATGTATGCGCGTGACTTCATGACGTCATCTTTGGTGATTCTGTAAACAGCAATTGTACAGGCAGTTTATCGAAAGGTGGTGGTGTTGAAAAAATATGAATTTCTTCACAAGTGCTTAATGTTGTTTTATACTGTGTTGCTGGTTATTTAATAAAAGAAATATCCAGTATTCTCGGTGAATCTTGCGGTTTGATTGTTAAGGGATATGCTAAATATAGGAAAAAGGATAGCGCTTTGGGAGGTACGCACTTTGGACGTCCTAACGGGATCAGAGCAAGGGGGTATACGATCACTAACAATATTAAATATAAGCGATGTAAATATATCAGAAATGTTGTAAAAGCACCGACAAATGCTGGCAACGAATTAAGTCATGTTATTGAATGAACTTACTCGCACAAAGGCACAGAAATGGTATTTTCTTGAATACCCTACCCACCCGTTTCTGACTGTGAGATAGTATAAGAAAAAACTGGCCTTTGCTCGAGAATTTAAGAACCTTTTTACAAATGACTGGACGAAAATTTTCTTCTAATGCAAGTGTATTAAATATTTGTTCCATGAACTAAACAATCAAATTTGTTTAGTATGGGGATCTTCGGAAGGTTACATTCCATAAGTGATCGCCGCCATAAGAGTTCAAAACGCTGGTTTTGGGGAGCAATTGACATAAGTGGCCTCAAAAAGTTCAATATCATTTCTGTTGGTAAAATCATTATATCTGACTATAGCGAGCACTAATACCTATGAAATACCGTCTAAACTTCCCTGGTCAGAAGAGGTTACCATGGTGATATTACAAACATGCGTCTTATCCGGTACCAAAATTGGACTGATTTTGTGCAGGAAGTTGCTTGTCCCGTACCCTTGCCAGGACCCGGTAATACATTTGTGATAATGTTTACCACCTTATATCCAAAGAAGAATGACCAGGCAACTCACTCGACATAAATAAAAATAAAAACCTCATGAGTATAATGGACTCTCACATTTGCAAAAATCGAATATCTAAAGCTGTGACGTTATTTTGACGTCTTCCGCATTTTGCGTCGTCACGTGAGTCTATTATACCCTTACATACCTCATACATCACATGTCATATCGACTTGAATATGATTAAAATAAACAAAGGAGGCCATTGTAGCTACTAATGTGTATGAAAAATGTGAAAATATTAATTGAAAATAAAATGACAGATAATGTACATTATGTCAATGGTCGGCAATACGAGTACGATACCAATAGTCACTAAGGTCAAATTCAAGTGATGTATTGTAAATTGGTCATCTTTGAAGCCAAACGAAGGAGAAACATTGGAACGCTTTTATCAAATCACTTGATTGTCTTAACTTTCTTTGAGAAGATCTTAGAAGCCTATTCAATCCTGCCGTAGTTTATTTCTAACGAAACCAATCTTACAAAGACACCACGAACGATCATGATGACAAATTCGTCCTAATCAAAATGATAAATATGACTGTCACTGTAAACACGATACGAATAGATTCATCACAATGTAAGTATAAGTGAGCACATGATTATATGTCGAGTTGTGACCTTGATTTATTCATGCACATTTGGGGAACTAGGTCTTTGATGAGTATTATTCGGTCACCAGGGATCACCGTTTTGTTTGTTATTCCTCTGTGAAATATAACCAGCCGAGCACAGAAGGCAGTAACAACAGAACATCAACAAAACCAACTCATAACCTATCGAATTAATTCAAAACCCATGTCACCGGTGTCAAAGAGGAGGATGACATAGTTTCACAAATAAATAACAAAAAATGTGATCCCTAGTGACCGAATGAAACGCAGCTAAGGCCTGACCTAGTTCCTCAAACAGAATGATCACGAAATTCGTCCGTCTTAATCAACCTAAAATAAACACAATTTCACACGAAGTTCATTATCAATCAAAGCGAATTATTTCGCAATAAAATGGCAGGATATTTATTACTATATATAGGAAGTTTATTGTAAGTCCTATTGTCCTTAAAATAATGATACATATAAACCCATGTTTATAATATGCAGTGTCGAGATAATAAATTAATCACACATCGTGAATATGTTTGCTATTGTAAGGTCATTTGATGATTTGAATCTAAGGCATTAAATCTTGTCAAAGTCAGCATTAATAGAACTCGGTATGCGCAACTAAATTGCCAGATAAAACTTCAGTTCGAAGTTCATTTGTCAACTTCGTGAAATTGTCAGGTTCAGAAATTCAAACATGATTTTGTTTAATACCACTACAAGACCAACCACATGACCTGTATTGACAGACGCACCAATCATTTTAAGCTTCGTTTTCAACCTAGATTTGAACATATACACATTTTATAAATGAATAAAAGGAGTGAAAACAGTAGCCTACCTTTTCACGTCTGCCATCTTCGAGTGTGCCAACTGGTGTACAAAAAGTTCCAATCGACGCAGTTACACGACAGTGGGTAATCTTACAAGATGTATGTGTCTGTTACTTATCAATTGTACTTTATAAACCTGAATTTTGTCATCACAGTATGGAGAAGTATTTGATATGAGGAAACACTGTTCGCACTATTAAACATACTGCCGTGTAAGATAGATGAAGCAATAGAAAATGATGAAACGTAAACAACTTGACATGGTTGGCCTTTGAGGGAAGATTAATTAAGTAGCTACCGGATACGAGCGTACGTGTAGTCTATGTAAGTATTCATCTACTCGGGCATACTCATGTAGGACATATGCGTACTAGTAAGTCAGAACATCCAATATTGTTCAGTAATATAGAAAACAGTAATAATTCAGTCATTTTAATAGATAAACTGCTTGATCTTTTGTAGCAGAGAGCACATAATATGTTATACTTCTTGTACATAAAAAATTAACATATGTCGCTGGCTTATAATTAAATGAGAAGGTCGTAAGTACAACATCGATATTTTAAGAAAACAAGAAAAAACTGTTAGAAATGGCTCTTTGCTAATGGTACGAGCGTAACGCAAGCTGTTTCAACTTCAGTTCGGTCAACATGGCAAGTTTTGATTTGCGTGAAAATATGCTCACAAGGAGCACCTTAAGATGCTGATTTTAAAGTATCAGGCTTAGAAGGCCGTAAGTACTACCATCTCATTCTAATCCAGCGATTTCAATTTTGGATAATGAATCTTAGTGTGTATCGTGTACTTAATGTTGTTAGTGACTGGAATTGTGCTTGTATGTTATATAGCTTTATGCCACAGGTCACTTTCAATAATAAAGAATGTAAAAAAGGAAAAATAAATCGAATTATTTTTAGAAAGCTTAACTTGTAAGGAAACTGACCAGACAAGCACTAGTACATTTTGTTTTTAATTAATTACAGCGAATCATTGTTTTAAAACTTTATTCCTTGTTTGACTGAACAAAAAAAGTTTCACATTTAAATCTCACGGTAATTAAACCAATCAGTGATATTTTATAGGCTTACCTTTGTTTGTGTCTTATTGGTTTTTCAGTTGAGCTCTGCCTTCACTATGTCCTATTTTCTCATATCCTTTTGAATACGCCTGACCCAAAATTTGATTGCTTATTATAGCATAATCGTTCAACAAGCATGCATTTATTTACAACAAGGGTGCTTGGTATGTGGACATGACCCCTTATTGTCCCCCCAACAACCCAACAGTATATGTATATGTCTTGCCGTTATTGGCTAAAATAACATTGGTTGTGTGAACGTCCGTTTCTCATTTCATTTAATTACACTTTGGCATTACAGACAAAAATGTCTAGACTCCCCATTGATGAATTTCCGTGATATACAAATAAATTGTAAGCGATAGACACTGTTGATATACCAAAATGTGCTTAAATCCTAAGAAATGAACATAACTAATACTCAATTTTGTTAGCAAACAGTTATCGAACTATACTGGATGTACAATGCGTCATTAGAAAGCAACGGACGTACAACGGATGACAATTATTCTGCAGCGACAAAATGTCTGATAATGCGTGAATCAATAAACTGTGTCTTTTTAAACGACAAAAGCAGAACATTTTTATTGTGTCATTTTAATAGTTCGATGTAAGCACTCTCGCTCGTTAGTTTGTCTTCTATTGATTTTGAATTTGCTGGGAATGTAAGCCAATGATTAGTCGTATTAATACGTATTGAATGATGCGTGGTTAATGTTCTTGACTAGGACACTAGTTTCATTCTCAGTCGGGGCCCTTGATCATTTTTCAGTGTTGTTTCCGCCGTGACCCAATTTTCTATTGCAACATTATATATACGTACGTTTACCGGTACATGTATTTACTGAATAAAGCATTAAACAATACCCTGGTGGGAAATCCCGGACTGAATAAAATGATGTTTTGCGTCGTAAAGATTGATCACAGCCGAAAATATCTCTGGTATTGACTTAAATTTTTGATATTTATATTAACACAGAGTAATAAAATAAATTTGTGTCACACTAGTGGCATATGTTATCAGTACATTGCTACATTTACAGCTTTATATTTAACACATGCATAGTACATGTATTAATAATGGTGTATTGTACCCTGTAGATCGGCTGTCTAATTAAATACATTCTGACAGTTTGATTAAAAATGTTTGCGAGGTCCCAGGCAGTGAATCTAAATGATACAACAATTTTGAAACGATTAGATTTTTTGTCATCTTGAAATAGCGCAATGGCTTTTCAATGTTTGGTCACATATATACGAGCGTATGTCTATACATTCTTTATTACCCTCCATTTTTGGAGAATATAACGTATTAACAACAGTAAATGCATTGCAAAATACCGAATAACCAATTACATAAATATACACTTCACAGCAAAGAGAATAAAGCAGTCGTCACAGCTGGATGTGCGTGCAAGCACGTGGTATCGGCGTTCAAACACGCAGATGACACGTCGGATTGTAATTGATAATCACATCATAATCCAATGGATTAACTTGAAAACCTTCGCCAAGCGACATTGGACAAACATTAAGGTGGAGCAATCTCTGTTCTGGCATAATATCAATTAATTCCAAACCATCCAAACAGCAGTCGTGCTTTTCTAGCAGGTGAGATAGGTTTAGTTAACATATTTCAAATCATAAAATGGCCCATGCGATATTTATAAGTATGAATATGTAATAGTAGAAAACATGCTATGATGAATATACGTCCATGTCCATACACACAATTGAAGTACAGTTTACAAAACAATATTCCTGTCTCCTAAACCAAGTCAGAACATTTTGAACAATTTATGACATGACTTGTCTAAATTCCGTTATAATGTTTAGAAACCCCCTCAGAATATCGAACTTTTTCTGAAGTTCTGAGGTCAAAATCTAAAACATTGACACTGACTTTTCTATATTTAATAATACCTTATGTCAAAGTGGTATGTATACTGACGTTAACTCTTGTAACTTCATGTGCATTAATTGTGCAAGTGAAGTAAAATAAAATAAAACTCAAAATGCAAACATAAAACTAAAATAAATCTAAAACAATATAATTGAATAATTTGCAAATTGCATAAGGACTGATGAAATTTTCAGAAAGCATTATGTTACTTCTGCTATAGTGTTCATTGAATAGGAATAAAGATGACTTGTTTCTTCAATCTCTGTCTATAGCGCTTTTCAGGTAATGAAACACATGAATCATTCTTATTTTAGCATCAGCTTATATCAAGCTATACCGATACCATATCAATTCGTCAACACTTAAGGCAACAAATCAAGATGAAATTTGCTTCGCTCTGAAACATAACCTAGCCGTAAGAATTCTGTTTCTTCGAATATTTATAAGTATAAGTAATTCCTCATATATTTCTAGGAACCGCACGCCAATCTAAGAGTTGGGTAATTATATCCGTTCTACCAAATATTGGTTCTTTAATCTAGAGCAAAATATCAACGTGACGTCACTTCCTAGAAGGACAACACATGATACCCAAACACAACTTCCGATTTTTAAAATTGATCAGGCAAATTATCTGAATGACAAGTTTCAAGTATTTTTTAGTTTTATTAAGGCAATTACACTGTCAATGGATGTCAGAAAATGAGGTACAATGGCACTATAAAGTCTCTTCTGAGAAACAAGCGCTCAATTTGTATTTGAACTTTGTTTCCGAAATGTGTCAGTGATATTGTTCCTGATAATGAAGATATAAAACACACTGGCGAGGCACAAGAAATAGGTCTAATTGATTGTTTCCCGTCTTTTATATGGTAACAGTAATCATATAATGGAACAACAACAGTTTCAACCAGTTACAGATACGGAGCGACGAATTAATAATTGTTTCACAATAGAAGTTCATCTTTAAAGCATAAAGGAGGTCAACGATTTAAACAGTTCATGCTAAGGGCATAAGTGGACTTTGTGAAGCAATAATGGACAACCGTCCACTTCACAGTGTAGTAGAAAGAGTGACATGACAATAGCACACATACTAAAACACACTAGAATGATATGTAATATGATAATAGTATATCATAACTTATAAGTAAACTGCAGTAACATTCAGTGTAAGCATAATGCGAAAAACATTAAAATACATTGTTCTCTATTTTTTGCTTTTGACTAAGAACGTCGTAAAACGTGTTAAATCTGTTTTAAGTCTACGTAATTTACAAATGACCTCCCGGCTTCGAGGTGTATATTTTCAGATATAAATCGTCGGGTCTTAACGTATAGTAATTACTATAGCACATGTATTTCTAATTGTGTTCCAATCACGCACCTTGATAGACAGGTCAAACATATTACTGCAAGTAGTGCTTACGAGACATCGGATATAGCGTGCCATTGCTTGAGCTGACCCAATTTTATCATATAGATCTATTCAAGGAAGTCATACAAATGCAATTTGTTATAATCATGGACACAACAAAAAAGTTTCATTTAGCACACAAATACCACTCAAATAACAACCCCTGACACTGTCTGTGATACTGAGCGAACAGAACTGAAGACGACAGTGGATTTGTCACACAATGAGTTGGTTACATCAGAGATATGTGCTGATGGGGAAGGATTTACCTCTGACACCTCATCAAACACCAATACATCAGAAATATTAGAATTACAGACACAGATTGATAACCTTTCGAAAGGAAACCAGCAACTTCTGAAAGACAATAAAAAAATAAAAGCCAAAAATGATGAACAGAGTGAAAAACTAGCAAAACTTGACAATGCTTCTCAAACACTTAAGAAAACTATTAAAAACACCCAAACAAAAGCCAGTGAGCAGGCAAAACAAATTACATCACTGGCCAATAAATTAAAATCATCGGAGGAGAAACAGAAAATTGAGGCAGGTATGTTTGATGAAATAAAAAATCTCAAGTCAGACATCAATGCAATGAGAGAAAAATTGACCAGCACAGCAACAGTGGCAGATGTGCAGATGATAAAAAGATGTGGACTCCAATACAGAGGAAATAAAATCATTACACCATCAAAGGAAACAAGCTAAAAGCCCTCAAAACAATGTACCACAGAGCACAAATATTAAAAACCCGCATTCTACCGAGGAACCATCTGTTGAAACGTCATCACCAGGTCTACGAGGTCTACAAGATGCGGAACAAAATTCAAGTAAGCATGTTGTTATTTTAGGCGATTCAGTCACTAAAATACTAAGCCGGAAGAGGCTGGCAGCTGATGACATTGACCTAACCATAAGGTCCCATGGAGGGGCAAGAATACGCACCCTCGAAAATTCGTACACTACACTGTTCAACAAAGGACTTATTGACCCAGGAACTGCCGCTATAGCCCTCCATATTGGCATCAACAATATTACCCAGGATGACTCTCCAAGTGCTATTATGGAAGACTTTGCCAACATGGTACATACAATTAGTCTGAATCATCCTGATACTAAAATCATAATCTCTTCCATCCTCCCTAAGATAACCGACAAACATTCACAAGCAAAAATCATGAATGTGAATGAATTGCTTTCAATTTTGTGAAGACAATGGAATCACATTCATTGACAACACACCTGACTTCATCAGTGACTCCAGTCTATACCGCGATGAAGTCCATCTAAACCCAAAAGGTGGTGCCGTTTTTGGAAGAAATCTCAGAAATGGTATCGAGAGAGCCTTTGGAACAAAGACCCATTTTCGGCACAAACAACCCAAACTCCGACAATGGCATCACAACCACCAGACACTAGGACGACAATGGACACCAATGAATATGGGACCACCGTTTCCGTGGATGCCAGTTCCAACTCCATGGTTCCCACCACAACGGTTTCTCCAAATCACTCCGAGGCAATAAATTGTGTTACAGTAAATAACAATAATATGACAGAGGAAAAATATTTCAGAAAACAAGGACTAAATTTTTTTCATCTCAATATTCATTATTTATTCCCCAAATTTGACGAACTGAAATTTGTAGTTATCGAACATGAAGAAATTGATGTATTATGTATCTGTGAAACATTTTTGAACAATCAATTCAATGATAGTGAATTCCAGTTAGATAACTTTAATCTGCTTCGACGCGATAGGCCAACCAATGGAGAAGGATTGGTTACATATGTGAAATGTAATCTACAATGTACACAAAGACTTGAACTTGAAAGGGAAAACATAGAAGCTATATGGCTGGCAATACGCTCATCTAAGCAGAAACTATTCCTTTTTGGTCATATTTACCGACCACCATTATCTAATAACAGTTGGAATGAGGAACTAGAACAAATTCTTGAACAATTATACTCCGAAAACAAAGAAATTATTTTGACAGGCGATTTTAACTTCAACATTGTAAACTCTGAAATAGTTAACACCTCATGGAATAACATCACAAATGCTTTTAATTTAAAACAATTGATGGACAAACCCACCAGAGTAATGCCAACTTCTTCAACTATTATTGATCATATTTACACCAATACACCATGTAACATTGTTGATATTCAAATACCCAAGTTAGCTTTAAGTGACCATTACCCTGTGTGCTTCACACGCAAAATGTCATCTGACAGCACTAGTGGTGGTTCAGGACCAAAACATAATATCATATCATACAGGAATACTTAACATTTTGTAGAAAATGACTTCCTTCAATTATTAGAAATGCAGCCATGGTCAGTTTTAGAAATTTACGATGACCCAAATGATTCACTGGACTATTTTATGGGCCTTCTTACAACAACTCTTGATTCCCATGCCCCTGTGAAACGAAAAAGGGTTAAACATACTAATCTACCGGATTGGTTTAACTCTTCAATTATAGATGCTATGAAAAAGCGTGACCGGGCAAAAGTGATAAAAGATGAACAAAATTACAAATACTGGCGCAATAAATTAAAAAGTTTGATATACAGTGCTAAAATGTCATTTTTTAACAATACAATAAATGAAAATAAGCATAATCCAAAGAAGTTATGGAAAAACCTGAAAGATCTATCTGGTAAATCATCCAAACATCAAACCAATTTTATTTCTGACCAGTCAGGGAATGCAATTGAGGATACCCAAACAACTGCTGAAACCTTTAACATGTTTTTTACTGACATATTCAAAATGGCTCCAAAGGAATGTTCAAACTTAACCAATGAAGACAAAACTATCTTACATGATTATGTTTCCAGTCACTTAAATCAATCGATTTCTTTTAACATTCCTCATGTTTCCCAAGAATATGTATCCAAACAACTCAAAGCACTCGACTCAAGCAAATCAACAGGATTAGACGGACTGGGTGCTAGGTATCTTAAAATGAGTGTTAATATTATATCTGGACTCCTAACATATATTTTTAATCAGTGCATTTCAAAATCATGTTTCCCATCAGTTTTCAAGACTGCTAAAGTTATTCCAATTTTTAAGAAGGGATCCAAATCCGACCCGAATAATTATCGCCCCATATCTATTCTTCCAGTGCTATCTAAGATCTTAGAAAGCATGTAAGTGATACTTTAAAAGAATACCTTGAAAGCCACTCACTTATTCATAAAACCCAATCTGGATTTCGTTCAAATTACTCCTGTGAAACTGCTCTCACTTCTGTTGTAGACTCCTGGATTGATGCTATTAACAAAAACCACCTTGTTGGCACGGTATTTTTGGATCTGATTTTTGCATTTGATCTGATAAATCACTCTCTTTTGCTTGAAAAAATGGTTCATGTAGAATACAAGATTTCCCTAAGTTCTCAGAACTGGTTTAAGTCATATCTGACTGAACGTTGCCAACAAGTGTCTATACAAGGAAACTTATCATCTTCACGTGAAATAACATCAGGCGTGCCCCAGGGCTCTGTCCTCGAGCCCATTCTATTCATTCTTTACATTAATGATTTGCCATTGCACTTACATGATTCCTCTGCAGACATGTTTGCAGATGATACTACTATCACTGCAGTTGGGTCATCGTTACATACTGTTTGTGAAACCCTTCAGACTAGTCTGAATACAGTACATGATTGGTGTCAAAGAAACTCAATGATACCAAATCCTCAAAAGACTAAAGCAATGGTGATCTCATCATCAAACAATATTTACAGACTTGCCTTAAGTGATGAACATAAACGTCTACTCAATGATTATAGTATTGAATTTACAGAAGTTGAAAAATTATTAGGAGTCCATGTTGATCACAAGCTAAGTTGGAATTCCCAAGTTGAACTTATTCTTAAAAAATGTAATTCAATGTTATACCTGCTTTTAAGAATCAGGTAATTTCTTTCTACACATATGAGAAAATTATTTTTCAATGCCTACATCTTGCCACACCTTGATTACTGCTGCACGATATGGGGTAACTGAAGTGATACATTGACTAATAAACTGTACAAATTTCAGAAAAGAGCAGCACGAATAATTCTTGACCAACCTTACGACGCACCTTCTCATAATTTATTTCAGGAACTGAAATGGATGAAATTCCATGACCGCATCATCTATAAAAAGGCAACTTTTGTATATAAATCTTTAAACAATATTTTTCCCGAATACATGTCAAACCTGTTTAAAGAATCAGACAACATATCTTTACGATCACACTCAAACCATGCTCTGTGTGTCCCAAAACCACGTCTGGAATTTTGTAGAAAATCACTGGCATATTCAGGACCAGTTATATGGAATAATATTCCATTGAATATTCGCCAGTCAAATTCTTTAATTGCTTTCAAAAGGTTATACCTATCATGGTTCTACTCTGGTAGGCAAACTTAATTTAAATGTATCCGCTATTTTGTAAATAATGTGACTGTATTTCTGTATACATTTGATTTTGTGTTGTATTCCCAATGTATAGTTGGAATTTTCTGACTTGTCGCATGTCACCTTTTAGACCATAAGTAAACATAACAGCATTACATATATTGTGCCTGAAATAAATGGTTCAGTTGTAATCACTAGGAGAGAATTTACTGTTAATTGTTGAACTCCTATACCTCTTCATCTCATCGATCCAAATAGTATTCAATGGCAAAATACTTTGCGACATGTTGAAAAATCCACCTATAATACTTTTATATTGTGTTGTTATACTTCAGACTGTTTATTACTTATATGTCATACTATCTTTGTAAATATGTTTTGCCATATAGGCTCACAGGGAAGACTGGGCTTGCCCAACTGTGTTGCCTCTTAAAATAAAGTCGTTATTATTATTATTATTACACATACAAGACGAACATTTCCATTTAAATCTAGAAGGAAGTCATTAGCAAAAGAAGATACATGTTGAACTAATTAAAGAATCAAAAGGAAAATACGCTTGGTTAACTATGTGATCACGCCATTTCTGGTGGAAATATATTTCATTCATCGCAAATTTATACATTGAAAGTGATTTATATGTACCACCGGATTCCAAAATTATTGGCAAAGAAGAAGAACCATGTAAGATTTTAAAGGACAAAAAACTTTACATACGTTGTTTTCGAAGTAATTAGAAGCAGTGCTATAAAGAAACTGGCAAGTTTATTATTTACTCAATTTATTACCCTACGATTATCTCCCTTTGACTATAGGAAATACACCAAGGCTCTAATAGAGCAAGCTTTACTATTTTACTGGTTGTGCGCGAAATAGTGCATAGGCCCCTTAACACCCACTAAACTTCACATAGCCCTTCTGCAACAACGGCATAGCATCCCACAAGCATTCCATGAACGTTTCATACGATTAATACGACGTAGGTGTACACGATGTATCGGCTCAGACGGTGGTTTTAAAAGATCAAAACATTTGACTTTCTGTTTTATACTGACCCCAAAACAACTGGTATAAAACTATGTTGCTAAACAACCTTATCTGATTCGCAGTAATATTCATGTGTCACTTGCATGTATCTATTTTATGTCAAGATTTTGCGATGCTTACACACTAATTAAATCTGTTATGCTATATTATGTAAGTGTTGCGTTTTCATTGCCGCTCAGTGTATATAAATGCGTGTATTTACTCTCGGTCTTAGACGCGGCACTCTGCTTTTTTCTGTTCCCACCTTTGCGAAACTTCTAAATTGTCAACAATGCTTTAAAAAGTGGATTAAACGACGGAACTTTGTGTTTCATTTTTCAATCGGGAGAAAATCGAAATAGTTGACGTTTTTAGGCTAACATTTCAAACGTGGAATTAAATGAAAGAACCGATAAAAAGTGCTAGCAGCTGAGCTGTTAGAAGAACATTCTATGGTTTCAATATTGTCTTGCATAAAGGATGCTGTCGAGTGACATGCTGCGTGTGACGTGTAGCGTTATAAAGCAAAACCTGTAGGCTTATATGAGCCATTTTATAATGAAATAATTCCATGAGAAGACGACGTTGCACTCATATGGACATACATGAATATTAACGGACAAGCCGTCGGTTGTCTTACCAGTATGCAGTGCCAATAGTGACATCTATTCAAACAACAAGCAACATATCATTGTGATACTAAAAGCATCGCTTTACCTGCTATGTGTGGGAAGATGAAGACATTGCTTCGTCCTACCTATAATTGCCGCATCATTTTAATGTCTTCTAATTCTCTGCAGCAACCAAAATAATCATGCCGAAGAATTCTTTCTTCCCCAATAACTGATGTTCATGCTTTGGAATGCCTGTTCAATGATATTTTATATGTCAAATTATACGAATAATTATACAGACAGTTTAATCTAAAACTTTGATTAGAGTTTAGTACGGGAGAGTTGTACGGGATCATGGTATCAAAGAAACGTCAGTGTGGCAGTAGGAACATTACTTCAAGAGGAAAGCAACATTAAGTCGCGACAAAGGTAACGCCCGTCATTGACCGTCTATTTGCCCGTTCGTTTCATTTCGTGATTGGTTCATGTTCAAATGTTGTTTTTTTTAAGTGCATAATGGTGTGCACGTATCATCCCTAATAAAGATCTGGTCAGGAAACAAATATGTAACCGTTCACGATTGCAAATGGTTTCATCGGAAAAAACATTATGATTAGGAGCACCGTAAAAGGTCTTTGACACTTAGTAAATATCGAGTTTCTCTTGGTGTTTTCTGTGATGTTTTATGGTTGTAATGTCTCTGTTTTATATATACTGACTAGATCAGTGACATTGTTATACCTTATTATCCATACTTAACCGATATTTATAAGCGATCTTTAACATAACTATCCAACCAGTTTCTATTCAGACTTTTAGCCACATGTTAATGGTGCGATTATTACTCAATGTTGCTTCTTCGGTGACCCAATTTTCTATTGCAACATTATGCGTTTATTTACTCACTTAATAAGATTAAAATAATACCATGATGGGCAATCCATTGCTGGCATACTTTAACGGTGAATGGTAACATTTACCGCTTGACAAGTAATACTTTGTTTATTATTTATTATTATTATGGAGATCGGCCGTTTGATTGAATATATTCTTGAAGTTAAATTTGGAATGTTTGCCAGTCTTGGATTGGAAGGATCGGATGCTAGTCCCAGATAAGGTTTATTGCTATTGATAAATTAAGGAATCATATCACGTTTGTATCGATATTAATTGTCTGATATTTGACGTGCGTATTGTAACTAAGATTTACAGGCCCAAGAGACTGGTTGGTTCCAGACAGTGAATCTAATTGCTACAAATATTTGAAACGAATTAGGTTTTATTCTGATCTAGAACCATGGCAATGACTTTTTCAATTGTATTGTTTTGTATCGCTTTAACATCGAGTAAATAAGTCTATGTATGCAAATTAATCATTGATGGACATTTGAACAGATTACCAGATCAAATGCACAGTTTGTAAAAATAAGATATTTAGTTTTCCTTTTTATTTGTTATATATTAAGGAATAATATCACGTAAGCATCGATATTTAATTGTCTGATGTTTGACGTGCGGAGAATAACATGCCCAAGAGACAGGATTCAGTCAGTGAATGTAATTGCTACAACTTTTTGAAACGAATTGAAGAACTGTTTTATAGTCATCTAACAGCCATCTTCGTTTTACAATTGATTTGGTATGTTGTTAAACCCCCCAACATGTTCAATAAATGACAACCTGGAAATACGTTATATTCATTTTGATATTATCCTAATAGATTAGTTACGACACATCTAAACAAACATGCCTAATTATACCACTTGCTTTGTTATATTACTAGTATATTGTTTTGTATCGCTTTAAAACTAAGTAAATAAGTCTGTGTACACAAATGCATCATTGATTGGCATTACAACACATTTTCCGATTGAAGTCACTGCTAAAATAATAGTTTTACTTTTTGTTCGTTCTAAATTTGCATCGTTGTCAATCCCTATGATATTACCAAGATCGCGTGTGGATTACATGATCGCAGTTAAAAGATAATGACCACAAACATCATTACCCCCTCAACTCCAGTAATTGTATCCAAATCATTCAAAACACAGTCGTGCTATGCTAGCAGGTCACATGACTTAAGTTTTTAAATATCAATTTGGCAAAATAGCTCATGCAATATAAGGACGAATATGTATTGGTCGTAAATTGCCAAGATAAAATTCCACACACGACCAAACAAACAATAGAGCAAGTAAATTCATTTTACAAAACGTTGTTCTTGTCTCCTAAATCACTACATTAAAGTATGAACAATTTATTACCTGTCTAAATTCCATTATAACGTTTACACCCCCCCCCACACAAAAAATCTAGCATTCTCTAAAGTTCTGACGTCAAAATCTAAATCATAAGAACAACACTCTATATTTGATAATCCAGCGTCAAGGTGATATATACATGCACCCTTACTGACTGTGACTACATTACTAGTAAATGTACTTAACAATTGAAACCTTGATGTCAACAGAGGTATTGAAAGGATAAATCCTGAATACATAGGTTCAAACAGTACATTAAACACGATCAGAAATTTGATACAATATACTAGTTATTGAACAGTTTGCAAATTGTATATGGACTGATGGAATTTTCATAAACCATTATGTTACATATGCTATATTGTTCGTTGAATACGAATAAAGATTACTGGTTTCTTTAACCTCTGTCAAACGGTCTTATCAGGTACATTGAAAAAGACTACAATATAGTTATGACACACGAACCATCCTTATTTTAGCAGTAGTTTATGTCAGGTTATACCAATACCAACATCATTTTGTCATCACTTAAGGCAACAAATCAAAGATGACGATTGCTTTGCTTGAAAACAGAACTAGCAGTAATAATTCTGTTTCTTTAAATATTTCTAAGTAAAAGTATTTCCTCATATATTTCTAGGAAACCTACGCCAATCTAAGGGAGTAATTATATGCGTTCCAAGAAATATGGGTTCTTAAATCTAGAACAAAATATCGATGTGACGTCACTTCATGGAAGGACACCAAATGATATCCCAACACAACATCCGGTAGGCAAAATGGATCAGGTAGATAATGTGTATGACAAGTTTCAAGTTTCAACATAAGGCATTAACGCTTTCAGTGGATTTCAGAAAATAAGGTACAAATGCACTATACAGACTCTTCTGAGAAACCAGCGCTCAATTTGCACTTGAACTTTGTTTCCGAAATGTGTCAGTGATATTGTTCCTGTTAATGATGATATAAAACACATTGGCGAGGCACGAGAAGTAGGTCTAATTGATTGTTTCCGTCTTTTATATGGTAACGGTAATCATATAATGTAACAACGGCAGTTTTAACCAGCAACAGATAAAAACTGTTACTTGAATTGAAGTTCATCTTTGAAGTATAAAGAAGGTCATGTAATGATACAGCGCTGCTTGAAAAGGACATGTCACTTTACGGTTGGAATCGACTCCTGATCTATTTACGGAAGACGAAGACGACTTAGAATGAGATCTTATTTGACTGATATATATTTCGAATCAGCATCACAATGCGCTTCTTGTGGGCATATTTTCATGACAATATTATATTATAACTAACTTGTAATACCATTCAGTGTAAGCATCATGCGGAAACCATGCTAAATATTCTCTTTGCTTTCGACTGAGAACGTCGTAAAACGTAGTCATTCAGTTTTAAGCCTACGTAATTGGCCAATGACCTACGGCTTCGAGGTGTATATTTTTCACATATAAATCGTCGGGTCTTAACCTAAACTAATTGTTATAACGCCTGTATTTCTAATGTATAACACATATATTTCTATTTTTGTGCATAAGCAACTTTATAGACAGGTCAAACATATTTCCTCAATTAGTACTAACGATACTTCTGATATAGCGTGTGTCACCGTTTTAACTGCATCCAATAAATGGTCGGAACATGTAAAAACATTGATTTTATCATAGACATCTTAGTTACGAAGAACTTGCAATGTCCTCTTATATAAATGTCACACGAGCTCGTATAAATGCAATTTTGTTATATTTATGGACACAAAAATGTTTCATTTAGCACATTCACAAGACAGAAATTTCCATTTAAATGTAGAAGGATGCAATAAAAAAGCAGATACATGTTGAACTAATTAAATAATCTACAAAAAAGTTGCTTGGTTGACTATATGTGTAATCAAACCATGTAAATATCAGTGCTATCTCTGGTGTAAATACATTTCATTCATCGCAAGTTAACGCATATGAACCTACGGATTCTAAATTTCTTGGCAAAGGAATAAACCATGTAAGATTTCAAACAAAAACACTACACAAATTGTTTACGAAATATAATGGCAATAAACGTTTTTTAAACTTGATACATAAAACTAGCAATCAACCTTTTGAAGCATCTGCCCTGTTTACCAGACTCGTCACTCGGCAACTTTTTTCTGTTTCCACGTTTTCAACCGAGGGACTTCGAGATTGTCAAAAATGGTTTCTAAACAGTGAAACTTCTGTTTCAAGTGCCAAACGTGACAAAATTGAGATAGTTGACATTTTTTGGCTTTGGTTTTCCAAATATCGAATAACAAGATCCCATAAAAATTGTCCTAATAACTGAGCTTTTAGAAGAGCATTCTATGGTTCCAATATTGTTCCGCATGGCGTGTAGCATTATATAGCAATAATTTTCGGCTTATATGAGCCACTTTATAAGGAAAGTTTCAAACTATTTAATGAGAAACACATACAGACATATTTGAACGGATAAGTCATTGGTTGTCTGGTATGCTGTGACTGTAAGATACCTCTATCCAAACTACATGTACCTGTCAATCATAAACAAGCCATTATGGTTAGAACATTAACATATAAACTATCATATATGGGAGTGTTGATAGGAGCAAATGTCAAGTGCATATGTATTTATAGGCATTTTGTTGCTACAAAGCATTCCTTTATTTGCTACGTGTTGGGAAAATGACAAAAAATATTTCGACATTAATTGGCATTACGTACGGGAATAAATTGCTTCTTCCGACCTATAACGGTCGTATTTTTAATGACTTCTAGTTCTCTACAGCAACCCATATAATCACGCCGAATGATTTTTGTCTTCCCAAACGATTGCTGTTCATGCTTTGGAATTCAAGTGCAGTGATATAGTATGTGTCAAATTATTCGAATAATTATACAGTCAGTTTAATCTAAAAAATTTTAATTCGAGCGTTGCCGAAACATAAGTGAATTGTCTTTTTCTTGCTAAGCCAGAGACTGGTATCAAAATGTCCTCTTCTATTTCCCAAAGGGACGAGGAAATTAAATGACAATACGACCTACAAAGTCAAAATTAAAGAATAGCACCGTACCGGACGGAATATCGGCGTAACGGAGCCATACATAACAGAAAAAATGAAATTTTGTTCTTAAAACAAACACAATATTTACGTGCGAAGAAATAGCCAAGTAATCGAAGAGTAGTTCAGGCTCTTTGCATTTGAATTTGCCGAACAGATAAGAATTGACAAGGATTTCGCTCGGAAGGTGCCCCATCTTTTGACGTCAGAACAGACGTAACGTCTCATCAAAATCGATACCGGCTTGCTTAAACGCTTCGGTGTGGCAGAACAAAACATTGAATTCATATTTTGATCTACAGATGAGAGGTAAATACGTTCTTATCAGCCGGAAACGAGACAACTTTTACACGAGAATTCGAGTTTGCTAATTTAAATTGAAATGAATACACAGGAATAGGCCGTGGCTAAGTGGTTAGAAGTGCATGTGCGAAGTTGTCTAGCAACGGGGATAGAAAGCCTGTCGCAATTATCAAAGTCGGTCATTGACCACGCGAAAGGTTACTGTAAATGATTGTGTCTGTGTTTTAAGGATTAATATTATTTGTAAAAAGATATTTGTTAGTTTGCATTTTAAAGAGAATGACCCTCGTATATTTATACACTGTGGTGATGTGTCCTGTGATGTTGTATTGCCGAATGTCTGTTTTTGGTCAGTGACATTGTTATATCTGATTATTCATACTAAACTGATACTTATATCGGTTAACGACCTTTAACATTATTATATATCGCAGCAATGCTTAAATAAAATATCTCGATAAAAGAACGTCCACATTCAGAACGGACGGTGTTTGTAAATTATTTTCTGTTTAATTGTGTTTAGTGCTTTGTGCTATTACAATGCTGTTAAGATCATATAGGGTTACCAACTATGTTTGTATTAACAACGCATCTTAGAAGGGAAGTATTGTTTTATAAAAACAACTTTAAATCTCCGACATTTAGTCACGTGAAGCAATGTTACATGTAATCGAATAAATCTAAATGGTATATCTAAATTGCTTTTACCAGAAGCGATACTTTCTTCCCGTATGATCCTTGGTCCGGCAATGTAATTCGCGTTAAGTGATACTTTCTTTGTCAAATTATTCTAATAATTATAACTTCAGTTTAATCTAAAATGGAACGAACATTCGGATTGATGAGAGGGGAGTAGTTGCATCATTGTATCTTGAACATAATACATGTTTGCCAAGTAGAATATTTACGTGTCGAAATAATAAACACCGTATTCTAACAGGTTGTTAACAATGATTCAAAATTGCAAATCTAAACCCTTAAAATCATCATTTGGCCGTCACGTCCTACCGGAAGATACGGTGCATATGGTCGACTGGTTCTTGTCGCGAACACCTGCTATTTCCAAATATGAAGTCCTTTTTTGAAATTGATCGCCCAGAATAACGACCTCCTCATATCATTTAGTTCAGTCAATTTAACTTTTAACCTCGAACTAGTTGCAAAACAAACAGTTTTAGGTTTATACGGTGCGTAAAGCTATCCTTAGCAGTGTCCAAATTGTCATAATTGAATATTCGTGGGACTTTCTGAGATATTCACAAATATATCAAATTGTCACATGTTTTCGCGATATTCACGAACTATTTCGGTTAGCGACAGTTCTGTATAAAATAAATAATAATTCATGACAATTTTGTCTTCTTTAAGAGGCTAATCAAACCTTTATCACATAGTACATGTAATTACATAATACAATTGTATCATAATTTCCGGTAGCATGCGGCCATGTACAAGCGGTAGAAACTTCAGTATGGTAACCGCCCCCTGCTGGTATATTAATCAAGATTATGAATTGTTATCACAGTCAAATACAAGAATCAACCAAAATAGTGATTTCCTCCGATAAGAATAGTTCACAGTAAGTACATGGTTTGAACTCTTGGATAAATCGAAATTGTGGGCATTGACAGAAATTTTGAATATATTGATTTCATAATTTTATGTCATGCAAAACATTAAGTGTCGCATATTGTACATGTTTCATGTTTCCTGTGTAACTGTTTCGGTCCACTGTAGTAGATGTATAGATAAACTCAATTATTTTTCTTAGATGTCCTCATTCTTTACTTCACAGTGTCCTTGACAAACAAGCACTCTATTGTATCTAGGATGTCAATTAATTTACTTGTCCGAGGAATGTGTAATTAGGACCAAAGTACTTTACAAATAATCCTTGTTTTATTCGTCAACGTAATAGGCTTTTAATTGAAGGATGCCAATTATTCCATACTTTATGATCCAAACATTCGTTAAACCACTTTGCTGTAATTTATGGCTCTTACCATTACCCTATAGCTGGTTATTTTGCGGGAGTAATATTTGGCGTTTTTGCACCCAAAAATGAGTGTGTTTATTTCTGCTGATTCACAAAATGGCAAGAGTGAATTCTGCGGTTTGCTAAATGGAAAGAATTGACATACTCCCAGTTTCATTGGCAGTTTAATCCATGTACATTGTAATTAATTATTACAGTCCAAACTGTGAATAATTATTATTATACATTTACAAACAATGCTCGCTTAAATTATAAATACTATTGTAATACTAGACAAACTGTAATAAACTTTACAATAATCAAGTTAAATTGTGATTACCAATTGATTATTACTTTTATATATTTTTTTATACAGTGGAGATAATATTCTGCGTGAAAATTTTCTACGGATGATAAAATTCTGCGTAGATTTAATTCTGCGAATTGATCTTGGACCGCAGAATGGCAGAAATGTCCACCCGCATAATTGTTAGATTGTTGTTGCTATTTCATTTGCTATAATTAAATGAGTCTCACATGTCTTCAAAGTCGTTTTATGCACTTTCAGCAAACAGTACAACATATACATGTAGCGACTTTGGTAAGAGCTTCAATGATTTGTTTTTGATAACATGCGGCGCTCGTTGATATTACATCCAAATTCGTAATGTTGTAAAAATTGGCCTGAACGTACTCATCTGGTCAAGTGGCAAACACATTACTAATGATTCACTTGCGACTTTATATTTTGTGTGTTCGCGCTCATGTCTTTCTTTGGAACTCCACACGGCGTCTACTGATGTATCACCCTTATAATACAATTAGAAATACATTCATTGTCAATCAAACCGAATAAGTTCGCTTGCTCATGACATGATATACGTGCGAGTTAATTACTAATCATGTTCTCCTTGAATTAACTATGTTAGCATTGGTTTATTATGAACAGTAAGGCACCAAAATTAAATGAGCCACCCAAGGACAATGCACTTGTTCGGAGCCAATGTTACAGCCCCGGCCATACACACATACAAGTAAACATGAATGCTGACACACTGTCAAGGCGTTTCGAACATACACGGATAGAACAGACTATTTATTTCAATAAAATCAAGGGTCTTATACGGGATATGCGAATCACAATAATAGGCAATGAACAAGATTCATAGTATCACTACAGAACGGGATATTAAAGAAAATAAAGCTTAAAGAGGCGTTCCCTATAACTTTGATCGTTTAAATCATTTAGGAATATTATAGATTAAGTTATAATCATTATTGTTTTAACTCCTCAAATTTTCAACAAAATCCTCCCACTAATTACCGAGAAAATAATGAAAACATATTTTCGTAACGTGCCAAATTAGTTACGAGTTGTTTCCCTTTGATTACATAATAATAATGAGTGATTTAAATCTATTTTTGACATTATGAATACATATTTGCACACACTTTCTTCTGACAAATTGTGATAATTGATAGTGCTTGGTTCATTTAACTCATTTAATGTGATAGTAGAGAAAAATATGCTAGTTATAGGGAATGCCTCTTAAATTTATATTGGAATAAGGATGTTAGATAACAAACTAAATGACTAGTCAACATTAATCATATGTGTTTATATACTATATTCAAAAAATCTTACTTATCAACAAATTACATAATAATACAATATAGCAGGTATCGTAAAACGTATTTACACGAATGTACCAGAAATTGATATATCACATCACTTACCTTCTATCCAGGTTAGTTTAGCCAGTACGTATAAAGTTATACGTACCACGTGTAGTATAAGGTATTGAGTTTTTCCAATAAATCAAAGCGTATTTTGCGTTTATAGTGGCATTTGATATAAAGAATCTATCACTAGTTGTTAATTGATATATTTATATTAAACTCGTTCAGGAAATATTATTAAGCTCGCCAAAGGCTCGCTTAATAAAATTTCCAAAACTGTTTTAATATAAATTTATATCAATTGATAACTCGCGATAGATCCTTTATATTCCTACTGCATTCCGGCTGATTCCGACTCTCGTGTGATAGGAATATTATTTTAGTCTAAATTACAGTTATTCAACGCTGGTATACACAAGGAAATAAGCCAATGAGGCAATGGTATATTTTAATTAATATAAAAGCATTTTCAATTCTCTCACGTCTCAAAAGTTAAACTGATTACCACGCGTCGGATGTTTGTACTACTAATACATTTAGTAATCAACTCCAACAAGAAACCGTTTCCAAAAATTTCGTATAACGTCAGCTAAAATCGGCGAAATCATTTATTTTCAAACTGACACGTTCGCGACAGGGTCTTCTCTGCCAAATGTTCGCCATGCGTTGGGTATTAATTCTTTACATTATATCTTTTTAAGACAAGTAATTGTAATATTAAAACGAAATGTATGTGACTATTGATTATGATTCTTTAATTTTAAAGCGAACTGTATGTTTTGAGGTGGATCCCTTTGCAGTTTTCAATTTTTCTTCCTGTTTAATAGTGCCTTATTGTAATGGTAAAATGACCAAACGCCAATTTCAGCCCTGTCACAAATGTCGTACATTTGGCATACGACGGAAAAAATCGTGCACTCGTCAGCTTTTATGCTTTACAAATTGTCTGCACCATAATTATGACAGTGTTTTTTGTGGATAGGCTGAGAATACAAAAAAATGGAGAAAAATAATTGCAGTGAGTATGTTTTGTCTATTATTTGTATATATTTCATGATTGAGGTCTTGTAATTATAACCATAAGTGGTGTTGATTCTCAATTATATACATTCAGTTATATTGCATTTATCCGAAAATACGATACTAGAATTTAATTGGTATGAACACGTGATGTGATTGACAATACCCAGTGGTGTTGTTATGTCTAGGTTAGAACGTTTATTTCCATTATCCAAATATGTGAAAATTAATTACGAGCGTATTTCATGTTGTAGATACATATATGCATATTCAGTAGACAACGAGAAGTTGCTTAGAACATAGCTTTTACACGCTATTACTACACACATTCGTGCATGTTAGCCAGATATCACTAACTTGACATAGTTCTAGAGATAAAGTCGGCGATGGGTAGGACACATCAGCAGAATGGAACCAGAATCTATCCCACGGGTAGCTATGAGATAGACACAACAGGAAAGAGAAATAGGGGAAGACCAAAGGAAACCTGACGAAGATCAACGAATCGAGAACTGACAGAGAACGGGTTTACATGGGACCAAGAAGAGCGATAAGCTGCGGATACAAGCCATTGACCTTCTTTGGTGAAGACCTTAGAGACAAACCAGCCCGAGGAAGATTAGGAAGGTAGAAACTTTACAGGAGTATATATAGCGGCCAAAAAATGCTAAATCGTGCAGCTCTATATGATTAGAAGGGGCGCTTTGCATTCACGTGATAAGAGGAACAACAGGTGATGTTTGATGTATGTTGAAACCAGTTATGTCCACTGGCTGTTTAAAGAGATGCAAAACATTATGGTAGGCATCCGTTAGTCTCAGCGACTATAGAGTAGCGCAATCTTGAGAGGTTGTTGATAAGCATCTTCGTGTGTGACTGTAGAGTCCAATTCAAGCTGGATTTACGATACAATACTAATGTGAGATGTATTATGTTTGCAAATTATGAAACAATAATAGGAAATGCACGCGGAAATAAGTCGGAAAACTGTGTTGTAGCAACATTATAACTATGTATAGTATAATGATTGGTCATCTCAAAAGGTACGTGAGAGATGGAGCCAGTTTCTCTATGATCTAGATACACTCAATGTAAACTACAGACATATGGCCACAGTGAACAAATACACAATTCGTATTTTCTTTGATGGTCCAGAATTATGTTTTAAACTAGCCATATCACAGTAGTAATATCGAAATATATTAAATGTTTCAATTAACATCCTCGTATTTCAAGATGATATCAATTTTCACTTTAGTCTGGTTATGATGAACCCCGACATATTGGGGATATTTAAGCAGAATATATTAGAAGATTTTCCGGCATGCAGAGACTTTCAAAAAGCAGGAACAAGCCACAAGCCAGAAAATAAACATGCAAATGGGATCTTAAGGACTTTCGATTAGGTCAGAGCTCACTATACTCACTCCAGGGAACAATGGTTCCAAGCTGATGGATATCGTTGAGGCATTGGAGATGTTAGACTTTCCATCGAGGACTAAAATTGATATAATAATACACAATCATCTTTTAGATATGTGGTTGGCCTTTTGTGGTAGGTGAATGCACAGCGGAACTCAATATTCCGTATCTTTTGAGCATCCCTCCTGAATACCAACGTCTCAATCGTATGTCCTGAATGTTAAATGGGGTGATCTTATGTCCTTATTGAATGGTTCCAGATCAATAATAATTGCATATGACAATAATCATTACGTGGTGTTACTATTCCCCGCAGCATTAAGGGGGAAATCTATTTTAGGGACCCCAAACCCTCCTAGAGAGGAAAGTAATCAGGAAGTGACAAGTGTAATTAATATAAGTTATAGATCTTTCACACTCGATTTACCGAATGCTGATAAAATGCAGACAAAAACTATACAACTAGCAGCGCGATTTTGAATTATCAGAATATCCTCGGGCTGTCATGTGTGTAGTATTAGCAAGGAAATTCAGTCGACTTTCATTTTCTGATATGCAGGTAATCAATGTGCAATTTGCAAGTGAAATAATTAGTTTCCTAAACTAGAGAGTAAATCTAAAGAGTATCTCACCGAATACTTACTTATTATTACTAATCAATAAACAATTATAAATATATGGCTTCAAGACTTATAAATGTCAGAGTTACCTTGCCAATAACGCTGCTCGATATTAGCTCCGTGTCGCCCAATTAGTTCACTATAGGAATATTCCTGGAAGAACATCACCCGTAGCTACAATATATGTTCATGTTAATAGTTATCGTAAACTTAACATTCGAATTCACCTCCAAGTATGTCTGCAAATTGAAAGTAACGTTAAATGGACTTAGGTTTCACGGAGTAATAGCATTGTGATGTCAGAAAACTGAAGAATATCCCAGGGCTTTCGATGTAATTTGAGCTAGGCATATATTTGAGCGTGAAATGCCAATGTTATGAATACTAATTGGAAGTCGACAGATAACCTACTCCTAAAAGGAATTCACACTCTCTTATGATCAATAAAGTAACATTCAAATTCGAACTGATTTTAGTGATCTGTTCTACAGCATAGTTTTGTCGCCGCAAACTATAAAATTAATGCCAAAAACATTTACAACACAAAGTAGAAAATCTAAATTGTCGTGTGCGTTTACCTCCGTGATGAAAATGACATTTTCAAAATTGTACTTCAAGTGGTATTCATACCACGAAGGTTCAAGTAAAATGGATGTCAATATATGGCTGAGTTATAGGCAGATACACTTATGGTGCAAAACATTACCTACATAAATTGTATAGAAATTTGTCTGGCTTGCGGGGGAAATAATTACTTAGCTATGCTGGATTGCAACGGATAGACCGGATGTTCTTGGCAGTGTCTGCTCCGGAAACAGTGTGATGTGAATTAGTGATAACTCGGCTTCTACAACAAAAGATGTAATTATGGATAGCCATCAACATCTAACTAAGCGCAATATGACTTCTGGCTCTAATTGATTTATTTCATATTCATCGTCCTTCGAATAACGTCCGATCACACAAATATATTTCTGAGAACATTATAAGTATACCGTTGTTTGTTTGGTAAATTGATTGCGTAACATTGAAAGCAGCAAACATTACACAATTTACTACGTTTAATGGTATTGCCGACATTGTCCTAGAACTGTTATATAACAACAAACATCAGATTGACACGAACATAGACAATTATATTTAAATTTAAATCATACATCGTTTAACAGAAAACATGCCATGATTAATGTATAACGGGGTGGTTATGCCACATTTTGGTTGTAGTTTTGGCATGTATTTGGGAAACTGGATCGTACTTCAGCGGGGCCTTGGTGAACTTGGTCGTGTCTTGGCTGCGTTTCGTTCGATCTCATGGAATCACGCTATTCTAAATATCTTTGTAAAATTTGGTCATCCCGCATTTGTTCGGCTGGGACTTTTAATTGTTTCTTTGGCTTATGTGTAGGCAATGCTCAATGAAGGTGTGTTGTCGTATAACTGATTTCTGAGCTCGGCTGGTTAGGTTGAGTTCTACCTTCCCTGTACAATTAATTTCCTCATAACTTTATTCTAAATATTGTAATACTCTTTCCTATAAGATATGTTCTGGACGTTCTGTTCTGGACGTTGAATGGGATGATCTTATTTCCTTATCGAATGTCTCAAGATCTTTAATCATTGAATTTGACAATCACATGGTTTTACTATTCCCCGTAGCTTTAAACGTGCAATCTGGGTTCTCTACGCTCAAACCCTCGAGAATTGGAATGCCATCAGGAAGTGTCGAAAGTGATAAGTATAATTATTAGATTTTCTTTACATTCCACATAAAATGAAGTGGTATCAAACAAAAACTATACAACTGATGGGAATCAAATGCAGTAATTAGTAGCAAGGTTATTGACACGACACGTAAAATATCAAATTTACCTCGGGTGTTCATGTATGTAATTTTAACAAGGACATTCAGTCGACTTTCATTTTCTGATATGCAGGTAACCAATGTGTCAAATTTGCAAGTGAAATTCTTGCTTCCCTAAATAAGGACGTAAATTTGAAGTGTAACGTTATCATAATAAAAAATTCCTTAATATCAGAAACGTAGGTTTCACATCAATAAACAATTATAAATATATGCCTTCAAGAGATATTAACAACAGCGTACCTTTGCCAGTAACGTCGATCGATGTTGGCGCCATGTTGTCCGGAAAGTATGAAATTAGTTCGGAATAGTTAGAACATCGCCCGTTCGTGTTACTAGCAATAGTAAACTTGACACTCGCATTTATGTCCAGGTCGTTCTGTCACAGATTAGAACTGGGTCCTTGCTGTATTTAGGGTGTTACAGGATAAGTAACGGGTACAATATAAGGGACCTCCTTCTGTCTGATGGTATGTGAGTTTCACCGTAGATATTATGGGAGGTTGGTAACAACAATGAATCTGCAAAATACAGTACAATAAGGTATTTATTAATAATATCAAACAACGATAAATAATCGATGTCAAGTCATCAAAAGCATTACAAAAGTTATGACTTGTGCCTCTACATCGATTGGTCAATCGCCAAAGGTAATTACCATAACAATAGAAAGATAGTAAAAGAAGGTGCGTAGAGTGTTGGGGTGCACGACGTGACATGGTCTTACAATCACTACTGTACTATGATATACCTATAACTATCACTACTATATAACCGGGGCTCGGGACGGTCGGTCACACGATGGAACGGACGCGAACCGGACACATGGTGAAAACCAAACTGTGACATATTTCCCCCCTCCGGAAAAGGTCGTCCTCGACATTACAATACGTGATCGGAAAAATCACGCAAAAGATTAGAAGAATAAAACGGTAACATCTTAGCAAACAGCTGCAATATATTTCTTTCAATGTATAAGCATACAATACATAATTTAACAGAAAAAATCAAAAATAGAGACATACAAAGGCATCTCGGAATCTTCATGTATCTTCAATCTGCGTCCCCCGTTGCGCGCCAATGTCACAGATTAGAACTGGGTCCTTGCTGTATTTAGGGTGTTACAGGATAAGTAACGGGTACAATATAAGGGACCTCCTTCTGTCTGAGGGTATGTGAGTTTCACCGTAGATATTATAGGAGGTTGGTAACAACAATGAATCTGCAAAATACAGAACAATAAGGTACATGTATTTATTAATAATATCAAACAACGATAAACAATCGATGTCAAGTCATCAAAAGCATTACAAAAGTTATGACTTGTGCCTCTACATCGATTGGTCAATCGCCAAAGGTAATTACCATAACAATAGAAAGAGAGTAAAAGAAGGTGCGTAGAGTGTTGGGGTGCACGACGTGACATGGTCTTACAATCACTACTGTACTATGATATACCTATAACTACCACTACTATATAACCGGGGCTCGGGACGGTCGGTCACACGATGGAACGGACGCGAACCGGACACATGGTGAAAACCAAACTGTGACAGTTCTACAAATTGAAAGTTACGTTAAATGGACATAGATTTCACGGAGCAACAAGATCAGAAAAATGTCGAATATCCAAGGGCATTCAATTTTATTTGAACTAGGCATACATTTGAGCGTGATATGCCAATATCATGAATATTAATTGGAAGATGATTGATAATTTACAACAAAAGCAAATTCACACTCGTTTATGATCAATGAAATAATCATTTAAATTCGAATTAACTTTACGGCTATGTGTTCTTAGGCATTGCTTCGTCGAAGCCAATAACAATATCATCTCAATACATGCCTCATAACATACCTCAATCGTAACAAAACGGTTTTTTTTCAATAGTTCATTATTGCCTCGCGCGCCATTAACCGAGGTAAAAATGATATATTTAAATTTGTACTTCAGATGTTACTCTTCCTCACGAGGGTTTAGATGAAATGGAGGTCAATTTATAGCTGGTGTATACATAGTATTGCTTATATTAGTTGTATAGAAATTTGTTGAGTATAATACTATTCAAGAATGGAATTGACAGGTCGGACATCCTTAGCATTGTCTTCTCCGGTAATAGTCTGTAGTGGATCCGTCACATGTTAGATTCTGCAACGAACGAGATTTGGTAATTGTGGACTACTATAGGCCGATCTTATTGATACGTGAGTTTTGTCTCTTATATAATTCATACCCGCAAGATTGCACAAATAGATTGCTAAACATACTGTGTTCCCTAACACTTTAAACCTATAAACACTTACACAATAGTCTACGTTTTTTTGTTGCCATTGGTACCGGAGACATTAGCCTATAAATGTTATATGACATAAAAACGTCTGTATTTGTAACAGGAACACAGTGAAACAAATATGTAGATTTATTGTCGATTCAAAGATGTCTGTAAAAACCGCCAGAATGAGAAACCTGTAATAAATCACCCGGGTTGAATGTTTGTTTACCGGTTGTGACAGAGATCTTTGAATCACCTATACAGTATTCATTGTTTAGGAAACAGTCAATTATCACCTTTTGACACAAGTATTATTCTATATTACATGACTTCACTCGTCGACTCTAGTGTGTGTCTATCAACAGCCGCCCAACAATTTATTGCTTGCTTTCAATTATAGTCCCAAATACCCCATAGCTATATTTGTACATGTGTCTAGAAATACACAAACATCCCAATGATGAAATATTTGTATTCATTTATGGTTATTATTGCAATCCTACATCCGAACATATCATTTATCATTGGCCTTTATTCGTTCAGATTGTGGGACACTCATAATGAAATATGTCTCGCACATAAACCATATATTGCCAACACAAATTGACATTAATGATGGAATTTATACAATCCTGTCAATGAAATGACGTCGTATCAATGACACCTTCCTTCATTATCTCATTCTCAAATACGTAATTCTCTTCATAGTATATTCAGGGCATTGAAGACTCATCTTTATCTGCTTTCGCTAATGCACATATTTATTTTTGTAAGAGACAAGTTAAAATGTATCGTTCTGATTCGTTCTGATTGGTTGTGTGTGGGCATTGCTCCGTGTAGTGTGTTGTAATGTTATTGTTTTCTGTGATCGGCTTATTGAGTGCTGCCTTTCCTGTCCAATTTCTACATATCGTTTTTGGCTACATTCAGACAGCGGTCATTAATGATTATGTATTAATGAGAAAACCTGTCAGACAGGTTTCCAAGCAAGGGAGTGTGCAACAATGAAATACATGCTACACCATGCCATACAAAACACGACGACGATGATATACAGGAGAGCCCTAATACCGCCTCTGACCTTCGAACCGCCCGCCATTTTGTTTTTGCTCTAGTCTCGCGAGATTTGGACTATGCGCGCGCATATCTTGAGAAAATGTTTACAAAATAGTATTTTTAGCTTGAATATTTTTTCTGAAAATACGAGGTCATAACATGTGATTTTTTATTACTTTAACAAAAATTCATAAAACTATACCATTTTCACTATTCCCAAAAAGTCGCGTAGTTGAAATACCACAGTAAGCGCTATGCGCAACGTAATCGAATATTTTTTTTACTCGTCTGCATTGTTTACGGTTTCATGAATGAAAGTCACGTGGTCGGATTAATTATTTTTAAGGTCAAACCAAAAACATCTTCGGTCAAAGTTGCTTCCGTCCTTACGGTCAGAATAGCAAATAAAAAAACTAAATTCTGTATTTCTGTAGACCATACATCGGTAGATCAGACATCACTATCGGCGATTATCTTAAAATTCATTAAGTGATCCACGCCCGTAATGGCGATGTAAAACAGTTTGTTTACAATGCAGCCAAAGTCTATTTATTAGCCATTAGAGACGGGCGTATGACATAATCAATCAGAATTAATACATGAAGAGTAAATATCACTTAACAGTGACAAATATGCTGTTTTTGCCCTAGAGTTTTCTCTTAATTCTATTTAACAATGCTCAGGCTTAATTTCATAATTGGGAGGTTTAGCTAAAGTGAATACTTTTGGCCCAATTGATCGCGCGCGCCATATCATATGAAACTTATGACGCAAACTACACAATATTTTATTGGAAAAGCATACACATGTAGTATAACGCTTTATCACACAAGTTTATTATAAGAATACGCATGCTCGCTAAACCAATCCGGATACAAGGACCGGCAGGTAGTATAGACAGTCAATATGATGCACCTTTCTGATGATAATGCACATGTAGTACCTACCATCGTTTGTTGGTTTACGTCACTTACTTTTAAGACAATACAGGAAATATACAAGCGGTGAACAACACTTTTTAAAAACATGTTGCGTGGTAAACAATAAAATCAGCTATTGTAAATTGCTTTCGAATTCTTAATTGGATGTTTACCAGGTAACATACTCTAAACTGTTTAGTTGCATATCTCATCAATGAAATTATTTAAAGCTCAATCACCATATTAATATTA
This sequence comes from Spisula subtruncata, assembly GCA_963678985.1. Lineage (NCBI taxonomy): Eukaryota > Metazoa > Mollusca > Bivalvia > Venerida > Mactridae > Spisula > Spisula subtruncata. Next base: position 39,665,659 of record OY787671.1, read on the forward strand.
CTCATTTTTATTCTACTCATCTATATTGTTAAAGTTTGTTAGAAATTGAATACCTAGTAATAAATTAGTAGGGTAATTATGTGTACAAAAGTAATGCTGCACTAAGGTAGTTGCCGCACATTGTAGTAACTTTGATACAGTATACTGATCCGAAATGGAAATAATATACCAACCAAATCTATGTGATGTAATATGTCCCATTCTATGTTGTATCAGCAATCGACTGACGGTCTCCATACAAGCTTTCTTTTAATACTATCCTAATACTTTTATCCGGTCATACATTATGTACAGTCAGAATAAACGTCAGGAATTGGTATGAATATTTATTTCAGATTGATGAGCTATGGTCAAAGCCGACCAGTGACGTATAGGCATTGTTACTGTTCCATCATACCTTTGCCGCGCTAAAGAACACTCAACCTATCGGATGGTCCTTCTGGGTCATGCTGAACATAAATAAATGTGACACTTGAAATTATAGTTGTATTATTGTTGTTTTGTAAAAAGTCCTTTTCAGGACTAAATATGCAAATAAAATCTATTCTTTGAAACCAGTTGAATATCGGTGAACATTGACCTATAAATACGTGTGGACTAAATTAAGACTTGAAATTGATGTACCAAAAGGTTACTATGTTACAGTAAAACCTCGTTATCTCGAGGGCTAATCGGGACAAGCCAAATGATCGAAATAAACCATAGCGGTGAGAAATATGTATCCAACATATCGAGAAGGTCGTAACTGCAAAATCAATATTTTGAGAAAGCAAGAAAAACTGTCTGACAATCACTCTTGTTTTCAAGCACACAAGTTTTTATAACTTTAGTTTGGTCAACATGACAAGTTCCATTTTCATGCAAATAGGCTCATAAGAATCGCCTTATGTTGTTTAAATATGCATTAGACTTATAAGGTCCTAAGTGACACTTACGACCTTCTTATTCTAAGCCAGCGACATATTTAGCAACTTCGTCGGGACTTTGAAATTTGCTCGAAATAAGCTGGGTTTTTGTAATAACAATGCTCGTCATAACGAAGTTTTACTGTACTTAGTGATAAGCGTCTGAAAATTCTCCATACAATAACATTAAATCAGAATCATGATTGATTGGCTCATACATAACTCAATCTTTTATTTATCTTGTTTGACATTATGACACTAATTTCATATGTACATGATTTATTTGATTTGTGGTATAATAGTATCTTTTCCTTCTTGTTAAATCTTTGGTAATACGTATTACAGTCGGTGCTATACGAGAAATTAGAATGTTTGCATATTGTGAGGCTTATGCAACACCAAACCGTTTCTTCGTTTAGCGTCCGAGGACGGAAAGGTTTGAGCATCTTTAGAAAGAAAAAACAATTAACCACTTATATCTTCAAAATCCACTGAGATATTGCTTTCATACTTGCCATACTTGTTTGCCATCATGTCCCTAATCCCTATGCACAAACAGATTTTCAGTGGGTTTAGTAAGTTATTATTATTAACAATGCCTGAACGCTTTATTTGTTATCCATATGATGGTGAGGATTTAAGTCGTTATGACTTGGGTTTTTTAAGTGTTTTGTTTTTTGTTTCATGATAGCTACATAGGTTTTTGAACCAGGGGAAAACGAAAAACCTATTTGGTATGGTCTTATTAGTGATAGCATTACAATAATTTCAGTGAACCTTCAAAAATAATTCATTGAAGGATGATTGCAATTAATGAAGATACCGGTGCATTGAATGCGGAAAAATAGGGTTACATGCTTGTCTTACCAAACTCCATTCTGGAAAGTAAACTACGTAAGAAATGGACCGTGACCTTTTACGAGCATAAATTTCGAACACAGCATTTTTTGCAAGTCATCCTTCTGCTGTAGTATTGACAATTGAAAAACATGTCCTAAGTAAGTAATAAGACAGTAATAAGATTTTAAGTCGCTAATAATAACCAAAGTATTCCCAGAAATTATTGCGAATTTATTAGAAGCCTGTAACTATCTTATTTGTAAGTTTAATTAAGGTTTTATATAAATTAGATAGGGTTTGTTTATAGTATGAACTGTCAATGTTTGTGATAAACGTTGTTCCGTGAAAAGAAAGTTTTTGAAATACTGGATTATATATCAAAATGACTCTGCTCTTCTAGCTGTGCCAAAACAAATGTAACATTGTTGTGTATCTTTGTGTACTAAATGATGTGTTATAAGAATGTTAAATAATTCATTTTATGCTTATATGTCATATATATAATGTAAGAGGCAGAACTTATATTGCACTTTGTTATTTAGTCTATAGTTGTCCATAATTACAGAGAAATACATTTCTTTTGCGACATGTGACAAATCTTCACTACATCATTTCCGGAGCAGACAACGTCAAGAACGTCCGGTCTGTCAATTCCATTCCATGATAGCTACGTTATCACGGAATTGCTATAAATAAATGTAATGAATGCTATACATTTATACACCAGGACTGATATTTATAAAGAATCTGAAGGGAACAATTTTCTCAAATTCTTACAATTTCCTTAAGCTAAACAGGAAAATCAAAATTATCTACGTTTTACATTGTTTTTTTAAGCGTAATGTAAAGCTCTATAATTATCATCAAGAAAATATTAGTTGTTTTTAGATTCTTGCACAATATGTGCAGTTAATTTTTGTTTTAAATATTTAAGTTTTTTCTTAAGATTCTTTGTGAATACTAGCCCAGCAATAAATATGTGTCTATTTCATTTGAGAAAATATGAGAAAATCCGACAGGGAAGGTAGCACACAACCTAACCTGCCGAGCACAGAAATCAGAAACACCACGACACAACCACCCACCACCCTGAGCAGTGCTCACAGAAACCCATGCCAAAACGGCAACAAAATGAGGCACAAAAACCCCGGGGTGTGACGTAGGTTACAACACTAAGGACAGTGACCTAACGTTATGCGACCTAAAGAGGCACAAATACGACTTGACCTAGTTAAAATATGGGCAAGGTAGGAATGGGTGGGAAATGATATTACATATTTCTAGCAACTAGAATCAGCACTGCCCACACTTAAGCCGAAGAAACAATTAAAGATCCAAGTCCCCGCCGATAAAATGCATGATGACCCACATTCACAAGGAAATTATATAATAGCGGTTATTGACGAATGAAACGCAGCCAATACTCGACCGAGTTCCCCAAGGCCCCACTGCACGGCGAACCAACCACACAAACCCGTGCCAGAACGGCGACTAAATGAGCCCTCGTGACGACAAATACCATCTAAGTACACATTGAAATAATCATATTCACCTCTGTTGTTAGCGCGTGAGACAATAATTGATGTCCGGAACTCTGTGCAACTGAAACCATCTATGTTGTCCATACATGACCATTCAAGTGACACAAGGAGTGTAACTGTAAAAATATATTTGTACCTACCGATTAGTGGAGATCCGGAGTAGGCATATTGGCAAAAACACAAAGTCTTGTTACAATTAAGGTATATATTAAGGTATGTATTAAGGTTATGATTTTAATGGCAGCGACGATGCAAAGCCTAAGAACACATCACCGTAAAGTTAATTCGAATTTAAATGATTGATTATAAAAGAGTGTAAATATGTTCTTTGTTGTAGATTATCAATCATCTTCCAATTAATATTCATGATTGGCATTTCACGATCAAATATATACCTAGCTCAAATTGCATTGCATGCTCTAGGGCAGTCTTCGTTTTTGCTACATCTCAATATCATTATTCCGTGAAATATAAGTATATACAACATAACTTTAAATTTGCAGAAAGACTTGGAGGTAAATGCGAGTGTCAAGTTTACTATTGCTAGAGACATGAACGGGCGATGTTCTACTTATTCCGAAATAATTTCATACTTTCCGGACAACGTGGCACCAACGTGGATCAACGTTACTGGCAAAGATACGCTGGTGTAAATATCTCTTGAAGGCATATATTTATAATTGTTTATTGACCAGAAACCTACATTTGTGAACTTAAGGTATATTTCAATGTGATACTCTTCCGATTTACGTTCTAGTTTGGGGAACTAACTATTTCAATTGCAAATTACACACGTTGATTACCTGCATATTAGAAAATGAAAGTCGAATGAATTTCCTTGTTAATACTACATACATGAACACCTGAGGATATACTGATAGTTCACGCGATAAAATCGCACCATTCGTTGTACAGTTTTTGTCTGATACCATTGCATTTTATATCGAGTGTAAAAGAAGATCTACAACTTATATTAATTACTCTTGACACCTCCTGATGACTTTCTTCTCTAGGAGGGTGTGAGCGTAGATAAACTAGATTTCACCCTTAATGCCACGGGGAATAGTAACACCACGTAATGATCATTGTCATATTCAATTATAGATCTGAAACCATTCGATAAGTAAATAAGATCATCCCATTCAACATTCAGTACAAACCTAAGAGGCAAGACTATTACAATATCAATAGGAAGTCATACATTTATGACATTTATTCAACCATCATTAGCTTTTGTCTGGAGAACGTTTTAATTTTTGTCATATGCCAAATTATGCGCGTATGTAGTTGTAACATGCTACAAAGAGTTCGTACACAAAAACTCGTTTGTTTAACACGACTTTAATTTTCTTGCCTTGCATTTTCATTTTGTGAAAAAGTTGTCAAGTGATTTTGCTTTGGATAATTTCACGAAATTTCTGTGCGTTCACTGTTGGTCGTAAGTAATTCTTGTTGCTGTAAAAGTGGTATTATTAAACTCGTTGAATGGGAACTAGAAGATGAATCTTTGATTAGCAGTGCCAATTAACGCCATTATCCGTATTACTCAATATATTTCTTCGAATTCCCTTATCATACAGCGAGATCACAGGTAACAGTACCATTGAAAAAGAAATTGAAAAAATGAAATTGAAAAAAATGGAAATATTTGGAAAATATGAGAACCTTAAAGTCGAGAAAAAAATCCTCGTTTTGTTTTCAATTTCAATTTTTAAATTTCTTTTCAATGTTTCTGTAACCTGTCAGCGAGATGTGCATTTTTGTTGTATAATGTATCAGATAATTCACAGACGTCAATTTCTTTAATTTATACTTTTTTCGTCATTAAGTTAATTGGTTCAGTAGTAATCCCGATATGCTGTTTTTAGTGTCAACAGAGAATTGTCCTGATTTAATTATATTAAGATCACCGATGGATATGCAATCGCATAACAGTCGCACTATTGCCATGCTTGTCATTTCGTAAAAAAGGGGATTTTCTGGGGTTTTCTAGATAGTACCAGTAAATATGTATATAATTCCCTTCTTACATCCGCTAACTATGAGTTATTTCTTGATTATAGCGATTGTGCACTTTATATGAATATATTATACAGCTTAAAGAACATCTCATTTATGTAGGAACACCAGACAATAATCAATTTTGCTCTATCTTTAACTGTTGTTAACTGATGCTCGACCAAAGCATTACACTCAGTTTGAAACTGCATTTGGTCGAGCATCAATTAAAAGCAGCTAAAGATAGAGCGAACTCGGTACTTACCGTGTATTCTTACATATACGGGATGTACTTTAGCTGGCTCAGAATAAGAAAATAGTAGGACACAAACCAAAGTCAGACAGATACGACGGCAGCGCCTAGCCAAACACGCTAGAGTCAGACATAGTTTAAGCCATTCACATCCTCAAAAAAGGGATGCTTCGAGCCAGCCTTATATGCTCACTATTTTTTTTATGAAATGTTGACCAAACTGAAGTTGAAACGGCTAGTTTTGCCATAAGTAAAGCGTAAATTGTCTTCCGTGTTTTCTCAAAATATTGATTTTGTAGTTACGACTTTCTCATTCTAAGCCAGCGATATATTGAACAGTGTGAAAGGTCCATACTATATAAAACACATCGTATCAAAGCTAATGTTACACCTTTCAATGCACATTATACTGTTTGCAGTCAACACATTACCTTCTCATCGAGAATTAGGCGTAGTATGTATTTCATAGTTGCCCCTTGGCTTGTTTTATCCCGGTGTCATGTAACGGTTGTAAGAGGTGTTATATTCGTCCGACTACGCTTAGTACGCATGCGTATGAGGCAGGAGAAATACAAACACTTCCGGTATATGATGCTGCGTGTATCGGGAGGCAGATTGGTAGGTAAAATATTGTTTGTCTTGTAATTAAATCATCAAAATGGTGCGTAAATTTATTTCAGTTTTCTGTTGGTACCAACTTGGTCAAATCGTTACAAATCTCGGACGTTCTACGCTTGACATGAAGTTAACTATCAGAGCTAGGACTTGGTGAAAAATACTGGTTGACATCAGGGCTGGTATTCACAACGCATCTTAAGTGAAAAATTTAATATTTTGACTTCAGTTAAAATATTGAGCCGCACATATTTCCCAAGAATCGAACAATAACCCAGGTTTTATGTGTGATTACTGTATGCCTTTACATAATGCTTCTCAACAATATAAATAATTGTTAAATTTGATTTTCGTGTTCAGCTGATACACTTAAGGAAAATTTGAGATTCTTAAATTTTTTAAAGTTTTTACTTAAGATGCTTGGCGAAAATCACCCCTGGCCCCGTATCTATAAACTTACCCCAGTCTCCATCTCATACTCAGAACTCACTTTTGAGGCAAACTCTTATAAAGCTGTTATCAAGTTTGATCATGGAAAATGTAGTTTGAGTATAAATATAAAAGCAATTTCATAATCAAGGAGCCAGACTACATACATCATATATCGCTGGCTTTGAATGAGAATGTCTTAACTACAAAATCAATATTCTCTCAGACAATCACCCTTTACTTATCGCAAAACAAGCCTTTTCAACTCAAGTTAGGTCAACATGACAAGTTCCGATTGTTATGAAAATAGGCTCATAAGAAGCGCGTCTTATGGTTTCGATTTCAAATATGCATTAGTCTGATAAACGGTCGTCTCATTCAATGTTATGTGTTATATCAGTAGACAGTAATCAATAAACTTAATCACGACAAAATATCTAAGTACACTATCATTACTACATTATCTCCATTGAAATTGACGACTGGAAATACTGCATACAACGGAAATGCAAATTTCTCTGTTTTTAATGGGATTTCGAAGCAATATATGGATTAATACAGACAACGATGACAAGATAACATAATGACGTTAATTGGCACAGTTTCTAAGTCATCTTATAGTTTCCACTTTGCTGGGTCAATAATACCACTTTAACGACCAACAAGAACTATTTACGACCAACAGTTGACGTAAGGAAACTTTCGTAGAATTGTCATGAACTAAAAATTTGCTATTGCTATCATAAATTACTTGCCAACTTATGTAATCACAATGTCTGAATATCCAATTATTGCTAAACAAATCAGTTTTCACTTTACGCCAAATCCTGTCCCGTGATAATAAACATTAGAGAACATACTCTATGCTCAAAACTCATACTCCGTACTCACATTGGAGTATGTTCTTAGTTACACAACGGCTGTTGTTCTTTATTACTGAATGGAAACATATTATATGCACAAGTGGCAGTATCAGTGTTTGGTCCGCAAACGATTAAATAAAATAAAATAAAAAAATATAAAAAAATGTCCGTTCTGAACTAATATACTAACGTTATCAAGGTATAAAGCGTACTATATGTCTATATGCCAAAGATTGTGGAACATTTCATCTCGTTGTTTCAACATAAAATACGGGCGCTGAAGAAAAATTGCTATACAAGTCATTCAAATAAACTATAAGATATTCATTCTTACCGAAAATCTCGTTCAATTGTATCTTATAATGGCGAAACAGCAAAACAGTGTTTCTTTCGTTATTTCGCTCAAGGTCATTTTATTTATGCACTGGTTACCCGCTGCGCTCACATTATCGTAATAATTGTTGGAAACCAAGCCTATTGTAAGATGCAATGTTCCACAATCTTTGGACATAGACATACGTGGGTGAATAAAAAAGTGCGTAGAAAAATATCCTAACTCACAAACCACAGCTTCGAATGCTTTCAAATTTTAATATAACGTGAACATAAGTATAACAAAACAATTTGTCAAATTACATTGAATTAGTCAAACGTACATGATTTTTACATTGAAACACACACATGCTGTGACCGCATACCGGAGCACGTCAGCGCCATTTGATGAACGACGTCAAACTTACACCACGTTTGTTAATACTTACGTTAACGTTTTGACTCATTTTCGCTTCTCGAGTGACCAATATGTAGGTATGTTTGGATAACCATCGTGATAATAGTTTCTGCATTATAAATTGTTTGTTTGATATAGCGTGCGTTGTCCCATAAGATTAATCTAAGTGTTTTGCTATATCCGCTGTTATATAGCACTGGTCCTCTTCGACGACGTTGCGAACCAACGTCACCAATATCGGGTGTATTTTATTTGGTTGTCAAATCCGTCGGCATACACGAAATCACTAATTCCATTTATGAATCGATGTCTGTTTATTTCAGTATTTTTATACCTGCACGTTTCAAACCATGTATTGTCTCTGATGTCGTACGCATATTCCAATTTCACGCAGATTTTGATAGCCGTCCGCGGTTCCGTAAATTCCGGTAGACCCGTTTTACGCGGGCATTGCTATATAGTGCGATTATGTTAATGTTGATTACAGCATTGTTTATCGGAGATGACGTCTGAAAATTGTACAGACTTTATAAATGGCATCATGCAGTCAGACATAGCATTTTGACGGTTTATGGAGGTCCTAAAATTGAGATATTTTAGAAAATTTAATAAAATGTGTTTCAAATTATCCGTGTGCTCCGGTATACGTAATCGCCCTTATTTAAGATATAAATATTTTTAAAACGGTTATTATCAGGTCGCTACAAATCTTTGTATGTTAAGAAAATACCAATGTATTCATTCAGCATAAATATGACGACAATAACTCTGAAAATAAAAAAGTGATGGCAAAATTCTACGAACTTTTTGATTCACCCACGTATACTACGCTTTATACCTTGATAGTGTACAGGGAGTTAGATAGACAATCGATATATATACGGTCCATGTAATGTATTAGCTCAGTGACGGATTTGTTCTTTTCTAAACACTGATACTGCCACCTATGATTATATGTGGGTTCACTTTCGTAGATAATTTGCTACTAAGTTGGTTTGAGTTATGGGGCGAAATCTACAAAAATGTTGTTGTTTTTGTTTAAGTTTGAACAAGGAATAATGAGTTTGAGTCTGAGAACATGTTTATAATCATGGGGTCTGAAGACACTGTTGAAGAATGGTTGGACAATAACGGCATGCTTTGTGTAAATAGTCATAATCATTGGTGAGAAAATTTCTCCTTAACGTTTTAATAATCGTTAAAATCCTTATTACGAGCAAGCTGTTTAGATGACACCATCGTTAGCTTGAAACGCTATAATAATTGGGGCAAAACATGGTTGCTACCCTTTCCCAATCCAGAACATTCCAAAAGCTATTTTTATTGATGATGGAGTTTGATGGAGTCGGAAGACCATGCATGTAATTTCAACTCAAGTACTTCTGGGTTATAATGAAACGTGACTTGTTTTTTTTTATTTCTTTATGAAATTGGGTCATCCTACATTTTGCGGTGGGTTCTTGTGCTTTTAATCATTTTGTTGAGTTGTTTGTGGGAATCGTCCCGTGCAGTTGTGTTTTACTATTTTCTGTGTTCGGCTGGGTAGTTGAGTGCTGCCTTCCCAGTCCGATTTCCTCACATCGTTTTTGCATTTCTTCACACGCGGATGGTATATCCGTAGCCAACATTGCGGAAGAATACACAATATATCAGAACTTGGACAGCTCCAGAATTAGTATGTTCGATCCACTGGGTAGCTAACAGGGATTGTAAAAATAATTTCAGATATTGACAACATGTTGTTTTCGATAATTCGCTAGCTTAGAACTACTTACGATTTAACAAGACTAATATATATTTGAAATCTGCATCATATCGGTCTTCTTATGAATCTTTTTCATGAAAATCTGAAATTGTCATGGTGATCAAATAGAAGTTGAAAAAGCTTATTTTACCATAAGTGAAGAATAATTTTCAAACAGCTTCTACTTGTTTTTCAAAATACGGATTTTTACTTACAACCTTCTCATGCTAAGCCAGAGAATTATACCAGAATCTAAAACATTTTGGGTATGGTACTTGAATTGTTTGTAATTGACATTCCGACAACATAAAACCACAGGTCTGCGAATTATATCACAAACAACAGTTTTTACTTCCCAAAATGCTCTCAAATTCAATACAAAAAAACTTGTTCGGCGATGGGTGATAATTTTGGGAAGTCAAAGGCCTGTAATAAAACCAAAGACAACAAAGAACTTGCTATTTCCCAACGGGTTGTAAATCCAACGATGTCACTTCGTGTCTTTAATATCTAATGATAGTTAAGTAATGCTTTGGTCCCACTGAGCACTTTTTAGCCTGGGTGATGTAGAGCCTACTCTAGATTTAAATAAATTGAATTAGCTTATGGAGTCATCGGGAACAGGGACACTCTGAAATTTGCTAAAGATTATCCGAAGCTTCCCCCAAGATCGCGAGGAACCTTTTCACGGCTGATACAAAAACGTCTCATTGGGACCAAGAAATAAATACAAAATTAATGTACATTGACAACATTCAACTGATGAATAAGAATATTGTAAGGTCTTGACACATTCGCGCTGCGTGTTGCAGTTATCCATTTTTTTGTTCATATAGAATCATAAAAACATAATTAATGACATCCAACTGGTTAATGGTAACTGTCAACTATTCCTTTTGGGGGAAAAACACTATTGTGGTTGATATATGACTGTGCGAACTTAAAATTCCATCACTTGATCAATATACACACTTGGGATTGACATAAAATAAAGATTTGCACAAGGAAGTGGTCGTTTCAAAAGTTGAATCACGGTTATCAATGATATACGAGTGAACAATAAAATATTGCGTGGTCGCCCTTTTATCTTCTTAGTTATTTTTTTAACTACTGCTGAGATATTTTAGTTTCATGTAGTATGAATAATCAGATATAAAATGTCACTGTTCTAGTCAGTATTTTAGAGATCTACAGGAATAAAAAAATAATCAACTGAAAACTGTGAACATTTTATGTTTAAAGTTTTTATTTTTGATTTTGCTTGGTCGATTTTACCAAATATGCTAAGCGCTTTGTCCTGTATATATGTTACAATATTTCGCCTAGAAGTATTGGTTTAGTATGGCCAATCAGAAATCAAACTGACATCTGATTAACCAAAATATTCATGAAGCAACATCTGATTAACCAAAATATTCATGAAGCACACCGGGGAAAGTAAAAAAAAGAAATCAGGAAATTATACAGGGATATTGCTTTTTTCTGTGTTCGGCTGGTTAACATAAGTGATGGCATCCCTGTCCACTCCGTCATACCGTTGAAAATAAAACGTAGTTCGATATTATTAAAAAGCTCCATTTATAACAACTCCTTATTCTTAGTCTGAATGCCTTTCTGAAATTGATTAAAACGACCAAATATATCACATTTTCATCATTACCTGGGATATTCATGAAATATTTTACACTAGTAGCTTAGATAAAAATAAACCACGTGAAGAAAATCTACTTTCTGTTCTGTTTTGTTCTGTTTTAAATATTTTGACTATTACTGGAACCGTGCTGCAATTCAATACAAGACAGAACTTAAAGGTCATCTGAAATTGTGATTAAAAAACTACGTTGAAATAAGAGGACCTTACGATAGAGAATAGATCAGGAACATATCGATCACATTGACACGATTAACGAACTAACAAGGTTGTCGTAATAAACCGATTAAGTGATCCGATAATTCAAACAAATAAGGTTTCTTCGATTACAGCATTAAAATTGATGACATTAACATTGTATAATGTCGCGTTCGTCACGTGTTTGAAACAGATGTTGAAACAGTACATTAACATGCGACAATATATCGCTGGCTAAGAATGAGAAGGTCGAAAGTACACAAACGATATTTTGAGAAAACGAAAAGCTGTCATAAAATTACACTTAGAATAAAAGAAAAAAATGCAATTTCAGTTTGGTAAGTTTTTAATGAAAATAGGCTCATAATGAGCACCTTGTGATGCTGAATTTGAATATATATCAAACTTATAAGGTCGTGCGTACTTCTAAGCCAGAGATAAATTTGAATGATAGATCTTGTTAGTATTATTTCATTATTTATTGCAGGATAACTGAATAGATAGGTCAACTTCTCAATAAAATGAATCGGTACAATCTCGAAGCAAGTGATACATGACTTTCTTGAACCATCATTTACGAATACTGGCACAAGTAAATCAAATAATCAGTCACTGTGATTGGAAACAATACAAAATGTCTTTCTTTGTGAATGATCACCGAAAACTGGTATAAGTTCAATTTCTAGGAATACAATAGATAATTAATACTTGAACACTGATTCAGCCATTATGCGCTCAGCTAAACAAAGATATGAGGATATCAGTCAGGGAAGGCAGCACCCAACTTAACCAGCGGAGCACAGACAAGAGTAACAACACAACTACGCGGAGCAATGCCCACACATAAGTTCAGATGAGTCGTTCAAAGTTACGCATACCAGGAAACTTATATTGCTAGTCGTAATGTACATGCGTTCAGACACTTGGAACAGTTACAGTGTTAATGCAACAATGTCACGTAAAACGTAAAATTATTGAAATCAGACATAGACTATACTACATTCCAATACTTTACGTTATTATAGGATCTGACCACACACTGTTCACGTGAACTTTACATCATCCAATTAGATGGCAGCTTTCACAAATGAGAAAGTACTGGAACAGTGAGAGTGGTGTTTTTAAACCCTTCGAGTTTTATTTAGAGATTTAAGCAAGACTGACTTCAATGCTCACTCTCTAAACATAAACAGTAAACATGCACTGTTGAGGTCATTTAAACGTGAACTCTATAAGAATGATGTCAGATCCAAAACAGTGCATGTAAGGATCTGATTTTAATGAGCTTGCGTCACACTTAGTCACATAAGTTGTGCAAAAATTGCGTGTATTCCAGTATTATATCAGCTTCATTATGAACAAACATAAATGTTGATGGCATGAGATAAATTATGATGTCGACCTATGCAAGAATAACATGCAATGACTTAATTAATGATATAAGCACGGAATCTGGGCACTGTTTTATCAAAGCACTTACGGAAATCGTAAACTTACGTTCAAATTTAAATTCTTAATAATTCGTAATCGACTACAAACTGGGGCCAGATATTGTTTTTAGGAGTTTCTAAGCTGAATATTCATTAGTATTGCAGCACCGTTTACTTCACTTTGCAGATGTAAACGTATCATAAAGACTTTAAATTTGACCGTAAGTTTAGGATTTGCGTAAATGCCTTGATAAAACAGTGCCCAGGTGCTCAAGTGTGTGACTTAATTAAATGCCAGCCTACTGATTGTTAGGTCAGATTGAAATCCCTGATAATTACAAATGTATGTAAATACTGTATACTAGTAGTAGAATATAGGTATACAGGGTGTCCAAAAACGAGGACCGATGATAAAATTGTGAACAAAAGTGTCTAGCATTGGCTATGTCAGTCAAACAAACAACCACACAATATAGGAACTTTTTCTATTACCACATTAAGGTTCAAACCTTGAGGTAGTGGACGAAACCTTGAACGTAGTCAATATAAATGTCATCTACTCTACATGTATGCTTTATCATTATCCAGCCGACATAGCCCAGTCGGTAGAGCACGAGACTAGTCGTCACTACTAATCTCGTGGTTATGGGTTCGAATCCCGGACTGGCCAATTAAAATTATTAATAGTTTAGTTAATTGGTGAAAAATTGCATCTGACAACCAAAGGCCATAGAATATATATATAGAGAGTATTTCCATTCGGAATTTAAATCTGACGATGTCGCTTCGTTATTTACATTGAGGATCTTGAATAAGTGGCCATTCCTTGCCATTTTTATTAAACGAGTTGACCAAACAATTTCACGCGAAGCTCCGTCTTGTATCGTATTGTTTTGTCAACGATTTTAATAAAAATGACAAGGCATGAGCATGCATGTAAGATTATATTTGTCATATAGCCTTAGTAAGCATTAAATATCTTTGAAAAAAAATGTATGTTGCATAGGCTCATGAGGTTTCCAAACAAAATTTAGTGTTACGTTGAATATGACGCACAGACGTCGTAGGTCGACCAATTCATACAAATGTAGATTGGTAAACGTCGCTTCAAACTAATTTGCATATTCGTGTAACGGGATGGGAGTGCATTACGATATTTCAGGCGCGGCTTTAACGCACTCCCACACCACAGGTTATGTGATGAACATCATTGTGAACGCACAAAAGTAAAATCATTGGTTACATTCATCAGCAACGTTTATAAGTTGTGCATTGCCTTAGCAAAGTGCTACGTAGCGCTTTCCATGGGAGGCAATAGCTGTATTTTGCATTTAATTGATTGGGAGGTAACTGAATGAAGTTGCTTGGTAGCGCTTTGCTTATGAAACGAACACATGGTCTTGACAAATATGCGTTCTGCGTGGTTTGCAGTACCGATGCTTTTGTTCATAGAACATTAAAATTAGACAATTATTGACATCCTACCGGTTAATGCTAACTGTCAACTATTCCTATCGGAGGAAAAACTATTACGGTTAAAATATGACCATGCGAACATAAAATCCCATCGCTTGATCAATGTACATAGACAAATTCACCAGTAAATTAGAATCTTGTGAGGTCTTGACAACTTTGTGCTGCATGTTGCAGTTTTCAGGAGATTTGGATCATACAAAATCATAAAAGCATAATTAATGACATCCTACTGATTAATGCTAACTGTCAACTCAATTTGAGAAAAAACTATAGCGGTTGATAAATGTCTGTGAGAAAAATGTATTCCGTACCTTGATCAATATACCAGCAGGGGGCGGTTACCATGGCTGTACCTGACTGCAAGCTCCTGGAAATTATGATAGTATGTACCGTAATTACTTAGTGGTAAAAGTTTGATAAATTTCTAAAATAAAAAAAAATTGTCATTTGTTATAAAATGTAATTACTTTATTTATACAGAACTGTCTCTAACCTAAATAATTCGTCAATTATATAAATCAGCCGTGTTCAATTTGAACCACAGTTAACGATCTGCAAGAATACGATGTTTATTATTTTGACACGTAAATGTTCCTATTGCCAGGGAATGTTTTAAGTTCAAGATACAATTATCCAACCAAAGTCCTCGCATCAATTTGAACACTCATTCAATTTGAGATTAAACTGAACTTATAATTATAAGAATAATTGAACACAGAAAATATCACTGAACGCAGATTCCTCAGCAGGATCAAGGATCATACGGGAAAGGAAGGTCCCCTCAGGAAAATTATATGGGTTGACGTATAGGAACTAAAAGTAATTTAGAAATACAAGTAATTCATGATACTACGTGTAGTATGCTTCCTGTATGTAAATGTTGAAGATTTTATGTTTTTATGAAAAAAAATAGTTGACTACGAAGATGCTTTGTGAATGCAACCCTTGTTGACAACCCTGTATCGCTAGCTTAGAATGAGAAGGTCGTTATTTGAGGAAACAAGCAACAACTATCGGAAAATTACTTATGGGAAAACAAGCTTTTTCCAGTTCTGTTTGGTCGAGAAGTTCCGATTTTCATGACAATAGGCTCATAATAAGCGCCTTATTATGCAGATTTCACATATATATGCATTTTATCAGTCGTATAATGTCGTAAGTACATCTGACCTTCTCATTCTAAGACAGTGATATTATCTTAACAGTATTGTAAATAGCGCAAAGCACTATACAAATAGTATAATTTATAAATATTGTCTTCCTTCTATGTGGGCGTTCTTTTATCCATCTTTCTTAAGCACAGCTGGGATATTTATGTTTAGGGTCGATTGTAAGTATCAGTTAACTATGGAAAAGCAGATATAACAATGTCTGTGACCTAATCAGCACACATAAACAGAGACAGACGACAATAAAACATCACAGGAAACACCAAGAGAAACACAATATTTATGACGCAACTCAGTGTCAAAGACATCTTCGGTCAGGGTGCTCCAAGTCATAATGTACATCCGTTGAAGCCATTTGCAATCGTGCTCGGTTGTATTAGTTCACCTTTTGTTAGTAACCTGACCGGATGTTCACTAGGGAAGATACGTGGGTATACTTTTATGCACTTAAAAGGTATACTCTTAACATAGGAACATATCTGAAATAATCACGACACGAGACGAACGTGCGATGTCAATAACGAGCGTCCAGGACAGTATGATAGATACGCAAAAAACAGTAAACTGTTAATGAGTGTTGATTATGACTTCATGTATGTTATTTACAATGTTATTGAAGGCAATATACAATGTTTAACATTGTAACACAGCTATAAGCTTTACCTAATAGTATGCACGTGCACCTAATGGAAACGAATATACGCTTGAATTACAGTTTGGTCTAGTAGTTTAAAAGCTACCATATTTTGTAGACTATTGGTTCCTTAAATAATCGCTCACAATAATAAATAAGTATCTGTGTTTTATTTATCACTTGTTCTGATTTTTACATTATTATGGTCTAAGCTTATACTTTGCACATTCTTTATATGATTTCAGGGTGTGTACATTATGGACCTGTATCTGTTCAGTTATGCTTTTCGTATCCGATTTGTTATCAATTTCATTCATTTGTTATAAAGAGAACTTCGCTGAGTACGAATATAAGTCGTTCCTTTTCTCATGAAGTAACGTTCCTATTGTCATTCGTGCGTTCCTTAAATACAATGATACAACTCTACCCTACCCCGAACTTTTATTCAAGTTTAGATTAAACTGTCTGTATAATTATTAAAATAATGTGACATAGAAAATATCGCTGAAAAACACATTCCACAGCATGAATAACAATCATTGAGAATGACAAAAATCCTTCGGAGTTATTATATGGGTTGCTTTAATGGGAAATTAGAAGTCATTAAAGAATATATCACAGTTATAGGTCGGAGAAAGCGATCGATTCCCGTACATAACGTAAATAAATGTCGAAACTTTTATTTCATCTTCCCACACATAGCAAGAAGAGGGATTCTTTCTAATTCTCAAAATGTTTAACACATACGTAAACACTTAACTTTTGCTCCTATTAACGCTGCATTATATGATATTGTATATGTTAATGTACACAACTTAATGGCTTGTGTATGGTTTACATGGATTTATTTATTCATTTATTTTACATGTGTATGCTGTTTGGAAAGTGGTCTCTTACAGTTTCGCATACCGGACAACCAACGAACTATCTCATGACGTTGGCTTAGAAGGAGAAGGTGGTTAGTACGTATATTTAAAATCAGCATCTTATGAGCCTATTTTCATAAAAATAGGAATTTGTTATGTTGACCTAACTAAAGTTGAAAGAGTCAAAAGTAAAGAGTAAATTTCTGACAGTTTTCTTGTTTTCTCAAACTATCGATTGTGATTATGACCTTCTCATTCTTAGGCAGCGATATGTCTGTATGATACCGCCTTCTCATGGAATTAATTAATTGGCTCATATAAGCCTACAAATCATTCTTGCTATAAAATGCTACACGTGGCACGAAACATAATTATTGATCGACAGTATCCTTTATGCGAAACAATATTGAAACCATAGAATACTTCAGTAAAAGCTCAGTTATTAGCACTTTTTGTATGTGTTCTTGTTAATCAAGGTTTGAAATAACCAAGAAACGCCAACTATCTCGATTTTGTCACGGTTGACACTTGAAACATAACTTCCATAGTTTAATCCAATTTTTAAAAGCATTTTTGACATTCTCGAAATCTGGTGGCAACTGAAAAAGTGTCATGTCTGTTAAATTGAGTAGATGCTTTCAAATTTCAATTGACAGTTCTACGTATCAAGTTTGAAAAACACTGTATTACTACACTTTAATATAAAAAAACTTCTGTTTTGCTTTTATAAAATCTTATATGGTTGCAAAAAGTTAGGAATCCGTCCACAGCATCAACTTGCCATGAATGAAATATATTTGTACCAGAGATACCACTGACTTCAGCCTAGATAACATATACCCTACCAAGCATCTGTTGCCTTTGATTATCTAATTATATAACATTTATCTACTTTTTCTAATTTACTTCCTTCTAGACTTAAATGAAAATTTTCGTCTCTTAAGTGTGCTAAATAAAACTTTTTATGTCCAAAAATATAACAAATTGTACGTGTATGACCTCCTTCCATTGATATCATTCCAGGACAGTATCCATCGTTAGATGCTGCCAGTTCAAACGACTACACGCAATATCCGATGTATCATTAGCACTGTTGTTCCACTTTAGGAATTCCGTTACCATATAAAAGACAGGAAACAATCAATTAGGCCTACTTCTTGTGCCTCGCCAATGTGTTTTATATCTTCATTTACAGGAACAATACCATTGACACATTTCGGAAACAAAGTTCAAATACAAATTGAGCACTGGTTTCTCAGAGACTGTGTCTAGTGCATTTGCACCTTATTTTCTCAGACCCACTGGCAGTGTTATTGCCTTTAGTTAATAAACTTAAACAATTTTGAAACTTACATTCACATTATCTTTCTGATACATCATGCTTAATATCGGTAGTTGGGTTGTCATTCAACGAAGTGACATCACGTCAATAAATCGCTATAGATTAAATATCCTATGTTTCGTGGTATGCATATAATATCCCCATAGCATTGACGTTCATGTCCTAGAAATATTTGAAGAAATATAATTATTACTGATGTCTTGTCTTGTTTTCAAAGCAAATTACATTTCGTATTTGATTTGTTACCTTATAAGTGATGTCAAATTGACATGGTATTGGTTTAAGCTGTTGCAAAAATTATAATTATTCGTATGATACAATACCATAGTGTCGTCTTTATCCAGGTAACTGATGTGCCATATTGTCTATTGACAAGGATTAAAGAAACAAATAATGTTTATTCATATTCAATAGAGCAGATGTAACATTATACTCTATTAAAGTCCATCAGTTCATATTCAATTTGCAATATATTAAATTATATAGTATTTGATTTGTAATCGTGTGTAATGTACTGTTTGAACCTATGCCCTTACAATTTATCATTTCAGTATCTTTTTTGACAGCCAGTCACATGTTTAAAGTGCGTGTAGTCCAAAGTATCACAGCCAGTAAGTCTGTACGTACGAGTATATATCACTTTGACATTTGTATTATTAAATATAGAGAAGTCAGTGCCAGTCTTAGTGTTTTACATTTTGATGTCAGATGTTTAGAAAATGTTCGATATTCTGTGGGGGTTTCTAGGTTAGAAACCACCAAATAGATTTGCTCTATAGCTCAATGTAAATTGGCCATAGTAGGCCCAAATTTTCAACTTTTTTTAGTCTATGGCCACCTGGACCACATATATCATTGTAAAGAGGGGCAGTTAAGCTTCAAAATAATGCAATAAAAAAGGGGGGTCATGTATCTTCTAAGAAAGTTTTTGTCCTTCAAACACGGTCTATCCGTTTTTACGCATGTCCGGATTTATAAGTTCTGGGTTTTACCCTAGTCTACTTTCACTTTGGTATCAAGAACAAAGTAGAGGAATAATACAAATATTACAGTTTTACTACACCACATGCATATTTACCAACCATTTAAACTCAATTTCATCATTCAACTCCACATTTGTCAAGAAATATCTCCATTTACAGGCAAACCAAAGTTTTTTTAAGTACTACTTGAGTGTATCACCACTTGGTCCGCGGAGGCATTTAGTGGTTCTTTACCTTCTAAGCATTATAATGGAATTTAGACAGGTCATAAATTGTTTGAAACTGTCTGACTTGGTTTAGGAGACAAGAATAACTTTTTTGATTTAAATGTATATACTTTGTTTCATTGTTGGTACAGCTCGGCTATTTTGACCTGAGTCTGACCTTTATTCAAGAATATATTACAAGGTTCTTGCTTTGAATATATCAATTTTCCGCTAGCAAATCGTGCAATATCGGCATTTAAGATTAGTGTTTGTATTACATCTCGAGCGTCTTCGTGATACTCATCGATTATGAAAACATACAATCGGTGTTGTAAACTTTGGCGATATCTCGACCGTTAAATTATGGAAATCAATAGGTTAGGCTCATGTCAATGTGGACAAGCTATATAGCTAGTTTGTGATAGAAAAAAATCGTGTTTTTTAAAGATTTCTGAAAATCTATTCATCAGATTTGGGTAAAAAATTACACAGAACTACAATAACTTCCTACCTAGTCTCATTTTGAATTTCATAATTTTTAGTCAACAATTAAAAGACATTTGCTCTTTATTACATATTGAAATTACATGCATATTTACTGTTTAATGCAGGGAGGTAATATGGTATTCCATTGATGATTTGCACCGTTACAATCCGTGATCAGCGAAATTGAGATTGCTGTTATAAAGACAAGACTTAGGAGGCCCTTGTGATTCGGTTTATTTAGGTGTGTCGTTTGTAAACAATGTACAGCAATAACAGGTACACTGAGCGGCAATGAAAACGCAACACTTTTTAAACTTGAATATTTCCGTAATCTGATAACTAATAAACTTGAAATTGTGTATGCTCACTTCGATATATATTATCCACAGAATTCAGCTTTTTCCGTGAAAATATTTCAAGAATCACTCGGCCATAGCGGAATAGCCTTAAACCGTGTTTTCCCGCGTGCTGATACGTGGCTAGAGATTTACTCGCATATTGTACAATCATTTTGAAGAATATGGATGGATTAATCGGAAAAACAAAATAACTAGAAGAAAACATGGTGAATAAGTCAAAGGAAGACTTCGAAAGATCGGTCGTAATGCTCAATTGTGGGGTATCCGTACTACAATTCAAAGTTTTGTTCATTTAGATTACCGAAGTCATTATTTCATTTATTTAACACAAGTTTGAATACATATACACCTGCTAAAAAAACTAAAAATGCATTAAAAACCATAGGATGTAAGAAAAATGTTTAAGTCAAGTGCGATAACTCTTGGATAATTATACTCACTTTTTTTTAGATAAATCACTAAACGTTTACACTAAATTGTATCACGGGATATTACTGAAGTAGTCTACATGCTCAAGTTTTGATGTTCATTAATATTTAGACGTAAATTGTGTTTTGAAAATTAAGCATGCAATTCAAAAGCGCATTTTTTTTCCATTGAGTGCAATAATCCTTCTTAAAAGAATACCTGTAGCGTTCATGCAATTTATTTCCAGTTACAAATGGTGATACTTTCACCATCCTTGGGACAAAAATATAATACAATTTTATTAATCTCAAAACGAGCAGTTTCGAATATGCGTTTAGAGGCGCAAGATTCGAAGCAGTGTTATAAAGAAACTGGCAAATTTTGTATGCTCACTTCGATATATATTATCCACAGAATTCAGCTTTTTCCGTGAAAATACTTCAAGAATCACTCGTCCATAGCGGAATAGCCTTAAACCGCATTTTCCCGCATGCTGATACGTGGCTAGAGATTTACTCGCATATTGTGCAAGTATTTTGAAGAATATGGATGGATTAAGCGGAAAACAAAATAACTAGAAGAAAACGTGGTGAATAAGCCGAAGGAAGACTTCGAAAGATCGGTCGTAATGCTCAATTGTGGGATATCCGTACTACAATGCTAAGTTTCTTTAATTTAGATTACCGAAGTCATTATTTCATTTATTTAACCCAAGTTTGAATACATATACACCTGTTAAGAAAACTAAAAATGCATTAAAAATCAAAGGATGTAAGAAAATGTTTAAGTCAAGTGCGATAACTCTTGGATAATTATACTCACTTTTTTTTAGATAAATCACCAAACGTTTACACTAAATTGTATCACGGGATATTACTGAAGCAGTGTTATAAAGAAACTGGCAAATGAATTATTCAATCATTTTATTACTCCAAGAGTATCTCCCTTTGACCATAAATCATACACCATGGCTATAATAGACAAGGTTTTTATTATTTTAGTGGTTTTGTGCGAAATAGTGTAAAGGCACTTAAAAAGTACCTGAATTTTATATAGCCCTTCTGGAACAACGGCACAGCATCCCACTAGCATTCAATGAACGTTTCATACGATTAATACGCCGTATATGCACACGATGGATCGCTCCTGTCGGTTGTTTTAAAAGAATAAAAATGCGACTTTCTGTTTGATACTGACCCCAAAACAACTGGTAAAAAACTATGTTGCTAAACAACTTTTTCTGATTCGAAGTGATATGCATGTGTCACTTGCATATATCTATTTTATGACAAAATTTCGCGATGCTTACATACTTATCAAATAGGTTATGATGTACTATGTAAGTGTTGCGTTTTCATTGCAGCTCAGTGTACTTTGTAATATTCACAGACGGGCCTCGCATGTGTTAAATTAAGTAGGTTGCAAATACGTAAATATACCGTTATGCGTATCACGTGACCGTAAATTGGCTGTTGCAAGTATCAAGTCTTCTAACTTGATTTTTCATACAAAACTACAAAAATGTTACACAGAACTTATGAACAAAACGTTTTTAACTCATTTTTTATCTTGCTGAAATTTCAGTGTGTATTAGGTAGATATATTTCATTTATTCGTGCAAAATTTCATACTTGTAGGTGTAGTAATTACAGAGAAATATTTTTTAAAAAACACGATTTTTTTCTATCGCAAACTAGCTATATGACCGTGTGATTGTTTTCATCTTTAGACGTTTTTTCCGTAAGATATCTATGCTTTTCATCTTTGATGTGAAGGGTTATATTGCTTTGCATATGTCGACCGGCCTGTTGGTTGGTCGGTTAGTCGGTAGACCAAATGGTTTCCGTTCAATAACTCAAGAACACTTTGCGAAAACATCTACAAACAAATATCAGTATCAAATTAATTTTCCTAGAAACAGTTCATCAACAGCAGCATTATCGGAATCTTTCTTACAATACTACGTATATAATCTGGAATTATTATTCCGTAAACAACAGAGATGTTCCAATTGTAAAAAAAAGAAGATAAATCAAATTGTTCAGAGATATACATTCAGAATGCAATATTTATTTCTTCATTATAAACAAAAGGGTCATGATCGACCTATATCACTCTACCGATATTCTGTGGAGAGTTACAAACATCTTAATGGAATTTAGACATGTCACAAAGTGTCCAAATATGTCTGACTTGTTTTATGAGATAAGACCGATTTTCTCTGATGTTTATAGAAAAATGTATTTACTTTGCCCCATTGTTGGTATGGTCGCGTGCTTATTTTCATCCTAGTACATTTTTACCGTTAGATTTTATTTATTATGCTTCAAATCTTTGATGAGGGGGTTATATTGTTTTGCGTATGTCAGTCGGCCTGTTGGTTAGTCTGTCGGTCGGTAGACAAAATGGTTTCCGTTCAATAACTCAAGAACGCTTCGCCAAAAAATCTTCAAACTTGACATGACGGTTGGCAAAAACAACAGATGACCCCTATTGTAAGATTGCAAGACTAATTCGTTTCAAACTGTTGTAGTAATTATATTCACTGTCCGAATCCAGTCACCCGGGCCTGTAAATCTTCGTTATAATACACACGTCAAATACCAGACACTTAAATATAGATGCAAAAATGACGTGATTTCTCAATAAACAGCAGTAAAGAAGATTCTCACATGATGAAAATGCGATGAAACTCCTAGCATCCAATCCTTTCCAATCCAAGACTGGCAAACATTCCAAATGAAACTTTCAGAATATATTTAATCAGACTGTCGATTTCCAGGGAACAAAACCCACATTTTAGTAATATGCAATAGGGTTAAGTACTAACTATAACAATTCAACGTAATGGAAATCCCATTTGATAGCACAATTGTTTTTTTACTCCGTTTCATTATTAATGTTTAAGATTTTTAAGTTTATACCAGATATATTTTTACGACGCAATGTGTCATTTAATTCAATCCGAGAATTCTCATGGTATTGTTTAATCCTTGTTTGATTCATTTACTAATATATACATAATTATTTATTCCAAAAGCAAATTGTGTCAATGCGGATGAAAAACTGAATAGACAGCATGTGGGAAAGACATGAATGGAAATGCGAGACAAAACAGTTTATACATTTATATACTTTTTCAGAAGACGTTTATACATTTATATACTTTTTCAGAAGACGTTTATACATTTATATACTTTTTCAGAATACGTTTATGTATCAGTCTCCTTCCTCATTTCGTAGTACAAGTTCGTGAGCATTTAGTGTAACCCAACCCGACTAACCAATTAATTCAGACTGCACATTCGTGTGAAAGAAGGAATCCAACAATTTCATCTCTAGTTGAGTGAGAAATAATCGAGTGATCCGGTCGAGGACATTACTCAATCGACCACCATGCCATGAAGACACATCTGTCGATTATAAAATGGTAGCAAAATCATAAAACAGTATAATGATTTAGCTGACAAGTACGGATCAGGCGCCTTATTCACCAACGTTATAAGTCGAAAACTCAGACTTAGACTATATATTGCCAAATGTTCTATTCGCTCTCATGTTGTTATAAATGAACCAATTTTGATATAAATTAGTATACATGTTCAAAGGGTAACACACAATTATCAGATAGAATTGCACATGGTTAAATTTAAATTCAACGAAATGGCAGTGTTTGTATATGTTGTCAATTTTAAGTCTAAGTCGGAGTTTTAGACTTACACCGTTGGTGAATAAGGCCCCTGAACTTCTTATTAGTCAGGTCATTTATACATATAATTAGATTTTATCACCATCATGTCCCAAACTATTGTTCTGAAATTCGATGCCATGAACACTTAATCTCAAAAATTGATTATATGATGTAATCATGAAAAACATTTAGTACTTGTTACGGTGACATCAAATAACGTCAGACAAAACGCTCTCAATATGGACTCTACAAAAACATCTGTAAATTCCTCTAAACTCAAGATATTGACAAAATGTCTTTTGCATTTTGCTTCATTATTCTTCAAAACTATGAAAAGTCTCAAAATTAATATTCTTGTCAAAATAGCAGTTTTTTACGCAGACTGGATCATGTATTACTTTGTGTCACTGTCATGACATAATAGCTGAGCTTATTCTTATTTATTGTAGGCCGATCAAGTTTATTTAACACTGATATCAATCACTCTCGATGTATAATTCCTATTATATCACATGGCTTTCCTTGTATTCAGGTTAGTATAGCCAGTACGAATAAAGCTATAGGTACCACATGTAGTATAAACAATTGAGTTTTTCCAATAAATCCATGCGTATTTTGCGGGGGTTTTTGTTTCATATGATAATTATAAAGAATCTATCACTCGTTGTCAATTGATATATTTATATTAAACTCGTCCAGTCCTATTATCCATCAACATAAGGTTATGAGAGAATCTACATGTACTCTCACTTTCGCAAGAGATTAACCAGTACCAATTACATTGCGTATTTAGACGGGAGTGGCGGGAAATCTATGACACGTGTCGTTAGAGGAAAAGCAAACTCTAAATAACTTTTTCCAGGGATTGGTGGCAGACAGACGAATGGAAGATGGACAGACGACAGGACGAGACGAGTATTGTTGGGAGTTTATTTCCTGTTCTGATCATCATGATCATTACACATACCCACAGTTTCAAACCACATTACTACAACTGGCACATAACCTTAACTTCAAAATATCGCTCCTGTGGTATGGTTGAATACGGACGGACAAACAAGGGCTAAGTGGTACTTGGGTGGGGGCACAAAACCGGTTGTCATTTGTAGAGGACACGTGTACAATAATAATTCATTATATAATGTAATAATTCATTTTAGTTCGATAAGCGCTTATAACACCCCTATTGTGATTACTATTATCTAAGTTACTAGTATGCGCCTGTATTCTGTAATTAAGTCAACGTTTTTTAAACTTTGCCAGAATTGGATAAAAACAACGATATTATCAGGACATGTATGATCTTGAATTAGTATTCCGCAAATTACAGAGATGTTCCATTTTTAATAAAGGAGATAAATCCAATTTCACATAGATACACGTTTAGAATACAAAATGAATATGTCATCAAGATAGTCATGATCGCCTATATTGCTCAACCGAATGCATTAAAACAACTCTCCCTCTCCCTGAACTCTAATTCGAGCTTAGATAAAACTGACTGTATAATTATTCGAATAATTTAATTACAAAATATCACTGAACGTGAATTCCAAAGCATAATCAACAATTGTTCGAGAATACAAAAATACTGCGCCGTGATTATATGGGTTGCAGTGGAGAATTAGAAGTCATTAAGAAATATATCACAGTAGTAGGTCGGAAGAAGCAATTGATTCCCGTACGTAATGTTAATAATATCGAATGTTTTATTTCCCATTCCCACACATAGCAAGTTAAGGTGTGTTTTGTAGCTACAAATTGCGTATTTAAACTATATACAATGTATTAAACATAACCACTTTACTTTTGCTCGCCACAACGCTGCCTTTTATGATATTCTGTATGATAGTGTGCTAAACATAATTGCTTGCTTGTGTATGATTTATAGGTGTATGCTTTTGGACAGAGGTTTTTTACAGTCACAACATACCAGATATCATGGAAATAATTCGTTATAAATTGACTCATGTAAACCCTACAATTCTTGATATACATGTATATGATGCTACACGTCACACGGCACATATTACTCGAAAGCATCCATTATACGAAGTAATATTGAAACCATAGAATGTTCTTATTAGCGCTATTTTCGTGTGATCTTGTAATGCAATTTTATGATCAGCCCAAAAACGTCAAATATCTCGAGTTTGACACCATCGATGCTTGAAGCAGAAGTTCCACTTTTTAAAAGCATTTTTGACAATCTGGAAGTCTCCCGGTTGTGGGAATAGAAAAAAGTAACAGAGTACACGTCTGGTAAACAGAGCAAATGCTTAAAAAGTAGCCATTGTCAAATAAGCGTCTGTACTGTATAGGTTTTTTTAAATTGCATATGGTTCTACTGTTTTGTCAACAAATTTTTAATACGTCGGTACCCATCACTTTCATAGCATTAACCTGTGACGAATGAAATGCATTTGCACCAGAAATAGCATTGACTTCAGACAAGATCGAATACATATACCCTAGCATATTTCCCTTGATTATTTAATTACTGGTAGTTCAATATGTATTTACTGTTTCTAATTGCTTCCTTCTAGACTTTATTGGAAAATTTCCCTCTTGTATGGGTGCTAATTGAAACTTTTTTTCTGTGTCCATTAATTTAACAAAATTGACTTTTTATGACATTTTCTATGTCATAGATTGCAAGTTCTGTCGGACTAAGATCTATATGATAAAAATGTCATTACATCATCCACTCATTTATTGGATGCAGTTCAAACGAGGACACGCAATATCCGATGTATGGTAAGCACTAATTGCAGACATATGTTTGAATTGTCTATCAAGTTGCGTTCTTATACAATGTTGTACACAAAAATAGAAATGCATGTGTTCCAGTAGTACTCTAAGGAAAGCTCCGACGATTATTTTGATGACAAAACAATCATCGAAGTCAAAGGTCAATGGCAAATTAGGCAGGATTAAAACCACAACCTATGGAGAAGATGTGAATGTCTAGGACGCTTAATCAGAAAAGAAATCAGTGGAGGAAGAACTGAAAGCCATTGGACAGTACCAGGGAACAGTGGCGAAGCAGGCCAAAGATAGACGTCGGGGAGGTCCATTGTTGTTGCCTTACATGCCAGAGGGCATAACGAACAATAATAATAAAACACCGAATTGCCACACATTACGACTAGATCTCGAACGCAAATAGCGAAGTATGTATATGTATATAATTTACTAGGTTTCGACGTTATACATTCATTGAATATTATTGTAGTTTACTCAAATTTATAAAGAATATAGTATCTATTGTTACAGGTATACGTTCTGAGTATGTGGCAGTATGCCTGTCATCGTCGCGGCACAATAACAGGGTCCTTTTTCTTCATTTTAAGTCAAAAACTCTGACTTAAACTTTACTAGTATACATGTGTTGACAAATGTTCTATTCGCTCTCATGAGGTTATAAATGTACCAATGCTGGTATAAATGGGTAGTCATGACCAGTGGGTACCAACACGTATTCAGACAAAATTTCGCATGGTTAAATCTAATTACAAAGAATGGCAGTGATTATAAATGTTGCAAATGAATAAGGCCACAGTATTATCTTCTAGACTGAGAATTTGATTGATACTAAGTACAATATTTCTACACCAAGTCAAAATATTTTCTTGATACCAAACGTTGAAATTATTATCTGACCTTCCATATTTCTATAGGAACGTCTTTTCATTCATCGCTCCATATCTGTAACTGATTAAAACCGTCGTTGTTCGATTATATGATTTTCGTTACCATATAAACGACGGGAAACGATCAATTAGACCTACTTGTTGTGTCTCGTGAAGGTGTTTTATATCACCATTAATAGGAAAAATATCACTGTCACATATCGTAAACAAAGTTCAAATACAAATTGAGCACCGGTTTCTCAGAGACTGTATACTGCATTTCGACTCAATTTCTGACATCCACTGGCAGTGTTATTGCCCTATGTTAATAAAAAAAATTTAAAAATAAGAACAATTTGAAACTTACATTCACATTATCTTTCTGATCCATCATGCTGCTAACCGGTAGTTGGGTTGTCATTCCACGAAGTGACATCACGTCAATAAATCGCTATAGATTAAATATCCTATGTTTCGTGGTATGCATATAATATCCCCATAGCATTGACGTTCATGTCCTAGAAATATTTGAAGAAATATAATTATTACTGATGTCTTGTCTTGTTTTCAAAGCAAATTACATTTCGTATTTGATTTGTTACCTTATAAGTGATGTCAAATTGACATGGTATTGGTTTAAGCTGTTGCTAAAATTAGAATAATTCGTATGATACTTAGTGTCGTCTATATCCAGGTAACTGATATCACTATTGACAAGGATTAAAGAAACAAACGATATTTATTCATGCACAATATAGCAGATGTAACATTATACTATATTAAAGTCCATGAGTTCATATTCAATTTGCAATATATTAAATTATATAGTATTAGATTTGTGATCGTATGTAATGTACTGTTTGAACCTATGCACTTACAATTTATCATTTCAGTATCTTTTTGACAGCAAGTCACATTTTTAAAGTGCATGTAGTCCAAAGTGTCACAGCCAGTAAGTCTGTACGTATATATCGCTTTGACATTTGTATTATTAAATATAGAGAAGTCAGTGCCAGTCCTAGTGTTTTACATTTTGATGTCAGATGTTTAGAAAGTGTTCGATATTCTGTGGGGGGGTTCTTAGCATTATAATGGAATTTAGACAGGTCACAAATTGTTTAAAACTGTCTGACTTGCTTTAGGTGACAAGAATAACCTTTTTGATTAAAATGTCGTATATACTTTGTTTCATTGTTGGAATAGCTAGTTTGTGATAGAAAAAAATCGTGGTTTTTTTTCAGATTTCTGAAAATCTATTCATCAGATTTTGGTAAAAAATTACACAGAACTACAATAACTTCCTACCTAGTCCCATTTTGAATTTCATAATTTTTAGTCACCAATTAAAAGAAATTTACTCTTTATTACATATTGAAATTACATGCATATTTACAGTTTAACGCAGGGAGGTAACATGGTATTCCATTGATGATTTGCTATCAATTATTTAACCGTTACAATCCGTGATCAGCGGGATTGAGATTGCTGTTGTAAAGACAAGACTTAGGAGGCCCTTGTGATTCGGTTCATTTAGTTGTGTCGCTTGTAAACAATGTACAGCAATAACATGTATAGACTGTCACTACTTGTATTGTGTTCCCAGGAGATCGACTGTCTGATTTAATTGATCCTGAAAGTTTAATTTGGAATATTTGCTAGTCTTGCATTGGACTTTTTTTCGTTTTCAAAGATACAGTTACCTGTGTTCGTGATTCCTCCCGAAGTATATACACGCACATGTAAACTTATTAGCTGTGACACTTGTGGCTACATGTACTTCAAAAATGTGACCCTGGTGTCTGAGTCTGATACGGATGTGAATTACTAAGTCTGAATAAATAGTTCAAACAGTACATGTAAGGAAAGTAATACATTGCAGATTTAACATTATTATTGTTTAGATGATATAAAACACTTTCACGAGACACAAGAAGTAGGTCTAATAGGTTTCCCGTCTTTTATATGATATCGGTAATCATATAATTGAAAAACGAATGTTTTAAAACTTTTAACCAGTTACAGATACCGAGCTAGGAATGAAAAGACGTTCCTATAGAAATATGGAAGGTCAGATAATAATTTCAACGTTTGGTATAAAGAAAATATTTTGACTTGGTGTACAAATATTGTACTTAGTATCAATCAAATTCTCAGTCTAGAAGATACTACTGTGGCCTTATTCATTTGCAACATTTATAATCACTGCCATTCTTTGTAATTAGATTTAACCATGCGAAATTTTATCTGAATACGTATTGGTACCCACTGGTCATGACTACCTATTATACCAGCATTTGTACATTTATAACCTCATAAAAGCGAATAGAACATTTGTCAATACATGTATACTAGCAAAGTTTAAGTCAGAGGTTTTGTCTTAAAATGAAGTAAAAGGACCCTGTTATTGGGTCGCGACGATGACAGGCATACTGCCACATACTCAGACCGTATACCTGTAACAATAGATACTATATTCTTTATATATTTTAGTAAACTAAAATAGTATTCAATGAATGTTTTATGTCGAAACCTAGTAAATTATATACATACTTCTCTATTTGCGTTCCAGATCTAGTCGTAATGTGTGGCAATTCGGTGTTTTATTTTTAATGTTCGTTATGCCCTCTGGCATGTAAGGCAACAACAATGGACCTCCCCCGACGTATATCTTTGGCCTGCTTCTCCACTGTTCCCCGGTACTGTCCCATGGCTTTCAGTTCTTCCTCCACTGTTCGCCTTGATTTCTTTTCTGAGTAAGCGTCCTAGCCATTCACATCTTCTCCATAGGTTTTGGTTTTAATCCTGCCTAATTTGCAATTGACATTTGACTTCGATGATTGTTTTGTCATCAAAATAATCGTCGAAGCTTTCCTTATAGTACTGCTGGAACACATGCATTTCTATTTTTGTGTACAACATTGTATAAGCACACAACTTGATAGACAATTCAAACATATGGCTGCAATTAGTGCTTACCATACATCGGATATTGCGTGTCTTCGTTTGAACTGCATCCAATAAATGAGTGGATGATGCCATGACATGTTTATCATATAGATCTTAGTCCGACAGACCTTGCAATTCCTGACATAGATAATGTCATACAAAGTCAATTTTGTTAAATTAATGGACACAGAAAAAGTTTCATTTAGCACACATACAAGACGGAAATTTCATTTAAGTCTAGAAGGAAGCAATTAGAAACAGTAAATACATATTGAAATACCAGTAATTAAATAATCAAGGGAAATATGCTAGGGTATATGTATTCGATCTTGTCTGAAGTCAATGCTATTTCTGGTGCAAATGCATTTCATTCGTCGCAGGTTAATTCTATGAAAGTGATGGATACCGACGTATTAAAACTTTGTTGACAAAACAGAAGAACCATATGCAATTTAAAAAAACCTATACAGTACAGACGCTTATTTGACAATGGCTACTTTTTAAACATTTGCTCTGTTTACCAGACATGTACTCTGTTACTTTTTTCTATTCTTACAACCGGGAGACTTCCAGATTGTCAAAAATGCTTTTAAAAAGTGGAACTTCTGCTTCAAGCATCGATGGTGACAAACTCGAGATAGTTGACGTTTTTGGGCTGATCATAAAATTGCATTACAAGATCACACGAAAATAGCGCTAATAAGAACATTCTATGGTTTCAATATTACTTCGTATTATGGATGCTTTCGAGTAATATGTGCCGTGTGACGGGTAGCATTATATACATGTATATCAAGAATTGTAGGGTTTACGTGAGTCAATTCAGAGCGAATTGTTTCCATGGTATCTGGTATGTTGTGACTGTAAAAAACCTCTGTCCAAAAGCATACACCTATAAATCATACACAAGCATGCAATTATGTTTAGCACACTATCGTAAAGTGGTTATGTTTTATACATTGTATATAGTTTAAATACGCAATTTGTAGCTACAAAACACACCTTTACTTGCTAAGTGAGGGAATGGGAAATAAAACATTCGATATTTATTAACATTACGTACGGGAATCAATTGCTTCTTCCGACCTACTACTGTGATATATTTCTTAATGACTTCTAATTCTTCACTGCATCCCATATAATCACGCCGCAGTATTTTTTCTTCTCGAACGATTGTTGATAATGCTTTGGAATTCACGTTCAGTGATATTTTGTAATTAAAATTATTCGAATAATTATACAGTCAGTTTTATCTAAGCTCGAATTAGAGTTCAGGGAGAGGGAGAGTTGTTTTAATGCATTCGGTTGAGCAATATAGGCGATCATGACTCTCTTGATATACAAATTCATTTTGTATTCTAAACGTGTATATATGAGAAATTTATTAGAAATGGAACGTATCTGTAATTTGCGGAATACTAATTCAAGATCATATATTGTAAGATATACTTAGCAACTTTTCTAAGTCATCACTTTTATTTTCGTAGATAACTTTGTCAACCTTGTTTATATCTCAATGGAATTTGGCTATAATACGAGTATATCATCAGTTTTCACAATCCTACATCAAAAAGTTGAGTTTGACATGCATTTATTAAATAAAAACCATTTTAGCATGTCAACCAAGGGAGGTAATAGTCACAAATACATATTTTGATTAATTTGATGACCACCATGTAGTCTAATTTTTCCACATGCAGTCATTGACAAGAGTCGAAAGGAATTGTTGAATGTATCAACTCGATGATTTTTAATGTATGAATGCTAATTACAGTCACATCTCCGAATAGCTGGGTTTTACGTCATAACGTCACTTCAATACCAAACGCTCTCACAACCACCATTGTAAATCTGACAGACAATAAGTTAATCTTTCATTATAAGATCATTAACACGTTTACGTTAACAAACAATCAACCAGTGATGTTTTTGGTAATTATACTTACACGTCAGCAGACAAAAAACAGTATCCACCGTGAAGACGTCACGTCATCTTTGTTCTGACATCAGTCGACGCATAATTGCGATATTATAATTGGTTATCAAATGTTTTTCAAACGTGACGAGCCTTTAGACATAATTTGGAAGTGTGTGGAACATATTACATGCATATGTAATTGCGTGGAGGCAGAAAACGCAAAACGCACGTGCATCTCGGATCGAACAAACCACGTGACACTTGGCCAGTTTCTGTCACGGATAAGTTTGACTGTAATGCATTAACTTTACTTAAGAAATTTTGGAACTTTACTATTTATAACAAAAAAGTTATTAATCAATGAAAATGAGAACTTAGAAAAGTTGTTAAGTATATGTCCTGATAATGTCATTGTTTTTATCCAGTTCTGGCAACGTTTAAAATATGTTGACTTAATCACAGACGCGTAACTTATATAATAGTAATCAATAACACTAGGGGTGTTACAATCGGTTATCGAACTCAAATAAATTATTATACTACATAATTAATCTTTATAGTACACGTGTCCTCTACAAATAACAACTGGTTTTGTGCCCCCACCCAAGTACCCCTTACCCCTTGTATGTCCGTCCGTATGCCACCATACCACAGGACCGATATTTTGAAGTAAAGGTTATGTTCCAGTTGTATAGCTTTGCTATTTTGATATGAACCTGAGCTTTATGCTAGAATATATTACAAGGTTCATGCTTTGAATATATCAATTTCCGCACGAAAATCGCGCAATATCGGTATTTAAGATTTGTGTTTGAATTACATCTAGAGTGTCTCCGTGAAACTCCACGATTGTGAAAACATACACTCGGTGATGTAAATGTAGACAATAGATCGACTGTTAAATTATGGTAATCAATAGGTCAAACTCATGTCAATGTGGCCAAGCTATAGTACTGTGGTTTAAAACTGTGGATATACGTGAAGATCATGATGATCAGAACAGGAAACAAACTCCCAACAATTCTCGTATCGTCTTGTCGTCTGTCCATCCTCCGTTAAGCTGTCTGCCACCAATCCCTGGAAAAAGTTATTTAGAGCTTGCTTTTCCTCTAATGACACGTGTCATAGATTTCCCGCCACTTACGTCTAAATACGCAATGTAATTGGTACTGGTTAATCTCTTGCGAAAGTGAGAGTACAAATATACTATACAATCTCTTTTAAGAAATCAATGCTCAATATGTATTTGAACTTTGTTTCGAATGTGACAGTGATATTGTTCCTTGTTATGATGATATTAAACACCTTGGTAAGACACACGAAGTAGGTCTAATTGTACACTGAGTGGCAATGAAAACGCAACACTTTTTTTAAACTTGAATATTTTCGTAATCTGATAACTTATAAACTTGAAATTTTGTATGCTCACTTCGATATATATTATCCACAGAATTCAGCTTTTTCCGTGAAAATTCTTCAAGAATCACTCGTCCATAGCGGAATAGCCTTAAACCGCATTTTCCCGCGTGCTGATACGTGGCTAGAGATTTACTCGCATATTGTGCAAGCATTTTGAAGAATATGGATGGATTAATCGAAAAAACAAAATAACTAGTAGAAAACATGGTGAATAAGTCAAAGGAAGACTCCGAAAGATCGGTCGTTATGCTCAAGTGTGGGGTATCCGTATTAAAATTCAAAGTTTCGTTAATTTAGATTACCGAAGTCATTATTTCATTTATTTGACACAAGTTTGAATACATATGCACCTGTTAAGAAAACTAAAAATGCATTAAAAATCATAGGATGTAAGAAAAATGTTTAAGTCAAGTGCGATAACTCTTGGATAATTATACTCACTTTTTTAGATAAATCACCAAACGTTTACACTAAATTGTATCACGGGATATTACTGAAGTAGTCTACATGCTCAAGTTTTGATGTTCATTAATATTTAGACGTAAATTCTGTTTTGAAAATTAAGCATGCAATTCAAAAGCGCATTTTTTCTCCATTGAGTGCAATAATCCTTCTTAAACATTACCTATCGCGTTAATGCAATTTATTTCCAGTTACAAATGGTGATACTTTCACCATCCTTGGGACAAATATAATACAATTTTATTAATCTCAAGACAAGCAGTTTCGAATATGCGTTTAGAGGCGCAAGATTCGAAGCAGTGTTATAAAGAAAGTGGCAAATGAATTATTCAATCATTTTATTACTCCAAGAGTATCTCCCTTTGACCATAAAATATACACCATGGCTATAATAGACCAGGTTTTCATTATTTTAGTGGTTTTGTGAGAAATAGTGTAAAGGCACTTAAAAAGTACCTGAATTTTATATAGCCTTTCTGCAACAACGGCACAGCATCCCACTAGCATTCAATGTACGTTTCATACGATTAATACGCCGTATATGCACACGATGGATCGCTCCTGGTGGTGGTTTTAAAAGAATAAAAATCCGACTTTCTGTTTTATACTGACCCCAAAACAACTGGTAAAAACTATGTTGCTAAACAACTTTTTCTGATTCGAAGTGATATGCATGTGTCACTTGCATATATCTATTTTATGACAAAATTTCGCGATGCTTACATACTTATCAAATAAGTTATGATGTACTATGTAAGTGTTACGTTTACATTGCCGCTCAGTGTACTTCGTCATATTCACAGACGGGCATCGCATGTGTTAAATTAAGTAAGTTGCAAATACGTAAATATACCGTTATGCGTATCACGTGACCGTAAATTGGCTGTTGCAAGTATCAAGTCTTCTAACTTGATTTTTCATACAAAACTACAAAAATGTTACACAGAACTTATGAACAAAACGTTTTAACTCATTTTTTATCTTGCTGAAATTTCAGGGTGTATTATGTAGATATATTTAATTTATTCGTGCAAAATTTCATACTAGTAGGTGTAGTAATTACAGAGAAATATTTAAAAAAACACGATTTTTTTCTATCGCAAACTAGCTATATGACCGTGTGATTATTTTCATCTTTAAACCCTTTTTGCCGTAAGATATTTATGCTTTTCATCTTAGTGTGAGGGGTTATATTGCTTTGCATATGTCGACCGGCCTGTTGGTTGGTCGGTCAGTCGGTGACCAAATGGTTTCCGTTCAATAACTCAAGAACACTTTGTCAAAACATCTACAAACTTATATGACGGTTGGCAAAAGTAGCAGATTCTCCCGATTGTACGATTGTAAGCATAATTCGTTTCAAATAGTTGTAGTAATTAAATTCCCTGTCTAAATCTAGTCTCGTGTGCCTGTAAATCTGTAGTATAATTCGCACATCAAATATCAGACACTTAAAGATCGATGTTAACATTATATGATTTCTTAATAAATAGCAATACACATTCTTAAACGATTGAAAAAGAAACTCCTACCATTCGATCCTTTAAATTCGAGACGCGCAAACATTCCAAATTAAACTTCAAGAATATATTTAATCAGACAGCCGATCTCCAGGGAACAAAATACCAACATTAATAATATACGTACAATAGTGTTAAATATAAAACTGAAAATGTAACAATTAACCGTTAAAATATGTCAGTAATGTTAAACAAATGTGTTTAAGTGAATACCAGATATATTTATGTGTTGATCCATTTTTACGACACAATACGTCAATTAATTCAATCCTGTCTTTCCCTGGGTATTGTCTAATATCTAATGTTTTATGCAGTAATATTACTAGTACGCAGAGGTAACACTGAACAATGATCACACCATTAACATCACCAATAACAGCACCAATAATATCGCTTTTAACAGTAACATCAACGATAATATCACCATTAATAGTAGCATCACCAATAACATTACTATTAACATTAATAGCACCATTAATATGTGAGTAAAAGTCTGACTGGAAATAAGAAACATAAACAACAAACATTTCATACATGTACGTATATACGTTTTAGATTGTTTTTATGGATTGTTGTCATTGCACAAACGTAATACATTTTGTAAGAATCTATTATCATGTATCCTTCTCCTTCTTCAGATAGTAATATACGTGCGTGGCCATTCGGTGTTTCACTGCTAGATTGGCCATTGGCGTAATTTACTATGACATGTGTATTATTGAATAATACGATCTAGGTTAGGTGTCTGTAAATTGAATATCAGTATTAAATTAATTTTCCTATAAATAGTTCATCAACAGCATCATTATGGGGATCTTTCTTACAATACTTCGTATATAATCTGGAATTAATATTACGTAACCAACAGATATGTTCAAATTGTAAAAAAGAAGATAAATCAAATTGTTCATAGATATACATTCAGAATGCAATATTTATTTCTTCATTATAAACAAAAGGGTCATGATCGACCTATATCACTCTACCGATATTCTGTGGAGAGTTACAAACATCATACTGGAATTTAGACAGGCCACAAAGTGTCCAAAGATGTCTGACTTGTTTTATGAGATAAGAACGTCTTCTGCCTTCCCTGACCGATTTCCTCTGACGTTTATAGTAAAACGTATTTACTTTGTTCCATTGTTGGTATGGTCGCGTGCTTATTTTCATCCTAGTACATTTTTACCGTTAGATTTTATTTATTATGCTTCAATTCTTTGATGACGGGGTTATATTGCTTTGTGTATGTCGGTCGGCTGTCGGTCGGTAGACAAAATGGTTTACGTTCAATAACTCAAGAACGCTTCGCCAAAAAATCTTCAAACTTGGCATGACGGTTGGCAAAAATAACAGATGACCACTATTGTAAGATTGCAAGACTAATTCGTTTCAAACTGTTGTAGTAATTATATTCACTGTCTGAATCCAGTCACCCGGGCCTGTAAATCTTCGTTATAATACACACGTCAAGTACCAGACACTTAAATAATTATAGATGCAAAAATGAGGTGATTTCTCAACAAAAAGCAGTCAAGAGGATTCTCACATGATGAAAATGCGATGAAACTCCTAGCATCCAATCCTTTCCAATCCAAGACT
The DNA here is from genome assembly GCA_963678985.1 of Spisula subtruncata. Taxonomy (NCBI): domain Eukaryota; kingdom Metazoa; phylum Mollusca; class Bivalvia; order Venerida; family Mactridae; genus Spisula; species Spisula subtruncata. Next base: position 39,703,975 of record OY787671.1, read on the forward strand.
GGCAAACATCCCAAATTAAACTTTCAGAATATATTTAATCAGACTGTCGATTTCCAGGGAACAAAGCACAAATTTTAATAATATACAATAGTGTTATTTATCTAAAACAAAGCACTAATTATTACAATTCACCGTAATGGAAACTCCATTTGATAGCACATTTGGTTTTTACTCTGTTTCATTATTAATGTTTAAGATTTTTAAGTTAATACCAGATATATTTTTACGACGCAATGTGTCATTTAATTCAATCCGAGAATTCTCATGGTATTGTTTAATCCTTGTTTGATTCATTTACTAATAATATACATAATTATTTATTCCAAAAGCAAATTGTCTCAATGCGGATGAAAAACTGAATAGACAGCGTGTGGGAAAGACATGAATGGAAATGCAAGACAAAACAGTTTAGACATTTATATACGTTTTTTCAGAATACGTTTATGTATCAGTCTCCTTCCTCATTTCGTAGTATAAGTTAGTGAGCATTTAGTGTAACCCAACCCGACTAACCGATCAACTCCGACTTCACATTCGTGTGAAAGAAGGAATCCAACAATTTCATCTCTAGTTGAGTGAGAAATAATCGAGTGATCCGGTCGAGGACATTACTCAATCGACCACCATGCCATGAAGACACATCTGTTGATTATAAAATGGTAGCAAAATCATAAAACAGTATAATGATTTAGCTGACAAGTACGGATCAGGCGCCTTATTCACCAACGTTATAAGTCGAAAACTCAGACTTAGACTATATATTGCCAAATGTTCTATTCGCTCTCATGTTGTTATAAATGAACCAATTTTGATATAAATTAGTATACATGTTCAAAGGGTAACACACAATTATCAGATAGAATTGCACATGGTTAAATTTAAATTCAACGAAATGGCAGTGTTTGTATATGTTGTCAATTTTAAGTCTAAGTCGGAGTTTTAGACTTACACCGTTGGTGAATAAGGCCCCTGAACTTCTTATTAGTCAGGTCATTTATACATATAATTAGATTTTATCACCATCATGTCCCAAACTATTGTTCTGAAATTCGATGCCATGAACAGTTAATCTCAAAAATTGATTATATGATGTAATCATGAAAAACATTTAGTACTTGTTACGGTGACATCAAATAACGTCAGACAAAACGCTCTCAATATGGACTCTACAAAAACATCTGTAAATTCCTCTAAACTCAAGATATTGACAAAATGTCTTTTGCATTTTGCTTCATTATTCTTCAAAACTATGAAAAGTCTCAAAATTAATATTCTTGTCAAAATAGCAGTTTTTTACGCAGACTGGATCATGTATTACTTTGTGTCACTGTCATGACATAATAGCTGAGCTTATTCTTATTTATTGTAGGCCGATCAAGTTTATTTAACACTGATATCAATCACTCTCGATGTATAATTCCTATTATATCACATGGCTTTCCTTGTATTCAGGTTAGTATAGCCAGTACGAATAAAGCTATAGGTACCACATGTAGTATAAACAATTGAGTTTTTCCAATAAATCCATGCGTATTTTGCGGGGGTTTTTGTTTCATATGATAATTATAAAGAATCTATCACTCGTTGTCAATTGATATATTTATATTAAACTCGTCCAGTCCTATTATCCATCAACATAAGGTTATGAGAGAATCTACATGTACTCTCACTTTCGCAAGAGATTAACCAGTACCAATTACATTGCGTATTTAGACGGGAGTGGCGGGAAATCTATGACACGTGTCGTTAGAGGAAAAGCAAACTCTAAATAACTTTTTCCAGGGATTGGTGGCAGACAGACGAACGGAGGGTGGACAGACGACAAGACGAGACGAGAATTGTTGGGAGTTTATTTCCTGTTCTGATCATCATGATCATTACACATACCCACAGTTTCAAACCACATTACTACAACTGGCACATAACCTTAACTTCAAAATATCGCTCCTGTGGTATGGTTGAATACGGACGGACAAACAAGGGCTAAGTGGTACTTGGGTGGGGGCACAAAACCGGTTGTCATTTGTAGAGGACACGTGTACAATAATAATTCATTATATAATGTAATAATTTATTTTAGTTCGATAAGCGCTTATAACACCCCTATTGTGATTACTATTATCTAAGTTACTAGTATGCGCCTGTATTCTGTAATTAAGTCAACGTTTTTTAAACTTTGCCAGAATTGGATAAAAACAACGATATTATCAGGACATGTATGATCTTGAATTAGTATTCCGCAAATGACAGAGATGTTCCATTTTTAATAAAGGAGATAAATCCAATTTCACATAGATACACGTTTAGAATACAAAATGAATATGTCATCAAGATAGTCATGATCGCCTATATTGCTCAACCGAATGCATTAAAACAACTCTCCCTCTCCCTGAACTCTAATTCGAGCTTAGATAAAACTGACTGTATAATTATTCGAATAATTTAATTACAAAATATCACTGAACGTGAATTCCAAAGCATAATCAACAATTGTTCGAGAATACAAAAATACTGCGCCGTGATTATATGGGTTGCAGTGGAGAATTAGAAGTCATTAAGAAATATATCACAGTAGAAGGTCGGAAGGAGAAATTGATTCCCGTACGTAATGTTAATAAATATCGAATGTTTTATTTCCCATTCCCACACATAGCAAGTAAAGGTGTGTTTTGTAGCTACAAATTGCGTATTTAAACTATATACAGTGTATAAAACATAACCACTTTACTTTTGCTCGCCACAACGCTGCCTTTTATGATATTCTGTATCAGAGTGTGCTAAACATAATTGCATGCTTGTGTATGATTTAAAGGCGTATGCTTTTGGACAGAGGTTTTTTACAGTCACAACATACCAGATACCATGGAAATAATTCGTTATAAATTGACTCATGTAAACCCTACAATTCTTGATGTATATAATGCTACACGTCACACGGCACATATTACTCGAAAGCATCCATTATACGAAGTAATATTGAAACCATAGAATGTTCTTATTAGCGCTATTTTCGTGTGATCTTGTAATGCAATTTTATAATCAGCCCAAAAACGTCAAATATCTCGAGTTTGTCACCATCGATGCTTGAAGCAGAAGTTCCACTTTTTAAAAGCATTTTTGACAATCTGGAAGTCTCCCGGTTGTGGGAATAGAAAAAAGTAACAGAGTACATGTCTGGTAAACAGAGCAAATGTTTAAAAAGTAGCCATTGTCAAATAAGCGTCTGTACTGTATAGGGTGTTTTTAAATTGCATATGGTTCTACTGTTTTGTCAACATTTTTTTGATAATTCGGTACCCATCACTTGCAAAACATAAACTTGCGACGAATGCAATACATTTGCACCAGAGATGACACTGACTTCAAACAAGATCGCATACAGATAACCGAGCATATTTCTCTTGATTATTTAATTACTGGTAGTTCAATATGTGTTTACTGTGTCTAATTGCTTCCTTCTAGACTTAAATGAAATTTCCGTCTTGCATGTGTGCTAATTGAAACTTTTTCTGTGTCCATTAATTTAACAAAATTGACTTTGTATGACATTTTCTATGTGAGGGATTGCAAGTTCTGCCGGACTAAGATCTATATGATAAACATGTCATGACACCATCCACTCATTTATTGGATGCAGTTCAAACGAGGACACGCAATATCCGATGTATGGTAAGCACTAATTGCAGCCATATGTTTGAATTGTCTATCAAGTTGAGCACTTATACAATGTTGTACACAAAAATAGAAATGCATGTGTACCAGCAGTACTCTAAGGAAAGCTCCGAAAGCTCCGACGATTATTTTGATGACAAAACAATCATCGAAGTCAAAGGTCAATGGCAAATTAGGCAGGATTAAAACCAAAACCCTATGGAGAAGATGTGAATGGCTAGGACGCTTAATCAGAAAAGAAATCAAGGCAAACAGTGGAGGAAGAACTGAAAGCCATGGGACAGTACCGAGGAACAGTGGAGAAGCAGGCCGAAGATAGACGTCGGGGGAGGTCCATTGTTGTTGCCTTACATGCCAGAGGGCATAACGAACATTAATAATAAAACACCGAATTGCCACACATTACGACTAGATCTCGAACGCAAATAGAGAAGTATGTCTATAATTTACTAGGTTTCGACATTATACATTCATTGAATATTATTGTAGTTTACTCAAATTTATAAAGAATATAGTATCTATTGTTACAGGTATACAGTCTGGGTATGTGGCAGAATGCCTGTCATCGTCGCGGCCCAATAACAGGGTCCTTTTTCTTCATTTTAAGTCAAAAACTCTGACTTAAACTTTACTAGTATACATGTGTTGACAAATGTTCTATTCGCCCTCATGATTTTATAAAAGTACCAATGCTGGTAAAAATGGGTAATCATGTGCAGTTGGTTACAACACGTAATCAGATAAAATTTCGCATGGTTAAATCTAATTACAAAGAATGGCAGTGATTATAACTGTTGCAAATTGAATAAGGCCACATTAGTATCTTCTAGACTGAGAATTTGATTGATTATAAGTACAATATTTCTACACCAAGTCAAAAACTTTTCTTGATACCAAACGTTGAAATTATTATCTGACCTTCCATATTTCTATAGGAACGTCTTTTCATTCATAGCTCGGTATCTGTAACTGGTTAAAAGTTTTAAAACATTCGTTTTTCAATTATATGATTATCGATATCATATAAAAGACGGGAAACAATCAATTAGACCTACTTCTTGTGTCTCGTGAAGGTGAGCAAATTGAGCACTGATTTCTCATATATTGCATTTGTACCTCATTTTCTGAGATCCACTAACAGTGATATTACACCGTGTTAATAAAACTAAAATTAACTTGAAACGTGATACTCGTGTAATCTGACCGTTCCCCGTTGAATACTGGTAGATGTGTTTGATTATCATTTCTTGTCCTTCCAGGAAGTGATCGACATCACGTCGATATTTTGCTCGAGTAAGCACTTTTGCAAACAATCATTGTGAGCAAAGACTTGTCATCTTAACAATAATAATGTTGAATCTGCAATGTATTACTTTCTTTACATGTACTGTTTGAACTATTTATTCAGAATTCATTACTTCACATTCGTATCATACATCAGGGTCACATTTTAAAAGTGTACAGAGCTATATTTTAACAGTCATTCAATGCCAAAATAATTACTTGCATCGTTGTTAGTTTTATACTAGACTACCTTAATTGAAAATTAACATTTGGATGGGTTCCGTGTATTTTGATTCAATTGTTGAAAATAAAGGATCCTTATAGTTCCATAGGGTGTTCTAGAACACATTCGTATGAAAATGGATAGTTCGCATGACCAATAAATCACAGAGAGAGTTTCTGTCAAAATTGTAGCGAAAAATGATTTAATGGATATGAAAGCATAATTGTTTTTCAGATTTTGAAACTTTCTTTAAAAATATCTTCCGATATAGCTCTATACACTTTAAAGTACATGTATTCACAAGTGTCACAGCCTGTTAGGATACATGTATGCTGTTGTCTCGTATCTCCGTGCTCCTTAACAGTTTCAGCGACGCATGCGCACTAGCCCATACAAGTTTTAAAATTGTTTGCACCATTTTCGGAAGAAAAAATGTTAACTTAACTTATAAGAAAAAGAAAATTTAAAAATGATCACAAAAACTCGTAAAATCATAACTTTTTGCGGTCTAGGTCGATGCTCTGAATCCTGGTGACTGTTTCCCATGAAATCCGTGCCTCCGTAAAAACGGGTCTGTATTGGGACCCAAAGTGATGAAATTTCAAATTTGTAGTTTGATTAGATAAATTTTGAGTAGTGCTTATCAAAATGCGTATTCAGTTTGAGTATTAAAGCCTTAGGTGATAAAAATAATGCGAAATGAAAACGGGATGCAAAAAAAAATTAACAAAAGTTGAAAAATATCAGTTGGAATAATTACTAGGTGTATCGTTCCTGGTCGTCAAGGTGACAGCTTTGGCGTGTCGTCCAAAATAATGGCATCAATTGATGTAGGATATTTGTAGGATGATTTATTTGGATAATTTGACCAAAATGACTATGTAGAACATATACAAGAGTTGAATTCAACTAAGCACGGTTTTCATGAGAAGGCACGAAATTATGAGACAGAGGTATACGTGTATATGAATGTATCACTTTGACACAATGTATTTATAATTATAGAAAATAAGGGTCGCTCTTAAATTTAATTCCTTGGTCTCGCTGAACATTTTTTGCTTCGGTGATGCACTCCCGATTTTTATAAATACGCTTCGGGAGGCATCGCGAATAGGGATATCACAAATTTTCTAATGACTAAACCGACTCTTCCCCTAGATCACGAGGATCCTTTTCCCGATGCCACGGGTGCACATTTATTTATTCGGGAGTACATCACCGAGGCAAAATAATATCAATGAGACCAAGACATAAGGGCAAAAGTACAATTATATTACTTTGACTCAATGAATTTTTAAATATATAAAAGTCAGTGTTGCTCTTACGTTTTACATTTTGATGTCAGATCTGCAGAGAATGTTAGATTGTCTTTGGGGGATTTCTAAACATTATACTGGAATTTAGACAGGTCATAAATCGTTCAAAATTGTCTGGCTTGGTTTCGGAGACAAGAATAATGTTTTGTTAAATGAATTAACATTGTTTCATAGTTTGCATGGTCTTGTTATTATTTCATGCTAGTATCTTTTTATCTTTAGATATGCATGCTTCACATATTTGATGAGAGGGTTCAAATGGCTTCCGACTTGTCGGTCGGCTTGTTTGTTGGTCGGTCAGTCGGTAGACCAAATGGTTCCCGTTCAATAACTCAAAAATGTTTTGCCAAAAAATCTTCAAACTTGGCATGACGTTTGGCAAAAACAACAGATGACCTCTATTGTATGAATACAAGCCTTATTCGTTTCAAACAGCTGTAGCAATTATATTCACTGTCTGAAACCAGTCTCCGTGCATGTAAAACTTTATTTATAATACGGACGGCAAAATATTAGACACTTAAAGATCGATGGAAAAATTAAACTCTCACGATATATTTAATCAGACAGTCGATCTCCAGGGAACACAATACATGTACCAACATTAACAATATACAACAGTGTTACAGTAAATCTTCGATATGACGATCATCGATATCACGAGCATCCGGTCTATCTCGAGCAAGTTTTAGACCAGATCCATTTTATTATCAATACATGTCCTTTATTATTTCGAGCACCAGGTTTATCTCGAGCATTTTGCCTGTCCCAATCACTCCTCGAGACTAACGAAGTTTTACTGTAGTTATTTTAATAAAGTGCTAAATATAACAATTCATCCCAATGGAAAACGAACGTGATAGCAGTTTTGTTTTATTACTTTGTATTAATACTAATTTGAAGATTTATAAGTGACTACCAGTGATATTTTACGACACAATGTGTCGTTTCATTCAATCCGAGAATTTCCAAGGTATTGTTTAATCCATGTTTTATTCAGTATATATTATGTATTGCAATAGCAAATTATGTCAATGCGGAAGCAAAACTGAACGGACAGCAAACCACTAACATAACCATTAGCATGTGGGAAAGACATTGTGAAAGGAAACGCGAGACAAAACGGCTTAAACATTTATAAAATGTATACGTTTTCATAATGTTTTCTATTTATGGATGGTTGTCATTGAGCTTTAGTCTTGTAATACATTTTGATAAAGGTCGATATGTATCATTCTCCTTCCTCATACCATAATATAAGACGAGTGTCACCAACAATTCCATCCATAGTTGTTGGATGAGAATCACCGATAACCACTTCAGAGCTGACCACGAGCCCCGACCGGGAATCAAACCAGCGACCTCGATCCGCAGTTAAGAACATTATCCTCCCGACCATCATGCAACGTATACCTTGTAACAATCTCATTAAAATAAGACCCTAACATTTGCTCCATTCTTTTGCGCTGTTAGTTACATCTGACAAAACTGCATAAGAGGTCACGTTCAAATGACCTTTCTAGAGCGTGTTGTAGTATGGCTGATCACATGTATGAATAGTGAGTGAACTCTAACTTAACTATCTGTGTAAACAGCTCAAAGATCTCTGGCTGTAAAACTACAGCAGAGATTATCTGCACTTTCAGATTTGTGAAAGTAGCGATTTCATTGATGCTTAGGAGTTCACATTGATATGACCCCATTGTTTATAGTGTAAAGTAGTGGAGATGATATGGGCCTGATTTAAATGAGACTGGCCTTGTGATTGATTTATTATACTTATACGTCTGTTAATACACAAAACAATATAATGATTTAGCATTCAAGTACGGAACAGAACTGCTTATTAGTCAGTTTATTTATACATGTCATCATCATGTCCCGAAATATTTTAGATTACTTCCGACGACCATTCAAGTAACTGGTCATATATTCGTAGATGTGGCATTATATGAATGGTTCACGAAAACAATATAAACTATTTCGGGACATGATTAACTAAATGTGTCACTATCATGACAAGATAGCTGAGCTAATTCTGATTTATTGTAGGTCGATCATGAAACAAGTTTTTTTACAACTGATATCAATCACTCTCGACATCTAATTTCTGATGTTATCCATCACCACAAGGATATGGGATAGAATCCACATTTCCCGCTTGTTGTTGAGCGTCTTGCAAGATAATTGCTGTTACAAATGTACTTTCGTCTTTGGAATAACATGGACTGTGATCGAAACTGAGTTCTCCAGCACTCGAAGTGCGCACGTTATGCCATGGAAGGAAAATCAGACTCAAAATAACCATTTCCAAGGCTTTGTGACAAACAAATAATAGACGAAGGATGGGCAGACGACAACACAAGACGAGTATTGTTGGATTTTTTCTTTCATGCTCTGATCACAACAAATACACAAACCACAGTAGTACACCGGGTACATAACCTTAACTTTAAAATATCGCTGTAGTAATATGGTGTTTATATGGACGGACAGATAATGGCAAAGCAAAGACCTAAATTACCTAAATTTAGGTCTTTGGGCAAAGTGAAAGTTGTGGGGGACACAAAATCATTTGTAGTCTAGATGACACAGGTACTATTACTGATTTGAGTGCGATATTCTAGTGTTATTGATTACTATCATCTAGTTTATGCGCCTGTAATTTAGTCAACAATATTACCTTTCCCGGAACTGGTTCAGAAACATCGACTGTATCAGAAAATCTCTTACAATTTATATTCTAGAATTAGTGTTCCGTAAATAACACAGATGTTCCAATTGCAATTTAACAAAGATAATTAAATTTCTCAAAGACGCATTTTTAGAATACAAAAATAATTTGCTTACCATAACCAGACTTGACCTATATCACTCACCTGAGCCATTTTGAATGAACTACAGCAATGTACAATGTACTTCTGACTTACAAGAAGATCACCGAGAGAGTTCCAGTGAGTCCAACTTAGCTGACTGTGACTTTAATTCTAAAGACACACGGTATGAATCCTGTTCCATGATTTTTGAGTTCCGTTAGAGCGTTACAAGGGTTTTGAGTTCCGCGAGAGCAATCGCAAGGTTTCAGACCTGTTACAAATTCCGTCAAGGGAAAAAATCTCGTTATTTTAGTACCAGAGGGCTCGATGCGGAGTATGACATGATTGTAGAGACAAGGGTAGATATAATATTGAATGCAGCACGTTTACTCGAAACAATTGTTCGAAAAGACACTCTTTTTTATGGATTTAATGTTTTTTATGCATTTTTCTTGCTGGATATACTAGCATTACTATAATATTAATAAACATCTATTTATATTCAAAACAAACATTCAGTTTTGAATGTCAATGTTAATTGATATCTAAGCTAGTTGTATAATACGAAAGCAGTCGTCACTGAGAACTGCTGTAGAATGCCATAATTTTTATCCGAACGCGATCATCTGACATTGATGTTACAAATTCCGATAACCACTGTTACAAATTCCGAAGTTTTCAAAACAAGGGTGATACAAATTCCGTGAATATGAATAAAATTCTAGGAACACATTCACTTACTTTTTATGTATGATTTTAGTTGTAAAGGAGACCTTCTCACACAAAACATTAATTTTATTACCCAATTTGTGTTCTTAGTGAGTGTAACCATTTGCAAGTAATATACAGCCTTGAACTATATGCTTAAAGTACTTGACACATTGAATCGTAATGCGCAATTTTCTGACAATAATTCTGAGCATTTAAATTGATATAAACTCATATAAACTCAACATATGTATCAAATTTACAAAATTAATTTACGGATTATTACGATGTTAAGATCTCACAAACTTCGAATATGTGTACTGTAGTCATACATAATTACACAAGACAATGATGTGATAATTCGTTCGAAATACTGAGCAATACCGACTTGGCATAAACTATGATCAGATTCAAGACTTTTAAGGTCAACATACTACAAAATTAATGAAATATTTGCTCAAATGCAAACATTTAATAGTGTTATAATTGACTATTGAGAACAACTTAATTACCGACACCAAACAATGGTGTGTAAAATAAGCATGAATTGTTCCTTCAATTATACAGGACATTTGACACCTCACATTCAGTGTGCTTCAAATTTTCGATGACCAAACGATCAGATATTGGGAACTATCATAACATTAAATTTTAGCTGAAACAAAGTTTATCAGAAATGTTATTCTCGTTTAAAGGTGCTACCTTACAGATAGAAATAACTTTATTGTTTGTCGTAGTTTTCTTCCCTTACCAAAAACTTTATATATAAGAAAGTTGCTTGGTGGTGCTACATGAATGCTTTATAGCAAATTTGCGATAATAAATTATTACTAGATATGCATGTATTGGGAATTCTACTAAAATTAAGGTGACCCGTGCGCCTTTTATCTAACAGATGCATCGGAACTATTGTATATTATTGTAAACTCATATATTTTAGAAATATGCCATTCCATACCAAATTTTCTTGTATGCAAAAAAGTTAAAAAATATCCCTATCACTAAGTTTATATTCACGAGTTAACATTCATATTTAATCATAGGAACTAAATGTTATGTTTGTTCTTATCTATACCCATTTTGAATTTTACTGACACTGTGTTGTGTTACATGTAAATCACTTTCATTCTGATCATTCCAATTATTAGGCAGTTATTTGTAAGATTATCGTTTTTTAAAGGGAAAAGATAGGTCACTATCAGAGTTTAACATGGACCATACATGTATATACGGTGGGTAATTCTCCCATCTAGCATTACCTAAGGCATACGTTTCCACAAGAAACCGACGTGTTAGACCGATAGTTTTTTAAACCAATGGAAGAATGTCGAAAACACGAACGAAAACATGTAGATCTACTTTCTGAAGTTTAATTTCTTACTAGCAATGTTGAATGCGCTTAATTGTTAAGCACAGTTAAAGTGAGAAAAGGGGAACAGAGTAATATAACAAATTCACGAACTTATAAATTACAAAAATGTACTTATATCTATATTTAGTTTAAATTATGCCGGAAATAACAAAGTATTTTTCAAAACATTATTTTTCCTTATTAGTTCCTCAAATGACGCAAATTAACAACACTAAAGTACAATTCGTAGAGAAGACTACTGTTCGGAATTTGTATCACTGGCAAACGGAATTTGTATCAATCAAAATGTTCATGTAACGGAATTTGTAACAACACATCAACTTTCGGCTAAATACATGTATTTCCCCGTCTGAATGCATCCAACTTGGTGCGATACTAAGCTACACAGTTGTAGTATGAAGTGTTCAATTTTTCAGGTTGTTTTGAAAGAAAATAACAATAAAAATAGACAATCTTCCAAAGTGTCAAAATTTTGTCATATAATGCTTTTCATTCGTGATCATTGAGTGTGATTGTGGATTTGGTACCGTAATTATAATCTCAAATTGTCATTTCTACTAAAACCAGAAGAATTCAATATCATACTTACTTCCATAACCTGTTACCGACGATATGTTGGAGTGAAGTGTTTATTTTTCTCTTTCACGGAATTTGTAACTCGCGTGAAATGCCAACATTGCTCTGACGGAACTCAAAACCCCTGTAACGCTCTGACGGAACTAAAAAATCATGGAACAGGATTCATACCGTGAGACAGGCCTTGTAATTAGCAATCATTCTCAAGCATGACAAAATGAAAATGCCGATGTCAAAGCCTGAAATTCTTTTTTTTAAATATAGACAAAGAATGATATTCCAGGCTTCAAAAACTTGAAATCAGTTACAAGTCGGAAAATACCAGGCATGAAAGAGGAAGGTGGGGCCGTCCTACAGTTGTGCTATCTTCCCGTGATATTAACGCTCCTGTGCTATGCCGATGTGAACACTTCCCTGGTAGCGACACATAAACCGAATCGGTCACTACGTACATCATTTGATACGAGGGTTCACAAGTGTACATACTTTATCAGTAGAATTTGCAAATATCTTTGAGGTGTACTTTCATTGTGTATTGTTTCTATGTGTTGACCGATCAGCACTCTAAGATCACTTCATATCAATGCTGTCATTACTGTTGTATGGCTTTTGTTAACAATTGTTGTTGCAACCATGTAAACATTACAGGAACTAATCTTTACTCTAAGGATTCATTTGACAAATGTTCATTCAAAACAGAAACCTAACATGGTATAGTTAGTTTACTTACATGCTGGCGATGAGATTAAATACTAAATTAGACATTGTGTTCCGACAACGAATGCCGAGCATAGCCTTTATTTGCTTTATATCTACTGAAACATGGCAGGCATATATATGTGCCTCCATCCGAATTTGAACCCGGGTCGCCAGATTAGACGGCAAGCGCACTAACCACTGAGCTACGGAGGCGCAGTAACGCGCAGGTCACACTGAGCGTTTTTTTCTCGGCAATTTACTCCCAATTTAATAAATGGGCATTGGAAGGCATCTTGAAAGTTTTCTCTTGGTCATCCAGGGGAAGCTTCGGGGTCATTAAAAAAGTTATGAAATTCCTGTTCCTGATGCCTCCTGGTAATTTTTTATTCAAATCGGGAGTACATTGCCGAGACAAAAAAATACTCAGTGTGACGTAGGCTTGAATATTGAAACTTCTTTCTGGTGTCAGTCACAGAATGCTAGCTTACAACGTCTTGACAAATGTTGCTTTATTTCTCTCAGCCTCTGATAATCTTGGTCGAATGCCTACAGTGCATCATAGTTTATACTTAATTAAAGATACTTACAGATGTTTTCCGATACAGACTCTTCTTTATTTCGATTACATGTTCTGCTTCCTGATAAATTTAGTTTTTGAATTTATAAGTGCATTAGTAATCATAAACATATGTTCTCTTTGACTGCTGTTATAACTGTATTTATAATTCACAGACAGACAGCATTGGCAAGACTGAAGTATATCACTTCTAATTGTTATAATACTGTTAGGCAGATTGGATTCAGACAAGGAAATATTAAATTGAACATGTGTAAGTGACATTTTACAAGATTCTGACTGTCACAGTTTGCATACTAAGACAATATTCAAAGCAAGAACGTCTGAAGTATTAAAATAAATTTAATTGAGACTCAAGTTAGTCTGGTTATACTAACTACAATTATACTACATTTTGACCGACAATTTTAACCGAAATTTCAAAATCTTTATGAATAAATTTCAATAGATAATACATCTTTTCTTGTTTTCTACAGATATTATGAATTATGCATTGAGTTGGGAGCAGTGGTCTAGAGGTAGGAGAACGCTTCGGGACTTTCAGCAAATGATGTGTAGAATGGACAGAGAAATAACAAAGAATGTATATATGTTATGTTGGATTTTATTAAAAATGGTAAAAGGAAGCTGATATACAAGCAGGTATCAAGCATGGTTGTAATAATCATACAAATATGGTACATGTATAACAGATGTTTACATTTAGTGTAGACCTTGGAACGCCCGGGACTCCAAACTGGATCCCTCAGACGTAACTAACATCACAATCTCTCTGATGTAAATAAAATGTTGCCATTATTCAAACGGTTCTTTGTGTATCAGAACGGTTTTGTAAACAGGATTTTTTGTGTATTACAACGGTTTTGTAAACAGAATAAATACAAATGTAATTGAATTTACTACACCGATTAAACATCATGGACATACATATACACTAAGCTTGTCATGCAAAATATTTATGTTATCATAAATCTGCTGGGACCATTATGGTCTATTTTCTTGTAAACCATGTTACGGATAGCCAATCCGGACCCCAAGAATTTCTTTGGATAACTACAGTACTTCAGGGGTTCTACTGAAGCATAATTCCCAATCCTAAAAACAAGTCGCAAATCTGTTCTGGATGCCATTAGCATTCATCGTACACCTTAATTAGGTTTCAAACAATGTTTTATAGTTGACATGTAGATTAAAGTGTATAGCGCTATATTCTAACAGTCATTCAATGTCAAAATAATTACTTGCATCGTTTTTAGCATGATACTAAACTACCTTAATTGCAAATTAAAACTTTGAATGAGTTCCGTGTACTTTGATTCAATCGTCGAAAAATAGACGATTCTTATAGTTTCATAGGGTGTTCTAGAACACTTTCGTTTGAAAATGGACAGTTCCCATGTCCAATAAATCACAACGAGAGTTTCTGTTAAAACTGAAGCGAAAAATGATCTAATTGATATGAAAGTATAATTGTTTTTCAGATTTTGAAACTTTTAAGAAAAATATCTTCCAATATAGCTCTTTACACTTTAAGAAACTTCAAATGACCATAACTTTGTCAACTCTTTGGATATTTGCACAAAAAAAACTTGCTTGTTCAGAAAAGATCATTCTTTCTAATGCAACCAATCCGGTTTTCCGGATGATTCGGAAATTATAAAACCCCTGAGTACTGACATCCGAGGGAGCTTCTCAAGGTCTACAGTAAACACAAACATGGAATGAGTATATATCATACAACCATTGTATTTCATATGAAACTCATCTATTGATTGGACGTTAACAAACACAGACATAAAACACTAAGTTTGCTTCCAGAACAATTCGCCCAAAGACAACTGGCCAAATACGACATTAGGTTGAATACTGTAAAATCATGAATTTTCGTGGGAGATTATATTCATGGATTGCATGGTTCGACTTTAAAAATGAAATCAAATCCCATCAAACATTTATTCTGGCCCTTGTTTTTATTAGCTGAAATTCAAAATCCACGAATAAATGTCCAATCAAAAAAGCCATTTTACCAAATCCACGAAATTTTGTCTCATTGAAATTAAATGATTTTACAGTACAACATGAGGTCAAATTGGCCCTTTGATCGAAAACGACAGTCGGTCTACTGTATTTTTCGAGTTGTCTTTCAACAAAATGTCACGCACCAACATAAAACATGATAGAAACAGCAGAAGGATAAAGTGAAACGTTTAAAAGGTGAATAAAGATAACATTCCTGATTAAAAAATAAAGATATATGTATAGTAACAAGAGATATTTGTAAAACATGACTGTATGGCCCCACATGTCAGCCTAATTGTTGGAAATGGTAACAGTGATCTTGAACTATGACCTACCAAAGGGTCATCTACTGTTGCTGGCCAACCTTCATGTAAAGTTTGAAGGTCCTAGGGCAAAGCGTTTTTGAGTTATAGAATGGAAACCGTTTAGGTCTACCGACCAACCTACCGAACAACATGTGCAAAGCAAAATTCCCGCTCATCAAAGATAGGGGGAAGGAATAACAAGAGGGCCATGATGGCCCTATATCGCTCACCTGATTATAAATGAAGCCCTGCACAATTTAGACTAACAAAGGTAGAGCGTAAATATAGAAACTGGTGACCCCCGGGACGGGGTTAATTTTGACCTCAGGGGCATAATTTGAACAATCTTGGTAGGGGACCACTAGATGATGCTACATACCATATATCAAAGCTCTAGGCATTGTAGTTATAGAGAAGAAGATTTTTATATGTTTTCCCTATATAAGTCTATGTAAAACGGTAACCCCCGGGGCGGGGCCAATTTTGACCTCAGGGGCATAATATGAACAATCTTGGTAGGGGACCACTAGATGATGCTACATACCAAATATCAAAGCTCTAGGCATTGTAGTTTTAGAGAAGAAGATTTTTATATGTTTTCCCTATATAAGTCTATGTAAAACGGTGACCCCCGGGGCGGGGCCAATTTTGACCCCAGGGGCATAATAAGAACAATCTTGGTAGGGGACCACTAGATGATGCTACATATCAAATATCAAAGCTCTAGGCATTGTAGTTTTAGAGAAGTAGATTTTTATATGTTTTCCCTATATAAGTCTATGTAAAACGGTGACCCCCGGGGCGGGGCCAATTTTGACCCCAGGGGCATAATTTGAACAATCTTGGTAGGGGACCACTAGATGATGCTACATACCAAATATCAAAGCTGTAGGCATTGTAGTTTTAGAGAAGAAGATTTTTATATGTTTTCCCTATATAAGTCTATGTAAAACGGTGACCCCCGGGCCGGGGCCAATTTTGACCCCAGGGCCATAATTTGAGCAATCTTGGTAGGGGACCACTAGATGATGCTACATACCAAATATCAAAGCTGTAGGCATTGTAGCTTTAGAGGAGAAGATTTTTATATGTTTTCCCTATATAAGTCTATGTAAAACGGTGACCCCCGGGGCGGGGCCAATTGTGACCCCAGAGCCATAATTTGAACAATCTTGGTAGGGGACCACTAGATGATGCTACATACCAAATATCAAAGCTCTAGGCATTGTAGTTTTAGAGAAGAAGATTTTTATATGTTTTCCCTATATAAGTCTATGTAAAACGATTAGTAAGGTTGCATAAGACTATAATTACAGCTTAATAATTGTTTAATAGTTTGTAAACATACAATCACTGTAAACGATGATAACCCTAATATCCACATTCTGCATTTAATTTAAATTAAAGCCTCAAAGCTGCTAACAAGTACACATTTCGTAGTTCTACAACTAAAATATAGTAAGAGAGACAACTCTTACATGATCACAACCAGTATAATTACAGAGTACACTCCCTTTGATTAAATGAAAAACAAGGTTTTTCTATTACTTGACCTAGTAGCCTAATTTTTGACCTCAGATGACCCAATATCGAACTTGACCTAGATTTTGTTAAGATGATCATTGTGACCAAGTTTCATAAAGATTAGGCCAAAATTGTGACCGCTAGAGAGGACACAACCCAATTGTTGACGGACAGACGGACGGACGGACGGACGGACGACGGACGAAGAGTGATCACAAAAGCTCACTCTGTCACTTTGTGACAGGTGAGCTAATAAAACATCACAAACAAACAATCATATTCAATAGACATGTACACATAATAAACTGCCATTTATATTATGAATTGCATTCATATTCCACTCAGGTAGACATACTAAGGCCAAACTCTGTTTTCGACCTTATGTTTAACAAGTATATAGTAAAGCAAAATTTACCACATGTATCCTTCGGTGGGAATATTTATGTTAACCAAGTAACAAAATAAATTAAAGCAACCTCGTCTGGTGGGCACAATTTTGTTTAACAAGTATATATTAAAGCATCATCATCTTCATTAGGTCCTGATCTCCTGATGCATCTCAAATAGAAATCTCAACTCAAATTTAGATTTTACTAAAATCAGTCGCAATTAGAGATGAATCTGAATTTCCAGCTCTTGAAATTTTACTATAATTAACTCAGAATAAGACTTTTGTTCAGTGATGTTTATTTTTGAGTCCTACCTTGGCTGGAAATTAACATTAAGACAAATTCCAATATTTGAGATGAGATCGTGCTCAGATTGAGATGCATCGAGAGATTAGAACCAGGCTTGTGTAGTTGGATCTTATTTTTACTAAATCATCTATAATACCAGTATATACACACAGTTTGAAAATCAATAACATGCAGTAACAAAAATAAAATCAAAGTGTAAATAATCTGTAGAACTTTGATAAAGACAGACGTTTGCACAATAAAACTCTGTTATAAATAATGTAATTCAGGATACCTAGCATTATCAGGGTGGACATACTGTGGACTTTTTGGCTAAGTCTACGAGTAAAAATATGTAAACAAAAAATTAAGAACAATGGCAAGTATCTTATTCTGTGACCGATTTTCATGAAGAATGTTCGACGCTGGAGCAGAGAATGAGCACTACGCATGCAACTTACTTTTTTCAGTTGGTGAAACAGGTCACAGTTTATGCTGAAACCCACTCAACTGAATGTATAGCAGTTGAGATGGTTTTGGACACAAACTGGTGGCAAAAAATGTTGAAAAAAATTAAGTGGTGTGGGTCGTGTTTAGTCTTGACTTGAGCGAAAAACATATATCATGAAAATCAATCAAAGAATAAGATAGTAATCACTGTCACAAGGTATATCGATGGCTTAGAATAAGAAGATTGTAACTACAAAATCAATATATTGATGAAACAAGAGAAAACTGTCCGTAATTTACTCTTTACCTATATGGGAAAACACGTTTTTAAAACTTCATTATGGTCAACATGACAATTTCCGATTTTCATGAAAATAGGCTCATAACAAGCTCCTTGTGAGGCAGATTTCAAACATGTATGAGTCTTATAAGGTCGTACGTAGTAGTTACGACCTTCTCATTCTAAGCCAGCGATATGTCCACCCTGATTATGTGCTGTATCAAAATAACCATATTTATTATCAAGCATGATACCTCAACAAATGCAAGTTTTGATACTGAATTTAACTATAAGGAGAAATTTACTAAAAATTAAATAACAATTAAAACAGTTAATTTTTTTGAACGCATACTCCTGTTATTTATAGAATTTAAAATACTTAACAATTTTTAAAAAGTAGCCTATTACAAGTTTGGGTCAGCTTCATTTATGATAATGATTTCAATCACTAACACATTGTCAAGGTTAGTAATATGCTGGCTTCAGTGCTCCTACTGAGGCACAATGCCCAATCCTGAAAACTAGTCGCAAATCTGTTTCAGGAGCTATTATCAATATCACACATCCCTGAGCCTTAACATGGTTTTAACATTGTTTCATTGTTAAATTCAGATTGTGAAACTTCAAATGACCATAACTTAGTCAATGATTTGATTTTTTTCATCAAATAATTCTATTTTGTGCAGAAAAAGTAATTCTTTCTAATGCATAAAATCTGGACTTCCAGATTAATCCTGCATAATAGGACCCCAAGTCTTTTGTATGCAGATGGAGTTTGGTAGACACACCAATTTTTTTCATTGTTGTAAATGTCAATAAAACGAGGGGAAAAAACATTTGAACACCAGAAAACATACAGACTATCAAAATAAACGACACCTCTTGACACACGGCCGAACCTGTAGTTACTAGTAAGAGTGGTTTGAAATATTTGGTTTATATAAATATGCACATTGTTTTATAGACTTAAACCAACTTTAGCTGTGTTAGGGAGATATCATTGAGTAAAGCCTAAATCACACTAAGCAATTTTTGCCTCAGCAATGTACTCTGATGCTCAGTAATAAAATCAGGAGTCGTTGCCGATGCAAAATAACCAGTGGGACCAAGGTTTAACATGAAATAGACATGTTTTATAGGCCGAACGAAAAGTCAATATACGATGACAATTGGCAATACTCCTAGAATATGAGACAAAGAAATACATGTGTATTATTACTAATTGATAAATAATTTAACGATGGATGGCAAAACTCAACTGTTCAAAGAATGACACAAATTTCAATTCAATGGTAATGAATAATGGAAATTCAGATTTAAATTAATCAATGAATGATGAATATGATAGCATTTGTAAGTAGAAAATGTGATATTGGCACACTTATAAATAAATTATTCTTCATGCGTACAGAACATGGCACAACAATTTTTTATGAAAATGTCAAAATGAGCATATCTCATTTAAATCAGACCCATATGAGCTCCACTACTTTACACTGATATAGGATCTCACGACACTATGTATGGGGTCATGATGATGTGTTTTTTACGTCATCAATCAAATTGCTTCTTTCACAAACATGAAAGTGCAGACAGAGAATCACTGCTGTAGGTTAACAGTGAGAGAAATGTTTAAACTTTATACATCAGTGTACATAGAGAGTTAAACTCTGTACATACAGCCATACTATAACATCAGGGTTCCCGCTGTCGGTCGCCAATGGCGCCAAATGCGCAAGAAAATAAAATCTGGCTCTAAAAATATTCAGTTGGCGAATTTTACTGGCGCCAATAAAAAAAACTTACAAAATCGTAAATTTCGTATTTTTTTCACGGGCGTATAATTTTGACACTTTAATAGGGATTGAGAATGTCGAGTAGATCTAACTTGATCTAGTGTCATTTCTTGGGGCCAGTTGATGAGATAATTGGCATACTGCCCCACTTGTTAATTCAATTATGCATAATCAAGGTGTCATAAATTTCAATTAACAGTCGGTCTGTGTAACACTTACTGTACACACCACGTGACCATCGGCAGCGGTAATAAAATCAATAATTGACCCAAACTTCAAACACAGTTGGTAATCCTTTTATCCAATTAAATCCAAGCTAATTATGAAACACATTTGAAAAACGTCTTGATTGTCTCATTTTTATCGTATTTAGTAAACAAATGAGCAGACGAGATTCAGTAATCTATTAATAGCCGTGGATTCGAATTTGTTGATTCATATTTCTACAGAAGAAAATAAACTATGTTTGATTACTATTAATTGACTTGCTGTATTAGGTAATTGATGTTCAAACTCAGTAGAAGTAATTTCATGGCTAAAAGAACACCAGTTATTGTCCAAATTTGTAACTTGAGTGGTATCCGGATAGCATAAAATTCGGATACGATTTTTTTCGTTCTTTCAAGCATTCTTTTTTATTATTTTTTTTCAGTAAGTTATTAAACATTGTTTTAATATGTAAGAGGGAAACCTTTAAAAAAGATAGTGGACAAACTATTTTCTTCTATATATTTAGTGTACAAATTTTTTCCTCCTGGCCATTTGACAAACTATTTTTTCCAACTGTCATTAGTCTATTTTTCCCTTATTACATGGAAATAAAATTGAGCTAACATGGTAAACAAGTGCTTGTTACCATTATGGGATTATTTAATTTAAATGTATTAATTTTACATTTCACAGATTGTAAAGCAAAGCTACAACATGCTTATAATAACCATCCTGTTCTATATAGATAAGGTCTGTCTGGAAACTACCCAGTACTTTGTATGTATACCAGAAAGGTGTGTCTCATCAAACAGACAACTGGCTCCAAATTTGGAGCCACTGGCTCCAACTTTTTCTGATTGGCGATTTTGTTGGCGCAAGCTAATAATTACCCAGAGGAAACCCTGAACATGTACTACTAGGTAATTTGAATGTGACCTCTTATGTAGTGTTGTTCTAACTAACAGCGTAAAGGAATGGAGCAAATGTCAGGATCTGATTTTGATGAGCTTGAAAATGAGCATATCTATATTCGGCACCTGATGAGCAAATGATTTCACATTATGAAGTTCAGAACGATATGATAAGTTGATAACTATGTTATACTTCTAACACAAGTTTATTTCTTCTAGTTTTCCGCAATGAATATTCTTCCTCAGTTCCTTTCAACCGTAATGCATTAAGACTATATTTCTGTTCGTATTCAAACTGTTTCTGTAATTGTAATGCCATTCGACGATCTCTCTCCTCCTGATCCAAGTCCTCCTCGTCAATTTCTTCGTCTGCGTTCCCACTACTCAAGTTACTAAAGAAATCATGTATCGTTCTATCAGCGTTCACTCCATGTTTCACACTCGTATTCTTACCCAACTTTCCTGCTTTCAGAGCTGACTTAGTTTTCTTTAAACCCGCTTTTAAACTACTAGTTTTTGAATTTGATACATGCACAGGTTTACTAACAGTACCCTTGTTTGTTTTTAACCGTTTCTTTGGCGATGATTTTGAATCTGATGTTTTTCGTTTTCTGAAATTTGTTGCGTTCATGAAGTCTCCGCTACCATCATGTGGTATAATGTCAGTGTCAAGGTCGTTTCGTTTCTTTGGACTTTCTTGGTAGACAAAATCGGGATTTTTATACATAGAAGTGTTACGTTTCGATCGTTTCGGACTATTTGTGTCAAGCGCTGTCACACATTCATCATTATCATTATCCCTACCGTTACACTCGATACCGTCACCACCGCCACCACTAGTGTTCAAACACACGGTATCACCTTTCTTAATCCAATTCATTAACGAAGCCTGCGAGCTTTCACTGGAATATCGAACTTTAGGATTTTTTCCTTTACGACTATGAGACAATTTTCCGTACTTTAACTGTCGTTTACTCTCAGTCAGTAGCACTGGAGAGCTTGTTTCTATTGTCAAAGGGGAGAAACTTGTACTAGTAGTCATCCAATCATTTTCTAACTCTGGCTCCAATGGAATGATCAGTTTACGACCAGCGTGCATGTCATGTGTATTTAATGGCGAGTTAGAAATATCCTTCAGTTCAGTGGCACGGTTTCCAACATGAGTGAACGTTACTTGCTTAGATACATCATTTTTCTCTGGATTAAGGTTTTCATTTGGTGAAACAACTCCCACAGTACTAGTAGATTTACTCAAACGCTCAACCTGAAATAGCACCCACAGAATTTTAACTACTGTCAAGTCATTAATATTTGTGGGGGATTTAAATTTGTGGATTTCATGGACAACATCAACCATGAAATTAAATCCCCTACAAATATTAATAATTATATAATACCTAACTTAGTGGATAATGTATCCTTGAAATTATGTCCCCACAAAATGGTCTATTTCACAAAAAACTACAAAATTTTGTCCCATCGTAATTAATGATTTTTACAGTATATAGTTTCAGTATTTATAGGCAAAAATAATGTCAAGGAATATTCCCATCCCACTGTGAGTACAATTTCTACAAGTTGTTTCTTGTAATTATGAATAAATTATGTCAAAAATACTTGTTACACATGCTTTTGAGAGTAACTGTAGAGTGGGTATTATTCGCGGGTGTTTAATTTTCGTTATATTCGCGGTCAACATTGAATGTGCGAAATCTAAACCCTGTGAATTCAAAAGGATCAAATTAATGCGAAAAATGGACACCGTGAAATATACCCACTATACAGTATACTGGAAATCATTTGATCATCTCTTATAAGCACCAACACTTTATGGTTTATTGTCTTATGTTTTATGCGTATGTATTATTTGTAATGACTTGATAAGAAGTTAATTAATTGATCAACAAAACTACATACTTGATCTTTTCGTTCATCAGCTAACTGGCTGAGTCGTCGTTGCATCACGGGGCTTCCAGCATCAATATCGGAAAGATTTGTCTCTACAGGGGAGGTAAATCCGGATCCACTCAAATTTCTAGGAGTTGTTCTTATCAGTTTGGGTTCCACAACTTTGCCACTAGGTAGTCTACGGGGCGGTGTAAGGGGGCAAGATCTGATCGGTCGGAAGTGGTTTAACTCCTGTGAGATACTGTCTATACTGTGGCTGCTAATACTGCGAGGAATCTCTTCACCTACAACAACAAGCAGCATAAATATGTATCTACCGGTATCTTAATTCTACATTCCATGTATTGTAAAAAACACCCTTAACAAGTATGACAAATTGTCAGCCGTAATGATTGCAATTTATGTATAATAATACCACTATTACCCTTCATGACTTTCTTAATGTGGTCATAATGTAAAAGTTTAACTGAGAGGAAAATCATAGAGAAATATGTTCTTTTGAGGCTTGGTTGTTTTCTTGAGGTAATAGTTGATGAACATGTAAACTACTTGTGTCACCATGCTATTTATACTCTTCATCATATAATATATTTAAATGTAATTTTGTTCTTTACTTTATAGATCTTAGATCTAGTTAGATTCTAACTTCACCTAACTGTACTATATATTGTTGGTCTAGTTTTCATTTTATATGTTTCAGTAGCTTAATTAACCTTGAGCTGTTAAATTTAATGTAAATATAATGCTGTAAATGTTATATCTGTTCCCATTTGTTGTAAATTGTATACATCATGTAACATGTACATAGTTATTGAGGCTGACAAGTAAGACTGGCTCTGCCAACTAATTTGTCTCATTTAATAAAGTCTTTATGATTATATGCATATTTTGATGTTTTATGGAAAGGTTAGAGGCCTATGGTGTAATGGGTTAACAACTGTAGAGCATACTGTTGATTCAATAAGTAATACTAATGGGGGAACTATCACATTCGAAAGAATAGAAGGAATTACAGTTAACTCAGGTATACCAAATTAAACCTATATAACTAGATAAACATGGTTTACCTGATGGACGAGCTAATTTTTACAACCGTTATCTGTTAACTAACAGACTTTACCTGTATCAGTAGCTGGAGGAATCATCAATATATCACTATTACTGTTACTATCATCATCCACAAGGTTAATACAAACATCTGTAGACATCTGATTCAATATCTCACTCTGATGTAAGCTTGCTGTACTCATTGTGTTAGTTAACGTCGATGGTGACGATGTCTTAATCACTGTGAATAACAAACATTGTGCATATTGTAACATACATAATTTTTATAGTGGCTTTGATCACATGTAACTATATCATTGATAAAGACTAAAACGAAAAAAAAGTATATATAAAAGAAAAATATAAATTTATAAAAAAATATCAATATCAATGATACAGTTAGTTACCTGTGACTTTGATAACATCTATTCCAAACAAGACATGACACTGCCGCAAAACGATCTTTCTGTGCACTTTCCATCATTACTTTTTTCTATTTTTAGTAACAGTGACATTGACCCGCACTTGCATTACCTTTTTTCTATCTTACTGATTCTTAGTAGCTCTAACCTTGATCTTGACCAAACTGATCCCAAATACAATATAAAGCTAGGTATTCATGCAAGCTTGCTATATACCAAGTTTCATGAGGAGGTGACAACCCAAACTCAAGTTATTGTCAGACCGGAAACCCACTATTTGACTATTTTCAAAGAAGCTTCAAGCATCTAAAACAAATCTAAAACGACAGTTGATTTATAAGTTTATACTTTAAAGAATGAAGTAGTTACCTGGCTGAGGAAGTTCTGGTATTGCTATTTCTGTAGAAGACGTTAGCTTGGATCTTGCTTTGGAGAAAGATAATTCTAATTTTTCAATATCAGTTGTGGTTATCAAGTTTTTATCTCTTCGAACTTTTCGTTTTAAGAAATTTTCTTCCAACTGCCGAGCCTTGTCTTTATCGACACAAATCTTTCCACCGCCACTGTTGATGGGCGTCAGACAACTGTATGGATAGGGACTTCTAGACGGGCTACGTGTCTCACACCGTTCTTCCTGTAGTCGACTGATAAAGCCTTCCATTGTAGATTCTCCATCACTTGTAACACCAAGGTTAGATCGCGTACGTATTTCATTTTCTGGACTGGTCATCTGTTAAGAGAAACAGTATACTGGTAAATCATAAACAGTTGAAAACAAGATTGCATTCAGTAAACGCTTATGCCCCAGTGGAAGCCTTGTCCACAACAAAAAATAAGTCATTCAGCGGCCATAATTCTGTTGAAATATTTGATAGAGGTACATGACTTTGATAATGTAACGCGTTTAGGAAGGTAAACAAGTATGCCAAGTTTGAAAACAATGATTTTGTAATGGGCGAACAAACGAACAGCACAAATAACTTTGCCATTTATTTTGGTCAGAGACCATTCCTCTTTCAGGATAATTCATGATAAATCTGGAAAATGAACACTCCTGAATAGTAGATTACCTGTGCTAATTGTTTCGCCAGTTCTTCATCCTCTCTCTCCCGTGCTATCAGCTGGGCGTGTCTCTTATATTCCTCATCTTGTAATTGTTTGATTAATCTCTCACTGGCTTCCAGTTCACGTCTCCGTTCTTCTGTACGCTGATCCTGAAGCTAAAACATTGTGTTAAAATCATTAATGGTACCATGAATTCCCTTGCTCAACACAGCATATAAGGGAAACTGACTTCTCTACACTCTTACCCATGTATACCATCAGAATGATTAATTATAAGTTTGGAAAAACATGTTTAACAATTGACCTTAAATGAATTAGTATAAACTAGAAACATTGCGTTCATCTATACAGTCTATACTAGTAGTAGTATGTGACATATGAGGGGTGATCAATATATTCGAGGACTATATATTCATATTGGCAGTTAGGCTCAAAGCCATTTAACATCATTCGGAGTAAGATGTCTCCGACCGAATGCACTAATAAAATTATTTTATTCATACAATGAACGTATTACGTTGGACGTCACGTGACGTCATTCGAAGCGTCACCGTCGGAGCAGCATATGGCTCCTTTCAGGACTGATACCCAGTCCCATGTATGAGACAGGTTTTCTTTTACTACTGAAATAAGTAGTTAATAGCCACTTCTCGAATGTGTGTTGGAATAAAAAGAGTATTGATGCGTTATTGGAAACAAAACTCGAAAAGGGATTGTTGTCTTTACAAAATTAGATTATTCCAATTAAGACTGAAACACGACCTTTCCTGTTTAGGACGCAATATCGAAATAACCGTTTGGATTTGGAGTCAACGGTTTAAAGTTTTATAAATCTATACTTGTCTTCGTGATTCGCCAGTTACAGCGATTTTTTTCCTTCTTTGATTGGTACCGGTAAACGGACCCGTTCCCAATCGAAAATAACGACCATTTTTCCCAATTTTCAATGAAAAAAATCCCAATTTGAAAATAGACAGTTGTCTGATCATGATATTATAAATATATACAAATGAACATCGTATTCAATTTATTTGTTGTTTTCGGACCCGTTTTCACACGATACTTACTTGTACGAGGTATTCCGATTGAATCTACGCTTGATTTATGACACTCGTTCGTTTATCGTTATTTTAACCGAACAGGCATACCACGCGTGTTGGTGTTACTCGATTATTCTAGAACGCAATATTTTTAATCAAGCGTGCCGCATGTCGTAAAGTATAACGATCGTATTATGAGTCACAATAGTAAATATTACGTCAAGAAGCTGCGGACGAAGGAACTGTTATAAATTCCCAATTTAGTCAAAAACGACGCGATTTTTCCCAATTGGACCGGACCCGGACCCTTTCCCAAAATAGCAAAAAAAATCGCTGAGTTACATTTGATTGAGATCTGTGAGTCTTATTTTGCAGAATTAAACGGAAAGTGTCCCTAATGTGGTGTTATTTTTGCTGTTTATCCTTATTTTATCGACTTAACCGTTCGACAAAAACCCTACAATTAGCAACCCCAGCTAATCCAATAATCATGTGGTCAAGCATAAAAAATATCTAAAAAAACAAAGGGTCAGTGTAGAAAAACTTGACATAAGTCAAGTTATCCCCGCGCAATTTTTATATCAATTACATATAATTAATGAGAAATAAATTATCTTTCATTTGGTATAGGTTATGATTAGATTAAGTAATAAATAAAAAATAAGTAGTAATTAAAAAATCAGATTATCGGTAATTTTTATCGATTTTCACGCCTAGTCGATGTCGATAAACAATGGACGCGGATTTGTGATGATGGTATTTTTCTAACCAATCGCGACGGGTTAAAACTTCATTAATATTGATGAAGTTATATTATCCAATCAGGGAAGGCCATGGTCTTAATTTCGGTGTTTGTTTGAAAAAAATCGAATAAGTACCGACCGAGTAAAAAATCGTCAAAGTTCAACGTAAATAGCAGAAAAACAACGAGGTTTGTATAATTCTTACATATATCAAAATAAAATTCATTTTCTTAGCTTTTAAATGGTACTAAATATATAAAAATCTGTTCACATTTAACCCGTCGTATTCTTCGAGAAAGTTCGAAGGTCTCGAAATCTGAGCGAGATCGGCCCGCCGCCATTTTCAAAAATTATCGTCTTCGGCTCGACTCAATAATTCCCACGATATACGCTTGCATCTTTAATTTAACGGCGAAATACTACGATAGGATGAATAAATACATACTAAATATCAAATAAAAACATGAAATGCAGCTGTATTTTGAAGGAATGCCACGATAATTAACGATTAAAAAACAAACAAACTTTTTTTGTTTTTCAAAATACGGCCGCGATTTATCTAGTCGAAGATTCTAATTTGAGTCTATATACGCGAAAATATTGTGACACAAGTAATTAAATATAATATAATCACTTATTTACAACAAATTCTATTTTTATGTTTATTTAAACAAAGTTAGTAAGTATTAAATAATGTATTTTTCTCATTACAGCTTTGGATAGCTCCACAAGGTAGCCAAAATGGATTGCTTTCCAGGTCCATTTTGTGAAAAGCTGGGCCTTACCAAGACCACTATTTTAGAAGGAACTATTGGAGTACATCAGCCAGTGATTCTTCATCAATCATGGTCACATTATTGAACTTAAAAAGTTTGCAGACAGTTGCAAACTTTCAGTTTCTAAAGTTGAATGCAATCACCAAAGAACATCTCAACTGAAACCGGGAACTCTTGTCGTTTGCATTAAGCGCATTATAGAGACAAATGAGAAATTGGTGCACAAGAAAAAGTTCCAAATTACAGTTCTGCATGAGACTTTCAGAATACACTATTTAATCCTGTGTCATTCCCAATGACAAAATCAGTGACCCAGGAAGCTAGTAAGCCCGGTATCCCACCTAGTACCACATAATTATAATGATGATATAATCCTGTGTAACTGTTAGCTCCCATGATAGAAACAGTGACCAATGAGGTCAGTACACAAGATCCAAGCATCGCATCTAGTACCCCAACAGTTGAGACAGTGACCATTGAAGCCAGTAAACATGAAAGAATCCCACCTACAGCAGTTATACTTCAAATGAACTTAAAACAAACTACATATTGCTGTATGAAATTGGAAAATTACAGAAAGTTCAATGTAAATTGTAAACGCTGATTAAATCTGAAAATGAAAAACTCAATTCCTTAAAGTCAAGAAATGGACACCATTCGGTACGCAACATGACCAAGCGTGATAATTTGGCTGCCAAAAATGGGCGTAGGAGCAAGGGGCCAACATATCTCTTGCCCCCCCCCAATAATTCAGACGAAAAGTATAATTTACCACCTAATGTATACGCTGATCAATAGACAATTTGCCTTCAGTTTTGGGTGAAAACATATAAAAAAAATTTGAGATGTGTGTGATTAATAAAGTTTGTGAAACTGTTATATTATGTCCATATTGATAATGTTATGAATGCATATTTATGTCCATTTAAGTTTTTAAACAGTTTTATGAAATATATAGTGATGTATGTTCATTTATTGTTGTTTAAATATGCGATAGGATATAAATAAGAAAAATAGAAAATTGACCGGGTTATTTTATTTCTTTATATTATGAGTTTTTACTGTATCATATAATGATTTTATGATGAAAACAACTGCAGAAACAGATTCAGCACCAAATTTTACATTAAAGTGCAAATTTTCATGAAGATATCTCAATTATTTAAAAAAATATTACAAATTTAGTGAAAAAGCAGTCGTTTTCGGTTCCGTCGCCGCGGCGCCAAATCTCAGAAAATCAAGATAATTCTTGACAAAAAATGGTTGAAAACAGGCATATAAAAATTGGCATAAATAAAGTTCTAATTGAGATATCTTGAAAATTTAAACTGCTATGTAATTGTTTCAATAAGCTCTTTCTTATGAGCTTAATTTCTGTGTGGAGAAACAAACTTTAAAAATCAGCTGGGGTTGCTACTACAATCACATAAACAACGGAATCATATGAAAATGGCTAATTGGGAGCGCACAGCATCCATGCACAATTTAGTCCAGTCAATTTGGAAATATCGCGAGGATTTTATAAGTTTCATGTTAATTATCATAGCTTGTCGTTTCTCAGAAATAACGTTACGCCCGAGATGCTCGACAATGCGTGCTTCACCACGGTTACTACAAGTGACGTCATCAAGTAAATAGTGACGTAATCATAAAGAAAATTAGACAAATCGCGAGATAATTGATTGATCTACATTAACCTGTAATTTCATTACTCTAGTTCCAACATTCCAAAATTAAGAAGGAAAGTCCTCGAATATATTGATCACCCCTCGTGTGTCATAATAGTTAATTAATACTAATGTACTTCTTCTATTATATTTCATACTGTTTTACTTTATACTGAGTGATTCCAGATCAATTGTAAAATATTTTTTTTTACAATATGACCTGTGAAACAAAAGTATTTTATCATGGTTTTTGCATTTTGAAACAAACTTAAACAGGTTTGTATCCACAACCATCGGATCAAAAGTTAGACATGAAAACCTTACCTTCTTTAACTGTTGTAAGTATTCATTTCTAATCTCCCCTGGCTCTGATAATCTGATTGATACATTCAATGCTGAAATATAAAACCCACACATACTAGTTATTACCAATCAATAACTAAAAAATATTACTTGATTAAATAGGCAGGCATACTTCATGAAGGCAACAAATTATTCCAGCAGATTCGGGTGGTTCACAGAATTTAGACTTTCATGATTTTTACTAAATTGTCAATATTTTTATTTTTATTTGTTAGAAACTTAGATAGATAGAAAGAATAGATTTGAAAGTTTAGTAGTTCAAATGTTAGACCAAAAATAAAGAAAGCCCTCAAGGCTTAGACTTCCAGGTTCTACCGGGGTCACCCGTTTTACCGGAATCCACGTAAATTACCGGAATAGACCGGAATCCAGATAAATTACCGGAATAGGCCTATATTTTGTTAATAAACAGTAGTTTTACATAGTTTTTGGTTTAAATCAATCTTATTTAACATAAGCAACATATATGCAAAACTAAAATAAAATATGTTCACGAAAATAATTTTTATTCGAGATTCAAAATTTGTTCATTTTACGATGTCATTACCATATTGGATCAGAATTAGCGTGTCCGGAATAGACTCGTTTCTCGTTATTTAATGGTAATTGTGTTTAATTTCTGATATAATTCATTAATATATACTATTATAATATTGTTTCCAAAAGGAAATTAAAATATTGTGTTGAATAATGATTTTATACAAGTTTTAAAATCGCTCATTTCCCGCATTGACCGCGCATATTGAATGAGAATTAAAATAACCGGAATAGGTTTGTATCAAGTTTTTTATTGGTAATTGTGTTTAATTTCTGATATAATTCAATAATATATACTATTATTATATTGTTTCCAAAAGGAAATTAAAATATTGTGGTGAATAATGATTTTATACAAGTTTTAAAATCGATCATTTCCCCGCATTGACCGCGCGTATTGAATGAGAATTAAAATAACCGGAATAGGCTTGTATCACGTTATTTATTGGTAATTGTGTTTAATTTCTGATATAATTCAATAATATATACTATTATTATATTGTTTCCAAAAGGAAATTAAAATATTTTGGTGAATAATGATTTTATACAAGTTTTAAAATCGATCATTTCCCCGCATTGACCGCGCGTATTGAATGAGAATTAAAATAACCGGAATAGGCTTGTATCACGTTATTTATTGGTAATTGTGTTTATTTTCTGATATAATTCAATAATATATACTATTATTATATTGTTTCCAAAAGGAAATTAAAATATTTTGGTGATTAATGATTTTATACAAGTTTTAAAATCGCTAATTTTCCCGCATTGACGTAACCGAAATAGGCTCGTATCTCGCTATAAAATGGTAGTTTTGCTTAGTTTCTGCAATAATTCGTTCATATATACTATTAATAAGTTATTTCCAAAAGGAAATCATAATATTTTAGTATGAGAATGAAGAGTTGAAGCTATAACTAGATTTCTTGACATCTAGCATACTGATAAGTGACCTGTTTATTGGATATTCTGTATGACATCTTGTGTATCGATTGTATACTTGTAGCCCCAGGCTTGACTAATCATTGTGCAACAGTTGGATAAAATTAAACCTAATGATCGTTTTTGAACAGCAAAAATCAATTAATGAATAAAATTACTGACATATATCAAGGATTCTGAATATTATCATAGAACAGGCCACTGTTACCTACGTAAGTATTTTCTATCACTTTGTCAATGCATTCACAGACCCTGTCGCTGAATCCTTTATCAGGGAGTCCTTATGTTAATCACAAATGACACAAATGATATAGACGTAATTAATATGTATTGCGAAGACACGTAACAATTACCTTCAAATAGTATTAGTAATCCATTATGATACAATATGATTTATAATCTGTTAATGAACTGCCATGAGTCATTCCACTAACAAAGATTAAATATACGTCTTAAGCATCACAAGGTCTATAAAATGAGCGATGTCGCAATATGTTTCTATTTTCATGTGTCAAAGTTCGGCTGCGTTACCTTTGATGTATATTTTTCACACAGGTAACTGTTTCACTGATAAAAATACTTACTTTTTTTGGAAACATTATTTTTTTGTACAAGGTCTATGTGCAGGGGAATCGACGAACCGGTCACTAGTGTGCATTTTATTTTCCCTAATGTACAATACAGTAATACAATACAGTATACTTATTAATCATCTAGAATGTTATGCTGTGGTTTAAAAAACATTAAAATTTATACATACGAGTGTCTCGCAATAACCACTGAGCTACGGAGTCATGTAGAAAATATAAAATTTAGGAAGTTATTTTTTTTAATTTTACTCAATATCAAATGGCAATGATACAGTTACCTGTGGTTTTCTCACACAGTTTACTTTAATCCACCGACGTAAGTCGGCAACGTCTGATATTTAGCCGACAACATTCTGTGATGTACCCAGCGTCGGCGACATCTAAAGTTACAAAGTGATGCCGCGCGTCTCTTAGATCGGAAAACACAGTAAGGACAAGGTGTTAAATAGATTGGTTATTTCTACAACTGCATATCTTCAACAAGATCACGCATTTTAACAATATAAATAGTTCATCATTTCGCTCGTACATTCCGTAGATGTATACAAATAAAGATCGAGGTTGGTTATTGTTGCATAAAAAAGTTTTCGGGCGACAAGTAGACATTTTTCTCTCAAAGAAATTTTGATCACCAAGAAATGAAATAAACATGGCCTAATAGTTGTTCCTGTACTGCAAGATATTCTCCCAACACACATGATTGACGGTCGACCACACCTTCATTGTGACACCCGAGAAAATTTTGGAACCGCCGTGAAACATTTAGTAACAAGGACTGCTGTGGCACGTGCGTACTGTTGAAGTTTGTCCAGTGTTACGATATCAGTGTTGAAATATTAGTGACCTATTCAATGTTGGATTTAAATGCCGTATGATGTTCGTATTTCAAGGTTATTGAAATCGCGGGGTGCAATACTTTTTTGATCCACCGGAGGCATATTTTCATTCGCTTCTAAATTCTTTTAGTTTCCGTTTAGAAATAGCTTATCTATGATACATTTGATTGAATGCTTATAAATTATTAACATACAAAAGATTTATTTAACAACAAAATTTGAAAATACGAGCCTATGTCCGCACGTTTGATCAAATTGTAATGCACTACCCGAAATTGCCATTTTTTCAATCGCATATAAACTCTTTTTCTCTCAAGATATTACTGTTTCCTTTCGGAAATGACTTGCCTTTGATACGTGTAATTCAATAATAATGTATAAGATACAAAATATTGACTTTAAAACAAATACGATCATACCCCGGTTGGATCAAAATGTAATGCGCTTCCCGAAATGGCATTTTTTTGCATATAAAATCCTTTTTTCACAACATATTTATATTTCCTTTAGGAAATAGTTTACTTACAATACATATGGTTATAGTAAGTGGATTCCGGTTATGTTAAGTCTCATTCAAATCACCCGTTCAAAGCAGAAAACGAACGATTTTAAAACTCGTATTATATCACTTTTACACAACATATTAAATTTTCCTTTTGAATATGAATTACTTATGGTAAATATGATTGATTTAGATAAAAAACAATACATTTCTGCTGTTTATAAACGAAATATATGTCTATTCCGGTTATAGAAAGTGGATTCCGGTTATGTTAATTCTCATTCAAATCGCGCGTTGAAAGCAGAAAACGACCGATTTTAAAACTCGTATTATATCACTTTTACACAACATATTAAATTTTCCTTTTGAATATGATTTACTTATGGTATATATGATTGATTGAAACCAAAAATAATACAATTCTACTGTTTATTAACGAAATATAGGCCTATTCCGGTTATAGTAAGTGGATTCCGGTTACATTAATTCTCTGTCAATACGCGCGGTTAGAGCGAGAAATGCCCGTTTTTAAAACTCATGTAAAATCAGTTTTCATTGAAATATTTTAATTTCTTTTTAAGAAACAACTTATTTTTCGTATCCATGATTGAATTATACCAGAAACTTAACAAAATTATGTTTTATTAACAAGATACATGTCTATTTCGGTCAAGTAAATTCTGCATAGATAGCGTAATGACGAACGGACGCCGGCCAATGTTAAAATTTCAATAACTTTTTTTTTCATAACATATTTTATTTTATTTTTGCTTATACTTTGCTTATGTTGAATAAGATTGATTTAAACCAAAAACTATGCAAAACTACTGTTTATTAACGAAATATAGGCCTATTCCGGTAATTTATCTGGATTCCGGTCTATTCCGGTAATTTACGTGGATTCCGGTAAAACGGGTGACCGTTCTACCAGTATATCATTTTCAGTGAATCCATAGTAAAATTAAGAATACTTCCACAAATTAACGTCCCATCGGAATGGTATTTATAACCAAAACCACAAAATTTTGTCCCATCAAAATTAAATGATTTAGCAGTATCATCAATTTTGTCGAAAACACAAGGGTAAGTCTTATGGGGGCAAAACATAGGGTCGGTAGGGGTAGCAGAAAGAATTTTTTTGCCTATCATAAATTACCATTGATTTCATCATCATCGTCATCATCATTCCCCTCTAAGCGTTTCTTCACCTGAGCTGGAAAATGTTTCTGAATTTCTCTCCATTTTGCCTCATTGACAAGAGTGTTTGTTCTAGCCTTCTTTCGAGCCCAAGATGATATCCTGCACCTGCAAACGATATCAACCAATTAATATTATAAATTAATTAAATCATTTAATATGTACGTCAGAATCCATTTAACATAGAGCAAAGTTAACTGACCAGATAGTTGTATCCCTAGTATTTAGCTGTTTAGTAGTAGATGTTTAATTCCTCTTTTCCAAGCAGTCTTGGCAAAGCTTTTTTTCCAAGAGGCCAGACATAAAGAAATTTGTCTGGGGAGGCCAATAAAACCTTAAAACATTTGTAATTTCAGTAAAATTTATTTCATTTATAATTTATTTAAATAGAAATTCATACATGAAATTAAATGTTAATGTTTTTTTCAGTATTCACCAAATGATGTACGGTACGCATGAACTTTCGGTAAGATTCCGGTGACGTAATTTTCTTTGAAACCCAAAATCAAAGACTTCTAGCGCACCGACCCGTATTGATTTATTTCAGTTGTAATACCGTAGCAATTGAATATATATTCCCCTTTTTGAAAATGAATCAGCTCAAGAGCGGGGGTGTTTAATAGGGAAGAAATAGTATTTATTGGTTTTAGTTGGATTTCAAGCTTCTCATGACTCGGACCATGGATGTTTTACACACACGCCTATTATAAAGTATTTTTCAGTCAGAAAAAGATCGCAACAGCTTGTCGGACATTAGGTCTAGCAATATTGAAATTTTATATTGTATTTCTAGGCGGTCTTAGGTTGTTTTTGGGCATTCTGTTTGACATGTCCAACGAAGCTTCGCGAAGACTGCCAAGTCGTGATTGCATTTTGATCGCCTCTACTTTCAAGTTTCAGATATATAGTCATAAATTAAAAAACTAAACAATCAGCCATTCATACCATTTAATGATTAAGCAGCAATAATGCCTGACCCAATTATTTTGGCACTAGACTAATTTCAATATCTTGAATATGCAACTCAACAACTTTTTTACAAGGTAAGGTTCTCTAGCACCCAAATTCATGACATAACTACAGAACCAATTTAGCAATAAACCATGGGATATGCAGACATTAAAGATTCGAATTATCTAACCGGCTTTCGATGAATTTCAAATAATCCAATATTTGTTTACAAAACAAACCTGCAACAAGGGCAGCAGAAGTTGGCTTTTTGGACATTTTCCTCAAAACATGGTAAACAAAGCTCATGCTGACATGGCATAGTAACCGGCTTGACCAGTATGTGTAAACATATTGGACATATATTGTCCTCCAACTTCATAATAAACAAAATTGTGAAATTCTGGAAATTTTTAGCCACCGGAAGTCATCGCTTACGCGCACTTGTCGAACCCCAAAGTATGTGAATTGACCTAAAGATATTTAAACAGCGACACGATATGAAAGAGCGCAAAGATTTCGATTTATGAAAAATACCTTATCAATATTGACTACAATTATAAATTTAATCTGAAGCTCTTCAATACATATATGTACGAGGGTTGTCCTAGAATAGCGTATAATTCTTGATTTATTTACTCCAACATAATGATATAGTTTTATAATTTTGCATGGACATTTCTACATAGCACTTGTATTTGACGAAATCATTTTATACAAAGACCTAAATTACAATTTAGGTCTTTGCTTTATATCAGTATACGTCGTATTCGAAAAATTGATGTATTTGTAACCCATGGTAACGGTTTACGGCCAGCACGAAAAAAGTATGAATCACAAAAATGAATTTAATTATTTAATGACAATAATACTTAAGCAGTTTTAGCCGCATCGCGCCATAATATATATAAGATAATTGGCATCTTTTGGCGAGTTTTTATACAATGATTCATATATATAGTGATGAGGTCATATTTGATTGGTTAATGAAGTAATATAGCAACCTTGTTAGCGTTACAATACAAAAAAATCACGACGTCAGACGACGTTACGGAGTGACTGCCATTTCCTAAGCATTATGTTATACCGTATATAACATAGAATAGTATCCGGAGGAAAGATAAACTATGTAAAATTCATAGCACAATACATCTTTGTGATTCGGCAGTTGTTTTTAAGATTCCCCGACATTTTGTTTGGCACAGAAAGGAAGTGGAACAAAAGTGATCAGATGGACCGATCAAAAAAAACTTACCCCAGATCGCTTCCTACACTATCCTCACAGTATTTCAGCTCAAGCTGTCCATTTTGAAAAACATTTAAAGAATTTTGACAGTATGTTAAGAAATATATTTCCAAAAAATCGATAACAATTTCGGCGTACGATTTTTAAAGCGTAAAGCCAACGAGTGTGAGTTTTTTTGGAAAACTGAGGTAGCGTGACGTCGTTGGCGAGTGTTGACGTTGACGTTCTGTGGGCAGTAAAGTGTTACCTGGTACTCGTCAAATGTACACACTTTGAATATCTTTGGAAGATATATCATGAAACTTGGCTATTATGTCAAGAAATAATTTCTCTAAAAGTCCATTATAATTTGGGCATACAGTACTTGATAGTTTTTAAGATATAACAGGATTATACGGTATTCTGGGACAACCGTCGTATATGTATGAACAATGAAATAAAATCCCTGATTTAATATGTCTACTGTAATCATGGTGAATAATTAAAACATATTTTTATTGGTACTGTAATACAATTTTGAGTTACTCTTAAATAGATCTTATCCATACTCTACAACGTAAGATCCACTTTAAATGCAAGGGACCGATTCGCACTACACTCATACATGTTCAATATTCACCCTAGTTAATAAATTGTTTTTGACAAATTATTTTTTAAAACAAACATTTGATGAACGAATTTCATTCCCTACTATGATGAGTAATATTTTTCGAAAAAATTAACTCATAAACTTTTTTCAACAGTAAATTATCAATAACGTCATTGTTCCACGATGAAAGAAAATCAAAGTTTGATATATATATCCAGATTTTTATCCACACTATATTCTATATATATATATATATATATATATATATATAACACGAAAGTTTGATGAAAGAATTTCATTTGATTTTTCCGACAATGATGATTTGGGGGGGGACTCGAGCCCCTGTGGTATAAACAACATGTAGTTTGTTAAACTCTATATGATCAATAACATTGTTTTTACGATTGTGAAAGAGACGCCATACAACAATTTGGGTATTCTAACGTAATATATTATGTAAGCCCTCTCTACATTTATATACCTTTAATTTCAAGGCAATGTGAACTTTATCTGAACCTGGACATTTCATGTATATGTCTATATTTTCTTTCGATACAACATCTAAATATTTTTCGTATTCCAAAATAGATTGTTATGTAATATTGCATTTTAATTTGTGATGGTGAACTACCATGTCACATTTGGTATCGCAGACAATGTCTAAGTTAAGGCAAATAAATAATGATAATATCCTTATTGTTCAGAATATACCAACAATATCCAAACTCTAAGCGTTGCATATTGAATGAAGAATTTGTCGACACTTACATTTTTCCTTCTTTGCTTCTGGTCCAGAACTTTATAGAGGGATCAGCATGATGCCAGCATTGTGTCAGCATGAGATCACTATCAGTGATTATCTGGGGCCACAAAACACAGAAACTGGTCAGTGTAAGGGACAAGATAGTGATCTCATGCTGGCACAATGCTGGCATCATGCTGATCCCTCTATAAAGTTCTGGACCAGAAGCAAAGAAGGAAAAATGTACCCCTTTAAGGGAGGGGCAAATAGCGGGGTTCTTGAACTTCTTTTTTCTGGTGGGGGGGGCAGGGATTCTACCTGTGGTATGTACATAACAAGTTTGTCTGACCCTTTTGCGTGAGATTGGTGTTGAAAATGCACGATCTCTTATTAAACATTCTCGTTCAACCAGCGTATGTTTTTTCAATTACATAGTTTAGGTACTGGACTAACCACTGATTTATGAGAATGTTATTAAAATGCAGGAGATTATTCTTACTTAATTAAATGAAGTTGATATGCAGTTTCACCTATTTTACTAGGACATTGCCATACATGCTTCATATATACAGCTATTCAAATTAATATGTGTTATCATGGTGTTAGTATTCCAAGAAATGCATGAGATTTGATCTATTTGCCTCAAATAATGCAGGAGTAGAGTCTCAAATCACAGTGTAAACCGGGTACGCTGAAGACCTTATGAAGCTAGGAGTGCATCATAGTCGGGAATGAAATAAATTCGTTCATAAAAATTTTGTTTTAAAAAGAGTTAGATGTTCTCTTTCATAATCGTAAATACTGTTATTAATCATGTACTGTACAGTAGTCTACTAAAGTTGAAAATCAAATTTATGAGTAGATCCAGTGTTAAAAAATATAACTCCTTTTCGCATATTAGAGTTCTTTTCGCTATTTAGGCTTACCGGAATGCAAGCGTTTTAATAACATTGATTTGTTTACGATTTATACAACTGTCAGAAAGGTTATTTATGTGTAATTTGTCGGAAATTAGCTCATAATGTCGATTTTATTTAACGCACGTTATGTCACATTATTACTTCAATGTCTTAAATGACCCGTTTGATGAACTGTTCTGTTGATAAAGAAATATTGAATGGGGGGTACCTTTCATCTTAGAGGTTTGATCAATGTCACAAGACGCGTTATTTCAAAAAGCGCGCGGAATTTGACAACAATGTCTTGTGGAAGAGGAGCTTTGATTGTGTTTGAAGGGTGTGATAGAAGTGGAAAGACAACACAATGTAGTTTACTTGCAAGTAATCTGTCCAAACAAGGGGAGCAAGTTGAACAAATGAAATTTCCAGGTTTGATCATTTTACATTTCAGCATAAAATTCTACTTTCACTTCACACTTTGTTCTTTCCTATTTCCAAGTGAAAAATGAAGTATCAAGTTCAATGATAAGTCTTAAATTTAAAAGTTGATTTAATGTCCAAGTATAGCCCGATTTTGTTGGTGGAAATAGCCTAGGACTACATTTCATAGGTTAAGGGAGGGGCAAATGGCGGGGTTCTTGAACTTCTTCTTTCTGGTGGGGTGGGGGGGGGGCAGGGATTCTACCTGTGGTTTGGGTTAGATAATAGAGAGGGTTACGTGACATTGTTGAGTGCAGTCCACAGATTTTAGCTGTTTCGGCTACCTTTTTAATACCTGTTATTACAGTTAATATAACTTTTAGTTAAGTTTTACACGTTAATTGTCTGTTGAAAGTTATGTATTCTTAAGAACCCAAACTTTTATGTCTTGATGTTGGTTAATAATAATTATGTGAATTGTAATTTCTGTTTTCAGAAAGAACAACCGTTATAGGACATATGATCAATGATTACCTGAGTTGTAAGAAAGACGTTGAAGACCATTCTGTTCATTTATTGTTTTCCGCCAACAGATGGGAACTTGTGTAATTATTTTATTGACTTGCAACTTTTACTATGTTGTTAAATAAGTCAAAGACCTAAATTAATTGTAATTTAGGAAAGACCTAAATTAATTGTAATTTAGGTCTTTGAATAAGTTCTGGAAGCTTAATAATATTTCCTGAACGAGTTTAATATATCAATCGATGAGTGAGAGATTCTTTATATCACATGGCACTTTTAAGGCAAAATACAAAATGTTCTATTGGAAAGAAATACCCATTTATATAGAATAACCTTATACATCACACGTGTAGTATAAGAATATGTATGTACATACTCGCTATACTAACCAGGATATAAGGAAAGTCATGTGATATAGTATTTGACAGACTGCCTGTGTCTTCGTGTCTTCTTTATCCCTATTATTTTCAAATAAAGCTTAAATATTTTAGACCCGTTCATTGCGTCCAAGGACTTTCAGCTCATCCAAGCACTGTTTCTTTAAGCTTAACACATGGTGTCTCCGACTGTCTCCTGTTCAAAAACTTGTGATACATAAATAATAGTTGCAACAATGTTGATCTTCATTTTAATTTTTGCTGATAATCATCATATAATTTTAAAATAAGTTTCTGTTAATGGCTTCCTTTATTTCAGACCCAAAATGTTGGAACTGCTGAACAATGGCACAACATTGATAGTTGATAGATATGCTTATTCTGGTGTCGCATTTACAGGAGCTAAACCAGTAAGTGTAATTTGATCTATTTTAATGCCCCGGCATCTTCTGATGAAGGAGGCATATAGTGATTTCCAGTTCCTTCGTTTGGCTGTTACAAAATGTTGAAACTGTAATATTTTTAAGTCAATAAATGCATTGCTTTCAAACTTGGCATACTTGTTTACCATCATAAACAAAATACACTATCAAACATTTCACAGAATTATGGCCCCTGAATGACGTAGCTATTTGTAATGGACAAGGTTTCCACCGGTGCATTTATAAATGTTTACTGACTGCAGTCTTGTTAACCGTAAGTAGTACTAATTGTGACATGTCTACACTTAACAGTGCAGTTAGGATAAAAATACAGTGACGTAATGGAACAATCCACTAGTACGGTGTAAAAACAAGTTAAAAGCTTATACCAACAGTTCAATACCAAACTAAACTCCACCTGTTTAAGCAATGGTTTTAATCTTTTGGGTACACATTAACGATGACGTCACTGTCAGAATACCCTAGCTGGACTATAGGAGTTGTTGTTATATTTATGTA
This sequence comes from Spisula subtruncata, assembly GCA_963678985.1. Lineage (NCBI taxonomy): Eukaryota > Metazoa > Mollusca > Bivalvia > Venerida > Mactridae > Spisula > Spisula subtruncata. The sequence goes on from OY787671.1 coordinate 39,745,712, forward strand.
TGTGTTCTTTAATTACAGGACTTTCAGTTAGATTGGTGTAAGCAGCCTGATATAGGTCTACCACGTCCAGACAAGGTGATATATCTAACTTTGAGTAGTGAGGCTGCTGCCAAGAGAGGAGGATTCGGTGAGGAAAGATATGAACGAACAGAATTCCAAGAAACGGTCGCCAAAAACTTTGACCTTCTCAAAGACAGTGATTGGGTGGTAAGTGAAATAAAGTGATTGAAATATATTCCTTTATCACATAACTTGTGGTCCAGGAAATTTTTTTTTTTTTTGGAATTTTTTTTTTGCTGGAAATATCGTTTGACACTCCCAGATTGTTACCTTTATAAATATCTAAATTAGCATGACACGATGTCAGCGAGAGATTTTTCTCCATCTGTCAATAAAATGTGGATGCGCCCATAGCTCAAACCAGTCTTCAAGCTAGGTTTATGAAACATGGTATGTGGATAGGGAGTCATGATAATAAAGGGATTATGCATGTCTAATTTTTTTATTCAGACGCAAATTATGGTTGTCTTTTCAACAGAAACATAGAAAACCAGGTACGGGACTTCTGTATTGCTTGCAATATTCCTAATTACTTGTTTTAACTACATATATTGTATTATTGCAGACAATCGATGCTGATAAATCTGTGGACAATTTACAGACTGAACTGTTGACTATATGTAAGAATACTATCAACCAAGCTAAGGACAAAGCTATCTACAAGTTATGGACAGATGGGAAGTACTAGAACTGTATATGACTTATACTCCAGCAGGCTGGATTGTTACAGGACGACAGTGTTTGATACCACTACCAATATGTTACAGTTGTGTTCTATTATTATTATAAAATATTTATTCAATATTCTTTATTGAGAAATGCGACCAGCAATAGTGTAAAGTTATTTCTTCTTTCAGGGGTGTTTTTAGGGCACAGTCATCACGCTTGACTCCAGTGTAACAGGCAATGATGTTTTTGCAAGGTGGGGTGATTTTGAACTGATGTATTAATACAAGCATCATAGGTTTGCCTGTTATTTTTGGTATTGAGAAGTTGTCTGTGTTCAATTTGATCATATTATAATTGACCATATCACTGGCTTAGAAAGAGAAGACCTTATAAGACTGATACATATTTAAAATCTGCACAACAATGCCTATTTTCATGAAAATCGGAACTTGTCATGTTGGCCAAACTGAAGTCGAAACATTTTGTTTTACCATAAGTAAAGAGTAATTTTCAGAAGAATTTTCTTGTTTTCTAAAAATAGAGGTTTTGTACTTTAATACAACCTTCTCAGTTTAATCCAGGGAAATATCAACTAATACACTACAATTTTGTAATAATAACAAGTGTCTCTGTAAATTCAAGCTCACTTTTGATTTGCAGCTTGCACATCTAGGGTCAAAATGTAGGTCATATAAAAGAAAATTAATGTACAGTGACTACAGTCCAGTTAGGATATTTTTCCAATGATGTATAGCCGTGTATGTGTACCCAAAATAACACACACCTGTTTGTATAAGCCTTTATAATTGGTTTTACATCGTAATAGTGGATTCTACCTTTGCGTCACTGTCATCTTACCCTAATTGGACTGTAACATATTTTCTCTCCAAAAGTAAAATTTGCATTCTGTTGATATTTTATGATCTTTTGAAAATTTGTACTAATGGACCAAGCAGAACTATGGGGTCTTAATTGTATCGACTCTTCAAACTTATCAATCATTTCTACAAACATGCTACGTTTACATCTATTTATTGTAAGTTTTGTTATATTTTCACGCCTAAATAAATTTATGTATAAGAAATTAATGCGTTTGTCTTACTGATAGAATGTTTATATATCTACCATAGCTTCTCGGTATAGCTAGTTTGCGATAGAAAAAAATCGTGTTTTTTTGAAAATTTCAGAAAATCTAGTTATCAGATTTTGGTAAAATTTTACACAGAGCTACATAATAACTTCCTACCAATAAAGTCTTTTTGACTTGAGTTTTCATACAAAACTACAAATATGTTACATAGAACTTATGAACAAAACTTTTTTACCTGATTTCTGATGTTGCTGAAATTTCAGAGTGTATTAGGTAGATATATTTCATTTATTCGTGCAAAATTTCATACTTGTAGGTGTAGTAATTACAGATAAATGTTTTGAAAAGCTTTTTTTTTCTATCGCAAACTAGCTATAATGACCCTTGTAGATCTATTCTGAAATGTGTTCATTATGTTTATCTATTCAATGATTACATGTAGGTATACAGATATTATGTTGATCTTGTCAGTCTGTGTATTACACACCTAGGCGTCTTATAAGTCCGATATTTGGGAATTTAAACGCAACAAAAAGTAGACAACCGTTTGAAGATGGCAAATATTGATAAAGCAGAGTAATGATATTCATCTGCCAGGGTTGTGAAAATCCAGAAATTTTCACTTGCCCATGAGCAAGCTGGACTGAACAATCCACTTGCCCGAATTTACTTGCCCAAGAGAACAATAGCAAAAAAAATTCAGTTTCAACAATTAATAGTGTCAAGCTTGAGAGTAGCAATACTTTGTACCTGATACTGAGTCATTTTCAGTCTGAATTTAGGGATTTTATTATTATTTTTTTAGGTGAAATTGGACACTAAATATTACTGTCTTATGCACTTGCCCATGGGTATGCTTGATGGAAAAATCAACTTGCCTTCAGACCAAAAAGCCCAAGTCGGACTCTGGAATTCCACTCCCCTGCATCTGCACTTTGTTGAAGGTTTACATTTTGATCAATAATTTGAAATATATGCAAGCATGCTCAATACTTTGGAACTGCTGAAACTTTGGATATTTGTCAGTTGAAACTTGGGATCTCTGGCTATTTGAAACTTGGAATATCTATTTTGCAGCTGGAACTTGTGATATCTGAGGTTTAGTTCAGTCAAATGCAGTATTCTGATGCTTCTTTATCTGTTTATGTCCCCCCCATCTTTGATGAGAGGGTTCATTGCTTGGCACAATCATGTAGGTCAGTTGACTGATTTACTTCCAATCTGATTCAATAACTAAAATACCTTGCCCTAGGATATTTTTACTTTAAATGGAGATTGGAAAACAACAGTAGATGAACTCTGTCAGTTCTGAGGTCAGTAGGTCACTGACCTTTACCATTTCTTACTGTTGAGATGTCATGGGGCATTTATGTTTTAAAAACATCTCTTGTAACATTTCATCTAGTTGGCTAAATTCACTATTTTCATCTGATTCTGCTTTCAATAGTGTCATTTCTTTGCCATTCAACAGAAAATAACACAAATTTTGAATCTTATACATTTTATTATCATTGATAATCGTTTTTATACATTTTAACAACAGGTATATTGTAAAAATAAACAGAAGATCCATTCCTCAAAGTATGAAATGTAGTTAACTTTGTACACAGTAATAATAATTTTATACTTTCTTAAGAAATCTGTACATCGTTTTAGTAACAAAATAAACTCTCACTTTCTACACAATGTATCACACAAAGACCGCTCATCATCCATACATATATATAATTCTTATATATGAAAGTGATCAAAAGATGAACGTTTATATACTACAGCACTTTAAAACTGTCCATTGCAATAAAAGTAAAAAACAGGAACTGTTGATTCAATAAGTAATACTTATGAGGGAAGTATCCAATTCGAAAGAATAGTGGGGACTACAATTAACTCAATTACACACAGTTAAACCTGAACAAACATAGTTTATTTGAAGGACAAGCCTATGTTTATAACTGTAATCATTTAACTTTGAACAGACTGTACCATTTAGATGATTCATTTACTGACAAATTTTTTCAAATGCATACTGACTAACATAAAATAAGTTTTTTCAAATGATAGAAAGAATAATTGATATTGATCAGTACTCTTAAAAACAATTGATATTTGACTTTCATTGCAATCGGCCGTTTTAAAGGCAGAACTTAATCACAAAATACATAAAATTATATGCAACAAAAAACTGTATATCTCAACTTAATAGAAGGGCAACGCAATAAGGATTTAATTAACAATTCAGTCAAATTTTGTTTGCTTCAATTTTCATCAAAATACACCACAATAGATGTTCATACATGAACAATGAAGTCCTCAGAATAGATGGATTGGTAAACTTTTAGCATCAAACAAAATATTAACAGGATCTGCTTTTGTTGATAGATTTGGAGGAAGCAAACTATTTTACAGTATGCTGGTGTATACTTTGCATGTATTGGTGATAGATGTGTGTGTGTGAATGGAAGTTAATGAATCATTCATTATCAACATGATATAAACATACTCTTCACTCTCTACATAAATGTATATATCAATACATTAAAATCCCTAGGTTAAAATAATTCTATAATTATGATCAGTTCTAAGATGAAGTTGCCTACTATTATTACCAGAAGTCTGTTGCCTAAGCAAAGCGCTACCGAGCTCCTTCATTCAGTTATCTCCTATTCAATTAAATATAGAAGGCATGAATTACCTCCCGTGGATAGTGCTTTGCTTGGGCAGCAGTACTCACTGACCACTAGTAACTGTCTACCGTAGACTACTACACATATAAACTGTCTTACCCCAACTATAAGACTATGGTACATATGGTGGAATAAATTATGTGGCACAAGTAACATGGTCAAGCATAGAGCAGTTTATCAAAGCACAAAGTCACACTATTTGCCATTTCTTATTACTGTAATATCATTAATTTCAATGGTACTAAATTTCATGGTTCTGGTGAGAAAGTGGTTGATGTCATCCATGAAATTAGATCCCTCATGAATATTAATGTTTATTAAAATAATTTTAATCAAAGTGTTAGTTTTCTATATAACTTATGTACAAAGTATTTTCTGCAACTCAGATTTAAGTTTCCTACACACTCGGACTGTTGTCCCTTGATACAAATATCCAGTATTTACACCAGGGCCTGTTCTTCCGAAATATAAAAAAATTCATACAAATGAAATAACCAAATTGATATTTCACCTTTACTTTAATGATGGGTTTTCAAAAGTCAATAGATTTTTTTTGTTTATTATATATAGTAAGGAAACTCACCAGCTTTGATCTTACATAAAAGATGCAGTATAACAAAATCGGTTAACAATGCAAAGCCAATATATGAATAATAATGTAGGATTTCATTTATCAGTGTAACCAAGTTTCCAAGTTCTTGCTGTTTAGTATTATGCTTGAAATAATAATATGAACACTATTCTATCAGTGGTCCGTCTACAAAATTTTCACTTTAGTATGTAGTGTTAATTGCAACAACTTGAAATATGTTTTTTATTATTACTTAGAGTTCAAGGGAGGCAACTCTGCAGCCCACATCAGGAATAATTCAAGGGAGTTAATCTACAACTTAAAATCACAAACTTATCATTCTAGTTTACTTGAAAACTATAATTGTCCAATGAATACATGGCGATTTATCAGACATGGTTCTAGTATTATATTGTTTCATCAAGTTTAGTAAGCTTATCAATTCAAAGTGCCAGTATGCACAAGTCATTTGTTAATGCTATATGGTACAATAGAAGAACAAGAACATCCCTGACATTTCCAAACTTTTAAAGATTCTCAGACTATACATTCCAATTATATCTCTACATTATCAATATACTTCTAAATCTCAAAACCACACTATAAACATAGTTCCATTTATTTAAGTATTCTACCAGGTCTGTATCCAGAGGCGAAAACACACCGAGGCAAATCCATTCTAGGGTCTATTTGAGGCATTTATTTTCTTTAAAAAATGTGCTTAATTTCTCAAATTTCCACCACGGCAAACGTTTCGGTATGGCTACGGGCCTACTCTACTATATATACAGGAGAGTATCTTCACCTAGGTTCTATGGACAGTCGTATCAGTTATACACACAGGCTACATTACATTTGTTTTGTATGCAGAATAAAATAGATATAACAAAGAAACCTAGTATTTAGATAGACATGTATAAAACAACTATGGCGGGGCAAAATAATCTGAAAATATTTCAAAACTTAAGAAAAAAAACAACCACATCTGATTCAGCCACATATCTCCCCGAACATCTCGGTTTGAGTGAAATCTCAGCTCAATTATTGTTGCTTGTCTTTGAGGTAAATATCATGAGAGGCTGGACTCGCAATACAGAAACATCGTTCTGAGTTTATTGCAGTAAAAATGAAAGAACTCAAACTTCAGATTTATCTAAAATTCTGACTCTGATTTTAGCAAATCTCAATTTGAGCTGAGATTTTCTGTTTTTGTTGCTTTGGGAGATTGGGGCCAGTCTGTAGAAACAGAATGGGTTTGACGAACAAGGTTGGAAAACATGAATGCCATTTTATACATTAGGAAAAATCAATAAATGAGCAGATTATATTTGTGTTACATATACAAAGTGCTAGATTGACAGAATACAGTACAAACATTTATAACATATCCACATGTAGTTGAGGTAAAGCATGGGAATGTACAGAAAAGGAAGTAAATCTACATCAGAGACATAAATCTACATCAAAGACATAATCTGCTGCAAAGACATAAATCTGCTGCAAAGACATGAATCTACATCAAAGACGTAAATCTACATCAGAGACATAAATCTACATCAAAGACATAAATCTGCTGCAAAGACATGAATCTACATCAAAGACATAAATCTACATTAATGATGTAAATCTACAATAATGATGTAAATCTAAATCAAAGACTTAAATCTGTAGCAAATGTGCAAATCTACACAGACGCAAATCTACATCAAATGCGCAAATTTACATTAAAACTTTTTGTTTAACACTTAATGGTAAGGTGAGTAAAAGTATTGATTTAGGAAAAGAAGGCAAGTTTTCATACTCATTCCCTCACACAACTCGCATACCAGCAGAAATCCCGACTTGTATTCACACATACCAGCAGAATTCTTTATCAATACTTCGCGTACACAATTTGACAATTACAACATCTTTGCATAGCATATACATGGATGGCCAAGGATAATTATACAAATGACAAAATGATAAATATTTGGTTAAATATAAAGTGTAGCTGTATTCTAGCCAGCAAGAATTACACACAGGTCTTATATAATACATCACATAATCCCAGAGTAAGGGAATCACAAACATTTGAGACGAAATTTATCAACTTTTATAATAAAGTAATAATTCATACAACACATAAAAGTCAATCAGAGATATGTAAGACACTGACCCTACCTTATTATTTGGGATTTCCCAAAATAGCGTATAGTCACATTATCACATTATGTCATAAGAAATATCAAGTATTATAATTTATCCTGTAATTATAATTAACCATTTGATGATCTATTTCATGCAAAATGTCAAAATTTTGAATTAGTAAAAGAATTGTCTTAAAAAAGAAAAATGTTTGTACATTTTACAAACACAGTTCAAGCCAATGCTAATAGTGGTACAAGACCTTGTACACATAACACAAATATGGAATGATAAATTTGATCGCGTGAACACACTTTCTCTGAAACACAGATTTCGTTAAGAAAACAAAATTTTCAGCCATCTCCCCATCAACTACCGTAGAAACAGAACAACACTACAAAGTCAGAATGGAAAACATAAAGTGGAACAAAATACGAAAAAATGAAGAGCAAACTTTGTTTGAAAGATATTGGTATAATAATTAATGATACAGGAATGTTGTAGTGCGTTCAACCAAATCGGACAGAATTTAGCAATTTTTAAACTTCAGTATAGACCTACATAGAGAAAGTAATGTCTAGGTATATGTGACATATTAACAGAAGCCGATTATATGTAGAATGCTCACATAGTCACACAACGATTGTCAATGTAAACATTTCTAACTAAAATAAATAAGAGGCCATTTATTCAAATTATTGTACCACCGCTACTAGAGACACCGGTCTAGCGTAACATAGGGACTCTTCCCTTGTTCAAATAAATCTGTCGTAAATATCTCGACACCTTCACAAGTTTATATTTCACACTTTGATAAATATGTCCATACAATGCAATCATATGAGAAGTTCATTCTGCGAGATGGATAATATACAGATGAATGAAGATCTAGTGCAGCACGATGAGACTTCACGTCGGCATTACGTCTCTATGGTGCAACAAGCTGGTATCTCACTATATTATCTATAGTAAGGTACAATCTTGTTGCCCCAAAGTGATGATTAATTTAGTCCTACAGTGACAGCACACCCCTGTGACAGCTGAATGTACCTCAAGCATATATTTTCACCAGATCAGATGATATCGGAACACTGTTTTCAGGCCACAAGGCTGAAATCATCTGACAGGCATCAAGACCACAGCCTGGTTATTACACCAGCACAGAATGAGGTTTCAGGTGTAGAAGGGTTCTCTGCAGGCCCAATTTTCTGACATGAGCACCCGGCAATAAATTCAGAGGTTCCAGGTCTAGGATACGTCACATGCCTATATATAGATCTAAGACTATATAGCATTAATGGATCTTCATTGAAAGCTTTGGCACACATTACTATTCCAGCCATAGGTTCATGTCACATAGAATGAAACAATAAGACATGTTCAGTTCCAACAATCATGGTATCAGAATCTCTTATCATAAACTTATAATCATCAAAACAAGTCAAGTTCAAACAATTGAATGTAATCCTTAGATATTGATAATTGGCACAAATTTAGGAACTACATGAGCTTAATATCGAAGGCTCAGTGCATAACTAAGGTACATTCCTCTATAAATTGATGAAGTTACCATAGTTTTGCACCGAGCCCTCAGTATGCTCTGGGAACATTTTCAGTTTTTTCTTAACTTGGTAAGCTTCCAACATGAGAGACATTGGTACCTCAGAAATCTATCAAATAAGTAGAAATTCAATAACATAATAAATATGTGATATTTGGGACACAATCCTTTAAATACACAAAATGTGTGGAAAAATAAGATCACCTTTTATTCCACACGAAACAAACATCTAATTAAATCAATATTTTTTTTTCAAAAAATAAGCCTATCACTTTTTTTATACAAAATGAATGGCTGTAAATAAGTCTATTCCTCCTAGAATATACTAACAGTACTGTTATATATATATGATATAATATATGTGCATAAACCTGTAAAAGGTTTTAAAGAATTTAAACAATGGAGTCACGAAAAACTTGACTCTAAATCGAGGGCTCAGTGCAAAACTATGTTACATCACTACATGCCTCGATAAATTGATGCAGTTACCATAGTTTTGCAACGAGCCCTCGAAAAACTTAACTCAAAATAGTTTCTGTAACAAGAGTATAACGTATTTCCATGGTTTCGCATCATTGAATCAATCCGACGTATCAAAGTCCACAAGTGCACATGTTGTGGCGATATTTACTACATTCTGAGTGTATATACAGACTTGGCACATAGTATACACAGATTCCGTATAACACTCACTAGTCACTGTTAATGCTATTCCCTCTCTCCCAGCACACACAGTGTCTGATGTCACCATGGTCACAGTATCCAAACACATCCAACGTCAAGGATATTCCCCCAGAACATCGTGTGGAATATACTCAAAATTCGTCCTAACAAATCCAAAGTCAAGGGTATCTTCGTCCTAATGCATCCATCATGGAGGATAACGTCGTGGAATATTTTCTAACATGTCCGACGTCGAAGACAACTCCGTCCTTTCATATCCAAGGATAGCATCGTGTGGAATATACTCTTAACATTGTCAGGTCTCTTTGATACATAGTGGTATTAGTGTTCAATGAATGTACAGTGGAAATGGAATGGACAATTTGAAGGATGAAGACCCATGCTTGCCTAGCACTACACCGGTCTGAAATTATAAATATACATATATGGTTAGTTAGCCGCTATTGATGATCGTCAAGTTAGTTATCATCAGAAATATGTAAATCAAGAAACTAAACTATCCTGCTCTTTGTCGCATGTGCGCTCATGAACGATACAGCTATTTTCCATCAGCTACTGGTCTATCTTACATTAGCAATGTCAGAGCAATATCTATCTGATTTTGGATCACTTGGACTGTGATTTTACATGCTTACAACTATACTAGACAATCATGGGACAAACTAAAGCTGTCGCCATTTGGCAGACTTATATATCCCTGCTGGACAAAGTTCATAATTCTGGCAAAAATCATCGCAGCGCAAATTCTTTCCTTCCCGCACATCTACATGCTGAGGTGGTTCATGTGAAAATTTTAAGAAAATCCTGCAAAAATTGCATCCACAAGAATCTGTCTACGGACAGATGGATGGACAAGCTGAAAACAGTATGCCCCATTACAACATACATAGTGCAGGGGGTATAATGAGAAGAAGTTAAGAGAAACAGCGCACCTTTTTATTCTATCAACAGCTCTTCTTATATCACTGTCTGACATAGTCATACTACTGAGCTTGTCTATAATACCAGTCACTAGTTCATCAGCGATACCAGGACACGACCTTTCAGCAAGGTCAAACGCATTCTTCAACTCCTCAGCTGCTTCTGTTCTCTGTACAGGTCGACCATTTCTACGATATTCTTCCCGATATTCATCTTTAAGCTGAAAAGTTGCATTTGTAGTTTAGATCACCGTTTACAGAATAGTATTATTGGATTCAATTTGTCTTTCACTAGACAGACATGCGGTTATATAGTGGCTGCATTATTATTTCCAGCCACTAAAAAGGTTAAAGCATGTGTGGCCACTGGTTTACTTGTGGGGGCATATAATGACAGCCAAGCGTAACCTGTCTGAACCCTGAAGCTCCAACTAGCAAACGTCACTCAAAAGACTCGCCTTTAAATTTTAAACAGGTTTGTATCGAAACATTAGACCTTTAGTTTTTAAATAGGTCTGTATCAAAAAGTTAGAGGTTTCAGCACTTTCAATGTGGATTACAAGATTACAAGAAATGAGAGGTTTGAGGACCTACCTGTACAAGTAATGGTAATATAGCCGTAGTTAGGCTGACAGATAATTGTGGTGCATCTCCCATAGATACTGGTCGTGCTGGCTTCGGTTGTACCGGAGGCTGTAAACATACAAATACAAACATTCAATATCTTTATTAGACATATCAGTATTTGGACAAGTAGTGACTTACACTACAATAGCAGTGATTTACAGAACGAGCACTAGCTGTAGGCTTAGTATCAAGATTTTGTATAATTTAAGCAGATCTATATAATTATGTCAATAAATAAAGAAGTTTATCAATATTACATCAGAATTAACAACCTGTAAGAATATTCACAGAAATTATCACTATTAATAGGTACCAAATAAATAAATAGTAAACAAAACTTTTAAATTAATACTTTGAACAATATAATCCTTATGTGTAAGAGAAGTTATAAATTACCCTAATTAAATTTGATCATTCAACAAGGAATAGCATTTAATGATATAAATATTAATAAAGAATTACAGCATTTGATCATTCAACAAAGAATAGCATTTAATGATATAATGAAGAATTATAGCATTTGATCATTCAACAAGGAATAGCATTTAAAGATATAATGAAGAATTATAGCATTTGATCATTCAACAAAGAATATCATTTAATGATATAATAAAGAATTATAGCATTTGATCATTCAACAAGGAATAGCATTTAATGATATAATAAAGAATAGCATTTGATCATTTAACAAAGAATAGCATTTAATGATATAATGAAGAATTATAGCATTTGATAATTTAACAAAGAATAGCATTTAATGATATAATAAAGAATAGCATTTGATCATTTAACAAAGAATATAAACTTTAATGACGAAACTGCTCCATCACGAAACAAAGAAAGCGATACAACTATATATCCAGCATATTCTCCATATGAAGCAATTTGTACAGAACACCGCAATATATATATATGTACACTTTCTCTCTTATATGTACACTAAAATATCACATAAACAATATACATCATGCAAGTTTACATATAATATACAACACTGAAATACAAAAGTATATACCCGGTGTACATATACATTCATTCTTTGTTCATACAGTTTTATTAATGCACCAGTCACTTGCATCAACACCCCCACCCCCAGGGAAATGTTGGGAAATTTAAACGAACCAATAACCCTGGACAATATTTAGTTGTCAGGGGGTGGAGGAATACTGGAGATTTTACTATCAGCTGTCCCCAGTGGGTCGGGGGAATGGCAGGTTTTTTTACAACCCAAAAGTGAAAGTCCCCGCCCATCCATGGGGGTGGGGGCGTGGATGCAACTGACTGGTGCATAAGTATAATTGTACAACATTTTATAAATATCACAAAAAGTTTAACGACCTTTAAAAACAAACCCAATAAGACTTATAATGCCATTGAAGCAGAAATCTTTAAAATGGCACCAGGAAGAAAGAAAAGTACCTAAAATAGGCCCAAAATGGCCCAAAAAGACGCAATACCTAAACAATATTTTCATAAGCAATATCTTATAATAACCTGAAATAACTGAAATCTTAACACCTGATCTAAAGTAACTGTTATACTTACACAAGTCCATTAATAAAGTTATAATTACAAGATTATCATCAGAGTTTGTCTCCAAAATAATGTGGATGTTATTTCACTTCCAAAAGCCTGATAGATTAATTGGTGAGTCAAGCTAGTTTCGATTTTGAAAAAAATCCATCTATTAAACAATAGAGGTTTGAAGATCCTAGGGCAAAGCGTTCTTGAGTTATTGAACGGAAACCAATTGGTCTAAAACAAAGACAAGGAAAGATGAAGCAGAACTGTTCAAGAACTGGAGTAAAGATATAACAACAATCTACGTCAAAAACCTGTCAGATTTTCTATATAGATGACCACAACAGCATTCACGTATCACCGTTTCCCAACATCATGCTCATGCACATTAACTTATAAATTTAAGTACAACAACTAATAGCTGACTAACAAAGTTACACTTTTCATGTTATACTGTTATAAATAAGATTCAACATTCAAAAGCAGAACAAATAAAACACCATTACACATGCTGGATAAATTACATTTAAATATTCAACAACATGCCACATGCAGCAAGATAAGAACAACATGCAAACTGATATGTACAGCCGATATGTGATCCATGCATTAACATTGAATATTCAATAGTTATACAATACAAGACGTAACGTATACAACTTAAAAAGTGCTGAGTTTGTTGATTACGTTGTTCAAACTTACTTGACCGCCACCACTGACGCGGCGGTGAGGTGAGCCCTCGTGCCCGCCACTGACCAGGCGGTGCGGTGAGCCCTCGTGCCCGCCACGCACGAGATAGCCCGGACTGGAGACTACATGTGACTGGTGTTGATGATTCGGTATATCATACTGTGATTTAGGTCTGGAAAATTGCTACAATAAAACACACAATACCAGGGGATTAAAGCTAGAGCACTGGTTAGACAAACAAAATGATGGGGAGTCGGGGATATACACTGGGTAAAACACACACATAGGGGGTAAAACATTCAGGGTTCTACTAAGGCATAATGCCCAATCCTGAAAACGAGTTGCAAGTTTGTTTCGGTTGCTGATAGCACTGACATCCCAATACCTTAACTACGTTTCAAACATTGTTTTTATGGTTGAACTTCAGATAAGTAAACTTTAAATGGCCATAACTTTGTCAATTCTTTGAACTTTCTCATCATATAACATTTATTTTATTCAATAAAGAGAAGTCTTTCTAAAACAACCAATCTGAATTTCCGGAAACCCCTGTGTGAAAGATCAGTACTTTGATTTGGTTTCAATGACAATTCCACAAGTTATAGGATCACAAATAGATGCCAGAAGCAATTGAATGCCATTTGTACTAACAATGACATATGTTCGCAATGGACATTTATAATCATGCATCTCAAACAACCAACTGTTATCAACAGTCTATTATTTACCAAAGTCGGTCCTCAACAGGATCAGTGTTTCTTAGAATAATCAAACTATAGACTTATATAAATACATTGAATCATAACACCAAACAAGAGATGTTTGTAAAACAAGTAATTTTAGTATGCCCATTGGGAGTCCATTAATTTCGAGCCAGTTGGTCTAGGACCTCGGTGTGCCTCTAACAAAGGGAGGCAATTTATCTAAAGTCTCATAGTGACAAGTAAAACATAATTTAGGTGTACATTTATCTATCTTTGACAACCGATCAGTAAACATGTAAACAGTTCAACAAACATTTATAATCAGACATGTTTTAACAAATTTATATAACACACATACATATCACATATTTACATATAACTAAATTTATATTACAAATATTTACTAGATACACTAGTCAATGAACAGTGAAGACTGGATATGTCCAACTGTTTTACCTCGTTCAATATATCTAAATTAATTACAGTACTACCTCTGTATAGCAACATCCTTTATTAGCTGTAAATATTGACCATAGTATAGAGGTTGTTGCTCTATAGAGACTTAATCTATAGTAAATATCATCAGGGAAATTTGGAAGGTGTTGTTACAGAGAGGTTGGTTGCCCTACAGCGGTTGTACTGTATCATCATCATAACATACAATGTGGTAAATATGATATAGTGCGCCCAGGATAATGCGATATTTACAAACATAGACGGGTTTGTCTATTGATGCAAAATTAGTTAGTTTAATAAACACATATGTATACTAAAATAACTCAGTCTGTAAATCGTGCACTGTGACTTGAATTTTCAACCTTTGTGTCTTATACCAAATTCCCTGCCTTTCGTGTTATCCTGGGTGCACTATATGTTTCACAATTTTTAATGTTTGATACGGAAATATAACCCAATGTTTTATTACAATCTGATATACAATGGTGAGTACATGTATGTTATAAATATATTGACGGTGAATGTATGATGTATTACTCTTCTGTCTGGTCAGTGTTCAAACTTACAATATTCATGTTTGTATCCTAGGCGTGTTCCTTTCTATGCTTGCAGATAGACAAGATTTCTTGAAACATTTTTACATTCCAATCAACATAGCACTAGAAACTAGAAATATGTCCATGGCACACGGCTGCCCCCATTGGGTAAATAGTAGGACCGCAACCCTGGTAAAATTGACCAAGAAAAAATTTCATCCTTCACGGTCAACTATACATTAAGATTTAATTTGTTAATCTGTGAAATTCTGATGAAATGAACCACCCAACAGCTTGCGAGGAGTTTCAAACACTCGAAATTTGTGTTACAGGCAGTCAGTACCTTGAATACTTGAATACCTTGAAAAAAAGTGAGGGGGCACAAAAAATAATTTTCGAAATGTTTGTAGTACACAATTGCAAACATGAATATTATAAGTTCGGAACATAATGTGGTATATAGTATATTAAGTATATTATGTATATAATATAGGTTAAATGTTTGGTTAAGTATTCTGCACAATATAGGAATGTGATTTATCATAATACAGTATGACTTTATCAAATTATATATATATAATCGAATTAAATGATCAAATAATAACAAATGACTAATTGACATGAATGTGATAGAAATAGCCTTATGACACAAGGTTTATTAGTATCAGTAGGATTACCGTATTCGTTCAAT
Source organism: Spisula subtruncata (assembly GCA_963678985.1). NCBI lineage: Eukaryota > Metazoa > Mollusca > Bivalvia > Venerida > Mactridae > Spisula > Spisula subtruncata. The sequence goes on from OY787671.1 coordinate 39,761,303, forward strand.
TCTTGTGACACTCAAATGTTGAAATGAATCATTTGATAATATGAAGAAACAAATGAAACATGAGAAATGACACATAACAAATAACCAGTTTCACATAGGTCAGCTACGAACACAATAAGACCTAACACAATAAGACCTATGTCCAACATACATGTTCTATCTTATACCCATAAAAGCGTCTTACACCAACACATGTACTACCCAACAATATAAAACCTATATATAGAAAGCAACATAATATATTCTTGTTCCATAGTGCATAGTGGGCAAGTACAGGGAGAATCCAAGGGGTCACCGATCATTGGGCAAGAATCACAGGGGTCACCAATCACTGGGAAAGTACCGGAAATCTCACTTAAATCAGACCCATATTACGTTCCACTACTTTACACCGATATAGGATCTGACCACACTCTGTATGAGGTCATGTCGATGTGAACTTTACATCATCCAATCAAATAGCTGCTTTCACAAACAAGCAAGTGCAGAGAATCTCTGCTGAACAGTGAGAGATATATTTTAAACTCTATATATTTATACATAGAGAGCAAAGCTAGACGGGCTTCACAGTACTCTCTAAACATACAGGTGAATAGCCATAATATAACATGCATGAGAGTGTTCATTTAAACATGACCTCTTACGGAATGATGTCAGATCCATCAAAGTGCAAAGAAATTGAGCAGTGGTAGGATCTGATTGTTATAAGATTAGTACTGGGAGATTCCAGGAATCACCAATCATTCAGGTAAGGTCATCTTGAATACATGAGTAAGGTATCAACATGGAGATATAAAGTTGGTACAGATGTATACAGGTCTGCATGACATGCAAGTATATATAATATAGTAGTTGTCTGATTGTTTGTCGCACATGCAAATAGGATACACACATATAGGAGTTTAAACTTACAGGTATGTTTTCATATGTAGGACTGATATAGACTGCGTTAGGTTGTTGATTCGTACGGAACGATGGTTTAGGTGAGACCACCGGACCGCCGCGTGCCGATATATCAGACCTACTCCGTGAATGCACGACATGCACATACTCCGACCTCTGTAAACGTACATATACACACACAATTACATACAATGATCATAAACACAAGATGCATGAAGAATGTTATCCCACCTCTCTAGCAATAGGGGAATTAACTTAACAGTACTCAAAGAGTTTAACAAAACAAGGGAAGTAACTATGCTTTAAAGCTACTAACATGATATAAATTACTAATGAAATAAGAGTGAAATAAGAATGAAATAAATAAAGAAGTTAGAATAGATACAAGCAATAAATAATGAAAGAATGAACTTAGAATATGATCTGAGAAAGTTAGCAGAAATTAAAAGTAGACACTTTAGTTAAGATAATATAACGCAAGGTTAAGAGTGCACAGAACTACACTACGTCACATGTGGACCGATCTCACACCATGATTCCAGTAACTCTTACAACATACCATTTATCTTCATTTTGTTTTGACTTATGCTAAGCACATTTTTACATTCAAATTGACAAAATTGGTTACCAGTAGTTGAATTAGCATACTGGTTTTCATGGAATTAACTAGGGCTGTCACCATTCAACAGACAAATACACAGTCGGCCGGCAAAGGGCCGTAATTCTGGCAAAAACAAATTTAAGCACACATTCCAGCCTTCATGAACATCTACATGTTAAGGTTGTTCATGTGTGAAAGTTTAAAAAAAATCCTACAAAAACTACATGAGTTGCATTAACAAGAACTCGTCTTCAGACAGACAGACGGACGGACAAGCTGGAAACAGTATACACCCCTTACAACTAACAATGTGCAGTGGGTGTAACTATCTACAAATGCTAACTTGCTCTTCCACAACTAACTGACCACTTCTCCACAATTACTTTTTTGGCTTTTTCTGTCATTGACTTTTCCCCCGGCTTAGGATGAGCTTAGTTTATAAGACTCATACAAATTTGAAATCTGCAGTACAAAAAGCTTCTTATGATTATGATGGAACAGTTACTGGAAAGCATGTGTGAGGAGGTAAAGTGTACTAGAACAAGCAGATATGTAATGATGAGCAGATGTTGATGGGATGATGATGGTACAAGGAGGATGATATAACAAGCTAGGACCAGAAAGGTATCAATCAGTGAGTCCAATACCAAAATATATACAGCCAGCTCAGCCACGAAAATCACTTTCAGACCAGTTACGGTCCCCGATCTCCCCAGGCAACCCAAGTACAAATCTCAAATCAAAATGTAAGTTTCAGACAATCTTAAGGCAGAGCTCTACAAGCTCTTACAGTTTTTCTGTAATAAACTGCTGTAATGCTGTGTTTCAATCTGTGGTGCCAATTTGGAGCCTTGGACTGGCATGGAAATAATCTCAACAATAAGCAACAATACTTAAATTAAGTCAAGATTGAAATGAGGGATCTCATTCCAATTAAGAAATCTATGTAATACAGAGTCATGTCTGAGATGAGAAAAAATCTTTAAGATCTAAGACACAATTTTGAGCTGATCAAGATTTAGTTTAGGTTGTAATGACATGTTTGAGGAGACCAGATGACAAGGTTATGACATACTCTGACTAGATACCGATTCAGTGAACTAAGAGTCAGAAGGTAGTACATTACAGAGTAGAGGCAGTGAGATATAGTATAGTAAGTATCAGGTTAGAGTCAACATGATTTTAGCACTAATAGATGAAGCATTAAAGCACATAGGCACTAGTGACTAACATATCGCTCAATGGGTTAGAATGAGAAGGTCGTAAGTAAAAAATCGATATTTTGAGAAAAGAAGGAAAAACTGTCTGCAAATTACTCTTTACTTTTGGTAAAACAAGATATTTCATCTTGAATTTGGTCAATATAACAAGTTCCAATTTTAATGAAAACAGGCTCATAAGTGCCTTGTGATGCTGATTTCAAATGTATATCAGCTCGTAAGATCATAAATAGTACTTAAAACCTTCTCATTCTAAGCCAATGATGTAACGAGAAAGCAAATGTTGGCTATTCTACATGACGGTATGGATGAGGAACTTGGGTACAATGATTTCTAAGATGTATAAATTAAATAAATCCCTTAGGCTAGTGTTCATTAGGAAAATGTTAGCAGTCAATGTGTGAATGATAGTTCTATGATAAGTACTGCCAGGGTTACACACTTTCAGTATTCACAATCAGCCAGAGTACTGTGAAGGTTCACAGGCCAAGATACAACTTCATTCAAAGTTGGAATTAAACCATTTAAAGACCTTGGATCAAGGAGGTTAGTTGTTACTCTCAGTGCAATAGACTCAGGGTGGACATACCACAAGACTTTTTGGCTAAGTCTACAAGTAAAATATGTGAACAAAAAATGGAAAACAACCATAACTCCCATATTCTTTGACCGATTTTCACGAGATATGCTCCATGCTCAAGCCAGGAATGAGCACTACACACACCTTAAAAACAATACATACCTCGTGAAAATTGGTCAAAAAGATATTAATGGTCGTTTTTATTTTTTTGTTTACATATTTTAATGAGTAGACTTAGCCGAAAAATCAAATGGTATATCCACCACTTTACTGATCAGCAGATCTGATAGGATATGTTCAGAGTGAAATCACCAATCAAAGTACTGAAACAACTACTTAAAGATGCTGACAGACAGGACAGTGCTGCATGTGTTATACATGTGTCAATGTGTTTGAGTATTATAATTTATAACAAAGTTAACCAGACACAAATCGATACCATGATGTTAAGCAAATTAGTCACGCATGATGAAATGTATAAACAACCATGATGAGCAAACTAGATGATGATAATGGAGTATAACATGAGAATGCAAAATAATGTCATAATATGCAGTCAATAGGCAGATCATGAGATGTGTTCATATCTTGATGCATACTGAGGTACGTCAGACCCAAGGTATAGCTTGGAGAATTACACGATCCTCACCTTTTAATTAGCGTAATTAGCACAAAACAGACAAATAAACAAAGGAGATTCAGTGCAGTAATGATTTTTTATGAGATTTGGTGCAGTAATGATTTTTATGAGATTTGGTGCAGTAATGATTTTTTTATGAGATTCAGTGCAGTAATGATTTTTATACTAAGTCCTAAAGTCATTATGACAGGACTGCTAACTCTTTTAAGATGTCTTATGACCAAAGGTCACGATCTTAAAGTAAACTCAATGACAAGGCTATATATGCATTTATGTGCAGGACAATCACACGGTATAGGATAATCAACACGTATAACAGGAAACTACGAGAAAGCTCCCTCTAGTGGTAAGCCTAGCACATGTGGGTGGGGTAAGTAGCATTTATAAGCAGCTCTGGGTTAGTAATTAAATGTTTGTAATGCCTACACTTACTGGGTCCTGCCTGGAATCACTGAGTGAAGGGGCCGAATCAGACCGTGAATGTATGATAGGCCCTAACTGAGGCCCAGCATGACGTGCAGCCTTCAACAAGCAGAAAGAAATTGTTAAGACATCAAGAATAAGGTGATGACTTATCAAAATCAGAAATTTTGTAAAATGAAACTAAAATAACAGACGTAGGAGAGATCAAACCAGTACTTAATGTTTTAGTCTTATTGATAATAACTGTATTCATAACATGTCTAGTAATTTGGTACATAATTGTAATAGAAGTTTAACGTTGAGCCGACACTTAAGCCTAGGTGCCACTACGCATTTTTTCTTGGCAATATACTCCCTATTTAATAAGTGATCTTGGAAGGCATCGGGAAAAGGTTTCTCGTGGTCTACTAGGGAAGCTTCGGAATCAATAACTTTTTTTGAAATCCCAGTTCCCGATGCTTCCCAGAGCTCATTTATTCAAATTGATAGTACACCGCCGAGGCAAAAAATGCCCAGTGGAACCTAGGCTTAAGTCTGTGTAACAAATGGCAGACAAATCACCATACTGTACTAACAATGGTTTGTGATAAAAATTCTAAGTTTTTGTAACTCAAACCTAACAAAATAATAAATTTCAAAATAAACTTGTACAAGTTGAATCAATATATAATTTATTGGATCAAGCAACCCAGCACTAGCTGCATTAAATATTATAATCTGAAACAGCAATGATTTATAAAACCAATCACAAAGGGAACTAACTCTTTCATTCCTAAATCCTAGTTTTTATAGCAACGCACTGTACCACGTAGAGAGTCCTACTAGAGACTGCAGGTAATATAGTATACTAGACAGAGGCAGATACAGGCCATGCTGATTTGCAATACATCTATATAAATATGCATATATGCAGAAAGGAATATAACTTATCATTTCATCCATCATAACAGAAGCTAGAAATATGGGATATCCCGGAACCTATATACTACCATAGTACGATCCTAATATAGACACTTTATACATACATAGTATTATAATCACAAGAAGAACAAAATAATTATCAAGTATTAATAGTATTAATTTCTCTGAAAAACAAGATGGGGTGCAACATGTCACCATACCGATATATCTACACTAGATGCATTCAAACCTAACATATCACATATCAAACACAGGGGGTTCAACCTTGTACCATGTGGTTAACAAAATATGCATCATATAAAATGTACTACAATAATTGTATTAATTAGTTTGATACTGAGAACGAGGTATGTCTATACTGTAACACCAAGCCCCAATCTTTTGAAGCATCTCTAGTACCTCATCACAAATTGAGTTTTTGTTATGAAAAGAGTCTGAATTTGAGAAAAATCTTAACTACAAACTCTTTATATTTTACTTTTATAAATTCAGAACAATATTTTGAAATTTTGATTATATCTTGAAAAGCCAATGTTGAATCCAGCTCCCTATGAAAATTAACTCAAAGACGCATAGCAATATTTGAGAACGAGATTTAGCTCATATTGAGATGTTTCGGGAGATCGGGGCCAGTGCTATGTTTCTTTAGAAATGCACTAGTTACTGAGAGGCTTTATTCAGTTACCTCCCTTTAATCAACAGTAAGACAGTAACTTGAGCTCAGTATAATGTAATTATTAGGGTGTCAAACTATTAACGAAAGCCTGGACAGTAATTGGTACGACTGGAAGTTATAACTAATTTATCACTATGTGGTGACCGTGAAGACGGTGGTGAGATATAATAAAGGTGAAGACTTACAGGATTATATGGTTGATTTGACGACGATCGCATGTCAGACTGCTGTTGTTGTATGTTTTGCATGCTATTGGAGACATGCCTTGGAGGTTGTTGTTCGATGGGGCTTGGTCGTTGTTGTTGAGACTGCATTGAGGGTGGGGCAGCATGCTGCAATATCCATACAGGTAAACACATGGGTTAGAGATACAACCAAACAACAATGCACATAGTTACATATGCTAGAAAACCATCAAATACGGGGTTAACACTGCACAACATAGCAAAATATCAAAGCAGAAATTTTAAAATAAAATTGTTACGGGTTAATTTTCTAAAAAGGGTTTTATCACAATAGTTATAGTATTAAAAGTAAGCGTGTAAGATCAAAGAGCAATATTAGCAAAAATAGACTTGGGTTAGCAAACACACACACTATCAAATATTTGGTCATGATAAAGTCAGTGGGTGGGTAAAATCTACAGACTAAAACTACCCAATAATAGCAGAAAACTGTATTCAATTCATTAATGATTAACAGAAGTCAAACATTGAATATAAAATGATTTCCAATGATTAAATACTGACACCAATGCACTGGTGTGGTATGATGTAATAAATCATAATGTCTTAAACAAAGGAATTAAAATGGTATACATGTATATAATTTCAACCGTCACCATAGCATCTAGCTAATCAAGCATTAGCTTACAATATTTTATTCATGATATGTATGTTTCCTTTGTAATAAAGTTTTATAATGAGTCTATGCTTTCAAAGATTGAATCAATCTTTGTTTTTATCACGCCTTACACCAACTTTCAACAATATGTCAATCAAACATGGTAGTCAGTAGTCTGGTTCCTGGTACCTAAATCTCACATTAAATTACAAATAAGGACAGGGAACCTGACTCAGTAGTCATTGATTAAAACAGTTTTCCTGGAATTGATCAACAACCAGTACTTACTAGTTCTTCCACAAAAAGCCGACAATAACTCCACATGTGGATGACCTAACCAATGTCTCGGACCAACATCATCAGTATAAACCAGTATAGGAACCCAGATGACTCAGATGAAAAGCTGGTGCTCCAACCAAAAAGTGCACAAAATAAGCTTATTACTTTATGTTGACTATAAAAACTGGAATTGAAACTAGACTTTCAACTGTGACATAAGGCATTCAACCCCTTGACCACTATACGGTATGTTTACATAATTGGTTAGTTTTAATACAGAGAGATGTATCTACAGACATGTTGTTCCAACAATATCTGTCCATCTACATTCATATTACATTGCATATAAGCCCATATCTGCCAAGTACTCCTAATTTCGTAGTTAATTTCTGGCTTTCAAAGTTCACCTCACTATGAACAAAGGTACACTTGATTCATTTTATGATCTTCTGTCCCATATTTATAACTACTAGAATTTATACATTCCTTGTTTATGCATCTAAATCACATTTAAATGCCACTTGTGACGTGTTTTGCTTGATCACTCCTATTTGGATTTAACTAGCTTGGCCGGTATGATATACCCCGTACATAAGCTGTTAGTCAGAGCTATCAAACAGTGTATTAGTGATTTACACAACTTTGCTATTCTTACATGCACAAAATACAATGTTATTAGTCAAACACTGAATTAGTGATTTACATAACTTTGCTATTCTTACATGCACATTAGTCAAACACTTTATTAGTGATTTACACAATTTGGCTATTCTTACATGCACATTAGTCAAACACTGTATTAGTGATTTACACAATTTGGCTATTCTTACATGCACAAACTTACAATGTGTTAGCGATTTACAGAATTTGGCTATTCTTACATACACATTAGTCAAACACTGTATTAGTGATTTAAACAATTTGGCTATTCTTACATGCACATTAGTCAAACACTTTATTAGTGATTTACACAATTTGGCTATTCTTACATGCACATTAGTCAAACACTGTATTAGTGATTTACACAATTTGGCTATTCTTACATGCACAAACTTACAATGTGTTAGCGATTTACAGAATTTGGCTATTCTTACATACACATTAGTCAAACACTGTATTAGTGATTTAAACAATTTGGCTATTCTTACATGCACATAAGTCAAACACTGTATTAGTGATTTACACAACTTTGCTATTCTTACATGCACAAACTTACAATGTTATTATGATTTTGTTGCTGTGGTACTGCTGGAGCTTGTCGTTTGTTGCCTCCGATTAGAGAAGTACGATTCTACAACATGCAAGAAAGGTATATACACCATCACAAAGCTCTATCATACATATCACAAACATCCTGTACAGGCTGGGAAGGTCAACTACATGTATATAACACTGTAAATAATGCAACATCCAGGAGCCTTATTCACAAACATCGTAAGACTGCAATTCAGACTTAGACGTAGAATTGACAACATTTATAAGCACTGCCATTTCTTTGCAACTGGATTGAACCATGTGAAAATTCGTCTGATTATCTTTTGTTACCCACTTAACATTTATATTGTTTTATATTGAAGTCAGTAGATTTATACCAACATGAGACAATATGGCAATTCAAAGTCTGAGTTTTAGTCTTAGAATTTTTGTGAACAAAGCCCCAGTTACAGGTATAGCCATCCTTCCCATCCACAGGCAAACAAATGATGTAGAAAAAAATCATGACAATATGCAAAATAGAAACAGCAACAGACTGTTCAAATATATTTCACTAAGTAGAAAGTAAAATCATAGCAAATGAAACAAAAATATGCTAAAAAGCATAAAAACAAAGAGGCATCCATTGTGAAGCAAGTCATGAAAGAATTCTCCATGTAAGAGCAGGCTGATAAATTCAACAATCAATATTTCGCAAACCCAGGGAAGCAGCGGGCAACCCAGGGGAAATTAAGACATTTTCAATTTTTTGATAGGACACGTAATCACGTATAGTAAATCTGGAGTCTTGAAACCTGACCAAAGTCTATTCCCCGGGACTCAGAGTCAATTAAGTTGTCAAATCCCGCCTGTTGGGAAGATTTGTCTGTCTAGTTCCCCCTGTATCCTCGCTGCTCCAACGAGCAAGCGTAATATTGACTGGTGTGAAATTGTTGAGACAAAAAGTTAAAATGTCATTCAAATACACAATAAATGATTTGGACAAAATAACCGTCCCAAAACAGTCAGATGGACGAACAGTGATAACATTTCCGGTACGGTATTACAAGTTTACATCACTATATATACCAGGCGGGAAAACCGGACCGTCAAGTGCAGTGTATAACACACACACATATACAATCTATCTTAAATTATAGTGACTGCTATAGTAAACATACATTTAGAAATGGACATCAAGCAATCTAAGGATTTAGGGCTGTTTGAAAGTATCTGCCTAAATGAAAGGAAGAAATGCTATACAATAATATGATTGCATTTTTCTTAATGAAATATGATGAGCACTTTCTCGTTGAAACAATATATTTAAAACTATTTACAGCCAAACTTACAGTACATATAGCGGCCAGTATTTAAGTGTGAGAAAAATACTTTTTATATTGTGTAAACAACCTCATTAATTGCCACAGATGACACTCCAGATACATTGAAATTTGTTTTAATGTGTTGAAAGGCATCTGCTTAAAAATATTGTTAGGGTTAAATGAAGGGGAAGTAATCAACTGAACCGATTAATTATCCTAGCAGTTATATAGCATCACATAGTATGGTACCCCTAACCACAATACAAATCAAGACTGGCTCTACAACTATTACTGGTACATACACCAAACACCAACGAACTGGCATGTCTCAACTTTCAACTTATTTACATTCATATAGTGTCTTGTATATACTGTTAAAACAACATATGGGTCACCATTTGGTCACAAGATGCACTTCTAATATGTATGTTGTACAATATTTAACAGGCAGCAGGCAACATACCAGAGATGAGAATGGTAAAACAAACAAGTTAACTTAACTAGGAGTGGGAACCTGTAATATTACATAAAACAGTGATTACCCAGTTACCTCCCCTGACATGCTATACTACCTACACAAATAATTATATTGCTGGGGTGTCAACACAGCAAAATTGAAAACCAGAAAAGTCGTAATTGGCAGAACATTTTCACCAAAGAAGAGGCCTTCAATGACATTATGTCCATAGATATTAGCTAATTCAGATATTTAAGAAAATCTTTCAGAGTAGATTTTACTACCATAATTTCGCCATTTCTTGAGATATTTCCATCAAATAACCTTTATTTTGGTCAGAATGCATTGCTCTGTCAGGCATGATAAACCCGAAATTCCAGACAAATCAGGAAAATTGACACTCCTGAAATTGGTCTCCAAATTAGTCAAGGAAAACCAGGATATATGTTGATAAATATATACCATTCTCATCTCTGATACATACAGCACGATGCTACAACAATCGTCACAGTGACATCACCTCATGTATCTACCAGTACTCACATTTTCAGCTTCGCCGTTAGATATTTTATTACTTAATTTTTCTAGCACATTAGGATCGTTATCTCTGACTGTATCTAACAACCATCGTACACTCTCCTGTTCATCGTCTGAATTCACATCTCTGTGGAGAAACAAACAGAATACAAACTTATTTTAGTCATCATTATTTCAATACTATAGTAATTATCATGATTTGGTAATTATTACGTAACACAAAATGGCGGTCACTTTTCTTCAAGGTCAAATTATTCCAAATCCTTTTTTTTCTTTGAGTCTTCTTTCATTTTTTACCTGCGTCCAATACACCATCATGACCAATACATAAGGAGGTACGGTAATGATGATATAATAATTAAAATATGCTTCTTATTAGAATTTACAAAATCTTCATAAGTTTGTTTATTGTTGTTGTAATTATCAAGGATAACCCATAAAAGTGCAAGCACTTATTTCCAATGAGGTTCTGTGTTTTTGCTGAAGAGACAGCAAATAGGAGACAATGGGGTGATACAACGTATCCAGACGTGCTGCCCCAGCTCTTTCCGAGAATACACCTTGGTTCTTTAAGGTGCCTGGTGTACAGCGCCGATACATGCAAGACTACCTATGGATTGCTAACCACCGAGTACATCTCTAGTTGGGTGGGAAACACTGGAAAACATTTCAGAAATGACCAAAATGGCATTTCCTTGCCACGGATCGAACCAGGGACCTCTCAATCAGTAGTCAAGCGGGCAATCCGCTCCACCACCATGCCACAGAGCAAGCCTCCTCTAACTTCAGAGCAAGATTAAACTTTAAGTGTATAGAGCTATATTCGAACAGTAATTCAATGTCAAAATAGTTACTTGCATTGCTTTTAGTATGATACTACCCTACCGTAATTGCAAATTAAAACTTTTGATGGGTTCTGTGTACTTTGATTCAGTCGTAGAAAAATAGACAATTCTTATAGTTTCATAGGGTGTTCTAGAACACTTTCGTATGAAAATGGACAGTTTGCATGTCCAATAAATTATAGACAGAGTTTCCGTTAAAACTGAAGCGAAAAATGATCTAATGTATATGAAAGCATAATTGTTTTTCAGTTTTTGATACTTTTTTAAAAAGTACCTTCCGATATAGCTCTATACACTTTAAGTTTGTTCGTGCTATTGGGGGAACAGGACAAGCTAAAAGAAATATGAAGAATAAGAAAAGCTGTGTTCATACTCATTGCTATCGTCACTATCTAAGTCATTCTGGTTTCCCGTCTCTAACTTCCATCTTTTATAGCGATCTATTAAATCTTGTAAAAATGCTGTCTTTTTGGCACGCCTTATAAACTGATGCTTCAGTAAATCTTTAGCTGAAGGTCTCTGCAAGAGAAACAAGATATGTTTGTAAAATATGCCACCATAACAGCCCAATAGTCAGAAATGGTAATGGTGTTTTACCAACTGACCTAAAAATCAATAGGGGTCATCTACCATTGCTGACCTACCTCCATGCAAAGTTTAAAGATCCTAGGGCATAGCATTCATGAGTTATCCAACGGAAACCCTTTGGTCTACCGACAGACCAACAGACATGAGCAAAGCAATATACCCCTCTTCAAACTTTGAAGAGGGATCAGTTCAAAGATGAGGGGCATAACCAATACATTCCGTTACATACAACGATGCCCCTTAGCTTAATCTCATAAAACAATAAAGTTAAGTACTCTGAATTCCAACCATATTCAATCACCAGTTACAAACTACTGGTCATTCTGCTGTACATGTTTGTTAACACAAAGGTTTGAATATTAGAGTATGTAACCTTGAAGTTTATGCAAGCTTTATGATGAACAAAACCCCCAGATGTCTCTTGAAGCATATTTTTTGGACATTTTATAACTATATTAATGTGTACAAAGAGTACAATTCATTTTGCCCATAAGGTAACATGTTAAATCGGTCATTTTCTTCTAGACCCCACATATATCATTCAGTCAATTCTGTGTCTAAAAGTATACTTACATTATTAGGATCTTTGTTAAGACACAATTCTACAAATTCTTTGAAGGGTCTACTGTAATTCCCTGTGAGCTGTGGAGGGGGATTTTTTGGAATAAGGAAAAGGACCCGCATAGGATGTAAATCTGAGTATGGTGGTTCGCCTTTAGCTAATTCTATCGCTGTGATACCCAGGCTCCATATATCAGCCTGAAATATATAACAACAATACTGTTAATCGTTTCTAAGTTAAAAACAACAAACAGAGGCTTTACTGAGGCATAATGCCCAATCCTGAAAATAAGTCTGTTAATAGCAGTCACAGGATCAATGGCAATAAGACATCTTACGTCACAATATAATTTTGTGACGTAATGTGTCTCGTTCTCGACTCTTTGCTTACATCGATAGTCTGTGGGATCGGCATACCATAGATAGGTTTGCGAATTGTCAAAATGGCTAACATACAACAAAGAAAACCAGGTAATATATAGTGAACCCAGGATAATGTGACAGGCGGGAAAATTTGGTATAACCTACAAAAGATGTTTAACCAAATGTGCACAATTTATCAGTGTTTTTTTAGGTATAGAATTTACCAAGTGTATTTACTTAAGAAACCAATTTTTGCTACTCTGGCCCATGTTTGTAATAATCACATTATCCTAGGTGCACTTTAAACATTCTTGATGTTACACATTTTTGCATAATTTTGACAGACACTTTCAGTTTCATGGTATTTTGTAATTTATATATTTTACAGAAAAAAATCTCCACTTTAAGGCGGCTCATCACCTTAGACCATGAAATGACGCCATTGTCGGATTTTATTGAAATTTGGTACATATGTTAAATAGAACATTGGCTTTCATTTGCCGACGTTACAACGTGATGACGTTCCAAACAATGACGTCAACAACGTCACAATTTGTCCCGCCAATTTTGTCAATTTGTACACAAATACAACGATAACTATTTTGTTTTTAAAGATATACCACTGATTTTTTCAGTTAATTACCGTTAAGATATAGCCCTCGTGTTTGTTTGATCGTTAGCCTTTTACGAACCATACGTGCGTTGAAAAATATGATATTCGCTGTATAATTGGTAAAACGCGGACGCACTTTTTCTCTCAGCGTGCTTTGAATTATGTAATCAATCACCACTTTCCTTACTTAATCTTAATAATCTGTTGAAATTTCCGTATTCTACGTAAAAGTCCCTTTCATTTGGATCAATAAAAAAAGAACAAAAACAGTTTAGTTTTTTTTCTACAGCGCGATGAAATCAAAATATCGCTCTAACAATCGACGTAAATTACAACGTCAAAAGGTAGATTTCGACTTCATCCGTTGTTAGTTTATGAGTTTATGTGTGTTCAGAAATTATACCCTGTCACATTTGCCCTACAAGCTTCGCAACTCGAAGAGGACTCGGTGACTTGGTGAAAATGTTAACTTGATGGTTTATTGAAATTTCGAAAAATGTTTTCACATTGATTTTTTATATAATGTGTATGACTGCTGCCTAGCTATATCCAAGATCCTTTAAAAATTTAAAAGAAAATTAGTTACTGAAAAAGAAGCTTTAATTAATTATAATGATGACAATCAATTATAAAATATGCATGTGTGACTTTCTAATTTTCGCTCAAAAGCGTTTTCATTTTATGAGCAAGGTTAAAGTTTACAGACAGACAGACAGACGGACGGACTTAATGTGGCTACCGTACGGAATGAAGATACATGTGTAGTTATGTGTCTAATTGTAGCCACATAAAATAAAATTCTACTTTCGTTTTCACTATTTTCATCTGGGTTTGCCGTATAAAATAGCCACCTTAATATAGTTTCGTTAGCACGGACGGACGGACGGATGGTGTTGGATATATTACACTGTAAGGTACCTCCCAACGCTCATTTGAGGTAACCCTAGTAGTCAAGGATGCTGGTTTATGTACTGTTGCTTCTGCATGATCCATATAACCTGCTTGAGTGTTTATCCACGCCCGTGGAACTCCACCCAAGCAGGTGAAGACAGACAGGTTCACGGCTGTCTCTTTGTGACACACTTCATAGTGTTTGGCCTATAACATCTATGACAATATCTGGTTTCATCCACATCGTATGGTAACGGCGGTTGCCGTATTGCTTCCGAGATCAAAATAGATCTGTGGTCACACGTACAAGGGTGTAGCTATGTAGGGGACAACAGTGAACACAACGATAAATTAACTGGATACGCAACTGTATTGATAAAAGTGACATCATAACATCTTAAAGAACATCAGATAAGTGACTTGCATCATATAGAAAGTGCTATGAACTCATAGACTTCCAACAAGGGACTTCACTTAATATTACATTCTATATAATATATATATATAGACCTAATTGTGGGCACATCTGGGTACAGTCCACAACTGTATTTATAAACTATGACATCAAGGAACACAAATAATGAAGGGAACGTGCGTCATGTATAATCTCATCTTAATCTACAACGAGAGACTTAGGCTGTATACCAGGACCCACTTAGCCTAAGGCATTTATTACATCAAGTACTCGTAGGTGAATACATATGGTAGACCCACTTGGAAACTATAGACCAACAAACGCATACGGTTGTCGGGATCCGCGATCACATGGTAGCTCAGAGTTGCCATTATAGTTGGAACTTAAACTTGTATAGATCTATTATATGTATATAATAAATATGAATAATACGTCTTCTAAGAGTATAGTAGTACCTTGTAGATAATCTATTATGTATATACAAAGTATATAATAATCAGGTCTCAGAAACTGAAGCTGGAAGAGTTATAAAAGTTTTTGAGTTTTAAGCGTGTTTTGTCTGTGATGACAAAGTAGGTGACGACTACTGAGATTTCCCCCATATATATACACTTCTCAGAATGGTCACATGACCACACTAACCAATCAAGAAGCTGGCTCTAAGTGAGTACTGTGATCAGCCTCCACCATAGTCAGCTTATATTTAAACAATATGACATGTGTGAGTGTGGCTCAAAGGTGGCTTCACAATAAAATACAAAAAGCCACAACATTAATATCAAACAACAATGAAACTGCATGTAACAAATAAAAGCCACAGTAAAATTAGCGGTTCGCAATGATACAGGCTTAAGTGTAGGGCTACGCATACTGAAAAGTAGTCCCGAAATTATCAACAATGTAACAAAAGACTTGTGACTGGCTCAGACATGCATAACATACAATTTTACATTAATAAAGTATCTGTAAAGTTTCAAGGCTGAAAAACAAACATACACCAAAAGCCACGAATTTACAGTTTGAAAATAGTCCCGTAGAGCAATATAGTTGTAACACCGCCATTGCTCAAATGTCAACAAAATGGATGCCGACACCACTGTCAGGAAAGTTCATATATCTTGAAGATCTGTAGATTAATGTTCTCACAGAATAATTCACTAGACTCAGAAAAGAATTGAACACATAGTAAGTCACTTCCTAAATTCTAATCACAGTCTAATTCAGTGGTACGACGCCCGATATTCTGTGAAAGTTCAGTGATGAAGGTCACGATGAATAAACATTGAAACTCAGGGGAAAATGATTAAATCCTGTCTGTTGGTTGTAATTAAGCACTGAATGGTGAGTTATTCACAAATTTATCATGTTCAAACTACTTACTGACGTTCACATTGTTATGTAGCGCGATTTCGACGAAGAATCACAATTGTCACTAGTTTTCGCGACCTTGATTTCCTGTCATTGAAGATTGTTAATTTGTAGATTCTAATCCTCAGATGAGCTTAATAGCACGAAAGGATGATAAAGTACACATGTTGTATAACACATTCATGTTGCTGTCATTGTATTCACTGGGTTAATTATGTTGATCTAGATGATTCTAATGTAAGGGGGGGTGTGTCCCTTACAACACAAAACAGGTTATGTAAAATGCTTTCTAGGAAAGACCACAGCGGTGTGGAATAGCCCTCCCACAGTCCGGGTCTTAATACACATGGCTTCTTGCTATTGGACTATCCACTAATCCCTTATTTACAATCCCAATTAAAAAAACTCACATTTTTTGTCGAGTAACATCAAAGGGCACTTTAAGAAGAACAGTTCGTAGGAATCTGAATTTGAATGAACAGTCTTAAAGAATGAGTGTAAGACGGGATACATCAGACAGAAATTGTGAAAACTTCGAAAAGCACGTCAAAATGAAGTCGCGGACAAAATAAGGTATTTTTTTGGAAAATTGACGGGTTTTTTTAAAAATCATTCGAGTAGCAATTTTCAAACTGTTACCATAATTACTTACATCTTTTGTCTAAGCATGTACAAGATTTCATTCCGATAGCAGAACGTAGAGATTTGATAAAAATACCCCGAAACTGTATACTTTCTTTTTGGACACCCCGTATTAAAAAAGAAACAGGTACGAGTAGAGACTAATTCCATTCGCCAGAACATTTTTAAAGTATTATAAAGCCTGACAGTACGATACATAAGACCGTATCCTAAATGGTTCCACGTTACAGGGACTATCGTAAAAATGAAATCCAGACTGTGACAGCTGACCGGTGAACTTCATGTGATGTATGTTAAATTAATATGTGATATGTTTTAAATTAACGCCGTGTACATTTGGGCCGTGTATGTAATGCACACAACAAATAGATATAGCAAAAGTATATTAATTTATTTTTAGATCAATCAGTGAGTATGTCAACGGTCTTTAAACATGTCATTTCATCAACCATTCGGGTGACTGTTGTCGACTAATATACAATATGCTATTGACTACGTTCATCCATGTTATTTTTACAAAATCTCGACCGGGATACGTTGTCATTCCAGCTAACTAGAGTTGAACTGGTTGGTAACTCAGAGGTGATATTTACATGTAACGTAGTCTAGTCGTAAAGAGCTAGATGAGCACATCCGGATGACCAACGGATTACTAAATGCGTAGGGACGTCTAACCTGCTATGTTCTAGTGGGTGCCTATCAAACTTTTATGCACAGTTGCATACATGGCCCCAGCCCCCGGGATGGACTGGGGTTTTTACTGCTGGGTTGTCAATCCCCCTCCCTTACACGGCCCTGTGAGGACAGCTGATGGTAAATTCTCAGCAACTAAATATTATCCCCGGGTCATTGGTTAGCTGAAAAGATTCCCAACATTTCTCTGGCCCTGCGGGGGAAGCTAGAAAGTAAAATCCTCGACGTTACCCCGGCTATCCCCCGTTGATTTCGGGGCGGCGGCCGTGTGTGCAACTGACTGGTGTATTTGTTTGGGTATACCGCGATCATGTTCAAGTGGTTAGGGCTCACAACATATGTACATTGATGAACTTCGTTGATTCCATTTGGGTAGTGATAATACACTAGTATATGTTATAGACGTGTACACACAGTACACACTGTCCTAGTATAAACGAGCCGATTTCCGGCAATTGCAATAATAAGTACACGTTGAATTATAGAGTACGGCAATAATGAGTACAGTGATCAGATTTCACATGTACATTCAATAGCAATAAGTGATTCATGTTGAATTTTATAGGATTCCGATAAGTCATACAGTGATTTGGTTTATACGCCAAGATGGTATAGCGATGGACTTTTATATGCATTTTGTCTTGTATATACATGTGTAAATATTACATACACTATCACACATTACATAATAATTTTACACATACTAAAAAGAAACAATGGTTGAGTACAGATTCTTTGCGAACTACGTATTTACTAATAGTTCGATTTCGAGCATTTAGCCGTGAATGCACTTTTAAAGTTCAATCCATTCGTCAATAAAGGTTGGTGCGGGATTGACTATTCAAATATGCATAAGAAATAATTTAATATAATATCTGTGTGTCTCTGTGGTCGTAGCAGTAAATTAGTAAATTGATGAGTGTATGCATGCATGTTGGAAATATTTATTTATGTTGTTTCGCGGTGATAAGATGTACTATGCTTAAGCCAAATACACTTTTCTGTATTCTGTATTCAGTAAAGCGATAGGCATTGAATCTTTTGTCAACTTGAGGTCCATGTGTAGGTTCGTTCGAATCCTACTGGCATATTTTTTTCTCAAATTATCAAAATGGAACTGTTTTATTTCGCAAAAACATGTGCACGAACCAAAGAAATACCAAAAATGTCCGTGAAATACGCATTTGTGTCCATGTTCAAACTAAAATGAAGCTAATTTCAAATGATCACGATGTCAATCTATTCGTATTAATTACACAAGACGGATTGGTAATTAAACAGCATCTCCAACACAAAGTATGTTTTCAAACATTAAAATACGACATTATTGTGACTATTGCATCTAAAAGCACCGGATAAATTATACAATTTAATAATAAAATAATGAGTGTAATAAAAAAATATAATTCTTTCAATTACGCGAATTAAAATTCTAAAAAAAAAGTTTTGGTATTCGAACCAACGACCTTCGGAGTGAGATTCCTGAACGTTACTTACTGCACTAATCTGTCGATCGAAAAATTACGCACATTAGCAAGTATCATAGCTTTAAATAATGATTATTAAAATCAATAAATTACGGGTAATCCGTCCAAATAGACTCGTCTGAAAGGTCATGGTTCAAAATTGAACTACTAGTATACTTAAAAAATATTTACGTGCTCGTAGAGGGCTCTACGAATTACAAACGTCCGTACGATGTTCGTCTATGCAGACTTTGTATGAGCTTGCTAAAACTCGACTCGCACAGATCAAAGAAAATTTAAATGTGATGAAATGTGACTTTGCGATTGACCTACGAGTAACGTGCGATGAACGTCCGGGCTCCGTGCGAGCTCCGTACGATGTCCGTATTGATACGATACGCTTCGCCGTATACAAATTATTTACGAAAGGGTTGTCTTAAAGGAAATAATTACAAGTTATGTATCATGAATACAGTTATCACTAGTGTTTTATTTATTTTGTCTACAATTTTATGTCAGTTCGAATAAACATGCTATAGGTTTAATATTTTGAGCTGTTAAAAAGTTGTTGTTTATTCAATCAGATTTTATAAGGTATATTTTTACTAATTCTGATTAATTTAAGTTGTAAGAAGTACTAGCTCAGCTGACGTAACTCATAGACTATGGTAACGTCAAAATATATATTTTGACGTTGTAATTTACGTCGATTGTTAGAGCGATATTTTGATTTCATCGCGCTGTAGAAAAAAAACTAAACTGTTTTTGTTCTTTTTTTATTGATCTAAATGAAAGGGAATTTTCCGTAGAATACGGAAATTTCAACAGATTATTAAGATTAAGTAAGGAAAGTGGTGATTTATAACAAAATTCAAAGCACCCTGAGAGAAAAAATGCGTCCGCGTTTTACCAATTATACAGCGAATAGCATATTTTTCAACGCACGTATGGTTCGTAAAAGGCTAACGATCAAACAAACACGAGGGCTATATCTTAACGGTAATTAACTGAAAAAATCAGTGGTATATCTTTAAAAACAAAATAGTTATCGTTGTATTTGTGTACAATCTGACAAAATTGGCGGGACAAATTGTAACGTTGTTGACGATATTGTTTCGAACGTCATCACGTTGTAACGTCGGCAAATGAAAGCCAAGGTTTTATTTAACATATGTACCAAATTTCAATAAAATCCGACAATGGCGTCATTTCATGGTCTAAGGTGATGAGCCGCCTTAATACATGAATTTCATTTCGTCAGATACTATACTGTCAGATACTGATACTGTCCAGTCCTGCTACATTTTAAAGCAATTTTATTTTGTACGGAGGTTTAGAGGTTTTCGTGTCTCACGTCACTAGAGGGAGAACGTAGAGTAATGACTTCCTACTTGAACATTTATTATTACATACAAAACGTCAAAACAAGTTCAATAAAATATCTAAACAAGTTCAATAAAACATCAGGTTAAATTACATCATAATGTAGAATTTATGGACTCCCAGTAGTCATAAAATAGTCGATTAACATTGAAACATCAGGCAAACATATGTAAGCTGCAGGGTATACAACATAGCTTACATCATTTACATACTGTAAAATCATTTTATATTGATTGGATGAAATTTCATGGGTTTTTTGGTAATTAGACCATTTTGATGGGACGTGTAATCATGGACTTCGCATTTCATTTAATAAATACAAGGGTTAAATTATTGTTTTGATGGGTTTAAATTTCGTCATTTTTTTGTGGTCAAGGTGAAAATTAAAAATCTAATTAAGAAATTTAATCCCCCCAAAAAATTAATGATTTTACAGTAGATGCATAAAGCAATGTAAGCCTACAGTATACAACCAAACTATTCTATCTGTACATTTATCCAGAATGACGTACATTTGAATTGCACACTCCCAACCAGATTAAAATCACTCTAAATATATTCAGTAACATGAACAAAGAGATTAAAACAAACCGTTATGACCTCCCTCCTCCATGTCTGTGACAGGTTGGGACAACATATAACAACATGCAGTTACTTGCAGTGTAACTTTGATGCTTTGGCTATAGTGCGCCCAGAGTAAAGCAAAAGGCAGGAAAATTAGGTATAGCCCACTTAGGTGGTTTAACCAAGTGTGCACAATTTATGAGTGTCATTTTGGGAAAGAAATGACCATATATATATGTGTTTACTTAAGAAAGCAATTTTTCACAACTCCCTGTCAATGTTTGTTAACGTCACATTATCCTGGGCGCACTATACCTCAAACATCGAAGATTGTTTTGAGGCATCAACATTCTAAGTTACATGCCCATACAATGAGTTACTCACCTTGGTGTCATATGCTGATTGTTTGATCACTTCAGGTGCCATCCAGAAAGGTGTACCCACAAATGTGTTGCGTTTATTCATTGTATTAGTAAGTTGACCTGCCACACCGAAATCGGCCAACTTCACATCACCTTGTTCTGATAACAGCACATTGGCAGCTGTAACAATCAAAGTAAGAATCAAATCAGACATTGCAAGACTTGCCAAACATGTACTGTACATTTGGTCCAGCACTGTTTGGAAAAGTACTGGACCGAAAAAATATTATCAGGTCGAAAAATTTGAGTCACAAACTTTGACAGAGTCTTATTTCCATGTTTTAACTCTGACAAAATCAATATTATAGGTCTTATTCACAGTTAAATTCAAAGCAAACATCACTCCAAAAGACAAACACACATTTAAAACGAAAGTATTGTACAATGGTACAATTTCCCAAAAACGACAGATTCTATACCATAGGACATTTATCCTGCAAGTTTATGCCCATCTGGCAGACCTAACTCAAATTGTCTGATTGAACCAGTTGGTCAAATAATGTTTGCTATGTCTGAAATCACATTCAAGTAATAAACCTAAACACCTTACAATGATGTTGTCACCCAAATAAAGCCACCACCTGTCCTAAACAGCCATCATAAACAAGAGCTGTCATAGGACACAGTGTTCAATCTAGGCTGCGCCATTGCGCCATTGACTCCCTAAAAGTTGAAATGGCGCACTTGAGATGTTGCCGTGGGTCATGTAGGCCCACTCTGAAAATATTGGGTCTTTTAGCTACATTATCTTTTCGTCCTTTGGAGTTCATTCAGTAACTCTTGGAGAAGATGTCAGCCGCCGGTCATTGAAGCATGATTGAAACTTTTCAAGTCATTTTACACCGATATTGGATAAAGTATAAAAGAAATAAACATGATTTTGAAAGAAAAACACAGGCAACTCAAATGTGTTTCAATTGATGTCAGTTATTTCACTGAATACTTTTGTTTAACACCGATGACAGACCTGCAAAGTGCAATGTTTCACTTTCACAATTTGACACAATTTCCCACAAATTACTCGATCACGGCAGCTTCAATATTGACAATTGTTAGAAATTTTCCATACAAATTCAATAGTTATATTTCATCCTCTTTGACTCAAAGATATTGCCAGTCATTTGACAGATTTAACAAAACTAATGGCATATTTTTGTGAATTTGATAGTTAAAATTTAAATAAAATCATTGAGGCTACATGTAGCTTAACATTTTGAACAGGGCTTTTCAAAACGAATTATTTTATAATTTTCATGCATTATGAATACATACAGCAAGGAATGTTTTGTTAATATTTCAAGGGCCGCCATTTTTTCCAAAATGGCCCCCTTTTGCATAATATATGGGCCCGAATGGCCCCCTGTTATTATGAGCTGGATTGAACACTGCGGACAGCGCACTCCACTATTCTTGGTCACATCCTTTGATAGTGTAAAATTGATTTCTATTTTCTATAAGTTGAAAAGGGGCATAATTTGGTCAAAATGTTGATAGAGCTACCTCCTCTTGGGTAAAGGTTGGGGGTCATGATAGTGAACAAGTGTGCCAAGTTTCTAACCAATATGTCAATGGACTTTGAAAATATTTGAGGGGGTATGTTAAAATCCATAATCTTCGAATAGTGGAGCTAAAAAGACTGCGTTCAGTTCAGTTCGCTTTTGCCCCGGTGGAAGCCATAACAAATAGCTAAGTCATTCAGGGGCCATAATTCAGAGGAATGTTTGATAGTGTAACATGGCTTTGATAATGTTATGCGTTTATGATGGTAAACAAATTTGAAAGCAATGCCGTGTACTATAACTGTTCCAAAGGAGGACAATATCATGTTGTCAAATTAATTTACTACCATATAAAAGAGTGACTGACCTTTAAGTTATTACTGCATAACACACCGTCGCCTACAGTTAAACAATTCTGTTAATCTATACCGTAATCCCTAAATAAATGACAAAGTTATGGTCTGGACAAGTCAAATTATGGTTAGCTTTTACCTTTCACTTGAAGTGTTACATTGACCTTTGAGATATTGACCGGACATTATGCATGCCAGTGTGTGATTACATGCTCTCTTTATAATTGATAATAATTATCCCAAGTAACAGCTGAATCCCACCATATATGAATAAGAATTATGCCAGACTTTGATTTGACCTTTGACCTCCAACTGTGACCTTGCCCTTTGTGAAATAAAACATTGGTTTCCACATGACACACATTCATATGGAAGTTGACATTTAAGCCAAATATATCAAGATAAGTCAATGCATGTTGAAAGTTAACTTTTGGACAGAACAAATATTAATTTGATCACTGACCTCCAATTTTGACCTAAATTTCATAAAAATGATAATTGTGACCAAGCTTCATAAATATTATGCAAAAAGTGTGCCCTCAAGTTTGTTCATATTAAGGACTTAGTATAGTATTTCAATGGCTTGAACTTTGACCTAGTAACCTAGTTTTTTCTCCCATATGACCACAATATCAAACTTTTTTACCCAGGACAGCCCAAAAAATTGAAAGAGACCTTGATTGTGTATAGAAAATCACTGTAAAGTTTTATAAATTTAGGACAAAACTGTTAGACTAAAGTGTGTTCACAAGATGTTAAATGAATTTGACCAAGCGACCTTGTAGTTTTTTACCCCATATGACCCATTTTGAAAGAGACCTAGATTTGGTATAGATGGGAATTGTGACAAAGTTTAAAAAGTTTATAAAATTGCAACTACATGTATGTAATTTTGTGTTCAATTGCGTTGTATTGCTAACATTGTGCGCAATTCACTAGCATCATTAGAAATACCCTGTAGTTAAGAAATTCCATCAACTTATTATTTACAACTCATATAAAACTATCAGAGTACAATTGTTTCCTCAGATTATGTTCAGTTGGTATATATGGGAGTTTTTCTTATTATGACATATCACCTTTTTGAATCAGATTTTTGTACAATTATTTCGCTAAAGTCGCTACAAAAAAGTGATCAGGTGGCAAGTGAATCACCTTCAATAATAAGTGCATTTTAATACAGACACTGATGTGACATGTAAAACATGAAACCTGACATTTGACGGGAAAGGTTATTAAACCAGCTAAGTGTTTCAAATGATGTTCCCACATAGACTGATCAGATTCGCGAAGTTTGTCACCTTTTAAAATGTTATCATTAGCACTTATTTAATGACTTTAATCATGCAGTCTACAATATATGTGTAAGAATAACAAACATAAAGCTGCATTCAAAACATTCTTAGGACCCACCGACCCATATTTAAAATTTATAAGTGCAAAAAAACGGGCCATAACTCTGTTAAAATATATCTGACCTACGTCTGTCTACGATATGCACAAATGCACAATGAGACTTTGTATGGATCAGTCATACCAAATTTCATTGAAATATACATATAATAACTCTCCACAACAAACTCGCTCCAGAGTTGTCTAAATAACTCGAGTATCCGCCACACTTACAAACCACATCCTATAGGCTACATTCACATTAAATCCATTTAGTAGCAATTTAATACACCTCCAACTTGTAGTCCTTCATTAACACGTATCATTTTACCATTAAAACATGGTAACTGCAGCAACACGTATAATTTCCTCTCACGCCCAAACCCAGTATTTATACCCGCTACCAGCCAATATACCAGTATCCATACTATATGAACACAAGCACTAACTTTATATCATTTTACCATTAAAACATGGTAACTGCATCAACACTTATAATTTCCTATTTTCCTCTCACCCCGGCCCCAAACCCCGCATTTATACCCACTTGCAGCCTATATCCATACTTTAAGTATATGAACACAAGCACAAACTTATAACATTTTACCATTAAAACATGGTAACTGCATCAACACTTACAATTTCCTCTCACGCTTCAAACCCAGCATTTATACCCACTTGCAGCCTATATCCATACTATTAGAACACGAACACAAGCACAAACCTATATCATTTTACCATTTAAACATTGTAAATACACCCTACACGTATAACTTCCTCTCACCCTGGCCCCAAACCCATTTGCAGCCTATATCCATGCTATACCAACACAAAAACATGATGACTGCACCCAACACTTATTATTTCCTCTCACAACCCCCCCAACTCCCCCCAACCAATATTTATACCCACTTTCAGCCACTATATATGCCGGTATCCATACTATATAAACACATGCCACAAACTTATATCACACCTTTAATGTCTCTGTGCAGTTTACGCTCAGAATGTAAGTAGTCCAAGCCTTTGATAATTTCCCGTAATATAATTGCTATATCGTTTTCCTGGAATGGTCCTGCTTTCATAAGGTCAAGGCCGGAACCTCCGCCAAGATATTCCATCAATATCCATAGTTTGGAACCCTGAAAGCAAAAATGACAAGTTATATAAGTTGTTAGGAGCTGCAGCAGCAAGCAATGCAGGTGTCTGTTTAATAAGCAAAGCGCTACCGAGCGCCTTCATTCAGTTACCTCACGTTCAATTAAATATAGAAGGAATGGATTACCTCCTGCTGAAAGCGTTTCGTAGCTCTTAGCTTAGGCAACAGACACCGGAAGACTCCTACCTTGTTTTCAATAACAATAATTGTCCCAATAAATTTTTTAGAGATGCATAATATCTGTACTGGTCCTTGTCCACATACCATGTTTCATAAAGTTAAGCTTATAAACTGTTAGATCTAGATTTAATATTGACGGACGGAGGGCAAAACTATAGTCCTCTCACAAAATTTCTTAAAATAGTGCAGTTTTCTGTTAAAATTCAGTACGCATTAAGTTTTTTCTTCTATTGTTTTATAATTGAAATGTTACATCAAATGACCATAAATTTGTCAATTCTTTGAATTATTTCATCAAATACCTTTTATTCTGTGTCAGTGTAGAAAAGATTATTCTTCTTCATGCAGCAAATCAGGATTTCTGGATAAATCCGAAATTGTAGGACCCCTTTAAATTAATACAATGTAAGACAAAGCTGATGAGCACTCACCTTGAGATACGAACCATAATACTTTGTAACAAAGGGACTATCACATTGTGAGAGAACCATAATTTCTTGTTGTATATCTTCAATCTCATCCTCCGCCTCCTCCAAATCTATAATCTTTATTGCTACAACTTCCTGTGATTCATTGTCTATACCTTTAAACACTTCACCAAATGAACCTTTACCAATCAACTGTTGCTTGGTAAATCGTATTTCTGGATCAACCGCCATTTTGGAAGCTCGCTGAAAGACAAACAGAAACAAAATTAAAATATGGTATTGTATAAGACAACCATGTCACCATAGTTGCACAATATAATTGATCATAAAATTAACAAATGTTGGTAAAACACATATACCCCCATAGAGGCCAAAATGACGAAAATGGTAAAGGTCACAGTAACTTTGACCTTTGACCTACTGACCTTAAAATCTTTAGGGGTCATCTACTGTTGCTGACCAACCTCCATGAAAAGTTTAACAACCTTAGGGCAAAGCGTTCTTGATTTATTGAGCGGAAACCATATGGTCTCAAAGAAATGGTAACAGTCAAAATGACCGTGACCTTTGACCTACTGACCTCAAAATTTATAGGGGTCATCTACTGCAGCTGAGCAATATTTATGTACAGTTTTACGATCCTAGGGCAAAACGTTTTTGAATTATTGAATGGAAACCATTTTGTCTATCGACAGACCAACCAACAGACCAATCGACATGTGCAAGGCAATATTCCACCCAATCAAACATTGGGGCAAAAATATTAGCTAATTGAGTGCTAAACAATCCTAAATACTTTTACCAATAGATAATAGTATTTCATAATGCACATGAAATGAAGAAATGTTGAATGTATATAATAATATATCAAGTGAAACTTAATACCAGGAAGTACTGTACATGTTTTAACCGTTGTTAGAAAGTCTGTACTTGTAACTAAGTTGGAAACCTAATATTATGTATTATTCTATTCTTCTACATATTAACTATTAAGCAAAGCTTTAAAGCTTAACAATGAAATGATCAAATCACAACCAATACCAAAACAAAGACCTAAATTACACAGATTGGACACTCAACTGAAAATTTAGACCAAAACACAAAATAACAGGCAGCAGATTCAGTTATTGTGCATAAAACTTTTTTTAGTCATCCAATTTTAATGGGCAATGTATCATGTTGAAGAGCTAAGTTCCTTCTACTACATGAAGTAATTCATGTTTGTCTACCTTTTATAAAATACAGAAAATTATGATTTGAATGAGGCAAATCAAGTATTTTCTGATAAACTTGGAATTTACATTAATTGGATGAAAATGAGAGTAGGTCTGGCTCTTCAGGGTCTATTGTTTTATTCCTTGACCTATTTCAATTAATGAGGTATCATTTGAAAGCTAAATAATAATTCTATTGCATAGACTTTTTATTTTGTTCGTAAGTATATTAGAACTGGAGATATAAGGTATTAAAAATGGACGAGATTTCGCGAGATTTCAGAGACCTGCCACGAGATATCGTGAGAGTTGGTACATGTTTCCAATCTGTGTAATTTAGGTCTTTGACCAAAACAATGAGGTTGGATAACTTGGATATTCACAAATCATACAGGATCACACTTCAAATATAATGAGAGTAAAGATGAGCCAGTAGATGGAAAACTCAACTGACTATATAGAACATTCTTGTCAGGAGTTTTTCAGCATTGTCAATCCTATTATAGATCAAGCCCATTTATTTTCCCCGTCATTGGTGGGAGAGGGTTGGGGAACTATCCCTCACCCCAGTTACCAATGGCCAGTTACTTTTAATAGTTTTCTAAACAGTAGATTACTTTAAACATTAAACTGGCTACATGAAAACCTTTCTACACCCCTGTTATGTAAGTTACTAAGTACAAAATGACAACAAAATTTACATTTGCCAGGTAGCAGCAGGGTTTTCACTAGGATTTCATGTAGAAGGATTTTTGTACGTTTGAGGAGGCCAATGTGGCTGAGCACTGAATGTGGAAGGCCTCTGGGTGTACATTTGAGGCGGCCCAAATATCATTTGAGGCAGTCAAATGGGCCTCCTGCCGCCTCCTAATGACAACCCTGAGCAGGGCCCTGGGGCTATACTAAGGCATAATGCCCAATTCTGAAACAAGTCGCAAGTCAGAGTTTCGGGTACCATAAGCACACATACTTAGTTTCCAATACTGGTTTATTGTTTAAATTTAAATAACGGAACTTCAAATGACCATAACTTTGCCAATTCTTTAAATTTTTTCACCAAGTAGCTTTTAGTTTGTTCAGAAAAAATAATTCATCCCAATGAAGCCAATCCAGATTAATTTCTGGAATAGTAAGACCCCTGCAGGTAAGAAAATGCTTCATGGAAGAGATACATTAGAATATTATTATATATTTTTATTTAGGTCAAGGTAAATAGAACTGGATTAGAAGTAAACAATGAGTCATGGTATCAGAACTGAACATGCTGGTAGTATTATGTTTGTATATTATCATACAGTCAGGCATTCTTACAAACATCTCAATCTGCAAACAGTGGTAGAAGTATTAGTAAATAAGCAGCAATCTTAGCTATATAACAGTAGGAGACAAGAAAAAGGGTTTGACAGTCAAAATGACCGGGGTTCTCAATAAGTTTTAGCCTGGTAGGCCGAACTACTTATTAGCAGGCCCAATGTGATTTTGAGAATGTTATTGAGAACCCTTAACAGGACCAAATTGAAAATCAGGAAAATCAGTTGCAGCCAAACATTTTTGCCAAACAAGAGACCTCTTATTTCCATATTTAGCTCAGTTTGTAATGAAGAAAATCCTTCAGTACAGATTAAATTTACCATAAATTAGCCATTTCTCGAGAGATTTTCATCAAATAGCTTTCATTTCAATCATGAGTCATTGCTCTTTCAGTTATACAAAATCTGGATTAATCAGGAAAGTTGACACTGCTGATAGAACAGACTGACATGCCGAGCAAGGCCAATATCTGAACAACTGGTTGGCATGCCTGTTGCAGTCTGTATGCTATGTGGCACGCGCCAACCTCAGTACGCCTCACTACACAATGTGGGTGTGCATGTTACTGGTACATGTATGCCTTGGGGCGCAAGAACACTTAAAACAAGGGTAAAATGAAATCCCCAAGATTTACGTAATTTGTAAACTAAATCGTTAAAACAACGGTCAAAATTAATGAAATCCCTAAGATTTAGTACGTAATTTGTAAACTAAATCGTTAAAACAAGGGTCAAAATCCCCCAGATTTACATAATTTGTAAACTAAATCAGTAAATTACTCACCATAAAAATTATGATAAATTCTATAGGAATGAAACATTAACACTCACATACGAACTAACCTTTTAACACAAGCATTAACTTCACCAAGAATACAGAACAAACAAACAAAACATGATTTCATCCCAGCTACATTTAGTACAGTAGGGCTTTATATATAACACACAAGCTTCTCATTTCACACCAATGTGAAAATAACAAAAATCATATATCAAGATTTTGTTCACCATTCAACATTGAGTTGAATACAATTTAAGGTAGAGATATTTTTTGTGTAATATATCATTTCTTGATCCCAAACCATCCATTACTGGGTCATATTTGACATTTTATACAAATATCTTCCACACTAAAAACAGGTAAAAAGCAATCGAAGGTTTTGTAAATAATCCAATTTATTATACATTAATAAACATTCTAATATTAAACTGATACATACTGTAAAAATCATTAATATTTGTGGGGGATTTGTTTTCTTGGACTTCATGGGTGACCTAAACCACGACATTAAATCCCCTACAAATGTTAATGATTCTATACTATGGCATCTGAATTAGTCGATAATGTATCCTTGAATTACGTCCCCACGAAACGGTCATTTTTACAAAAACCACAAAACTTTTGTCCCTTTGAGTTTATTATTTTACAGTACGACTTTTTATGAGTTATAGATAGAGAAAGAATTCAAATGTAACAGTTGGTACGACCTGATAATTGGTACAAAAAGGTTAGAATGTGTGGTGTGAAGACATTTCATTAAAACAAACGTATTTCTTATTCATATACTTTTTATTCAGCATTTACAATACAACACTGATTCATTGTTTCAAATAGGTCAATTATCTCATGTAACTAAGTAAAAAGGAACAACCTTTAAAAGATCACCTTTTGTTGGTGACAACTAACAAGTATCATCACCAGCCCTGAGCCCTCACACACTTCTACATTAAAGCATAACATCATTTTAATAGAAATCATCTTTTATCACAAAGAAACCATGGCAGCATTTACCGGACAGAAAGTTAGACATCAGTATTTGCCACATAGAAGTTAGCCATCAGTATTTGCCACATAGAAGTTAGCCATCAGTATTTGCCACATAGAAGTTAGCCATCAGTATTTGCCACATAGAAGTTAGCCATTAGTATTTGCCACATAGAAGTTAGCCACCAGTAATTGCCACACAGAAGTTAGCCACCAGTATTTGCCACACAGAAGTTAGCCATCAGTATTTGCCACATAGAAGTTAGCCACCAGTATTTGCCACATAAAGGTTAGCCATCAGTATTTGCCACATAAAACCAGCATTTACTTCACAGAAAGTTAGCCACCAGTATTTGCCACATAGAAGTTGGCACACACCACATAAAAATATTTCGATTAAATTTTTTTAACCACATGAATTTCAGATTGAGAGAGAATCATGATAATACAATAGCTTCCTCAAGACACCAGTCTGTTTGTCTTCCCAGTATTTCGATGCGCATGCATACCTCATAATAACGATACAATAACTCATAACTTCGTGTTTTTATTATAATTATAAATAGTATATGATAGGAAATCCGTACTTGTTAACTAATTCTTTACATTGTTACACAGTCACTACAATGTATCTCTCCATTTCCTGGTTACGCCATCTGTTCAGGCAGTCACGTACTTTTATTGCCCATGATAAATTTATAATATTTCTATAATGTTGTTTAATAGTTTTAAAAATCTACAACAATGATATGGGTTTCTTTTAGCAGACTGCGATTAAATTAACACTTGTACAGTTGTCTGTGACAAGTACTTGTTGGACCGTTGATTAGGGCTAGTAACTTTTGCAGTCGGGCATTAGTAACTTTTGCAATTATTTGATATGTATTTTTATTTAGAGTATATAGGGAAACTATTAAATTTTACTGATCTGGGGATGTAGTTTCAACTTTTAATATTACACCAGAGACAGTTCTGTTGCAATCAGTTTAGTATGAATAATCTCAAATCAATTAGGAATCAAACTATGTATTTTGGTGCAAATCAATTGGGAATCAAACACTGTCAGTAGCGTAGCTGCCGCTAGGCCATTAGGCCCGGGCCTACACATCATTTCGAGAATTTTTTTTTATATTTTTAAAGTTTAACTTGAAATTTGATCTCCTAAATATACGTCAAAACGCACCAGTACCTTTCATGGAATAAAAAAAATCCAGGGGAGCATGCCCCCCGACCCCTTACTTCTTTCATCTTTGCCTACGGGCCTACACATT
Source organism: Spisula subtruncata (assembly GCA_963678985.1). Lineage (NCBI taxonomy): Eukaryota > Metazoa > Mollusca > Bivalvia > Venerida > Mactridae > Spisula > Spisula subtruncata. The sequence goes on from OY787671.1 coordinate 39,793,287, forward strand.
GCTAAGGTCCTAGCTACGCCCCTGACTGTTTTTTGATGAAATTAACTTAGTGTATAGGATAAATAATTATTGCTTCAGCACGGTAAGTTCTACAGAAAGTTTGAAACAATTCAGTATAAACTGTTGCTGATTCAGATAAATAGTTTGAAAACATAACTTCTATAAATGTATTTACTAGTTGAGTGGTTCACTATCGAAAAATTATACTTTCGATTCAATAAGTATATAATACTAATGAGGGAACTATCCCATTCGAAAGAATTGCGAGGACTTCAGTTAACTCAGGTATGCCCAGTCAAACCTAGATACCCCGTAAACATAATTTACCTGATGGACAAGTGTTTTTTTTAACTTTGAACAGAGTGCTCATCTCATGCCTCACTTCAGGAAATTGATTATAAATTTTCAATCTTTCAAGAGTCACCCTATCTTAATCAGAGTATTATTTTGGCCTAGTATTAAACCCTGTCTCAGTTACACAGGAAACTGTTTATAACATAACATAAGAATTATGGGGCTAGGAACAATCCGACATGGAGTGGAATGTTTTGAATTTATTGAAGACGCCATTTATAACAGACATGACCATGTTTGGTAGAATGTATATGACGTACAAGCACTTTATGACACTCAGCAGGAAGTCTCGTACTGATAACATTATAGCCATAAATCATAGGGTGCACAGATCTTCAGTAAATACTGAACTCATAAACACATATTAAAACAAACTATGATTCTACAGTAGATTCAGTAAGTTATATTAATGAGGGAACTATCCCATTCAAAAGAATAGCGGGGGAATATCGTTAACTCAGGTAAAAACAGTAAAACCTAGATGAACATAGTTTACCTGACGGACGAGCTTATGTTTATAACCATTCTCAATTAACTTTAAACAGACTGTATATAGGTACAGGGACAATCAGAACATCATATTTCTGTTTAAAGGGGCTGCGAGTGATGTTCATGCTATTATTGAAATATATGGAAATATTGTAATACGTACTGTGCCAGATATATCTCTGTGATAAATCAGTACGAGTGCTACTACATGATAGCAATGAGACATATAATAATTATATATTACACTGAATCAGAGACGATTATATCTGATGTTGATAATCAACATGTAACACTGTATATCAATCTGTATATCAATCTAGTCGAGTACTTGAGTACTTGAACATGTTTGACATTGTTAAAACAAGATAGCATACTGCTAAGATTGTACACCCTAGACGGGAAACACCCATCAGCCAACATACTGTCAGTCTACCTTAATATTTTCTTTTCTTCATTGTTTAGAAAGTTCAACTTGCATTGACTACGTACTAGCTAACTAAAACTGAACTGGCCCTGATCTCCCGATGCAACTCAAGCAGAAATCTCATCTCAAAATGAGATTGTGTCCAAATCTGAGTCTGAATTTGAGATCAATCTGAAGTTAGAACTCTTTAAAATTAACTGTTATAACTAAAAATAATATTTGCTCTATTTGAAGCTAATTTTTAGTCCATCCTCCCATGGAAATTATCCAAACGACACATGGCAATATCTGAGATGAGATTAAGCTCAGGTTGAGATGTTTTAGGAAACCTTTGACTTTTGAGAATTACGTAAAAAATTATTTTGCATCCACATCTTTTATACATAATTCCATATTTACAATTTCACTCTCCCTATATCCACCACAATATAGACAGGAAAACTAAAACATCCTCTGTTTAACACTGTAATACAAAACTTAAGAAAGTTTGAAACAACTTTCAGAATTATCCTTCTTACAATTGAATCGCAATGAGCACAAAATAAAAAAAAGTCTACCAAAAATGCAAATTATTGCAAAATCCACATACAATCACAATATAAAATTATGAAGAATTTCACTATTTTATCCAATTAAATTTCCAATCAAGATAAAAGATCTGCCCTACCTATATCACAATAATTATTAACACACACCGTGATACCCAAGTACCACAAATTTCTATCTCACTTAATCCAATCAGGAACAACTTCACTTGTCATCGAGTTTTTTTTTTCGAATTCCAGAGTTGAATATCACAAGATATCAAATTAAAAAGATAAGATAACACACGAAAAAAACTATGTTTAACTTTAAAAACCTGCAGTACTTCCTTGTAAAATGTCGAGATATATATCTTATTAGGAGCGAAGTATCGCCTGTTTTGGGTGTATCCCAAAAGAACAAACAAGCCAGATCATATATATCTGATTACTCATACACACACAACCCGTACGATACGATATACGCCATACAGCCATACATAGCCATAAATGTAAAATATTTACATACCCTAACTCAATGCTAGATGATTGTCATTCCTATAAAATATTTAACACTGTCACTGTACCTACTACCTAGCCTTCGTATGTTGTAGCCACATACCCCAGGTAACTACATGCTCTAATAAATGTATGTATACCAATCTTAGTATCTTATATTGTATAACAAAGCCTACCAGTTCAAGTATTATCAGTTTGTATTAAACTATAAAACGAGGATAAAAAGATGTTACATTCAAGCATAAAACTGGTTATCAAGTATTGCATTGACCCATCCATAAATATAACCGGACATACTGGGTGCTGACTGGGTGGTTTCTTATATAGCATTTTATAACATAATTTTATATGTGCATCCATATTTATCGACCCAATCAACGACTACGGATGGAATTCCAAGACTGCAATAATATATCAGGATAAACGTTTCATCGTTCATCCAAAACCACAACCAAAACATATAAACTTTTTAAAGTAAACATGATTGAGCTTACTTAGATCATGTATGACATTGCACATATTATATGAGCTAACTGTATGTACATTCCCTATTCTCCCGAATAATAGTTCAGGGATTTCCCTGATGCAGGTTTTCTGCGTCCCTGATGCAACTTTGTGGCTTGGGACCCTCATTTCTGAATTACTGTGCATCCTTAGGACCCCCAATAGGATCCCTCGAATATACATTTTTATTTGAGCTAGAACATTTTTCTTTCTGCTATTTATTACACTAAGTCTTGTGGTGCATTGAGCAATCTGCATTTGCTGTTTTATTTATTTATAAATTTGATACTCACTAATAATGAGCTTGAAATGCATTACTGTATAGTGAAGGGACCCCCAAAATTTCTCAGGGACTCCCTAAATATAAATTTTAAGGGTCCTGCGACCCTCGTATGAAAAATCCTAGGGAAAACCCTGATAGTTACTCCCATTTTTGGAGAAAATTTGTTTTTTGAAAAGTTGTTATTTACTTAAGTCTTTAATATTGATGTTTTATATGTCTAATACCAAGTTTAGTTGTTAGTATGATCATAATCATAAAGACAGAACTAGCCAAGGCTTTTATTTATTAAGTCATGAATTTTATTTTAGAAAAGAACGATACAATATTACATGATCATATTGTACAATGTTACAGCATGAATCCAATCTTAATGTCAATCACTAGACCATCTAGTATGTCACGCTATTTAAACACCTTGATGCAACCCTAGAACTTTACAATGTAAGTAACCTATTCAATAATTCATGTATCGTGACATTAATACTTGAAATGATACATCAGTTTTTTAAACACAAACTGGGTCAAAATTAAAACACTAAGAGTGCAGAACATGAAAAAAGCTGTCTTCATTGCAAAAAAGATATTAAGAAATCGGACAGGAATGGCAGCACTCAAATTAACCAGCAGAGCATAGAAAACAGTAACAACACAACATTTAAAACACAACCACACGGAGCAATGCCCACACATAACCCAACAGAATGATTAAAAGCCCAAGTCCCCGCAGAAATGCAGGATGACTCAATTTCAGAAAGAAATAATTTGCACCAATATATAGATCAAAAACTAAACTCCTCAATGAACTAACATTTAAGCTCAATATTAAACAAATCAGCCAATATGCACAGTTTAAGCACAATATCATTACTGCAGTTGCTAAAAGCTCAAAGTTATAAATATGTGAACAAGTGAATCTGAAACTAATGTACTATAATATTATTATAAAGCAGAGCTTGAAGCTCTATACTATATCAGAGCTTGAAGTTTGATATATTATCAGATGGAACAGCTCTATATTGAAGCAGAGCTTGAAGCTCTATATTGTACCAGGCCAAGTTTGAAGCTTTATATAATATTGCACCAGAGTGAGCTTAAAGCTCTATATTGTACCAGGCCAAGTTTGAAGCTCTATATAATATTGCACCAGAGTGAGCTTAAAGCTCTATATTGTACCATGCAATGTATTAAACAACAAGCAGCTGAGCTGATAGAAGCACCAAGTGTTCCATTATTCTACTATTCTACACGCATGACTTGTTTAAACTTAACATTCATCATATCATTGGTCAGGCTAAGTTTATGATAAGGCAGAAAGTATCACACGCTTTTAGTTTGAAGACTTTGCAGTTCTGAGTGTAAGGAGTCATGACAAGTTTAAAAAGTACCAAGGACCGACTTACTGAAAGTGTGGCTTAATCATTATTAATACACTTGTTACTATATATAGCAACAAAAACAAGGCTATTTCAGGCTGATTATGACCATCACATGTCAGATTGATTATAGCCTATCCGCCCGGACCACAATCTCATAATCGCAATCGGCCCGCTGAACGGGCGCACGTTACGTTATCCACGTCAAAATGAAGTCACGTTGGAGCTAAAAAGACGTTACATTGAAATTGCCTTCCAGCCCGTCTGTGTCACGTATTAACCTCTAAATATAGCTCTGCCATAAAATTTAAAACAAAAGGAGTTGATAATAACTTATTTTTACTAGTAACAACAACATAAACATGTATGTACATTTAAGGAATATAATGATCAGTTATTGTTTAATCACTAATGGTACAACCATACAACTCATTCTGGATCAAGCACAGTCATACTCATTGAAACCTTACACGGAAATAAACACACGGTTATGATATATTATCAATCTTAACAGTTAACACATTTCAACAGCCACTGTTATTTCTATTATTTTAGTTACAACAAAAAGCAGTCATAGACAGCCATATCCCCTGCCGGAAAAATATAACCAACCAACAAAGGGCCATAACTCAGATAAAAATCTGACAATATGCAGTGCCACGCACTGATACTAAGGTCCTCATAGTAATTAATCTGTGAATGTTTCATCACAATCCCTTTAGAAATGTAGGAGAAGTTGCACACAGAAGCTTGGATGGACTGACTGACAGACCTACAGATAAGGTTTTCGTCAATTGGGTATTTTACCCCCAGTTTCAATTTTAATTGGGTTTGACAAATTCTATTTGGGTATTTAATCAGACTCATTGGGTAAATGATCTTTTATTTACTGTTTTTCACTATATCATCCTTTTATTTTTGGGTATTTCAGATTGTCATTGCTTTTTCTTACTCCCTACTCTCAAAATCTATTGGGTTTTTAAGAAAATTAATTGGGTAATTACCCCAATACACAGCTTATCTGTAGCTCTGGACTGATGCCTACCATTACCAAATATCCCTTCGTCTCCATAGGGGGATAATAAAGGGATGACTATAAATAACTCATGATCAGTACTGTACTGTAGGGGTATAACAAGGGAATACTTCAAATTTTCAAAGGGAAGTGTGCAAAATAAGCACTTGGCCTGTTGTCCGGGATAAGTAATAATTGATTAGGGCTAGTAACTGCTGCAAGAAATTTTTTGTACATGAATATGAGGGAAAGCTTTCACTGTGGCTGATTCAGACAAGTAGTTCGAAATCTTAAATTCACAGACTGCTGAACACGATAAAGGGGTTCAATCATTTTCAACTGGAATTCACATGTTTTGACTACAGAATAAAAATTTGGCCTGTTTATTCCCATAAAAAGTCTTTAAGATACAAAGGAAAAAACTCTTTCAATGTGAATATATCACTCAGAGACATGCAGCGAGTTGGTAGACAAACGAACGAGCAGGAAGAAAACCATATAAACAAGTCATACATGTTGCATACTATCAGCAGCAGTAGCAGGTACTGAGGTTGTGTCACTTACCAATCCGTATCTTAAACTCTCAAGTCTCACAGGGCTCACCTGTCTGTACTCAACATCAGAATCTTTGGACTGAACAAATGGATACAAAGGACATGTATCAACATGTAAAATGTTAACCAATCAATTGGGGATTTTTTTCAACAAGTAACTTCGGACGTTTTTATTATAAATGCACCAGTCAGTAGCATCTACGGCACCACATACCTGGGGATGGGCGGTGGATAGCGGAGGAAACAGCTGTGTTTTTACCTTCCATCTTCCCCCGCACTGCCGAGGAAATGTTGGGATTTTTTTTCACCTGAACCAATAATTAGTTGAGATTTTATTATCAGCTGGTCCCGCAAGGTGGAGTAATGCAGACTTCCCGATAGCTGTGAGTCCGTCGGACGAGTCCGACAGTTTCAGCCTCGGTCTGGTGTATCAGGCCTTCCTGCCAGACCGTGTGTCCGATGATTCGTAATCATCGTGGTACGTTTTGTACTGGGTACAGCTAGCCCTGTGTACGCCGCCTTAAAATGGAAATATAAAAGTTTGCTTTTTTTGGTGACTTGAGCGGGGGAGAATCTATCCGACAGATTTCCTTCCTCCAAGTCCATCAGACCGTCAGCGACTATCGGGAAGTCTGTTAATGGCAGTGGGTTTGACAACACAAAAGTAAAAGTCCCCTCTCATCCCCGGGGATGGGGTCTGGATGCAACTGACTGTTGCATTAACCAATTAATAGAAGTTGATTGAAACCCTGCCAATAAGACGGGTAAATAGTCACGGCTGCATTACTTTCCCTCTATTTTTGCATGAAACAAAAGCCCCACACTAGCATCGGAAAGGTCAAACCACGCGACAATTCGACACCCTTCCCCGGTTTCAGTAGATGCCCTTGTGGCGTTAAAGAGTATAACGTTGAAGTGGGTGCTATGGTTTCAATTGACAGGTGCACTACACTCATTCAACACAAGTTTGTAAAAGATATTTAACGACCTGTTTACCACCAAAATGAATTAATAACCTGTCAAATTCATGAAAGACAACACATTGCAACGATAAATACAAATTTAGAAGCATGTCAGCCTGATACCACAAAGTTTACAGTGAATTAGAACATGAACTGCCCAACCAAATTCCGACCACTGGTCGAGTGGGTGGGGTGCCCTAAATAACCCACTGCTAAACAGTATTTCTGAATAATATTCAGTATTATTGAATATAACATCATAACAGAGTTGTTAACCACTACTACTTACCGGCTTTACATGACCTGCCATGATACTGACTACAAAAACCGGGCCGATTTCATTCGTATAAACACTGCAATGTTTTCAGTTCACACCTGCCAATATCAACACTAACTACAAATTAACGCTTCCTTCAAAAGTAATAAAGTTTTGTTGGACAAATGTTAGAATGATTATTGTATGAAAGTTGGCACGCAGAATGCATGTAAGTCACTGAGTAAATATTCAGGAGTTGTTCAAAATGTCACTAGTGTTTCGGATAAAATTTACACAGTCCGCCATCTTGATTCAAGGGTGTGCCCTCGTTTTGGATCGTCACCCCGAGATGAAAAGTAGTTCTATTTTTATTTTTACATAAAACGTCGAATTTCACAGATTTAACATGAATATGAGAATATTATAGACTTGTAAAGCATATATTAATTCATTATTGTACATATAAACGGGTAATAATTGTGATAGTATTTCAAGCGGAGGAATTTATATGTCAACACACAATTTGACCTTTGACATCAGCGAAAATAGCTGCCACTGGTTATTTAGCTATGCTACACAATATTTACATTTATTATACCTCGACTGACAAGAAGCCTCCATAGCTCAGTGGCTAGAGCACTGGTCTTGTAAACCAGGGGTCGTGAGTTCGATCCTCACTGGGGGCTGGGAAAGTATTTTTTCCTCCGTTTTTAAAGAAAAGAAGCCCAATGGTTTGTTCTAGTGCCCATAAACAATAAATAAGAACTTAGCAACTACTCATCATTAAAACGCTTTTCATTTCACCAATTCTATACAATTTTTTATGGTCTTTCACATCCGCAGGCTACGCATTCGACCCCTATTAGTCTTTTAGAGTACCAGTAGCTTAGCTACCGCTAGGCCATTAGGCCCGGGCCTACACATCATTTCGAGAAAAAATAGAATCATGGAGGTATATAAATGTAACTCCATGATAGAATACATATATATATATTTTAAGTTTAAATTGAAATTTTATCTCCTAAATATAGGTCAAAACCAAAGACCTAAATTACAGTTATTTAGGTCTTTGGTCAAAACGCACCAGTGCCTTTCAAGGAATAAAAAAATTCCGAGAAGCATGTCCCCGGACCCCCTACTTCTTTCATCTTTACCTATGGGCCTACACATTGCTCAGGTCCTAGCTACGCCCCTGCAGTACATATACATCATTCCCCAACCACCTCGCATAGCATAGGCTATATATGAGTAATGACATACCTACACCATGCTAATTTCATCTAAGTCTAGGTCCTGCCAGGGCCCAGCAAATGATATTAAACAATCAAAAGAACAAGGTCTTAACACCTCATGACCTGTTTATCAAGTACCATAGCTGACGCTACTGTAGGCATAAGACCTTCGAGCTGAACATTGCCATAGTTCCACAAACATTTTTTATAAATATCTTCAGTCGCAGATCTAGATCCTAATTTTGCCAAAATCACTGATTCGAATCTTATTCTGCAGTAGGCCTACATAACGCGCATGAAATAATAATAACCTATTATAATCCATCACATGTGTATTAATTCCGTGTAAATCCAAAAGTAGCTCCTGTTCTCCGACGGGTTTTCTCCAACATGCGAGTTCTCCAACTAGATCTAGTGTGATTACACAAATACACACGTGACCAGACCACGAAGACCGTGCAGCCGTCACCGTTTTGGCGCGTAAAGTAACGTCGATGAATAACGTGTGTTTCTCGACTAGTACTGTAGCATTTATACGCGTTGGTCTCCAAAGACAACGAGAGGCGGATCTTTGACTTAAACATGCGTATCAACTTTTATGTATGTTTCTTCCCCCAGACCGGGCTATATATAATAAATACACAGACCGGACGTATAAATTATGTAATTCCTCGCGAGAATCAGATCTACCAAAAGGTTAAGCAATATATACTTACATAATAATTGTAGGTCTCCTCAGGATCTACTTTGACCCAGAAAGGTAATTAACGCTCCAATAACCTTTTATTGCGCCTCATCCATACCTAGTATGTAAATAATCTCTTATACACTAACATATTCCAAGATGCTACCGCTTTCACCAACACCTTATGTCACTTGGTTCCTAGTCAAGGGTCATCTAGAGTTCCCAGACCCACAGGTTCTTGGTGCGATTTTAAAATTAGGGTATACAGGGGCGTTCGTTACTACATATAGCAATGACCCGATCAAATATTTTGCAGTTTTGAATTAGGCTAATTTATATACACTTGGACAAAAAAACTCGATCTTATTTTTGCAGCGCCTAGATGACTTGAGACCGAGTTCATTTTATAAAACCAATTGCAGACTGTATGTCACACTCCTGTTTAGCATAATTATGTTTAATTTGAAGACCAAGTCTGTACAGTAGACGGGTACCATGGTATTGCTGACGGTGTCGGAGACATCCTTGACGCTCTGCCTCACACAGCGCCCTGGTAAAGTATATTTAAAACATAGTCTATGGGCAGAGATTGTTTCACTCTTTACGAGGGGGCTATATAAGGCCCCTTCACAATTCTGTAAAGGCCCTTTCACTATTTCCTATAGGCCCCTAGTTACACTCAAAACACAGACTGATATAGTTACACTTATAGCTTACAAATCAACTATATTACAACAACTAGGAACTAAGCAGAAATAATATTTAGTAGCATTACAAATTCTTTTTCTTATTAAAATGCCGCTATGAACCCTAAAACACCGAATTTCAATATTTGAGTTCTGAATGCTGGATATAATTCGGGACCCACAGCTCTACAGTGGTCAGAGTCAGGGAAGATGGAGTCTACCATCATGATAAGATTAACAGTGCCCTGGGAAAGCAGAAGTGAGGAGGCCTACCAGAGGAAGAACGCGAAGTACATGTATAAGGAGCAAGTCAACCAATGTAAACAGAGAGGTTGATGTACACGGCTGTTCATTATAGAAGTAGACGCTCATATTCTGGTTCGCGGTATCCAATCTGTTGGGAAGGGAACTCTATGCTATAGGCGCTCATGGCTTCTGTTCACAATCCGTGTGCCAACTGATAACATCGATCGGAACTACTGGCATGGATAGAGGTAGACTGACCTAGAGACTAAGCCATGCTGCAGAACGTGCGTCTGACTGGTTGTGGTTGAGACATGAGAAGAGCTGGAAACCATCGAGTCATCGACCTCCTCACCGTAGGAAATTTGGCCCCGCCAGCAACGATATGTCTTAGGCTATGGGCACAGGTACAAGACACAAAATCAAATTTGGCTATATAAGACTATTAGTATGTATAAGAGAGAATATTCATACTGATAGGCCTATATAGCCAACTTTGATTTTGTGTCTTGCACCTGTGGCTATGGGTCAACCTTTTCGTTAAAACATGAACATCATTTACACGTTTTTGTTTGTAATTATACTATTGTTTAAGCTTTACACTGTAAATGTATATATAACCATGTACAGACCGAATCGACTTTTTAAGGAGCAGACCACTCCACTCTGACCAATAATTGAATTATAAACACATTTAGCTCCCCTTGACTGTAAAATGTTGCTGCATCAGCTGCGATTATCGGAAAAGTGTGCTCCAAAATGTAAAGGCTGGAAAAAGCATATAACATTAAGACAACTATACATGTAAAGCGAACACGGTTTTGTATCGTCGCCATTCTTGTGTCGTATTTTCGCATTATCGCAGCACCAATGAAAAACTACTAAGCTAAATAAAGTCAACTTTATCGTATTTTGTAACAATTCTAATTACAACAAATGAGCTGGACAATACAAAGGATGGAACCCGGTTTGTCAGATGACAACAAGATATGAGGAAATCGGACAGGGCAAACAACATTCAACTTGACCCGCCAAGCACAAAAAACTGTAACAACACAACATTGCAAAAAAGTCAAATATTGATTATTTTGCTCAGTGCCAATCACAAGTTGAAAACCTCGACATTTCCGTCGGTGTTCATGTCTCACCTTTCAGTTAATGGCAAAAATGCTGAAACAGGCAACCAGTTTTGAAACATCGGCGTTAAGGATCGAACATACGACCTTTTGTTTCCGAGGCAAATGCTCCATTATTGTTTCCATGTTGGATGACTGTCTAGAAGGACGTCACATTGTTGTCCGTGCTTGATTTCCTGAACCATGGTTTGGTTTCAATTAAACTTCACATAAATACTTGGTACCAAGCCGGGTTGTCAATATCGACCTTTATTTTTAAGGCATATGCATATTGCAGGAGGTATAACCCCTTTGTGTCAGACATACGTTTATACATCTGGAGTCCATGATATTAAAGCATTAGAGACGCACAATATAATTGCACACACATTCGAAATTGTAGCAACGTTAAGCGAATCGTTTCCAAAACGAAGTTTTGCTTTAAAGCTGTTACAGTTTTTATATTTATTTAATGCAATTACTGAAAATATAACATGACTGGAAACAAGTTTTAATTAACAACACGCCATTTTATGAGATTAATAGGCGGGTCACGTTGAAAGAGAGTGTTTTCTTAATCAATATTCGCTTTCACAATTTCTACAATAACTATAAGAATTTGTTCAAGCAATTACGGCGTGCAAGCCAAGAATTGCTCTCCAATTTGATTCAATCCAAAGACAAAATTGGATCCCAAATTGAGCAAACAGTCGGCAATTTCACCGGACGACAAATTTGGCGCATGTCATTCATCGGACATCAATCACTATTGGTAGAAAGATCGGATTAATCACATTTGTGATATTGCTGCCTTCTATCAATATAAACAATCATTTGTATAGACTCTTCACGCTAAATCAAGGCACATTGATAACCAACATCACATAACAGGAATATGCATCCGTAGCTCAGTGGTTAGAGCGCTTGTCTAGTCGTTTAATATGTCAACCCGGGCTCATACCCGGGTGGAGGCACATGCATATGTGCCTGCCAAATTTCAGAAGAAAGCTGACTGGCAAATAAAGGCTATGTTTAGTGTATGATCCCTACATACGACAACAAGTTCAGATACATTCATAACAGCTCAATCTTTGCTTGGTCATTGTCAACATTGCCATAAAAGATATTTCTAGTCGAACCTGATTGAATTATATATTGTCTTGTCGAACAATGTGAGACCGCAGACGCAGAGGTACATGGTTATATTTTACAAGAGGTTGTTTCAGCGGAAGGGCGATATATTTAATCCATCAAAATATATTTGTTATCATATGTAATACTTCCAAAGCCAAGGTTTGTCAATAATTGCATTACATCTAAAACCGACACAGCCTTCAGTTCGACCCTAATTGTCCGTGTTATAATGATTGAGACCTGTCTAACTGAACAAGACGGTTGTAAACTAAATTATAACTTCTTAAGACATCCACTGATTTTTCTGACTTAATAAGGACGACTTAATGACATATGTAGCCTTATTTGCAGGCATTGATATTAGACGGGATTGACACATAAGAAACTATGGGAACAGCAAATGCTCGCCCTCTGATTGGGGATAGCTATATTGATTTGGGTGTTGTTCTCTGCAACTTCAGCGCAATGCGACGATACAAAACCTATGTTGTGTATTTACTGTTTTCTGTGTCGTTTGGTTAAATTGAGTGATGCCTTCCCTGTCCGATTGTCTTTATAACTTGTTTTACATCCCTACAAAATGACCGAATGTGCTGTCTGGTTCCCCAGTTAGAAATGAGCCTAAGCTATCTTTACAGTCTTAGTACTTAACTAGCCGAACACAGAAAACGGCAACAACACAACATAGCTACATGGAGCAACCAATGTCCCCAGGCAACCCATTGAAACAACCAAAAACCCAAGTCCCCCGCTGCAAAAGAGTGTGGGATGACCTGAAGAAATAACACAAAATTCGGTGATCACAAGTGACCGAACAAAACGTAGCTAAGACCCGGCCAAGTTCTTCAAGACTCCGCTGCAAAACAAAACAGGATGACATAGTTTCACAAATACATTGTATAAGCCAAAACAATCATTAATCTATGAATGATCACTGTTAATTATTGTACTCGTGGTCCCCATCTCTCCATCGTCCACTCGATTACGCACAAATATGATCACCAAGAGCTTTCAGGATAGTGACATTACTTGATAATCCGGTACATGTAGATATTCTACTGGTGCAGTGTAACTTTATAAATCGTCGCTTTATAAGCGTCGTTGTTGCTACATTTGTTCAGTCGTAAACGACAGTAATTGACTTTTAAAACCAGTTTCCCGGGAGTTCATTATCAAACAGTGCTAAAATTCTCTTCAAAGAGTTACTGACAATTTCTTCTAATCGGGAATACTTGTACGTGGCAGTAAGTGCTATAATGTCTCAGAAGAACTTAACCTGCTTAACCCAATATTCGAACCAGGATCACTCGTGGCACCAGTCATGGACATAATCGTTGTATCGACACTCCAAAGTCCAAGTTCGGTCATTAATCCAAGTGTTATCGGTACAATTATTTCATACGTAAGAAGCAGATCCCATGTCCCTACAACCATACAGGATCGTATTTGTTCTTCCGATTCATGATCGGCTGAATAATTCATTACAATTAAAACTATATTGCTCCGTTCATTATGTTGTAATAAATCGTAATTGCTTCTTGTACAATTGGTTTGTTTTATTTGAAATAATGTGGTCTTCTGTTAAAGGGACATGCAAAACTTTGCGATGATACTATATCTGCTTACATTACTTATTATGCAAGAACTGGTTTCCAATTTATGTTTTTTGCCCTTGTGCCGATCTATATATTAATATCCAACCGAAAGTTTGTTCTTACCATGATGTCACAGTGACTGTTGGGTGACGTCATAATGGCTGATATTCCTAGTCCCAGCGAAGGTGTCCTGTTCCGTTCAAACAACGCCGAATTTAACAACATTAAATCCTTAAAATTTGCATCTATACGAGTATTACCTAATTTGAAATACTAGTAGCATTCAGCGTTGGTGTGGTCCCTTTAAAAGTTCTCGCAAATTGTTTTACAGTTCCAGATTACTACATTCTACTATAATTATATAAATGAAGACAAAATGCTTTTCCTTGAAATTCCTGATAAACATTATACATAAATTATAAGTCTTTAATCATACTTATACGTAGTTCTCCATTTTAATTAGAGCTTAATAACTCACGTAATTGATGAACCAGTATCAGGTTGTTATACTTCCTGGTTGTAGAGAAATGTTACCAGTAAAATATCACCCTCATTTAAAGGGCCATTCTATCTGGCAGAAGAGGCACATATCGCTGGCTAAGAATGAGAAGTTCGTAAGGACAAATCGATATTTTGAGAAAAAAAACTGTCCGAAAATTACTCTTTACTTCTGGTAAACAAACTGGTTCAAGTTCAGTTTGGTCAACATGAGAAGTTTTATAAATTTCTTAAAAATAGGTTAATACAAATGAGCATTGTGATGCTAATTTTAGATATGTATCAGTCTTATAAGGTCGTAAGTAGTAATTACGACATTCTCATACTAAGCCAGCTATATACATATGTATTATCTGAGCACATTTATTTCTTGAGTACCGTAATATATTCTGTATTGCATTAATAGGAATCGAAGGCAAAGTCGTACCGTAACCCATCATTACAAAGTTACACAATCAGCGTATTTCTAATCTAACACTGCGATATAAAATTCATATTCGAAGCCACTCGGTGTAGGTAAATGATTTTCTACATAACAAAACTAAATGCTACATAAGATACAGCGATTAGCAGTAAACATACGTTCTGACATAACGACTATTGACATACTGTTTACGGACTGAAAAGTTGGCCATGTTTTGTAATCAGAAAACAGCAATCAGCGATGTCGACAGAAGTTACTGAGGATGTGCAATTAGTGTTAATTAGTTTCAAGATTAGCTCACAGCAAACCCTCAATATCAGATAAAAAACATGACATTATTGGAATTTTAAAAACACTCTCACAGGAACTGTTATATATATCACACTACGATGCGCATGCGACGGTGGAATAAACAATACAATTAGCCTGCAGGTCATGGATTTATTGCTTCTACTAAGAGAAAAAAAGTATGGTGAACGTTAGTTTAGATAAAATGCTTACTATTCAATGTACAATTTCTTCATAAGTATATTCCGATGTGGTTTTACTACAGCATGTACTTAAATGAAGATTGATCAGATATTGTTTAGATTTTTCAATCGTAATGACAATGCTGAACGTAAACATAGTCCTTTTAGACTATAAAAAATGTCTGGAGTCTCCATTTTCCACTTATAATATTTGTCATAATATGTTTGAGAGGATATTATTTACTACTATCGATGCACTTACAATTTTTTAGAAATATTCTATAATGATGATTTGTACCTTTTGTGCAATTAAAACCATTTATTCGATGCCCTGTGGACAGGTTAATAGAAAAACAAATATATTTTTATGACAGTCTAATATTAATAAAGCTATAGATACATTTGTATTTGAATTACTAGCTTATAATGTCAGCATTGTCTCAGCTCTCAATTAAATGTTTCCCTTTTGGTACAATGTCTTCACTTACATCAATAAAGTATTGTATTTTACATTTGTGTGCTCTGTTATTTGGAAGAATACCGAACTTAGCACCCATGTGGGGTCAAATTTCACTGCACATTTGGAGTCTATTTGTGTCCATTTCTGTCAGATTTCTATGAGTATAGACTATTCTACAAACATGTACAAGTCAACGACATCTATATCCCTAGGCGTCTGATGTAAATTTATGTGATAATATTTGTAATAACTCAATCATCATTAGAAAGTGAACTATTTGTACAAAAACTTACAATAAATGTTTCAGACGAGACCATTGTCTGGATGTTTCTTGTAGATTAGTTACGCATTTATTCTAAATCTGAAATATGAACAAGAAATATCTTCAATGTACAAAATAGTGTGCGATCCATACAAAAACAAACGATCAAATGTTTAACTTTCTTAAGCTATTTATAAGGTCACCGAAGCTTGGTCGTCTTTGCTATACCATTAAGTTAACGTTATTGCATACAAACATACATGTGTTTGATAAATAATAATACGTTGATTATCTGTTAATTGGCATTTGGTACACATTACCTTTATTCTAAACAAGTCTAACCAGTCATTAAATAAAAACGTCAACTAGGACTGCTAAAAGTAGCTGATTGTTTAAAACGGGCATGGATAATCGACTCCAAAAGTAACCATTTTTTATGTGATAACAACTGTTAGTTCATAGTTTGGATGACCAATAATACAAGGTTAACTGTTGTTTATATAGACATTTGATATCAAAGATACGCTTGGTGTTCTACTGCTCATATGTACGACCTGGTCTGTTACGTGTTGGTGTAAATATACATATGTGTATAGTTTGAACATAATATAATTATTAATGTTATTATTATGGTTATTTTATTTAGTATTTGTTGATACGTGCTAATATCTCTTCATGTAATCATTATATGTTAGTTATTTACTTTAATACATGCCAAATTTATGTCACAATATATGTGATCTATTATGGTGATACTAATGTGCTCTACTATGGTGTCCTAACATTTATGTTCATCATTTCATACTGTTGTTGTTGCTGTTCGTGTTGTTGATGTTGTCGTGTCTTCTTAAAATGCCTTATATTGTTGCTGTTTGAAATGCTCAGTTTGAGTGACGTAAACATTACTTTTTTTTCACGGCAAACATTCGATAATTCACAAATCTTCGAGGTATTTTAGACTACAATCAATCAACTTTCCAAACATTGAGTGAATACATGTACTAAGAAAATATAAAACCTCGTTTTCTATCCATACGTAACTTTTAAATATTCGAGCATTAGAGTATTACAGTTAGAAGCACGTCTGCAATTTTTAAAGCATGCAATGTTCAGGCTAGCTAAAACACCCTGTTCATAAACTACTCAGCATAGCCTTTATTTGCCAGTCTGCTTTCTGCTGATATATGACACTTTACCATTTAGCTTACAAAGGCACACTTACAAGATGTCGTATAGAAATAGCAAACATCTAAGGTTACCTTTCAGAAAGTAAAACAAAATACAGAAATTTACTTTGAAATCCGAAAAACAACGATAATAAGACAACTTCTAACATTCTATGTTTTAAATGATTTCTTTGCAAATTAATTCATAATAGCCTGGTATTTTCTATATTTAAATTTAAAATATTATAGTATATAGACATGGATGCTAAGGGAGATCACCAATTAAGACCACTGACTGCGAATAGGTTAACCGAATTTATAGTTTCTAGCATTGCTCTAAAATAGCAGAGCAATTAGGGAAATGGCCCCACATGGAAGTCTTCAATAATCCACTTATTTAACCGAATACATTGTTTTTTTTCAAAATCTTCAAACATATTCGCCCACAAATATATAATATAAGGTTTTAATGTCTGTATATCTGTGTCTCAATCTGGTTCTGTATAATGTATGACCTGTCCAATATGAACCAAGAACTGCTTTGTTATCATTGTATATTCTCATATAGCAAAATGGGTTATTTATTACAATATAAAACACAGATTGTTATTATCTTAATTCGTAATATTGCATTCTGGGAATAGTGAGTGTTGTAGTATTGGTAATAATGGCTGACTCTATGGTATAATAATCAACTATTATGGGTAATAATTGACAATTGGGGACTTATGGGTAACATTTGAGGACTAGAGCATCATGGGTAATAATTGATGAGTAGGAAATTATGGGTAAATGTCGTCGAGGTACTGAATGTTTCGTCTGGGGGTATTCAAGGTGTCAGGTTACTTTGTTCAATTAATGAAAACACATTCAGGAAATGCCACGGTACTTTGATGAACTGATACTGTAGCTCTCTATCTCTCACATAACTTTAATGTACAGCCTGTAGCTCTCTGAGAGGTGAAATACTCTAACCCCGATTTTACCATTTACATTATTACATAATTTCAAGAACTTGAGTCCAATATTATGGAGATATAAGTTAGCTATAAGGAGAAATAATTTGAGACCAAGTTATAGTGGTATTAAGTTGGAAATAGACGTTGTTTGTGGCATGTAGATTGAAACATTTATTTTGTCATTGTGAATATTTGCCTACTATACTTAAGTCTGCAGCTCTGCCAACTGAATTTCAGCTAGGCTACTGTCGTGAGTCAACTTCAAGTCAAGTCCCTACATCCACTTTAGTTTAATATACAATTTGTTTGTCTAATAAATATCATATCATTAATTATCTAATGAGGAAGATTTTGTCATGAAATTTCGTGACATTTATGTACTCAACACACGTAAGTAACATTCTAAAGTTCAATTCACATGCTTACATACCAATGTACAATTTTACTGTAGTACTTATACATAGGACTTGCTGACAAGGAGTTACCAGGAATTAAGGTAATACTGTTAAATCATTTATATTTGAGGGAGATTTAATTTCATAGATTTCATGTATGGATGATCTCATAAGATATCAACTAGCATTTTTTCTCTTCTATCACATTAAATGAGCTAAATGTACAAAGCACAATCAATCATCATGATTTGTCAGAAAAAAGTGTGCGCTAATATGTCTCTTTAATGTCAAAATATATTCAAATCACCAATAATAATTTATCACTTTCAGCGATTTATTATTATGTGGTCAAAGGGAAATAAATCGTGACTATTTTGGCTCATTACGGAAATATATTTTCACTTTTTCTTTAGATTTATGTAGGAAATGTGAGAAAAGACATGTTTGCGCTTTTTACAAGTACACGTGAAGTAGAGATTGACAGCAGGAGTTAGTCATGTGGTACTAATGTCATACTTCAAAGTTGATCTTAATCGTGTAATGTTTGACTTTTAAAATTCCTACATGTACAGAAACAAACAAGCGATTTTGTGAACCAATATTACGAAACAATACCTTTGGATTTCGTTTTTTTAATAACAGCAATATAACTTTTACAAAAAATACAGCATTTTCCTTATAGATTTTTTTCTATTCATACAAACAATATGTTTCTTACTTATAAAAATGAAATAAACGATTTCAAAGAAATTATTTCCTGCTATGATTTTCGAAAATCTTCCATACAATGTTTAATATTGAGAAAAAAAACAGTTCCCTGAACTATGTGTCATGTTCATGATGTGTATGAACACAAAGTATGAAGATATTCGATATGAATGGCATGTCTGTCGTAATGAAGTTCTGCCATCATCACTTAATTATACAAAATTGTTGAAAGTTAATATCCTAATGGTGTGCAATTTCGTAAGACAATACCTTTTGTGAAAATTAAATTTGTTGGAAGTACTATTTTCTGTCAAAACATTTTTATTAGCGATGGGTTACTTATAATTGATACGGAAACAAACAACATCACTCGGCTGTGTTTAGATACTCTATCTGAAATTTGTTTCTTGTTAGTTTCTTGGCATGGGTGGTAGTTATATTTATATGTGATAGTCATATGGGTTTTGTCTGTCAGTTAGAAAGAATACTTTTGAATTTTACATATAATTTAATAATGCTTATCTTGCTGTAAATGTAATATACTCTATCTGACATATGTTTCGTGTAGTTCTCTTGATATGGTTTTATATTTATATAAACAATAAAAGTTAAATAGGTTTTGTCTGTCAGTTAGAAAAAATAGCATTTTACATGAAGTCTTCAATTTGTATCTTGCTATAAGTGTAAGACATGATATTGTATATAGAGGTATGCTTGATAATCAGTATGACATCAGTATGATACTACAACGTGTAATAAGAATGTGTTTATGAAAACTTTATATCCCTGATGTACGTATTATTCACTTATTTATGAACTATCGCACTACCAAATGCCACTATTTGTCAAAGACCTTCTTTAGGTCTTCTTAATTAGTATTAATTGACGTAAATTGCTCGTTGAATCCTGTATATGTCATTATATACATATGTAACTAATCGTAGTGTCAGAATGTACCATATAATTATACTGACGTCGATGGAATTTCGTCTTTTTTTTAACGTAAACCATGTTCGACAACAAAAGCCATATGGTCTTGCGTTCAATTTTGAAAATGGAATTGCAAGGTGAAAAAATATCTCTTGAATAATTAAAGGATCACTCCCCGGTGTTTGTTTTCATTAGAAGAATGAATATTAAGAGCGTATATTTACTAATTCTAGGAAATAGAAACTGTCATGGAGTTAACTAGAACGATCTTAATGTAAATAAATGGAGCATGTTGTTTCAACAGGGGCTTTACTGATTACATTGTCATCGTGCATACATGTGATAAGTAAACATTCAACCAGCAATTGAGGCTGAAAAAATGCTTGTGTTTTGTCTTGAATTATTCATAGTAAAACGGTTATTTCATATGGGATTTACATGTACCAACAATTTAAACATACTTAGAATCGGGACTGTAAAAATGTATATGCTTTGTCTTGAATTATTGATAATAAAACGGTCATTTCATATTTTGATTTTCCAGAAGTTTAGATATTTGTTCTCAGTTATTCACTGAAAATTGCCTCAATATTTTGTCAAACCAAAAATGTAAGCGAAGCTTATTTAACTCTACTCTCCATTATATGACTAAAATCTGGTAGTCTAAGTCTGAGTTTTAGACTTACAATGTTGGGTATTAATGCCCCAGGACTCGGAACTTGCAGGTAAAAAAATCACTGAATTAGTATAATGGTATAATGTTTGATGATATGAACGGTTCTAGTTCAGCATGTGTGATTCCAGATTCAAAGTACAATATAGTCCTAATCTATTGGAGTAGAATCGTGGTACCAGTCTAGTTGTAGTACGTACCACACTGGTATGTATGCCATCTGGACCGGATTGTGTCATTGTTGTACTGACTGTGCTGGCAGTGTTACGTGATAACTGTGCTAGGGGTGAGTTTGCTAGTTAACATGCATAGTTTATTACAAACACTAAAAGTTGTGAGATTTTGATATAACCATTAATATCATGTATAGGATAATACCTTGTTCATACATGTACGTATAAAGCTGGCGAATGTGTTGGGATTTTGGTTTGTCGGATTATACAGTGGTTCAGTGTTAAAAGACAAGGTACATGAACCTAACTACTAATAACTACAACCAATTGTTTTGTGTTTCTGAATTATTTATTCCTTTGCAACTTTGCAAAAAACCACTGCACACAAGGTCGAGATTGTAACAACGTTTAACAAATAGATTGCATCAAAAACATTTTGAAAGCGTTTACAGTTTTTAGTTTATTTAATGAAATTTCATAGAAAATAAAACATGTTTGGGAAACAAGTTTTAACTAACAACGCGCCAATTTATGAGAGTAATTGGCGCTTCATGTTCAGATATTCGCTTTTAAAATTTCTAGAATAACTACATGAATTCGTTTAGACAATTACCACAAGTAAGCCAAGAATTGCTCTCCAATATTATTCAACCCAAAGACAAAATTGGATCCCAAATTGAGCAAACAGTCGGCAATTTCACCGGACAACAAAATTGGCGCATGTCATTCATTGGACATCAATCACTATTGGTAGAAAGACCGGATTATCACATTTGTGATATTGCTGCCTTCTATCCATATAACCAATCATTTGTACAGACACTTGAAAGGTATTCAAAAAATTGGAGGACGTTTGAGATAGAAAGCCGAAAAATTGTGCCCTCGTCGTCGGTATACATATTGGTCTCACATACAGCGAATGGAACCATGACTCAGGACCATGCAAATGATGAATACCAGTTTGGTTAATTCGTTTTATGCATCATTGCCATCGGTTGTCAATATGGACGTAGAAAACAGGGTTTTCGCTGGATCTCCTTTGCATCTCCAATTTTGTTTCGGAAGAAGAGGTAGAAAGTTTCTGCTGTACAAGGAAACCGGACGACCGGCCCAACCTGGAAACATCCGTTTATAAATGCCCGAAATTGATTAAATATATAATTGCAATCATTTCAAGCTAAATCAAATGACACCAACACGACAAGACAGAAATATATCACGCGCACGACAACAAGATCTAATACAGTCATTACATTTCAAGCTATGTTATAGCAAACAGTGGTATACATGCTATTTCCAGTCGAACCTGATTGTTTGATTTGTTATATATTGCATTGTCGAATGATGTGAGGCCACAGACGGAAAGATATATAAGGTTTTATTTTCCAGGAATTTTTAATCCATCAAAAAATATTTCTATATTTCTATATGAAATAATTGCATTATCCCTAAAACCCACACAGCCCTCAGGTCGACCCTAATTTTCCTTGTCATAATGATTGAGACCTGTCTAGCTGAACACGACGTCTGTAAACTAAATTACAACTTCTCAAGACGTCCACTGATTTTTCAGACTTAATAAGGACTACTTAATGACATATGTAGCTTTATTTGCAGGCATTGCTATTAAACTTGACTGCCATGTAAGAAACTCTGGGAACAGCAAATGTTAGATTTCTGATTGGGGATAGCTATATTGATTTTGGTGTTATATTCTTCGCCGTCAACATAGTGCCAGCTTTGACGACGGCCGAGTTACCAAACATACTTTTCTGCATTATTTGTATTTTTGCAAGTACTACCTTACCTTTATCGAATATGCCATCTAACATATCTATTAGTATACATGTACATGCTTCAAATAATTTGCAATGGAAAACGTTTTTTAATCGTATGGTTTCAGTAACAAATATTAAACTTAAATTATTCAGCCGTAATAGTCTTGTTCCTGACTGTTCAAGAAATTAGAATGTGTTTAGGTGTCTTAAGGTGCGCCGTTGCCCCATGTATCGTGTCATAGAATCCCTGCAGTTTCTCTGATTGTTTAAATCTGTGAAATGTTACATTTGAGTATCTTCCTGCATAACTGCGACCTTGTGGTATAATTGTTAATTGAATCCGTACTGTTTTATTTGCGCAAAATTGGTTAATGGTTATTTTGAGCATTTAACACGGAAATTATGAAGGGTTTCATATACTAGTATTCCCGCCATATATAAGCACACAGTTGACTGGAAAATAAAAGCTTTGAATATAAAACACCAACGAATATGTTGTCTTTATGCACTAACTTACTAATGAGCCTAAGCTATCTACTCAGTCTGTACTTAGTCATGGTCTGTGAACAGTACCGTGTATTTACAGTATATTTATTCAACTTCGGGCAATGAGGAAACAATTGTAGTTCTGGTGTATTTGTAGTACTACTCTATAACCACTTTAGCTGTCACAAACCGAAATGAGTTATTGTGACGTTTTCGTCTCCCCGCAAATCGTGGTATTTTAATACATCCAACTGTATACGGGCTGACATTCGTCATGTATGGCTCATTTATACCCAGTCACAACAAAAACGATAGGAGGAAATCGACAGCACTCAAATTAACCAGCCGAGCACATAAAACAACAACAACAACAACAACAACAACAACAACAACAACAACAACGCTATTACACGGAGCAATGTCCACACACAACCAAACGAAACAACCAAAACTTCAAAAGAGCGAAACGACCTTGTTTCACAAATAACACATAAACGGTGGTCCAAGTTACCGAACCAAACACAGCTAAGATCCGACATAGTTCTACAAGTCCCCGCTACAAAAAACATAATGACCGAGTTTCACAAATATATGGCACCATGTGCAGCGGTCATTTACTAAGCATAGCCTTTATTTGCCAGTCAGCTTTCTTTGGAAAGGAGCTTGTACTATATGTATGTGCCGCCACTCGGATATGAACCCGGGCTGACAGATTAGACGCCAAGCGCGCAAACCACGTAACTACGGAGGCATATTCCTGTTTAATACAATACACTAGACAGGAAGGTACGCTGTAACCATTACATTTAACTAGCTGGTTGTTCACCGGTCAGCTTTATCAGTACAACCTACAGCATGGCCCTTCCGCGGTTCGAATAATATACCTTATACTCCCAAGTTGAAACCCCAATCCAATAGGCAACGGAAGATAGTCAAACATCTGAAATTGCAATGCACATGTACTAGTACACTAGTTATACAAGCATACCTAACATTAATAAGTTGCACAATTAACCAATTTCTATTGTACGTAACAACATTTTGATAAAAAATATATTGGTTCCACGGTAGGCTTGGAACTATCATCTCCAAAATACGAATATATTTTTGATATTCCGAACGGGAAACACACTAAATGCAATTTACATTCGAAGCAACTCGGTGCTGTTAAATGATTTTATACAAAAACACTACATGCTACCTTATATACAGCAATTAGCAATATTTATACGTTCTGACGAAACGACTATTGACATTCTGATTACGGACTGAAAAGTTGGCCGAGTTTTTTATCAGAAAACAACAATCAGCGATGACGACAGAAGTTACTGAGAATGTGCAATTAGTGTTAATTAGTTTTAAGATTAGCTCACAGCAAACTCGCAACATCATATATAAATACATGCCATTGTTGGAATGTTCAAAACACTCTCCTAGGAAGTGTGGTATATATTACTCTAGAGTGCCCACGCGCAGGGATTGAATATAACAATCAGCCCGTTGGTTACTTCATTTGTGATATGGCTGCCTCCTATCCATACAACCAATCATTTGTATAGACTCTTCAAAGGTTTTCACTAAATTGGTAGGCCATTTGAGAATATGGAAAGCCGAGACATGTTGCTTCTCGTCGTCGGTATACATTTTGGTCTCGCATACAGAGAATGATAACCATGACCCAGGACCATGCAAATGACAAATACCAGTTTGATTCATTCGTTTTATGCATCATTGCCATCGGTTATCAATATGGACGTCGAAAACAGGGTTTTCACTGGATCTCTTTTGCATCCCCACTTTTGTTTCGAAAGAAGAGGCATAAAGTTTGTGCTGTACAAGGAAACCGGACGACCGGCCCAACCTGGAAACATCCGTTTATAAATGCCCGAAATTGATTACATTCATAACTGCAATCATTTCAAGCTAAACCAAATGGCACCAACACCACTAGATAGAAATATACCATATAACTGCTGCGCACGACAACAAGATCAAATACAGTCATAACAGTTCAAACTATGCTATAGAAAACAGTGGTATACATGTACATGCTAATTCCAGTCGAACCCGGTTTATTGATATATTGCATTGTCAAACGATGTGAGACTATAGACGGAGAGATCTACGGTTTTATTTCAGCGGACAGGCAATATATTTAATCCATCAAAATATATTTGTTATTATATGAAATACGTCCAAAGCCAAGGTTTGTCAATTATTGTATTTTACCTAAACCTACACAGCCCTCAGTTCGACCCTAAGTGTCCTTGTTATAATGATTGAGACCAGTCTAACTGAACCAGACGTCTGTAAACTAAATTATAACTTCTCAAGACGTCCACTGATTTGTTTGACTTAATAAGGACGATTTAATGACTATTGTCACTTCATTTGTAGGCATTGATATTAAACTTGACTGACTCATAAGAAACTCTGGGAACAGCAAATGTTAGTTCTCTGATTGGGGATAGCTATATTGATTTTGGTGTTGTATTCTGCGCCGTCAACATATTGCCAGCTATGACGACGGCCGAGTTACCAAACAAACTTTCTGCATTATGTATATTTGTGCAAGTACTACCTTACCTTTATCGAATATGCCATCTAACATATCTACTAATATACAGTCATATATCCTTTCCGCTGCCACTATCATACACCGATGCGCTTCCAGAGCCGCCTGATGCAGACCGTATTTTGGTGGTCCCCCATTACCACTATTGTTTGCCGAACAGCTACCAAAGACGACTTTTACGTACCGGAAAAATACGGGGTCTTGCTTCTACATTGGAATAATGCAGGGTTTCGGTGAAAATCCGTTTTTTTACAATTGAACATAGAATGAATTGTCCAAAATATACTACATTTCTACGCTATGGTAGTTGTAGTGTACGACATTTGCTACACTGTGGTTGTTCTGTTGATATTATGATATCGGCATTACTACACTGAGGTACGGTTTATAAGATTTTTGCCAAATACAAAAGTCCGCTATGGTACTTGTATTCGAATTGAATATTTTAAGTTTTGTAAATCCAGCATAATGCTACTACGGTACTCTGAAATACGATGCATTAAATATGCTTGTTAGTTTTTGTAGGACACACTTCACAATACTGGGATTGCATTTAATATACAAAATTACACCATAGCACTGGCTTTAATCTAAGTTTCCAATTAAATAACGTTACAATAGTAACACTATTCTTTTGTTTAGTGACATTTAATTTACTGTGGTCTTGATTCCAGTTGTAATGATGTAATCTACTACAGCAATTAGCAATCAGTCAATCTAAAGATGTAAACAAATCTAGCTGTTGTTAAACCTTTGATATCTAGCATATCAAAGAAAAGCACATAATACTGATTCCGTTAGCTATTATAGCTGATTTTTATATTTTAATAATAAGAATTGTGTATTAAAAATAAATAAGCAAAGTAATTATTAAACAGATAATTATCAATTATCATAATATGTAATTGTTATACGACGTGCAGGCCACGTTTGGAAGGTTTTAGAACGTATGTACATGTAGTTCTAATATCAGTCTTTTCAGTTGTATTTATGTTCATGAACAAAATAGTATAAGTATTTGAGAACTTCGAGTAACGTCAACTTCAGAACTTTATTTCCCTCTATAGAAGAGTATATTGAACACAATAAAACTTTATGATTGATACAAGTAAATCATTTACACATTAATAGTCTTTATGAAGCTGAAACACGTAGAAAACGTGTACCTAGGCTATGCTACGGTCCGATTTGCTTATTTTTCAGGATTGTTGATGTTTCAAGTTAACTTCATCTATATAGTACTGATTTTCCAGATCAGGCTGGTATGCCACGTGTATGCGTCCGTGTTACGCTTCCGCGTTCCACATGCGGACACATATACCCTATTTCATGCATCCGCTAACTGGAGAAGCGACATTTAAATCGCAGCGCAGACGCGGATATTCCACGCTTTCTGTATAATGCTGTCTGTATGCCTGTATTCCGGTTGTCAGAAGTCGCATTGCAGACAGCTAAAACTACAGTAGCATTCAAATGGGGTTTTTCACTTCCAAAGCTAGTCAAAAGACAAGGGACCATCACAAACAGACACTATATCCAAAATGGATAAATGGACACACTTCTACTATGCTCCACCACGAATACTACAGAACACTGAAGTGGCATAATGCGCATTATTTGAATTAAGTCTCCAAAACTCGTCAGTGGCAGACAGGTTATCTCCAAACGCTTAGGATACCAAAGCCGCCGAATGCAGACATGACAACAAAGCTGACATTACCATAGCATTCGAATGGGTTTTTCAATTTAAAAAAGAGCCTGAAGTTATGGCACCAAAATAATCAGACACTACATCCGTAGTGGATAAATGCATACATTGACCAAAAACATTTTTGTTACCTGCAATGCCATAGTTGAGTAAAATGAATTTTATTCTACGTAGAACTATACCACAGCGTACTTTAGTATGATGTGTTTTAAATGTATAACTACCATAGTGTATACTGAACACTGTTTCATTTTCGAATCGTCCAATGTGCTAAACTGCAATGACTTATTGAATAAATATCCGGAGTGGAGTTTTTGCAGCTTTATCAGAACAATCTCAAAATGACCATAACGTCATTGTGCAAGTCATTCATTCAAAGCCTGCAAAACTCGTCAGTGGCAGATCTGCTTTTTTCGACTCTTAGAATACCAAAGCCGTATAATGCAGACACACCAAAATTGTCCAAGTTACCGTAGGGTAGAAATGAAGTACTAATTATTTTTTTAAAAACGAAGTTGATAAGAATCGCAAAGCGCAATCTCTAAAGCTAATTGGTATTTTTTGAAAGTGAGGATTCTTTAATAACTTGAATTGTGTCACTTGCTTATTATTTGGTGATAACCGCCGTTTCTGCTCATAATTAGACATAAGGTGTTTGTTTTTGTACTTAAATACGGAAAACTTGTATTTTTAAAAACAATATTATGCAATAAAATGTAATAAAAATGACTTAAATGAAATTTTCAGCTAATTGAGTACTATATGCTTAATAATATAAATGCAGGTTTTATCCTCATAACAAATTCTGTAACGAGATACAAGCATTTTAAATGCACCTAAATATAAGACAAAACCTAAAAATTCCTGGTAGTCCGGCGCTGTACGATGTTGGTTTTGAGGAATATCATTTTTGTGGTACGTTTTAGGCGTCAGTGGCAGTCCTTCTATGTGCACTAGTGGTAATGGCGACCCCCATTTTTATGGTCTGCATTAGTCTGCTTTGGTAGCGGAAAGGATATATGCTTTAAATAATTTGCAATGAAAAAACGTTATTTAATCTGATGGTTTCAGTTACAAATATTAAACCTAAATTATTTAGCCGTAATAGTCTTGTTCCTGAAAATACGATGTGATTATGTGTCTTTAGGTGCGCCGTTGTCCCGTGTATCGTGTCATAGAATCCCTGTAGTTCTTCTAATCTGTGGAATGTTCCACATTTGAGTATCTTCCTGCATAACTGCGACCTTGTGGTATAATTGTTAATTGAATCCGAACTGTTTTATTTGCGCAAAATCGGTTAATGGTTATTTTGAGCATTCAACACGGAAATTATACGTATAAAGGGTGCAATGTTTCCATTGCAACCCCATTTGATAGGCCAACAGATTTAAAGGTGACCGTTGTGTTCTCAGTATGAACAGTTCTGTAGACGAGGAAATAAGTTATAGTCTAGGGAAACTAGTGCAAGCGCACTAACCAATGAGCTTGTCGTCTAATCTGGCTACCCGGGTTCAAATCCGGGCGCAGGCACTCATTCTCGTATATGCCTGTCATAGTTCAGCAGAAATTTTTGGCAAATAAAGACTGTGTTCGGCATTTTAAATCAAATGAACGAATAAACTGGCTGGTTGCACATATTTTGTTAAAAAGCCTACGTTATCTGATCAGTCTTAGTACTGGCCTGTGAACATTACCATGTATTTACAGTATGTTTATGACTACATATGTGTCTGTAGCACCACTTTATTACCTCTTTAACTGTCACAGACCGAAATGAGCTATTGTGATGTTTTCGTCTCCCCGTAAATCGTGGTACGTTAATATATCCAAATGTATACGGGCTGATATTCGTCATATGCGGCTCATTGATGCATCGTCACAACAATCATTAAACTACTGTAACATATTTTAATTTCTATGTGACACACTGTCGTGGTTTTGGTGAAAAAGATCATTTCGTGGGGACGTAATTTCTAGGATATCTTGTTGAAGCATATTATAGTTATACGGGTCCCTTGAATGTTTGCTATATAACGTAATAAACAAAACGGCTGGCAAAACGTTTTTTAATACTATAATGACCGGAAAAAGTAGTTTCACTTAACTTTATTTCGTTAAGCGTCGTTGATGCTATATCTATCCAGTCGTAAACGCCAGTCACTTTATTTAACAAGTCCTGATCTTGAGCGGTACTAACAGTCTTTTCAAACAGTAACCGACAACTTCTTCTAATAAAAACGACGTTGCAGTAGTGTCAATGTCATAGACGACCATTACCTGTCCAGCCCAATAGTTGATCACATGCCCATCAAAACATACAACGTTTTCTCCACTTCAAAGTCAATTTATGGACCAATTGGCTCATTAGTTAAAGTGTTAACGGTACATTATTTCATAATATTGAGCAGGTCACATGCCCCTACAGCTGTACAGAATCGTATTTGTTCTTCCGATTCCTGATCGGCTGAATAATTTATTTCAATTAAAACTATGTTGTACCGTTCATTATGTTATTATTCTTTTTAATTACTTCTAGTACTATTGTTTTGTCTTATTTGAAATTATGTGGTCTTCTGTTAAAGGGACATGCGAAACTTTGCGAAGATAATAAATCTGATTACATTATGACTTTATATGCAAGAACTAATTTCCATTTTATGTTTTTTGCCCTTGTGCCGATCTATATTTAGATATCAAACCGAAAGTTAGTTCTTTCTGTGACGTCACAGTGGCTGTTGGGGAGGGGGCCGTCAAAATGGCTGATATGTAGTCACAGCGAAGGTGTCTTGTTCCGTTCAAACAACGCCGAATTTAACAAAATTAAAACCTTAAATTGTGCATCCATACGAGTAGTACCTAATTTGAAATACAAGTAGCATTCAGTTTGGTGTTGTCCCATTAAGAGTTCTAGCAAATTATATTACAGTTCCATATTACTACTAAAATTACATAAATGAAGACAAAATGCGTGTCTGTTAAAATTCTACTAAACATTATACATAAATTACATAGAGGATATTTGTATTTTTTCGTGTATGATCGGCTGATAATTCACCGAGTGAGCAGCGGATGTAATATTTTCACGAGTGGCGTAGCCACGAGGGAAAATATAAGTCAGCTGCTCACGAGGTGAATTATCAAACGATCATACACGGAAAAATACTAATATTCTATTTATTTCATGCTTTAAATAGCTTAAATGATGAAAACAATCTACTATATGCCTGTAATGTTTTGCGTGACGTCGTTTTCCCGCCATGCGCGCGTCGAGTTGCAATCAAACAGTTCTTCTGCAATGGCTTCAATTTCGTCCATTTATTTTACATTTATGTACATATAATGTTCTGTTATTTGTTAAAGATTAAGAGAGCAAGTGAAAATGCTTATTATTTTATTTTTGGCGGCGGGAAAATTTGTTTAAAAAAAAAAGTCCGTTTTCGTGAAATTATGAACTGTGAAATTATGAACAGTGAAATTATCGGGGAATAATCCACCGTTATTCCGCCGTAAACCACCGATAAGCATGAAATAAAAGTCTTTAATTATATTTATACGTAGTACTCCGCTTTAATTAGAGCTTCATTTCTCACGTTATTGATAAACCAGTATCAAGTTGTTATACTAAATGGTTGTAGAGAAATGTTACTAGTAAAAAACATCACCCTTTTTTAAACGGTCAGTCAATCTTGCTGAGGAGGAACATTATTCAAATGTATAATCTGATCACATTTATTTCTTGACTGCTATCCTTAATACAAGAAAGATATGAAAATATTGTATGGGGAAGGCAGAACTCAACTTAACGAACCGAGCACAGAAAACAGCAACAACTCAACATAACTCAACTGAACGGAGCAATGGCCACACATAAATGAAACAATTAAAAGCCCTTGGTACTACACAGGAAGTTACGATATGTAACAATTACATTTAACTAGCTGGCAGTTCACCGGTCAGCTATATCAGTACAGCCTGCAGCACGGTCCTTTCGCGGTTCGAATAATGTACCTTATACTCATAAGGAAAAACCCCAATCCAATAGGCCACGGAAGATAGTCAAACATCTGAAATTGCAATATACATGTACTAGTACACTATACAAGCAAATACATTAACATATTTTGTATTATATGTATCGTACTCAAACTCGTCAATGTTCTAATCTAACCTTACATTAAAAAGTTGCACAATTAGCTTATTTCTATTGTAACAACATTTTGATAAAAAAGTTTACTGGTTACACGATATGCTTCGAACTATCGTCTCCAAAGTACGAATATATTTTGAATATTCCGAACGGGGAACACTCTGTATACAATTTACATTCGAAGCAACTCGGTGCTTTGTAATGATTTCATACAAAAAAATCTACCTAACTTAAATATTAAAAAGTTGCACAATCAGCGTATTTCTATTGTAACAACAAACAATATGATGTGCTGTTCAATGAGTTTATTCTAAAAACTGCATGCTACCTAATATACAGCAATAAGCAATATACATACGTTCTGACGTACCGACTATTGACATACTGATTACGGACTGAAAAGTTGGCCAAGTATTGTTATCAGAAAACAACAATCAGTGGTGACGACAGAAGTTACTGAGAATGTGCAATTAGTGTTAATTAGTTTCAAGATTAGCTTGCAGCAAACTCTCAACATCAGATATAAATACATGACATTATTGGAATGTTCAAAACACTCTCCTAGGAAGTGTTGTATATATTTCTCTAGAGTGTGCATGCGCAGGGCTTGAATATAACAATTATCCCGTTGGTCATGAATTTATTGCTTCAACCAAGAGAAAAAAGTATGGCGTACGTAAGAATGTCGAGGGGACTTCTGTTAAGATCATATGGATCTTTTGCAAAACCTGATACGAGGGGTGTTCGAAAAGTAATGCAGTTGTGTACATATCTTTGAAGTGTCGGGGTTGTCTGGCGTCAAATTAGGCATGTTCATGCATTGAACTATTCTCTTTGCCTGGATAAAATTTGGTGTTGTTCCATATTGGTTTTGTCATAATGTTAGCTTGAAATGAACCTACTAATGTATACTAAGATAAAAAAACGTTCGAAAAACGTATGACAAAACTGACAAAAAGTTTGCCTTATATAAAAGAAAGGATTTAACTTAAATAAAGTGACAAATTTATACACAATGAACATTTTAAGATTTACAGACATCGTAGGTTGTATGTTAGCGATGTTTTAAGTGTTTAGCAGGTTTCAAAGCTGACCAACAACAGCTGAAAGACAACAACAAAAGTGGTAAGTCAAAAACAACAACAAGCAAACAGAATGTTGATACAAAGTAGGATATTGGTGTCACAGCTGCAAGATTGACCGACGGACAGATAGATAATCGCATATGTTCGATGTTACCCCATTTTCATATTGTTTGGAAGAAAATGCTAGAAGTTAACATCATTTTACAACCATGGGTACTATGCTCATTACATGGTGTATGAAGCGTCAACTCATTTTAAATGCACACAAATATTCAATTTGTACCCTTAATACTTTCAAAATATGTTTTACGTAGTGTAACAGAGGGTGAAACACAGCCTCACTTTCATTTACGATGACTGAACTTGAAATAGTATGTATTTCATTCCTGAAATTCTAAGAAACCTGTATTTGTAAATCACAGTCAGTCAGTAACCCAGGTGATGTATTTGAATTTTGTCCATCTCACTATACAAATACAATGAGTAAATTTGTAACTAGGAGGTTATACAGATAGTTTGTGCAGGAAAAACTTTAGAACTATGTCATATAGCGTCGATTTGTCAATGAAAATGAGCATTATGTCCCATTGACATGAAAATATCTCTTTTCACTAGGCATCTGCTGTACTGAAGTTTTTGAGCGAAAAACAGATAAATATGTCTGATGAACAAGTTCATTCTTCAGATTTAGTTTCAGGCAACTAGTTTTAAGTTCCTATACTTAAATCGCATTCTGTATAGCGAAGGTACGTTTCCAGGAAATATATGAAGTCAACCATATCGCAGTGCATGAATGCAGTACCTTTTGTGGACGCTGAAACAGTATATTTGCCTTAAATTTAATAAAGAAATTAGTGTGCATCTTGTAGCGAAGATGTTAATGAAGATTGTCAGCAAGTTTCATTGAAATTGGTTCAGTCAGTAAAAAGTTAGAGAGCAATTTGCATTACTTTTCGAACACCCCTTGTTTTTTCATTGGCCAATCACTTCATATTTCACTACTTTGTTTTATTTTGATTTCTACGACAAAGTTTTGTGTTACGATTGTGTTCCCATTGCCCAACGTTTGCAATTTTGTTTATCCTTGTTTGTTTATCGAATTTTTTCATGTAAATAATGACGATGTATTGCAACCCTTGTATGAAATTGATATGAAAGTACACGTATGGTTTTAAGAATTGCATGTACACATTTATATCGAAAAACAAACAAACTCAAACTAAGCGACATTTTACAATACATTGCAACAACGTGTTGTTATCATATACTTCAAACTATTTGTGTGAATCGTCTACATTTGTGTTACTGGGTAGAACGAGTGTTTCAACAAACGTCCGAAACTCTGTATATACATGCATATCCCAATGCGCAGTTCAAAGTATAATGAGCAAGACAGCCATACAGGGTGGATGTATAAATTATGTTTGAATGTTAAAAAATATCAATTGTTTATATGAGAACTACACATGTAGTTCATAAAAACACAGACAACTCATACATTTCTCCATTTCACTAAACTAACATAAACTTGGGCGTATAAAGTCACATTGTACATCATTCATAGCTGACGAATACAAATGTAGAATGGTTGTTATAAAGAGGATCTATCACGAGTTGTCAATTGATATAAATTTATATTAAACTAGTTTTGGAAATTTTATTAAGCGAGCCTCTGGCGACACTAAAAACGCAAAATACGCATTGATTTATTGGAAAAA
The DNA here is from genome assembly GCA_963678985.1 of Spisula subtruncata. Taxonomy (NCBI): domain Eukaryota; kingdom Metazoa; phylum Mollusca; class Bivalvia; order Venerida; family Mactridae; genus Spisula; species Spisula subtruncata. Next base: position 39,827,846 of record OY787671.1, read on the forward strand.
CTCATTACCTTATACTACACGTGGTACGTATAACTTTATACGTACTGGCTATACTAACCTGGATATAAGGAAAGTCATGTGATATTTTATATTATCACATACCATAGTGAAGCTGATTAGTTCCTTAATATTAGAAACTGATATTTGAATTAACGTACGTACTGCACATGCTTGTTTTTTGTAATTGTTTTTATATATGTCCAGTAGTTAGGTTGTAATGTCGTAATCAGTAAAATGGACGCTAAGCTCGTGTGTGACGTCATTTGTTTACGTCATAATGTACAGAATGCCGTGTGTTATTTTGTATGTAAATTGTTGACCTAAATATTTTTTAGAGATGTAATAGGAAAGGGTCAAGCCATTTTAAACCTTTATGTTGATTAACTATTGATGTTAAGTTTAGATCAAAGGCTTACTGTTTGAAACAATGACAAACATATATATTATATTACCTTCCTGTTGCGTAAGTCTTGGTAAGTTTAGATTAAATGTTTTCTGTTAAATTGTTTCTTCTTATGTGTAGTCCAATGTGGTTTTACTACTATAATCTTGTGCATTGGCCTACTTAATTAAAGATTGATTGGACATTGTTTAGAATACCAAGTCGTTATGGGGATGGCGAAAATAACTTAAGTCCTTATTGACTATCAAAATGTCTGGAGTCAAAAATAATTGTCATAATATGTTTTACAGAATATTGTTTACTATTATTGATGTAGATCTACTTCCGATATTTTTAGAAATTTTTCTTTAATGATGATTTGTACAATTGTGGTAATTAAATCCATTCATTCGATGCCCTGTGGACAGGTTAATAGGAAAACCACGATATTTTTATTGCAGCCTCAGATTAATAAAGCTATAAACATTTGAATTACTAGCTTATAATGTCGACTTTGTCTTAGCTCTCAATTAAGTGTATCCCTTTTGGTACACCGTCTTCCATTACGCCAATAAAGTATTGTATTTTACATTGATGTGATCTGATATTTGGAAGACTACTGAACTTAGCACCTACGATGTGTCAAATTGTACTGCACATTCGGAGTCTATTTGTGAATCCATTCCTGTCACATTTCTACGAGTGTAGACAATTCTACAAACATGTGCAAGTCAACGACACCCTTCCCCTAGACATCTAATGTAAATACAGTGTTATAATTGTTTTAATAATACATCAATTCTACAAACTTGTACAAGTCAACGACATCTTTCCACCTAGACGTCTGGTGTAAAAAGTGTGATAATATTTCTAATGACTCAATCATGATAAGACAGTTCACTGTTTGTAATAACGTTGCATTAAACACTTGCAATAGTCGTCTCAGACAAGACCATTGTCTGTTCGTGTCTTGCAGATAACAAATACATTTATTGTTAATGTGAAATATGAACAGGATGCATCAATGTTCTCGTACGCATTAGGTTAGAAGCACGTCGTTATGCTCACATTTTATAGAAAATACAACATATGTTTAGTATGTTTTATAATTTTGAAGACAATTAATTATAATAAAGGTTTGGCTTACATCTTACAAAATGACACACTATCAAGTAATTTACTTGGATCTCAAGATAGGTGTAGGAAATTCGAGAAAACACATGTTTTTAAAATTACAAATGAAGTATATAGATTTTCAGCTGGTGTAAGTAGTGTAGTACTAATGCCATTTCAAAGTTTATCTTACTCATGTAATCGCTGGCTTAGAAGAAGATGGTCGTAACTACAAAATCAATATTTTGAAAAAACAAGAAAAACAGTCTGACAATCACTCTTTACTTATAGTAAACAAGCTTTTTAAACTTGAGTTTGGTCAACATGACAAGTTCCAATTTTTTTATGAAAATAGGCTCATAAGAAGCGACTTATGATGTGGATTTCAAATGTGCATTAGTATAAGGTCGTAAGTGGCACTTCTCATTCTAAGTCATCGGCATGTACATGTACGGAAACACATAAGCGACATGTGACATTCTACGAAACATTGTTAATTTGGAGATGCATCGGTAGAGTTTAATGGTAACTGTTGTACGATTTGTTCGACTATGACAATAAAAGCACATTACAGAATCTTCCATACAATGTTTAATATTCAGATAATAACAGTTCCCTGAACTATGTGTCATGTTTATAATGTGTATGATCACAAAGTATGAATATATTCGATACGTATCGCATGTATGTCGTAATGAAGTTCCGCCATCTTCACTTAATTACACAAAATTGTTGAAATTTAATATCCTAATGGTGCGCAATTTTGTAAGACAATATTTTACAACAGTTATTGTCTTGGGAAGTGATATTTTATATCAACTTCTCAAGTAGTACATGGAAAACTACACGCTTTTGTGAAAATTAAATTTGTTGGAAGTACTATTTTGTACCAAAACTTCAATTTTATTAGCTATGGGCTTACTTATATTTGATACGGAAAAACAATATCACTCAGCGGTGTTTATATACTCTGTCTGGAATTTGTTACGTGTTGTTTTCTTGACACAATATAAACCAAACTCGTTGTTAAATGGGGTTTGTGTGTCAGTTAGAAATAAAGCTTTTTGAATTTTACATCAAATCTTGAAATTTCTATCTTTCCGTAAAAGTAAGACAATATCTTGTACATGTTTTGTACATGTATATAGACTTATACAAGTAAATCGGTACTGTGTCCAGGGATAACAAGTATGTGAAATCACCTTGCATACTGAAGTCAATGGAATTTTGTCTTCTTTTTCACCGACCCCATGTTCAACTTCAAAAGCGATATGGTCTTAAGGTTAATTTTGAAATTGGAATTGCAAGGTGAAACAATATCTCTTGCCGAATAAAAGGATCAGTCCCTGACGTTTTTTCATTAGAAGAATGAATATTTAGTGTGGTATTTAACTCATTCTAGGAAATGAAAACTGGCATGGAGTGAACTAGAAAGGTCTTAATGTAAATAAATGGGACATGTTGTTTCAATCAGGGATTTTAATGATTACATTGTCATCGTACATATATCTGTTGAATAAATAATGAACCTGCAATTGAGGCTGAAAAACGTTTGTGCTTTGTTTTGATATTGAATTTATCAGAGTGTTAGATATTTCTTCTCAGTTATTCACTAGAATTTGCCCGAACATTTTATCAACCAAAAATGTAAGCATTGCTTATTGAAACTCTGAACATTGCTGTCCTTATGATGTCTATATGATTAAACTCAGGTACGATTTGACCATCAATCAGAAGTTTCACGTCAATTCATCCATAAATACAATAAGACCCACGTACTGCCAATGATTTTAGAGAATCATATTCCTCAGATTGAGTTTTTCATAAATGGTAATTCATTTGAACAAACCATTAAAAACCGTCGTGTCCTTTTTGGCGAAGGTCTAATTATTTTGACCATTTTGCTATTGAGATGATCTTTAAAATTGATGTTTTCTCTTTGAACTCTTGGCAATTTTGATTATTTTTGGTAAATCGTCAAATTATATACATAGATTGTGATATATGAGAATGTTCCGACCTCTGTGACCTATAGGCTGATTTATAATCCAGATATTTAATATTAGGTTCGTGTGCTATTAATCATATAACTCTCAAAAAAGTTGTCTAATATAGTTTGTTTAGATTGAACTAAGTCATTTTACCGTTCATAACGCAATGTTTCAGTATATTAACACTACTATGCCATTTCCTCTCGATATACAATGAGTTAGCATATACGAAAAACGAAATCATATTGGAACAGAACTTGCATGCATGTTACTGCAAAGATGTTCCGTGTATGCACTGTATAAAACGGTTATAGCTAAAAAATCTCAATATTGCTCGCTGTACCGGCATCAAATAATAATGGATTATCAAGACTCTGAATACACATGGTTGTTTGTTTCAGGTGATCACTAACACAAACGTATATTTCGTATATATTAACTGTTTGCATAAATTCTCATTGTTTCGTGTACTGTGCTATCCTACACATCATTATTGATGGTTTGGATTGAACATTGCGATTTTATGAAGCAATGTGATATTTTTGTAACAAAAATTGTGATAAATCAACAAAATAAAATGTTGGTTCCATTAAATTGTCGTTGTTTTTTTGTTGTTTTTTGATATTTCAGATTGGCATAAAACTCAGATTCGAGGAAAGTTTCAATCATGGTTGAGAAAAAATATTTATCTGAGATGATGTTTGGATGGGGACTAGCCAGACCTCCCTCTAATTACCGTTGAGCATGCAGCAATTAATAGCAATAAGAACCATTAATTTACAATGGTGACGATATATATTCTATATTTACAACGCCCGCATGCTCCAATTGGGGTGAAAGGATACGGATACGTATACGTACTACATGCACTTTTATCGGAATAGTACAACGGACTTTACATGCAGTTGAAAGTTTAATTAAAGACACAGACACCAAAATTAATCTTGGTAGAATTGTTAATTCGCACGATTACAATGTAGCGTGACTACAATTGTTGAAAAGTACACAAAAACTATTCAAATTGGTATAATTTGAAATTAACGAAGGAAACATGTGTCCTCCCTTACTCACGGCTACGAAGAATTGCTGACTACAGGACACACCGCCCGCATCCTTACCTAGTTTTCAATCTTTCAATATTGTCAATATCAGTGCCAACGAAGTAAGGGATAAACATCATTTCAATAATTCTGTATCGACGGAATGAGAGTGCGAACTTACATGTTCATATCTGTCAATCTCCCAAATATGGTGGATGACGGTTGTAGTTCAACATGTGTGATTCCCGATTCAATCTACAATATAGTCCTAATCTATTGGAGTAGAATCGTGGTACCAGTCTCGTTGTAGTACGTACCATACTGGTATATATGCCAACTGGACCGTTAGATTGTGTCATTGCTGTACTGACTGTGATGTCTGTGTTATGTGATAACTGTGCTAGGGGTGAGTTTGCTAGTTAACATCTATAGTTTATTACTAACACTACAAGTTGTGAGATTTTGATATAACCATTAATATCATGTATAGGATAATACCTTGTTCATACATGTACGTGTAAAGCTGGCGAATGTGTTGGACTAGTTGGTTTGTCGGATTATACAGTGGTTCAGGGTTAAAAGACAATGTACATATACCTAACTACTACTAACTACTTTCAATTGCTTTGTGTTTCTGAATCATTTATTCCTCTGCAACTTTGCAAAAAACGACTGCACACAAGCTCGAAATTGTAACAACGTTTAGCAAATAGATTGCATCAAAACATTTTGAAAGCGTTTACAGTTTTTAGTTTATTTAATGCAATTTCACAGAAAATATAACATGTTTGGGAAACAAGTTTTAATTAACAACGCGCCAATTTATGAGAGTAATTGGCGGTTCATGTTCAGATATTAGCTTTTACAATTTCTAGAATATCTATAAGAATTCGTTCAGGCAATTACCACAAGTAAGCCAAAAATTGCTCTCCAATATTATTCAACCGAAAGACGAAATTGGATCCCAAATTGAGCAAACAGTCGGCAATTTCACCGGACCACAAAATTGGCGCATGTCATTCATTGGACATCAATCACTATTGGTAGAAAGACCGGATTAATCACATTTGTGATATTGCTGCCTTTTATCCAAATAACCAATAATTTGTATAGACTCTTCAAAGGTTTGCACAGAATTGGAACTCCAAGACGTTTGAGAAGATGAAAAGCCAAGAAATGTTGCTCCTCGTCTGTGTAAATATTTGTCTCACATTTATAGGTGTATGTACGATAATAGTGACCCATGATCATCCAAATAACGAATACCAGTTTGGTTCATTTGTTTTATGCACCGTTACGATCGGCTGTCGATGTGAACGATACGTCTTGCAGACTACATGATGATAATGTATGCATGATACAGAGGATAATCCAGTTCAAGACGTAGACTCACTTCTTATATAAACTTGTAGAAAGCAACTTGTTAGCAGAATTTCTGTTTCAAACTCCGTCCCAACCCCATCCCTGAAAAATATTTTCGATGGAAATGACAGAAAGTGTTTTGCTATACAACGAATCCGAACCGCTGGTTCAACCTGGAAACATCCGTTGAAAAAGCACCAAAATAGATTATAAATACATATTTGCTATCATTTCACGCTAAATCAAATTATAACCAACATCACACGACAGGGGTATGCCATATTCGCTGCACACGATAACAAGTTCTGGTACTGTCTTAACAGCTGTAGCTATGCTTAGTCATAGCATACAGTGGAACATGTATAAATTATATTTCCAGTCGAATCTGATTGATTACTTTATTGTCTAACAATGTGAGACCACAGACGGAGAGATGCCCGGTTATATTTTCCATGAGTTTGTTTAGCGGACGGGCAATATATTTAATCCATCAAAATGTATTTGTTAACTTATTATATGAAATACATCGCAAGCCAAAGTTTGTCAATAATTGTATTATTCCTAAAACCGTCACATCTCTAAGTTCGACCCCACTTTTCCTTGTTATAATGATTGAGACCTGTCTAGCTGAACAAGACGGCTGTAAACTAAATTATAACTTCTCAAGACGTCCACTGATTTTACTGACTTAATAAGGACGACTTAATGACATGTGTAGCCTTATTTGCAGGCATTGATATTAGCCGTGACTGACATATAAGAAACTCTTGGAACAGCAAATGTTCGCCCTCTATTTGGAGATAGCTATATTGATTTCGTTGTAATTTTCTGCGGGTTTCTGATGCTAAAACGTACGTCTCTCACAAAGAGGCTATTACTCCTGCAATATAAAGATTATAAAGATATGCCTTAATATTACAGTCGATATAGACAATCGGGCTTGGTACCAAATATGTATGTGAAGATTCATTGAAACCAAACCATGGTTCATCACTTGTAATTTATACCTACATGTTGTAAAATATTTGCTGAATAAATAATGTTGAAACAAAGTCTATGGAAACTGGTTTGATAAACTTTCTGTCCTATATGACCGGTATTATTACTACTAGTAGTCTTATTGTTATTCATTCTCAACACCTTATGAACATAGCGCTGACATTTTCGGACATTCTTTTCTTGTTTTCTCTAAACATCGATTTTGTACAAAATGTACTTACGACCTTCTCATTCTAAGCCATCGATATGTGCCTCTTCAGCCAGATAGAATGGCCCTTTGAATAAGGGTGATATTTTACTGGTAACATTTTTAAACAACCAGGATGTATAACAACCCGATACTGGTTTATCACTTTCGTGAGTAATAAAGCTCATATTAAAGCGAATTACTATGTATAAGTATGATTAAAGAAGACCTATAATTTATGTATAATGTTTAGTAGAAATTTAACGGAAACGCACTTTGTCTCCATTTATGTAATTACGATAGCAATCTGGAACTGTAAGACAATTTGCGAGATCTCTTAAAGGGATAACACCAAACCGAATGCTACTAGTCTTTCAAATTGGGTACAATCGTATTGATGTAAATGTAACTTAAGGTTTTAAATTGGTGAAGTTTGAACGCAACAAGACACTTTCGCTGGGACTACATGTCAGCCATTGTGACGTCGCCCGACAGTCACTGTGACGTTACGGAAAGAAATAACTATCGGTTTGACATCAATATATAGACCAGCACAAGGAAAAAAACATATATTGTGAACTAGTTCCTGCATACAAAGTCATAATGTTTATAATCGGCTATATTGTCATCGCAAAGTTTTGCATGTCCCTTTAACAGAAGACCACATAATTTCAAAATAGACAATACAGTTGTACTAGAAGTAATTACAATTTATTACAACACGATGAACGGTGCAATATACACTGAGCGGCAATGAAAACGCAACACTTACATAGTACAGCATAACACATGGGATAAGTATGTAAGCATTTTGTCATAGGATAGATATATGCAAATGACAAATGAATATCACTTCGAATCAGAAAAAGTTGTTTAGCAACATAGTTTTTACCAGTTGTTTTGAAGTCAGTATAAAACAAAAAGTCGCATTTTTTATTTTTTTAAAACCACCACCATGAGTGATCCATCGTGTGCATCTACGACGTAATAATCGTATGAAACGTTCATTGAATGCTAGTGGGATGCAGTTCCGTTGTTGCAGAAGGGCTATGTGAAGTTCAGGTACTTTTAAGGAGCCTATACACTATTTCGCACACAACCACTGAAATAAAACAGCATGGTCTATTATAGCCATGGTGTATTTCCTGTGGTCAAAGGGAGATAATCTTGGAGAATTAAAATGATCAAATAATTAACTTGACTGTTTCTTTATAACACTGCTTCGAATCTTACGCCTCTAAACGCATATTCGAAACTGCTCGTTTTGAGACTAATAAAATTGTATTATATTTGTCCCAAGGATGGTGAAAGTATCACCATTTGTAACTGGAAATAAATTGCATGAACGTTATAGATATTCTTTTAAGACTGATTATTGCACTCAATGGAGGAAAAATGCGCTTTTGAATTGCGTGCTTAATTTTCCAAACACAATTTACGTCTAAATATTAATGAAAACCATAATTTGAGCATGAATACAAGTTCAGTAATATCCAGTTATACAATTTAGAGCAATAGTTTGGAGATTAATATGAAAAAAGTGATGATAATTATCCAAGAGTTATCGCACTTGACTTAAACATTTTTCTTACCTTCTATGATTTCTAATGCATTTTTTGCTTTCTTAACATGTGTATATGTATTCGAACTTGTGTTAAATGAATGAAATAATGACTTCGGTAGTTAAAATCAACAAAACTTTGATTTTTAGTACGGATACCCCACACTTGAGCGTAACGACTGATTATTCGGAGTCTTCCTTTGACATATGCACCATGTTTTCTACTAGTTATTTTGTTTTTCCGACTAATCCATCCATATTCTTCAAAATGCTTGCACAATATCTCTAGCCAACTATCAGCTCGCGGGGAAATGCGGATAAGGCTTTTCCTCTATGGACGAGTGATTTTTAAAGTATTTCCACGGAAAAAGCTGAATTCTGTAGATAATATCTATCGAAGTGAGGATACAAAATGTCATGTTTGTAAGCTGACAGATTACGGAAATATTCAAGTTTAAAGAGTGTTGCGTTTTCATTACCGCTCAGTGAAGTTTTAATTGAAATGAATTATTCAACCGATCATGAATCAGAAGAACAAATGCGACACTAGCTTGTATAGCTGTAGGGACACGTGACCTGCTTCTTGTGAAATAAATGTACCGATAACACTCGAATTAATGCTCCAACTTTGTTCATAAATATACTTTGAAGTGGAGACTTCGTTTAATGTTTGTTGCCTTGATGATCATGTGTTCTACTTTTGGATTGGGCAGGTTTTGGTCGTCTGTGACATTGACACTTCTGTCATGTCTTTTTATTAAAAAAAAAAAAAAAAATATTGATTCTGAAGAAGGCCTCGGCCGAAACGTTACTATAATAATAATAATTCTACAGAATACGTGTTGTTGTTGAAAAAATTCCCAATTATGTCTTTTTATTTGAAGAAGTTGTCTCTGTTACTGTTTGAAGAGAAAGTTAGTATTCACTCTCAGGTAGGGAATTGAATTTAAACTGACTGACGTTTACGACTGAACAAATATAGCAACAACGAGGCTTAACGTAAAACAAATTAGATGAAACTTCTTTGTCTGGTAATACACAAATCGTTTTCAGTCGTTTTGTTTATATCGCAAACATTCCCGGGGCCAGTATATACATTTACTAGCGTTATCAACTAATATTTCGATCATGATCGCTCTTAATGATAAAGCCATTGCGTAATCCAGTAGACGATGGAGATAATCATAAACATAATGTAAACACATGGTACTATTTACAGAACATTTCTATGTTTAAGCAGATAGCTTGGGCTCATTTGTTATGTACTATGCAATCAGGAAGCATAAATTATTCGTTCATTTTGTTTCACAGAACAGTTATAAGACTGAACAGATTGCTTAGGTTCATTTGTAACTGTGCAACCAGATAGAATATTCTTTTAGTTTTTAATGTGCTGAACAAAGTCTTTATTTGCTGCTGAATTATGGCAGACATATACGAGTGCCTGTACCTGGGTTAGAACCAGGTAGCCAGATTAGACGGCAAGCTCATTGGTTAGAGCGCTTGTACTAGTTTCCCTAAACGTATTAACTATACGTTTGCTCGTCTACAAGTACCTAACCAAACATAAGTTGTCAATTAAAAAATAATGGTCTGTCAAATGGCGATGCTATGGGAACATTGTACCTTTTATGTATAATTTCCGTGTTGAATGCTCAAAATAACCATTAACCAATTTTGCGCACATAAAACAGTTCGGTTTCAATTAACAATTACACCACAAGGTGGCAGTTATGCGGGAAGAAACGCAAATGTGTAAAAATTCACGGGTTTAAACAATTAGAGGACCTGTTGGGATTCTATGATAAAATATACGGGACAACGACGCACATTTAAGATACCTAAACACATTCTAGTCAGGAACAAAACAGAGATATTGTCAAACTAAGTTGAATGCAACGGAATGAGTGAGTTATTACATATAAAACGCATAAATAAACTCATTCGGATAACTCTGCTATTACGGCTGAATAAATTAAGGCTAATATTTGTAACTTTAGTATGTGCTTATTTTTCAGAACCATGGCTGGATTTCAATGAAACTTCTCATATGTATTTGGTACCGAGCTTTATCGACTTTAATTTTAAAACATATCATTATTGCAGGAGGCATAGCCCATATGTGCGAAACATACGTTTATGCATCAGAAATCTACGTTATTAAAGCGTTGAAGTCACAGTAAATAACACCGAAATCAATATAGCTATCCCCAATCTGAAGGCAAACATTTGCTGTTCTCAGAGATTCTGATGTGTCAGTCACGTCTGATATCAATGCCTGGAAATAAAGCTACATGTGTCATTAGGCCATCGTTATTAAGACAGAAAAATCAGTGGACGTCTGGAGAAGTGATAATTTAGTTTACAGCCGTCTTGTTCAGTTAGACAGGTCTCAATCACTATTACAAGGAAAATAAGTGTCAAACTGTGTGCTGTGTCGGTTTTAGGTATAACACAGTTATTGACAAACCTTAGGGTTGGAAGTACTTCATATAATAACAAATATATTTTGATGGATTAAATATATTGCCCGTCCGCTAGAAAACTACTGAAAAATAACAGTATTTGTTCGGTCTGCGGTCTCACATCGTTCGACAATGCAATATATAAATCAATCAGTTTCGACAGGATATATCATTTATCATTTATGATATGCAGCATACACATATCCGTTCACTTTTTTCCACTTGATTGAGATCAAAAATGAATTCATAAAGGTTATTACAAAAAAATCATTATCATGTGACGTCAAATAAGAAAATTATTAGTAAAGTACACGATTTACTGGGACAACCCTCGTATATTAGGGTACTACATGAACGTGCCACGACAACTTTTCTGAGAGTAATATGATTAATAGCACACGAACCTGATATTAAATATCTGGATTATAAATCAGCCTATAGGTAACAGAGGTCGGAACATTCTCATGTCTCACAGTCTATGTGCATAATTTGAAGATTTACCAAAAATACTAAAAATTGTCAAGAGTTAGCAGGGAAAACCAGAATAAAAGATTATCTCAATTGCAAAACGGTCCAAATAATTAGACCTTAGCCAAAATGAACAAGGCGTTTTTAATGTGTTGTTCAAATGGATGTTCCATTATGATAAACTCAATATGAGGAATATTTTTCTCTCAAAGCATATGTGGTACCTGGGTCTAATTATATGTATGGTTGAATTGACGTGCAACTTCTAATTGTTGGTGCCAAACCGTACCAGAGTTTACTCATATAAGGGACAACAGATTTCAGAGTTTCAATAAGCAAAGCTTACATTTTTGGTTGACAAAACGTTCAGGCAAATTGTAGTTAATAACTGAGAGGAAATATCTAATATGCTGGTAAATACGATATGAAATAAACGTTTTATTATGAATATATCAAGACACATTGCTGGTTGATTGTTTACTTAACAACTGTATGCACAATGACATTGTTATCATTAAAACCTCTGATTGAAACAACATGTCCCATTTATTTACATTAAGATCGTTCTAGTTCACTCCATGACATTTTCCATTTTCTAGAATGAGTAAATTGTCACACTAAATATTCATTCTTCTAATAAAAAAACACCGGGGAGTGATCCTTTAATTATGCAAGAGATATTCTTTCACCTTGCAATTCCAGTTTCAAAATTACACTTAAGATCATATGGCTTTTGTAGCCGTACATGAAGTCGGTGAAATAGAAGACACAATTCCATCGACTTCAGTATATATGGTAAATTCTGATACTAGTTTGACATGGAAAAAAATACAATATATAGGATTCAACGGGTAATTAACAACCATCAAAGAAGGTATTTTACAAATGGTGGCACTTGGCATGGCGATAGTTTATAAATAAGCTTTCATAAAACACATTGTAATTATAGGTTGTTATGTCATACTCATGTCATACTGGTTTATCACGCGCATACGTTTATATACGAAAACATGTCTCACACTTACTGCAAGATCGAAATTTCAAAATCTTGTGTAAAATTCAAAAGCTTTTTTGTAACTTACAGACAAAACATATTTAACTACGAGTAAGGTTTATATGACTATAAATCATGTCAGGAGAACTACATGAAGCAAATTTCAGATTGTTCATGTAAACACAGCCGAGTGATATTGTTTTATCGTACCGAATGAAAATACCCGTCGCTAATAAAATCAATAAATTAAAGTTATGAGAAAAAAAAACTACTTCCAACAAATGTAATTTTCAAAAAGCGTGTATTTTTCCGTGTAAGACATTAACAGTAGATATAAAATATCAATTACCAAGAAAATAACAGTTGTTAAATATTGTCTTACTAAAATTGCATACCATAAGGATATTAACTTTCAACAATTTTGTATAATTAAGTGAAGATGGTAGAACTTCATTACGACAGACATGCGATACGTATTGAATATCTTCATACTTTGTGATCATGCTTATCATGAACATGACACATAGTTCAGGGAACTGTTATTATCTGAATATTATACATTGTATGGAAGATTTTGAAATGTGTTTTTATTGTCAAAGTCGAACAAATCGTACAACCGATAACATTAAACTCGTAGAAAAAGCACCTACTGATACATTTCGAACATCACAATCAGAAATAATATCTCACAACTTGTTTTCGTTTAGCAAAATCAATTAGCAAAATGATTCATTTGTCGTAAATCAAACGAGATTAAAATGTATAGTTTCGTATAAATTGATGTCAAATGTCGCTTGTGTGTTGCAGTAAATGTAGTAAGTTTAAAAGTCATGCATTTCAAGATTGAGATCAACTTTGAAATAATATTAGTATCAAACGGCTTACCGCCAACAATCTATACTTCACTAGTATTTTTTAAAAGCGCAAACATGTGTTTTCTCAAATTTCCTACACCCATCTAGAGATACACGCAAATAAATTCATATTCTTTCATTTATGCGAGATGAATGCAAAGCTCTTTTAAAAAAAATCGTCTTCAAAATAAAAAAATAAAAATACTAAACAGAAGTTTTATTTAGTACAAATTGTATCATTACGGTGTGCTTCTAACTGCAATGTGTTTATTCATTGATATAGTATAAAAATAAAGCTAGGTTTTTAATTTTCTCTAAGTATTCACCTAAACTTTTGAAAGCTGATCGATGGAAATCTAAGATACCTCGAAGATCTGTAAATCATTGACTGTTTTGCTGTGAAAAAAGTGAAAAGTTAAATCGACGTCACTCAAACTAAGCGCTTCCCACAGCAACAACGTTATGCATTGTAAGAAGACACGACAACAGCAACAACAACAACAACAGTTCGGAATGATGTACATAAATGTTACACATTCGGACATCATGGTAGAGAACATTATTACATGATAGTATAGCACATAATTTTATATTGTGACATAAATTAAGCATGTATTAAAGTAAATAACTAACATTATAATGATTACATGAAGAGCACTTAGCACATATTTACAACTACTTAATAAAATAACCATAATAATAAGTATTAGATATAGTACCAGTTTTCGTTTCGGAAGGACAAATAACATAATTGTCCGAGGCGAAGCCGAGGATAATTTGTTGTTCGTACTTCCGAAACTGTACAATAACACTTGTAAGAAGACACTTTTGAGCGATAACAAGTTCTGTATCTTACTTATACTCCGACAAAAAGCAAAATGATCTCCAGAGAGACAATGGTTATCCAAAATTCCTTGCACAATCCATGAACAGAGCATCGTTCGCAGCATAGAAAATATAGTTCTAATTTAAAAATATGCTTGGCCTATAATATACCTAGCTCAGGGATTAAGTTAACTGTTCAAAAATGTCCATTCATAGGTTTAATTAGCTTGTGATTAAAATTCACAAGTGTCAGTGTGTTTATACAACTTAAAAGTGCTTATAATGCTCTTGCATCTAGTTTTCTTCATGCATTGATAAAGGACTTATGCATATTTATGCATCTTATTTCCACAATTTTCATACTTCTATGAAAATATTGGTATTGTTTTATTTCTAATACAAATAACAAGGTTATATTCATACAACCCATGTTGATGCTCACAGTCGTATTAATATATAGAATAAAGTTCACCTGACAGACAATCATAGTAACTATTTGTATTCTATATATATTCATTTTTCTTGTACATGTAATTAATTGCACAATGCATTTTTACAGCTAAATCGTAAATTCACTTAAATTGTTACAAATACTTTAAAATACTGTCAAAGCACTGCTTTTCTTGGGAATAATAAGAAAATAAATTTTGCTTGGTATGAATATTCTGTAACTTTGCTTCAATAGCTATAATTAATTTCTACTATTTTTGTCATTACAAGAATATAAATTTTGCTCCCCATTTTGCGGTTTACAAAACAATAAGCAATTTCTTTAAAATTGGTTCTGGCCTAAATTAATCAAGAATATTGGAATTGATGGTTTAGTTATTTTCACTATTGATTAGAGTAAAACGCCACAAATTAGATGGTTTTATAGAAGTACAGGCTAATATTGCACTATCATTGGGTGGATTTACAATTTTCTAGCTACATGTTTTTGACGAGTAAAAATAATTTAATTTCAATGTGACAAAATTTGTGGATTTGGTGAAAAGACCATTTCGTGGGAAGTTCAACGTTATTCAAAGGATTTTCGTGGTTGAAACCATCCACAAAATTCACAAAATTAAATCCCTCTTGAATATTATTGATTTTACAGTATATCATTAGTTTAACTGTTCATGTAGTTATAAGCGGATTTGTCATGATTGACCAATTATTTTGTGAGTAAATGTTTTGTACAAACAACTTTCTTACAACTCAAAAAGTGGACACTTACGAAAACAATGTACTCTTTATGAATGGAGTCACAGGGCGTATCTGAGTATAACATGAATAATAATATTATATTCAAACTATACACATATGTTTATTAACATATTATTTCTAATAATGATTGAGTTATCAAAAATATCAAGTCAACGACACATTTTCTCCTAGACGCCTGGTGTATAATTAGTGGGATGATATTTTAAGAAAAATATCTGCTAAACAAACAAGGAGAAACAACATCGCAAACGTGGGCAAATCTGTGTCGTAGAAATCAAAATAAAACAACGTAGCGCAATATGAAAAAGCCGGCCACTTAAAACATCACGTTTTGCAAATCATTGGTCATATGCACTTTGTAAGTATGCCATTTAATGTTCTGATGCACGAAAAAGCCAATCATAACCATTGTCCAAGAATACAATACTTGATGGGCGGGGACACAAAGCGCATGCCCATCATTCTAAGACTCTTATTGACAAGCATATAATGACTCGTGTGTGATTTGGACCAGCAAAACATAGTTTTTTCCATACAATCTGAACAGAAGCTTCGTCGACATTCTTACGTACGCCATACTATTTTTTCGCTTGGTTGAAGCAAAAAATTCATTACCAACGGGCTTATTTTTATATTCCATGCCTGCGCAGGGGCACTTTAGAGTAATATATACAACACTTCCTAGGAGAGTGTTTTGAAGATTCCAATAATGTCATGTATTTATATCTGATGTTGAGAGTTTGCTGTGAGCTAATCTTAAAACTAATTAACAGTAATTGCACATTCTTAGTAACTTCTGTCGTCACCGCTGATTGTTGTTTTCTGATTACAAAACATGGCCTACTTTTCAGTCCCTAATCAGAATGTCAATAGTCGTTACGTCAGAACGTAGACATATTGCTTATTGCTGTATATTAGGTAGCATGTAGTATTTTTTGTATAAAATCATTGAACAGCACCGAGTTGCTTCGAATGTAATTGTATATAGAGTGTTTCCCGTTCGAAATATTAAAAATATATTCGTACTTTGGAGACGATAGTTCCAAGCATACCGTGTAACCAGTTTCCTTTTTTTATCAAAATGTTGTTACAATAGAAATAGGCTAATTGTGCAACTTTTTAGTGTTAGGTTAGATTAGAACATTGACGAGTTTGAGTACGATCCCTATAATACAAAATATGTTTAGGTATTAGGGTGTATGCTTGTATAGTCTACTAGTACACGTACCTTGCAATTTCAGATGTTTGACCATCTTCCGTGGCCTATTGGATTGGGTTTTCTCCTTGGGAGTATAAGGTCCATTATTCGAACCGCGAAAGGGCCATGCTGTAGGTTGTACTTACATAGCTGACCAGTGAACAGTCAGCTAGTTAAATATAATGGTTACAGCGTAACTTCCTGTGTAGTATCTAGGGCTTTTAATTGTTTCATTTATGTGTGGGCATTGCTCCGTTGAGTTGTGTTATGTTGAGTTGTTACTGTTTTCTGTGCTCGGCTCGTTAAGTCGAGTTCTGCCTTCCCCGTACGATATTATCATATCTTTCTTGTATTAAGGAACGCAGTCAAAAAATAATTGTGGTCAGATAATGCATTTGAATGATGTGCCTCTTCAGTCAGATTGACTGGTCCTTTAAATGAAGGTGATACTTTACTGGTACCAGTTCTCTACAACCAGGAAGTATAACAATTTGATACTGGTTTATCAATCACGTGAGAAATGATGCTCTAATTAAAGCGGAGAACTACGTATAAGTATGATTAAAGACCTATAATTTATGTATAATGTTTAATAGAAATTTAACGGAAAACATTTTGTCTTCATTTATGTAATTATGGTAGTAACCTGGAACTGTAAGACAATTTGCGAGAACTCTTAACGGGCATCAACAAACTGAATGCTACTAGTATTTCAAATTGGGTACTACTCGTATGAATGACAATGTTAAGGATTTAAATTGGTGTTGTTTGAACGTAACACAACACTTTCGCTTGGTCTATATATCAGCCATTGTGACGTCATCCCACACTCACTGTGACGTTACGGAAAGAAATAACTTTCGGTTTGACATCAATATACAGATCGACACAAGGGCAAAACACATAAATTGTAAACTAGTTCTTGCATACAAAGTCATAATGTAATCAGATATATTATCATAAGTTTTGCATGTCCCTTTAAAAGAAGACCGCATAATTTCAAATAAGACAAAACAGTTGTACTAGAAGTAATTACAATCTATAACAACATAATGAACGGTGTAATATAGTTTTACTTGAAATGAAGAACAAATACGACACTAGTTTGTATAGCTATAGGGATATTTGATGTGCTTCTAATGAAATAAATGTATCGATTACACTTTGAATTAATGATCCAATTGGTTCATAAATGGACTTTGAAGTGGATACTACGTTTAATGTTTGATGCCTTGATGCTCCTGTGTTCAACTATTTGGTTGGGCAGGTTATGGTCGTCTGTGACATTGACACTACTGTCATGTCTTTTTATTGGAAGAGGTGTATGTTATTGTTTAAAGAGAAAGTTATTACTGCTAAAGAGCATTCACTCTCAGTGTGGTTTCGTAAACTGACTGACGTTTACGACTGAACAAATGTAGCAACAACGAGGCTTAACATAAAACAATTTAGATAAAACTGATTTGTCTGGTAATACAAAAACGTTTTCAGTCGTTTTGTTTATATCGCAAACATTACAGGGGCCAGTGTATGCATTTTACTAGCGTTATCAACTAATGTTTCGATCATGATCGATCTGCGTGATAGAACCATTGCTTAATCCAGTAGACGATGGAGAGAATCTGGAGGCTTCGAGTACAATACTGAACCACCGTGAGCATATATTTGTGAAACAAGGTCATCCTATCTTTTGCGGCGGAACTTGGGGAACTAGGTCGTGTGTTAGTTGCATTTCGTTCGGTCATTTTTGTGTTATATATTGGTGAAATTATGCCACCTCGCTATTTTACAGCGGGGACATGTGTTTTGGTTGTTTTATTTGGTTTTGTGAGAGCATTTCTCCGTATGGGTGTGTTGTGTAATTACTGTTTTCTGGGCCCAGCTGGTTAATTCGATTTACTCGATTTATTGTAGTGACTGTGCATAAATCAGCCGTATATGACGAATGTCAGCGCGTATACATTTGGATATACCACGGGCTTACGAGGGAACGAAAGCATCACAATAACTCATTTCGGTCTGTGACAGTTAAAGTGATGTTGAAGTGGTGCTACAAATACACCATGTCTACAATTGTTTCCCCATAGACAAATATAATCATAAACATACTGTAAATACATGGTACTATTCACAGAATATTTTTAAATTTTATAATACACCCAGGGGATTAACTCATTCATTAACTCTCCATTATTTTTCAGGAATGGAGAGTTGTCTTAACAATAACTCTCCATTATTTTGTATACACAATTAATGC
This sequence comes from Spisula subtruncata, assembly GCA_963678985.1. NCBI lineage: Eukaryota > Metazoa > Mollusca > Bivalvia > Venerida > Mactridae > Spisula > Spisula subtruncata. The sequence continues at coordinate 39,846,751 of OY787671.1, forward strand.
AATGTGTATGCAGCATTAAATGTGTATGTAATATAATGGAGAGTTATTGTAAAGAAAACCCTCCATGCCTGAAAAACATAACACACATGTGTAGTGTCAACAACAAAATGGAGAGTTATTTTTTTATTAAATGTGTTAACAGGTAATGGAGAATTATTGTAATTAATGTCTTTAGTATGCACCAGTCAGTTGCATTCATTGCCAGCCATCCCCGGGATTGGCCGGGGAATTTACTTTTGGGTTTTTTAAAAAACCTGCCCTTCCACGGCCCAAGCGGGGGGGGGGGGCAGCTGACAATTAAATATTGTCCCAATGGTATTGGTTCGGTGAAAAATTCCAACATTTACCCGGCAGTGCTTGGGAAGCTGGAATGTAAAAAACTGCAGCCATACCCGGGAAGTTGGGCCGTGGATCGACTGACTGGTGCATTACAAAATGTATGTGTTCATAAAAATGGGAATAAAAATTGTAAGAATGCAGCACTTAACTGAAAGAGCCGAACACAGAAAAGGAAACAAAACACAGATAAAATGATCAAACCAAAACGAAACTAGAAAATGAAATCAACTCGCTGTTACAAAATATCTATTTGCATGATATAAAATAACGTTAATTTGCCATTGAACTTTCGCGTATCAATGACCATTAAATAAATAGTAAGTAGGGCACAAAGTTGTAATTGCAGCTTTTTATACATTCACAAGGGCCAAAAGTATCACTAAATCATGACACCCGTCTTCAGCATGATACTGAAAATAAAAAAATCGACCGTGGCCTACATTAAAATGTCCATAAATATTTCAACTAGGTTTTGAGATGATCAGATGAAAACTGCTTAATTGGTTTTAACCATACAAGGTTTATAATCAATGAAGGCCTTAGCCGATTAGACTCCTAAATTTGAATTAAAGAACAGGTAAAGTTTGTTTAAAATTTGGAGGTTAAGTAAAAAGTTAAGTTGCCAATTTACGAGGGCTGCTTTCAGCTGTGCAGCCGCTCAATCACTCTTTGACATTAACCTCCCCTGGCCATTGGGCTACCTAATGCAACATTTAAGTCTCACTGGGGAGACTATTTCTACCTTGTGGGCATGACAGCCAACATCGATCTGCGGCGCCTAGGAAAAGACACTGCCCTCACAAGTATATATTACAATTTTGAGCACATTAATTAATATTTTCATTAAAACACTGTGCAAATACAGCTCTATGCTTAATAAAAACATGTTAAAAACGTTGTAGTTATGTCCATCAAGTTGCATATCAATTATATACATCCATTAAAAGTTAATGCACGGAAATATATCCTCTGACTGAAATATTAATAGTCTTTATAATGTCCACCGTGTTATAACATCAAGTGACACTGGGTAAATGACCATTGCGTGAATGTGTAACACATAACACACAACTTGTGTTTGCATGGACTACACACCATTATTAAAGTAATGGAGAGTTATTGTATAAATTCACTGGTTTCATGAAAAAGCATGAAATTCTCGCTCAGACATGTTTATATTTTTAATCTTTTATTTATAAGAGGTACATCAGGGGAGACTTTTTTGAAAAAATGCATTTTCTTTCAATTTTGACGTTTACAGCATCTTTACAGAAAAGCAAATTTACATTTGACAGTATTGGTATATTTTAAGTCAGAGAAAATCCGCGTATCTATCCATTCCTGAGAAATAATGAATACTCGGCCCCTTCGGGACCTCGTCTCCATTATTTCTCAGGAATGGACAGTTACTTGGACTTTCTCCTTAACTGAGAAGATAGCTTAGGCTCTTTGTTAAGTACTATGCAACCAGAAAGCAAAAATAATTCTTTCATATCATTTTCACAGAACAGTTAAAAGACTCAACAGATTGCTTAGGCTCATTTGTAACTGTGCGACCAGAAAAAGTATTCGTATAGTTTTTAATATGCCGAACAAAGTTTTTATTAGCTGCTGAACTATGGCAGGCATATACGAGTGCCTGTACCTGGGTTAGAACTCAGGTAGCCAGATTAAACGGCAAGCTCATTGGTTAGAGCGGTAGCACTAGTTTCCCTAACGTATTAACTATACGTTTGCTCGTCTACAAGTACCTAACTAAACAAAACTGTCAATTAAAAAATGTTGGTCTGTCTGATGGGGTTGCTAAGGACCCATTGTACCCTTTATGTATAATGTCCGTGTTGAATGATAAAAAAACCACTAACCAATTTTGCGCCAATCAAACAGTTCGGATTCAATTAACAATTATACCACAAGGTCGCAGTTATGCTGGAAGAAACGCAATGTGTAACAATTCACAGGTTTTAACAATTAGAGGAACGGTAGGGATTCTATGAAAAAATATACGGGACAACAACGCACTGAAAGATACCTTAACACATTCTAGTCAGAAACAAAACAGAGATCTTGTCAAACAAAGTTGAACGCAACGGAATGAGTGAGTTATTACATAAACACGCCTTAATATACTCATTCGGATTACTCTGCTATTACGACTGAAAAATTAAGGCTAAAATTTGTAAATTTAGTATGTGCTTATTTTTCAGAACCATGGCCGTATTTCAATGAAACTTCGCATATGTACCAAGCTTTATCGACTTTAATTTCAAGCATATCATTATTGCAGGAGGTATAACTCATATGTGCGAAACATACGTTTATGCATCAGAAACCCACGGTTTTAAAGCGTTGAAGGCACAGTAAATAACACCGAAAACAATATAGCTATCCCCAATCTGAGGATTTCTATTTTCTTCTCCCAGAGTTGCTTATGTTTCAGTCACGTCTGATATCAATGCCTGCAAATAAGGCTACACATGTCATTAAGTCGTCCTGATTAAGTCAGAAAAATCAGTGGACGTCTTGAGAGGTTATAATTTAGTTTACAGCCGTCTTGTTAAGCTAGACAGGTCTCAATCATTATATCAAGGACCATGGGGGCTGTGTCAGTTTTAGGTTTAATACAATTATTGACAAACCTTATATATATTTTGGATTAAATATATTTCCCCTCCACTATACAAACGCATGGTAAATGCCTGGTAAATATAACCGTAGATCTCTCCATTTGCTGTCTCACATCGTTCGACAATGCAATATATAAATCAATCAGGTTCGACTGGAAATCTTAATTATGCCACTGGTTGCTATGACCAAGCATCGCATGAGCAGTTGTTACTGTGTTTGGACTTGTTGTCGCGCGCAGCGGTTATATGGAATATCCCTGTCTTTTGATGTGGCTGTGATCTGCTTAAGCGTAAAATACTCGTATGAAAGCAAGTATATTATGTATTTCGGGGACTTTTTCAAAGAATCTTTCCAGGTTGTACCGGTGGTTTGGGGGCCTTATATAGGACAAACGATCGGTCTCTTTTCTCGCAGTTTGGTTTCGGTGTGGGGTTCGCTTGGGGGTTCGAAACCGAAATCCTGCGAACAAGTGAATCCACTTATGGAACGGGCTTATCGTCTTTATCATGTATACAGTATCCCCATACAGTCTGCAAGACGCATCGTCCGTATAGAAAAACGATGGTAACGATACATAAAACGAATGCACCAAACACTTATTTGTTCTTTGCATGATATTGAGTCATTGTGTACATGTACATGTGACATCTATATTTTCGTAGTCAAGGAACATCTTCTCAAACGTCCGCCAATTATGTGAAACGTTTGAAGAGTCTATACAAATGATTGGTTATATGGATAAAAGGCAGCAATATCACAAATGTGATTAATCCGGTCTTTCTACCAATAGTGATTGATGTCCAACGAATGACATGCGCCAATTTGGTGTCCGGTGAATTTGCCGACTGTTTGCTCAATTTGGGATCCAATTTCGGCTTTGGGTTGAATAATATTGGAGTGCAATTGTTGACTTGTACGTGGTAATTGCCTGAACAAATTCTTATAGTTATTCTTAACATTGTACGAGCGAATATTGATTTAGAAAACACTTTATTGGAGTGCAATTCTTGACTTGTACGTGGTAATTGCCTGAACAAATTCTTATAGTTATTCAAGAAATTGTAAAAGCGAATATTGATTAAGAAAACACAATCTTTGAACGTGAACCGCCAATTACTCTCATAAATTGGCGTGTTGTTAATTAAAACATGCTTCCTAGTCATGTTATATTTCCCGCGAAATTTCATTAACTAAAACTAAAAACTGTAACCGCTTTCAAACAAAACATTGTGTTGCAATATATTTGCTCAACGGTGCTGCAATTTCGAATTTGTATGCAGTTATTGTACGCGCCTTGAACGCTTTAATATCATTGATTTCTGATGTACAAACGTATGTCTCATACAAAAGGGCTATACTTCCTGCATAAACTATGGTCAATATCAATCAGACTTGGTAACAAATATGCACATGTATATGAATTTTCCTTGAAATCCAACCATGTTCCAGATCAACAGTTTGGAGTACATTTTCTCCAGACAGTCATCCGACAGGAAAATAATAATGGAGAATTTTCCTCGGGAAAAGGAGGTCGTACGTTTGAATCTGAACGCCGTAGATTCAAAACTGGTTGCTCAGTTTCAGGATTTTCGCAATTAATAGAAATTTTACACATGAACACCGACAACATCGCCAAAGGTTTTCAACTTGTTATTGTCAATGAGCATTATTTTGTAATCGGTATTGTATTTCATTTGACAAACGAGGTTCAATCCTTTGTAATGTGCAGCTCATTATTGTCATTGGAATTGCTACAAAATACGACAAAGGCATATGGTTATTGCAGGAGGTATATCCCCTTTGTGCAAAACATACTTTTATGCACTAGGAACCAATGGTGTTAAATAGTTGAAGTCGAAGAATATAACACCGAAATCAATATATTGCAGATACTCCCAATCTGAGGGCTAACATTTACTGTTCACAGATTTTCTTATGTGTCAGTCACGTCTAATATCAATGCCTGCAAATAAAGCTACACATGTCAGTAAGTCAGAAAAATCAGTGGACGTTTTGAGAAGTAATAATTGAATTTACAGCCGTCTTGTTAAACTAGACAGGTCTAAATAATATTTACATGGATAATTAGGGTCGAACATATAACTGTGTCGGTTTTAGGTATAATACAATTATTGACAAATCTTGGCTTTGGAAGCATTTCATATAATATCAAATATATTTTGATGGATTAAATATATTACCAGTCCGCTAATGCAAATACTCTTGGAAAATATAACCGTATATATTGCACTCTGCTGCCTCACATTGTACGGCAAAGCAATATACCAATCAGTCAGATTCGACTAGGACTATCATTCATACATGTATAGCACTGTTTGCTTTGACCCATTATAGCTTAAGGTGTGTTGCCTGTATTTGTACTTGTTGTCCTGCGCAGCGGTTGTATTGCATATTACTTTTTTGTGATGTTGGTGTGATTTGATTTACCGCGAAATGATTGAAATATGTACTAACAATTTAAGGGGCTTTTCAACGGATGGTTCGAATTCCTTGTTAAGCACAAACCTTCTGCCTCTTCCCTAGAAATCTTTTTTAGAGTGCTGGGGATATAGTCAACGGGTCGTAACGATGCATAAAACAAATAAACCAATTTTGAGTCATGGTTACCATAAAAATGTATGCGAGACCAATACGTACACAGACCAGTAGCAACATATCTCCGCTTTCATTCTTCTCGAACCTCCAATTATGTGAAAAACCTTTTAAGAGTCTATACAAATGATTGGTTATATGGATAGAAGGCAGCAATATCACAAATGTGATTAATCCAGTGATTGATGTCCAATGAATGACATGCGCCAATTTTGTCGTCCGGTGAAATTGCCGACTGTTTGCTCAATTTGGGATCCAATTTCGTCTTTGGCTTGAATAATATTGGAGAGCAATTCTTGACTACTTGTACGTGGTAATTGCCTCAACAAATTCGTATAGTTATTCTAGAATTGTAAAAGCGAATATTGATTAAGAAAACACTTTCTTTGAACGTGACCCGCCAATTACTCTCATAAATGTGCGTGTTGTTAATTAAAACTCGTTTCTAGTCACTATATATTTTTTTGCGAAATTTCATTTAATAAAACTAAAACCTGTAACCGCATTCTAACAAAACGTTGTATTGCAATCTATTTGCTAAACCTTGCTACAATTTCGAATGTGTATGGAGTGTTTAGGTGTGCAAAGGTTTAAATAATTCAGAGAGCATGAAACAATTGGTTGTAGTTTCTTAACGGTCTATGGACATTGTACATGCTTGTCTTGCTACACTGTAAAAATCTGGTGTCCGTTGCCTAAGCAAATCGCTACCGAGCACCTTCATTCAGTTATCCCCCTTTCAATTAAATATACAGTCTCCACATGGCCTTTAGCCAGCACAGTTAGTACAGTCATACAACCATCACCCACCCAGTCTGCTAGTGCTAAATTTATTTACAACCAACATCACAAGGCGCTTTATGTGAGCCTATTTTCATGAAAATTGGTGCTTCTCATGTTTTACCATAAGTAAAGAGTAATTTTCGGACATTTTTGCCTTGTTTTCTCGAAAGTCGATATTGACCTTCTCATCCTAAGCCGGCGATATTTTGGTTCTGACAGAGATGAACATGTAGCTATTTCCGTGACATAGTCATTCCATTGACACATAATTGTTGAAATAATGATCATTTCTAAGTTCGCTGGCTCTGATAGTGACACTATTGTTACTTTCAAAATGAGGTAAGGATGCGGGTTATATGTCTGTTAATTAACAATTGTTCGTAACAACGAGTAAGGAAATAATGAGATCCACCTAGGCACTTTATTTCATTGTTAATTTCGAATTATTCCAAATAGTTGATGCATGTTCTTTTAAATTGAATCGTGTTCGTGTACTTTTCAACGATTTTAGGAAATTTAATCATGTAAGCTAACATTCTAACCAGAACAGTAAACTTTGAACTGCATGTTCATTTCGTTGTACTGTTCCGAGAAAGGTGTGTGTACGTACATGCATACTTATTCTTGTAGACCCGTGAGTTTGCATGCGTACATACGGGCGTTGTAGAATATAGAAATAGATCATCATCATTGTGAAATAATGGTTCTCATTGATATCGATTACATACGCATCGGCAATTACAAGCCCGGTCAGACCCGATGTACACATCATACCAGGCCGGTGATTATAAACATTTCTCATTATAATACTCAAATTCCATACTCCATGCTCCAACTTGAAAAACAGTCTTTTTTTAGAATTTTGCATCAAAACCAACACCAACTAGTAGCAAATGATCTAATTAAGAAACCCCGATTTCATATGTTTTCATTCATTAATTAAGAAGTTACAGCAGTTTTTGTAACTAACAAATGCTCCAATTGGTGTACGGAGTATGAGTTGGAGCATGAAGTACGTACTCCAATGTTTACAAGTGAAATGTTGATGCTGGGCATCAAAGATGCCGCTAGTTCTTTTTAAGTAAATCTTTTTATTTAGTATAAGGTATTGGTAGAAACTTGTAAACAAACTAAAATTCCGGCGTGATGTGTGATGCACAAGGGAAGTTATTCTCATGTGTTGAGTGTACGCTGCAAAAACTTAAGATTGCTGAAAATGGGTATTTTTCACTAATTCAAGGGCAATAACTCTGGTTGTACTAAATTGAAAGGGGAGTGAAACCCCAGGTGCACTAGAGTACATGCTGTCAAACATTTCTATAAAGGTTTCATGATCCTAGGTCAAATACTTTTTGAGTAGCATGTGAAACAAGTCAAAAATGGCTATTTTACACCATTTCAATGGCTAATAACTCTGGATGTACTAAACTGAAAGGGGAGTGAAACCCCATGTGTAGAGAAAACATCCTGACCATTTCTGTGAAGGTTTCATGACTCTATGTCGTGTACTTTGAGTACCGTGCGACATAAGGAAAGCGGCCAATTTTTTCTGTTTCAAGGGCCATAACTCCGTCAAAATTGGTTGAATCATAAAACCCTGATAATATGCACCAGGTCACATGATGACAATCATTCTCTGAAAGTTTGGTTGAAATCTATGAAGAAATGTAGGAGGAGTTGTGCACAGAAGAAATTGTTAAGGCCCGCCGACATTCAGCAATCTAATAACCAGAGTTTTCCTTTGGAAAACCTGGTTAAAAACTTGAAGGCAGTGAAACACCAGGAAAGAATAGAAAACATGAAAACATTCTATTTTCTATTGAAATATTTATTCAAATGAACATAACATGTTTTAGAAATATGAGCACCATTATAATATTGATTAATGCTTCACAGATGGCATTTAGCATGTTTCATAAAATAACAAAGTGTATTCCAATAACGTGGTATAGCCTGACAACGTGAAACTGACACGAAAGGACATTGTTATTTCGTGGTTTGTGAGCTTGATAAGTAAATTTATTGCGAATTAATACGTTCAACATAGTTTAAAATATGCATAGAACTAGTTCCATTTGGCAGGAGTATAGGAGCGCATATGAATATTTTGTAAATAAGAAGTGTCAGTTCAATGTTGGCAAGCTATATTTACCCGTTTAAATTTTGGCAAAACAAACTATTCTGACATACATAAATAAAGAAACATAGAGATTAAAAAAACACTTGCATTTATCAAATTTAGATTAAGACAAAACCTAAGAACTGGAAAAAATCGAAAATCATAACTAAAAAATATCTGACAGACATGAAAGTATTTAACATGTTCCATAAAACAAGTAGCGTACTGTGGTAGTTTGCATGTGTAAATTTAGGCAAAACAAAATTTGCTGATATAGCTTAGTATCGAAACATAGACCTTGGGAAAACACTCGTAATAACACAATTTAAATTTAGATAAAATGTAAGAAATGGAAAAACTAGACATGAATGTATTTGGATGGCTTTGAAAAAAATATTACTTAAACACTTAGCATAACCTTTAGGTTTTTGAACATGGACTATAACCTTAATCTAAAATTAAGTTTTTTAAACACTTGATAATAATCGTTGTACCAATATACAGATTTTACAAATTGGTGGTAACACAGAAATGATAGAGTAGCCTGTAATGGGGAACCGTGATGTTGAACGGTGACGAGTGATGACAACCAGAGTCTGACATATTCCCGTGGTATAGAGATCCAGAGCAGGACACGGCCCCGCGATATCGAGACCCAGAGTCCAACATAGAATAGCCCATTGGCCTTCATTATGGCGGTTCACAAATACTGGTAACAAAGATTAACATACAAAGTCCTGCTACCAGGTATGAACTAAATAAAGGTTGTTCTAAAAGCATAATTTCACAGCATTCAATATCAAAACATATATCAGTATTACATTGTGTTTAAGTCTGTTTGGTAAATGGAATCTGTGTTATCCAACTTCCTATATTATTGGACATAATTCAATGTAAAAGGAAAACTATATGGCAATCAATTTCCAACCTGTGTAATCTGAGACATGTAACAGGATAAAATGGATGGGATGTTGTATAACACAGATGTTACTTGAGGGGTTTTTTTGGCACTACTTTTGTAATATGCAAACGTAAAAGTCCAGATGCAAACAGACTGACAGTGCATGAGAACAAAAGCTCACTTTAAATACTCGTAATAAACAAGCAAAAAAGTAGTAAATGATTTTTCTACCTGAGCAAAACAGTTTAGTGAACACAATATGGTAACTAAATACTAAACTATAATGGTTCTGGCATGCTCAACTTTTCTTTGTGGAAGACATATATAATACAGTGAAAAACTAAATCATCCCTAGACTTGTGCTAATCTGAAACCCTGGGCTATAGTCTAAACAATATTGGTAGATGTTCACCAGATGATGTTACATGCCAAAAATATCTAAGCTCAAGGTCTTACTGGTTTTGAGGATTTCCGAAATTTTGTCTGTACATAACCTTACATATAACTATCATGGCCCTAGGTAGGACCTTGAGGCCATAGTTCGAGGAATGTAGGCATTATGGTTTCTGAGAATATTTTAAATCTTTGTTTTCTTCTTGGTTACCACGCAACATGCATTCTGTGTGAAATGAATCAATTTTGGCAGAGCTGTATGCAAGCAACATTTCTGTTTAATTTTATTGAAACCATGGGTAGATGTTGTTTGCAGATATTTTTACAGACAAACAGACATGAAGGACAGACAAAAGTTGATCACAATAGTTCACTATGTCACCATGACGGATGATCTAAATATGACTAGAATATGCACGATGATCTAAATATGACTAGAATATGCACCAGCATATTGCCAGGAAGATCTTTTTCTGTTGCAACTTCACTGAAGTTGTTTTGAGTGAAGTTGTTATCCAAGGGAAAATATGTGTATCCGCGATCATAAATAGTTTTTTTTTACTTTTTAATAGCCCCTGCTAAGACCCGCAAATTGCAACATATGTAGCCGTTATATAAACACCCGTTCCGAACTGATTTGGACTTTAGTACCTACCGAACAACATTGCCCTGGTAGTCATTCAATTTTAAGGTATGAGATAAACTGTTTTTATAAAAGTCGAATAAAAAAAATTATAAGCCGGAAATAAATGAGTGTATAATCATTTTACATACATCTTGTGATAATAATATTAAAAATATTTTTATATAAAATTTTGCTATAATATTTATCATCCTATTTTACCCCTGACGGGCGAGTCCAACAGCGTTATAACCAATCAAATCTTGTATCCTCCTGGGACATCTGCTTGCACCCTTTCATACTCGATGCCGCCTCCTGGCGGCATCGAATAATCACCGGGCCAGATCGACATCGTAACTCAATCATGATTGAGATTTGGCTTGAATAGGAGACAAAAAACACAACAACAGCAATTTAATGGAACGAACATTTTATTTTGTTGATTTATCACAATTTTTGTTACAAAAATATCACATTGCTTCATAAAATAGCAATGTTCAATCTGAACCATCAATAATGATGTGTAGGATAGCACAGCACACGAAACAATGAGAATATATACAATCAGTTAATATATACGAAACCTACGTTTGTGTTAGTGGTCACATGAACTGAACAACCATCTGTATTCATGTCTTGATCAACCAGTATTATTAAATGTCTGATCCAGCCATATACTATTTTTATACAGAGCATACACAGAGCAATTTGCTACAATAATGCAAGTTTAGAAACGGAGACTTTCATTGTTTTTCTATTATGAATAGTGAAAACAAATCACCAAACACGGACTAAAGTTGAGCTATGTTCATTTAATTTTCCACTTTAATTTCACACAACGTGTCGTCAATATGGCTTCATCAAGTTTACTTTATATTGTATGTTTTGTTAAATATTATTTCGTTTTTCGTTTATAATAACTCATTGCATATCGGGAGGAAATGACATTGAAGTTATTAACATTGTGTAACATTGCTTTATGAACGAGCACATGACGTAGTTTTATTTAAACAAACTATTTGAGACAAGTTTTCTGAGAGTTATATGATTAATAGCACACGAACCTAATACTAAATATCTGGATTATAAATCAGCCAATAGGTCATAGAGGTCGGAGCAGTCTCATATCTCACATTCTATGTGCATAATTTGACGATCCTAATAAAACCCAAATGTACTAAAAATTGCCAAGAGTTGGAAGAGGAAACCCACGTTTAAAGATTATCTAAATACCAACGCTTTCCAAATAATAAGACCCTCGTAGAAAAACACGTCGACTTTTAATGTTCAAATCAATCACCCATTAAGACCGAGTTAATATGAAGAATATTTGTCTCTCAAGCATGGAAACAAGCAATTCTGATGTAAGAATAAACAAATAATTATGCAGATAATTGATCAATGGGATTACATTAAAGCATAACATCTTGAAACCCTAATGCACATCCTGTGTAACATAAGAATAAAAAATATAAACGTAAAAGCTATATAATTATTAAAATGAGATTCGACAATTTAAAACGCATCAAGTTTGTAACGTTTCCTCTTGATGAAGAAATAGCATTTACCAAAACAAGTATTAAACAAAACTTCTTGGGATGTTCAAAATATGTTCCAAAATATTTTAGATTTTTCACAGATGATTTAAAAATAACAGGTAAAAATCAATGCATTTAAAAAAACATGTTTTAGCAGAGGTCGTTTGTATGTTGCCAATTATATCGTAATTAAACAATTAAGTGATAATGAAACTCAAGAAAATAATTCTGATTTCTCAATACGTTGACTTCTAATATACTGGCTAACAATATATGTTAAAAGAAACTATATGTATAAATACCAGTAGCATGGAACAGGGACTTTCTATCAAATTGGACAACAAAGTCGAATAAATTACACTCATGAAATTTATTTTAGTTTCTTGTCACTTTTATAGACAGTCCCTGCTTCGGAGATGTTACACTTAACGTGTGATGCTATTTTAGTAAAACAAAAACAAAATGATTGGCTAATCTACACGAATAAAAATAGAAATATAATTTTGAAGAAATAGAAATGTGATGAATGTCATTAAGGGCCTCTATAGTTTGTTGAGACATAAATGAGAGAACACATAACCTATACAGTCCCTGGTGACCGTTTGTTTTCATTCTGAAAGCGTTGCTATAGAAACGACGTATATATAATGTATGAGAATACAAAAAATGATTCAGACTTTCTGGAAGATAATATAACAATGTATGATTTTAACACATATACTTAAATATAAAAAGCCGCACTCGATCATCAAAAAATCTCAATAAATGCAATTTTACCATATATTTTACCTAGCAACACAAACAATGTCACATGACATAAAATGTTTCAACAAAATGACTCTCTTTATAAAACATTCAGATACATGGTTTGACATTTATCAAAACAAACATTTTCTCACAATAACATGGAAAATGTATAGCTAGATATAAGTCCACATAGTTACATCACTACCACACCAGTAATGCATATCTAACCAAGCTCGCAATAATGCCACATGCTGAAACACAACTTTGAACAGTTGACTCAACCGGTATCCAATTCTTCGAGTGACAACATAAAATTTCAAAGACAAATTCATGTGTCACATGACAGAGATGTGATCATTTAAAATGACAAGTAACTGTGTCATTGATAAAGACTTAAATGAAACAAAAATGTTTTGTAAAATTAATATTTTTTTATAATTTTACAATTTTATTTTCGTCTTTTATTTGTTTTCGTTATAAATGATTTAGTTACCTGTGTTTAAAATTAGAAGCACACATAATACAATGTGAACTTGACTGTGCACGTTCCTTTGTTGACAAGCGTTTTGCATTTCCGGTGGTCGTTAAATTACTTTGAAACACCGAAAAGGGGAATTTGTCATTACAAAATTCAGCACTCACAATAATGATAATATTATGCACAAAAATAAATGGGACATAAAGAAACGAACAGTTTAAAACGATATACAAGCATATATATACAGGGCATTTAAATGTTATAATTATATGTTAACATATTTCCCAATCACCCCTAGCATGTTATATATAGTAGTAGGATGAGAGGCTGTTAAAAACGAGGATAATGTATTATGACTGTACAACTTTGTAGAGTGAGTCTTATTTCCTTGCAAAAATATTGTTGTGACGTCATCATTGAAACAATAAACAGTATCAGAATTTCGTAATATAAGAGACACCATCAAAGAAGGTCTTTGACAAATGGTGGTATTTGGCAGGGCGATAGTTTATAAATAAGTATAAACTACATACATAAGGTACATAAATCCTTCATGAACACACTGTAGTCATAAGTTGTGATGTCATACTGATATTTCAGATTATGTCTTACAATTACAGTAAGATTAAAATTCAATATCTTATGTAAGATACCAAAATATCTGTTTCAAACAAAACCCATTTAACTACGAGTATAATTGATAAATACATTTTGTATAACTAAAGTCAAGATATGTCAAGAGAACTACACGAAGCAAATTTCTGATAGAGTATCTAAATGCAGCCGAGTGATATTTTTCCGTATGAAATCTAAGTAACATGTTGCTAATAAAATTGAAGTTTTGATACAAAATAGTACTTCCAACAAATTTAATTTTCACAAAAGCGTATATGTTTCCATGTCATACATGAAAAGTTGATATAAAATCTAAATTCACTAGAAAATAATTATTGTCTTACAATATTGCTCGGCATTGGGATATTAACTTTCAACAATTTTGTATAATTAAGTGAGAATGGCAGAACTTCATTAAGACAGACATGCGATACATAATACAATTTTCTTCATACAAAGTGTTCATACACATAATAAACATGACATATAGTTCAGGAAGAAACTGTTTATTATCAGAATATTAGACATTGTATGAAAGATTATGAATTGTAATTGTATTGTCAAAGTCGAACAAAACGTACAGCCGATACATTTAACTCGAAGACGAAGCACCTACCGATATGCCTCGAAAGTTACAACCGGAAGAATTTCCAAGAACTTGTTAATTTTCGTTTTTTAATAAGAAACATATTTAGCTATTATTAATAGAAAATACCGTGAACATTATGTTTGGTTTGAAAAATAGATGAAAAAAAAAGTTCTCGTCACTCAAACGACCTCTTCCCACATCAACAACATTAGGCATTTTAAGAAGACACGACGACATCAACAACAAGAACAGCAACAACAACATTATGAAATGATGAACATGAATGTTAGGACACCATAGTAGAGCACATTAGTACCACCATCATAGAGCACATATATTGTGACATAAATTTGGCATGTATTAAAGTTAATAACTAACATATATAATGATTAAACGAAGAGCAATTAGCACATATCAACAACTACTAAATAAAATAACCATAATAATAACATAAATAATTATATTATATTCAAACTATACACATTTGTATATTTACACCAACGCTATAACAGACCAGGTCGTACAAATGAACAGATAAATACCAAGTGTGTCTTTGATATCAAATGACTACAAAACGTCAGTTCACCCTGTACTACTGATTACCTTAACTATGAAACCAACGGTCTTAACTATTTATTCCACTAACCGTTGTTATTACATAAAACTCTGTGACTTTCGGATTCAATACGCCTGTTTTAAACAATGAACTAATTCGAGCAGTCCTAATTGATGTTTACATTTAATGATTGCCTAGAATGATTAAGAATGAAAGTGTTTTGCACCATTGGCCAATAAGCATGTATTTTAATTGTTTTGTTTACGATGAGTCTATCATGTTTTACCGTTTCACAAAAATCTAAATTGAAAACCTAAAACAGTTAATTATCCATAGAAAGAATAACTGCAACCCTTTGGCTATATCATTAAATGCTTCCGCTTGTTTTCATCCTTTATTCGAGTCTTACCCCGTTCGGAAATGTACTAAAGGAGAATGTGATGTTACCCTTTGCAGCAGTTCTGGTTAATAGATCTTCAAAATCTCTCTAAAATGACTAACAAATAAAACCTCCATAACAATGACCATGAAATGGTATTAATCAAATGCACGTATGCATGACATGACATGACAAAGACGTTCAAGTTTCTGTCATCTTGAAAGTAACTTAATACAATGAAACATTCGACCATTTGTTTTTGTAGGGATCACACACTATTTTGTACATTGAGAAGATTTTTTGTTCATATTTAACATTTAGACTAACTGCATTACTAATCTGCAAGACAAAATCAGACCACGGTTTTGTCAGAGATGTTAAGTGTAAGTTTTTAGTACGACGTTATTACAAACAGTTAAACTTCTAATGATGATTGAGTTATTACAAATATTATTACACGGTATTTACATCAGATGTCTAGGGGGGACGAAGTCTTTGCCTTGTACATGTATGTAGAATCGTCTGCTCTCATAGAAATGTGACAGAAGTAGATTCCCAAATAGACTCCAAATGTACAGTGAAATTTGACACATCATGGGTGATAAGTTCGGTATTCTTCCAACTATCAGATCACACCAATATAAAATACAATACTTTATTGACGTGAGGACAGACTGTGTACCAAACGGGAAACACTTAATTGGGAACTGAGACAATGTCGACATTATAAGCTAGTAATTCAAATGTCTATAGCTTTATTAATATTAGGCTGTTATAAAAAAATCTTTGTTTTCCTATTAACCTGTCCACAGGGCACCGAATAAATGGATTTAATTGCCAAAATTGTACAAATCATCATTATAAAATATTTCTAAAAATATTGCAACTACATCGATGGTAGTAAATATTATCCTCTAAAACATATTATGACAAGTATTCCAGGTTCCAGACATTTTGATAGTATATAAGTACTTTAGTTATGCTCGCCATTGCCATTACGATTGGGTATTCTGAACAATGTCTGATCAATCTTCAATTAAGTATGCCAAAACACAAAAAATATAGAACATGTTCATTAAACAGTAAGCATTCGATATAAATTTACCAAGACTTACTCAATACGAAAGTTATATAAGTCGTTAATGGTTTGACCATGTCCTGTAACATCTCTAAAAAGTCATTTTGGTCAAGAATTAAAAACTTCCCTATGGTGCGTCCAAACAGAATTCCGTACAGTATGACGTATACAAATGACGTCACCCATGACGTAAACAAACGACGTTTGCGTCTATTTCCTCGATTACAACAGTACAACCTAACTACTGAACATATATAAAACAATTATCAAAAACATGTACAGTTACGTATGTTAATTTAAATATCAGTTTCTAATATTAAGGAACAAATCAGCTTCACCGTGGTAAGTGATAATATAAAATAACAACCATTCTATCCGTCAGCTATGAATGATGTAAAATGTGACTTTATAAGCCCAAATTTATGGTAGTTTAATGAAATGGAGAAATATATGAGTTGTGTGTTTTTTATGAACTACATGCGTAGTTCTCATATAAACAATTGATATTTGGTTACATTCATACATAATTTATACATCCACCCTGTCTCTCTCACCCATTGTATATACTATTCGCATTACTTTTGCCAATACTCATATATACATTGTATATACAGAGTTACGGACGACTTTTGTTGGAACAAAAGCTCATCCCAGTTGCAAAAAGTTGGACGATGCACACAATTACTTTTAATAGTACGTTTACATTATACAGTTACTGAGATTTTTATGACATGTAGTGTCAGTGATGCAATATTTTTTTTTTTATAAATTAATAGTTCTCATTCTTCTAAATCATCAATTAATTGTTGTAATCAATTGCAAAATTTTAGTAACTAAAAGTTTGTTCTTTTTTTCGATATAAATATGTATATGTCATTCTTAAAACCATACGTGTACTTTCATATTTATACAATGAACAATGGAATATTATATTATCAGTGGAATTGCCGAGCAGTTTGTCATTGATGTAATTAGTTCACTTTGAATAGACCAAAATAATTCAGTTTTGGTTCTCGCACAATAAGAGTCAAGTTTGATACTTTAACAAATAGTTCATCACCCTGGCGCAGATGGAAAACAGCACCAAGATAGCTAGTATACTCTCCAAAGGCTTTGTTCTGGCCCCAGCATTTGGTTATACTGTTCTGTATCATAGCTTCCTCCCCACCATGTGGATATATAATATTATAACGGTATATATAATGTGAGAGAGACTGAGATCCCGTATCAATGGCGCCAGGTTTGTCAAACACTTCCAGGAACGACAACTGACTATAGACATAGTACAGTCCTTCTTCTAGGATCACAATACGTCCGTGTCTGTACTGGACCTTACTGGTGAAAGCCAGATCTTCCTGACTGATCCAATGAGAGATAGGAAACTGTCGTCCGGGCACTGAAAATATATAGATTCAAAACATTAGATAATGTTCCAAAATAAGAGTAGCAGTACATCGTCAATATCTACATGAAAATATCTAATAAACAAGCAAGGAGAAACACCATTGCAAACGTGGTCCAATGGAACACAATGGTAAACATGCAACTTTGTCGTAGAAATCAAAATAAAACAATGCAGTACACTATGTAGTTGTTGGCCAATGAAAATATCATGTTTTGCCAACGATTGATCATATGCACTTTGAACACATCAACTAAATATACAATTTAATAGTCTGATACACACAGAAGTCAACCATCAGCAATTGTTCAAAATAAATCGATACAATAGTCGATGGACGAGACGACCCATATGTGATTTTGGCCACGTAAATATAGTATTCGCCTTATAATCTTAACAGAAGTTTCGCGGACATTCTTACGTACGCCATACCATTTTTTTACCCTTGGTTGAAGCAATGAATCCATGACGGATTGATTGTATTGTTTATTCCACCGGTTCATGTGTACTGTAGTGTAATATATATAACACTTCCTATGAGAGTGTTTTGAACATTCCAATAATGTCACTGTTTTTATATCTGATGTTGAGAGTTTGCTGTGAGCTAATCATGAAACTTATTAACACAAATTGCACATTCTCAGATTGTTGTTTTCTGATTACAAAACATGGCCAACACTTTTCCGTAATCAGTATGTCAATAGTCGTTACGTTAGAACGTAGGTATACTGCTTATTGCAGTATCTTAGGTAGCATGCACTTTTTTTGTATAAAATCATTGAATAACACTGCGTTCCTTCGAATGTGAATTTTATTTCAGTTGTTCTTGTTACAATAGCAATACGCTGATACATTATTCCAAACCAACACCGGAAGTTTGTTCTGATATGGCTACTAACTAGTTACAGTGTAGCTTCCTGTCTATTGTCTTGTATTAAAGGCTAGGTAATGCATTTGTATATAACTGCATACACGTCTTCTTGTCTCATTAACGCCTCATTTGGTAGCTTGTGTCACCGTTTAGGCAAACATTTTTGAAACTAGGTCATCCAGCTCTTTCGTGGCGGTGACTTGGAGAACAAGGTCGGGTCCATCGCCGTTTGGTTGCTATTGCCATGTGAAACTAGGTCATCCAGCTCTTTTGCAGCATGACTTTGATTTTTGATTATTTCGTTTGGTTATGTTTCGGCATTACTGCGTGTAGTTGTATTATGTGGTGTTGTTACTGTGTTCTATGCTCGGCATGTTAAGATGAGTGCTGCCTTCTTGGTACGATTTCTTCATATATTTTGCAGCCGATTGACTGCCCATTTAAATGAGAGTGATAATTTACAAGTAACAATTCTCTAAAACCAGGAGGTGTATCAACCTGATACTGGTTTATCAATCACGTGAGTAATGAAGCACTAATATAAGTGGAAAACTACGTATAAGTATGATTAAAGAATAAGAACACAGAGTCCACTTTAAAAAAACTGTTGGCCCGTCAAATGGGGTTGCTTTGGAAACATTGTACCCTTTATATGTTTAATTTCCGTGTCGAATGCTCAAAATAACCATTAACCAATTTTGCGCTAATAAAACAGTTCGGATTCAATTAACAATTATACCACAAAGTCGCAGTAATGCGGGAAGAAACACAAATGTGTAACAATTCCCAGATTTAAACAATTAGAGGAACTGCAGGGATTATATGAGACAATATACGGGACTACGACGCACCTAAAGACATCTAAACACATTCTTATTTCTGGAACAGTCTGTTGAATGTTGAATAATTAAAGTTTAATATTTGTAACTGAAACCATCAGATTAAATAACCTTTTTTCATTGCAAGTATTTTAAGCATAATATAGTTATAGATATCCCGGGTGGCATATTCGAAATAGGTGAGTTAGCACTTTTTTCAAAATACAATGCAGGAAATTATGTTTGGTAAATCCTCCGAGTATCCACAATTGGGTGATATGTATATGAATTATTTCCCTTTGACCATCATGGTGAACGATCAACCAAGAAAATAAAGAAATCAAGAAAAGAGAAACATAAAATGGGGGAGGAAACTCAAACAAGCATATAGATTTACTTTCTTATTGTAAAGTCAAAACAAAGATGATCACCAGAAATGTCTAACCTAAGAATAAAACCATTAAACGGGGCGTTCTCGTTTAATTAAGACCACGTGGAGAAGTTAAAAAGATTGCCAAAGACAGGAAGCAGTGGAAAATTCTGGTGGATGCCTTATGTGCCGTCACGAAGAGGATAGGTAAGTAAGTCTCGTTTTATGTTTAATTGTAATTTGCCGAACCAGTTGACACATATCGCTGGTTTAGAATGCGAAGGTCGTAAGTACTACTTACGGCTTTATAAGTCTTATATATATATCTGAAATCAACATCAACAGGCGCTTCATATCTGCCTAGTTTTATGAAATCGGAACATGTCATGTTGATGAAAAATGAAGTTGTTTTACCTCAAGTGAAGACTAATATTCAGACAGTTTTTCCTTGTTTTTCTCAAAAAATCAATTTTGTAATTACGACCTTCTCATTCTAAGCCAGCGATATATATACCTTCAATCTTTCATCTTCCTATCTATATGATCCTAATTCGATATAAATCAGTGTTGAAGGACTTATGTAATAATCGAAATTGGCATTTCTTCCTCCGTGTTCACAACTTATGACCAACAAAAAGTGCAAAGTCGATTTATATCATAAATAATAAATGAACGTAAGTCTGATGTATTGTTATATTTCATACCAACTTATGACTCTGTCAATGAATCATTATATGGCCTTACATGTAAAACTTGTACCCTTATTTATACTTATATCCTTAGGGCGCATTTATATGACCGTGTATAAGTGCTTCAGCCAAGCCTTGGTCCCACTGAGCATTTTTTGGCATCGGCGATATAATTAGCTTAGGGATGCTTCGGGAACACAAATATCACACATAAATGTTCTAATGATTATACCGAAGCTTCCCATAGACCACAAAAAACCTTTTCCCGATGCTTTCTGATGCCCTTTCATTAAATCGGGATTCATGGCTGAGACAAAACAACCTAAGTGGGACCAAGGCATTACTCGTACATGAAGTTTCACACAACCAATAGCAAGCTGTAGTATAAGAAGTACCAAAGCAAATAAGAGAAACTAGACGTGATATTATTGTCTCGCCAAAACTGCATGCTTCTCTCCTATGCAATGTCAACGCACCAAACATCTACTGTTCCAAGGTCAGAATACCTATCCAATGACATGTTCCTAATTCGCGATATCCTAGTTAAGAAGTTAAGAACTATTAGATCCAAACTGGGCAGTTCGATGATATTCGAATAATTTGTTTTGAACTAAGTGAAAAGTGATTTGTCTTACTAGCATTTGTTTTGTCTGTCACCGTTTTTGGATGGAACCACCGATTTAAACATCTACTTATATTATATTTGTGAAACTAGGTCGTCCAGCTGCGATGACTTAAGGAGCTTGGTCATTCGGTCCCATGAGATCACTGCTATTTTGTAATTTTTTTGTGAAGTTGGGTCAAACTGCATTTTTGCGGCGGGCACTTGGACTTTTAAGAATTTCGCTGTGTTGTTGCGTAATGTGTGGGCATTACTCTGTGCAGTTGTGTTGTGACTTTACTGCATGCTGTGCTCGGCTGGTAAAGTTGAGTTCTACCTTCCCTGCCGGATTTCCTCATAGATGTCTGACCTATTGTAGTTTAGAATGCAGTGTCTTACAATGCCATACATATGGTTACATTATTTCTGCAGACAGTATACGATAATTATAATCGCTTACACTTGAAAGTAATAATGTACGACCGCGGAGATAATTATATACAATTCTAGAAATGTTCTGTTTCCTATCATAAGTTTCTACAACAAACCTATATTTAAGCATGCGTGTTTGTCGGGTTAATACCTGGCACAAATAGATACCAATTCCCAAGTAATTTTGTTTAAACAATTTCCAGGGCAATATACCTAATATTACGTATAATTGAACTCGCCTAATAGACAGCAAATCGTGGCAGCGTCGTTTTCTAAACTGAAACAGCATTTGAGGACATGGGATGGTATTCACAAAAACTCTTATGGGAAAACATAGACTTTTC
This sequence comes from Spisula subtruncata, assembly GCA_963678985.1. Lineage (NCBI taxonomy): Eukaryota > Metazoa > Mollusca > Bivalvia > Venerida > Mactridae > Spisula > Spisula subtruncata. The sequence goes on from OY787671.1 coordinate 39,868,656, forward strand.
TCAGCATAACCCTATTACTTCCTTTAGTGTTTTGTGGGGAGCGGTGGCCTAGAGGTAGGGCGCCCGCATCGGGATCGAGAGTTCCCAGGTTCGATCCCCATCTGGACCACTGGTTCATTTCTCTGAGCAAGACCCACATGCTCCACTGCACCATGGTGTAAAATGGTACCTATGAGGGCAGTGTCTACTCCATGGCGCCGCAGATTGATGTTGGCTGCCACACCACAGGAGAGAAATAGTCTTCCCAGGGAGACACGAGTGTAGGTTTCTATATGAAGCCCAATGACCAGGGGAAGTTGATATGTCAAAGGGTGCTTGAAAAGAGCCCTAGAAAATTGGTAACTTAACATAACTTAACTTATAACTTCCGTTAGTGTCTTAGTGAAACAGGAGAATCAAGATGATCAACGTTTTGCTTTGTTTTGAAGCGTGAGTAAAATAAGCACCACAATTATCACCAAGAAAATGTGGTAGTAGTTATAAGTAATGGCATTTTTATTTTAAGCCAGCGAAATATGGATATAGGTGAAATCATTTACCGGTAGGTTGTTCTAAGGGTCGCACTGAACCCATCAAATGTGCGGCTGGCTTCATGGCCCCAGGCTCTGTGTTAGTGCTTGCATCTATCTTGATATTTCCTGAAAATAGACAACAAGGACAATTAGTATGGTTTAGTCGGTTTAATGTACATTTTTATTTCGATATTACTATGTTTAGTCAGAATGAATGAAGGTGTATCATAAAGTTTGCATACTCAGCGGAAACTCGCTTTTGTCTCCCCGTTGCCATCGTATGCTCTTACTTATATAGGCAATCTCGCCACATACATCGTATATGATTCTAGTATGAAAGGTTTAATATGATATCATACGAGGCTCAATTCCCCACGGTGTAAGTCGTTCGGAATAACCATTGTCGAAATATTAGTTGGTAGAGCCGCACAACTTTCCAAAAACTAGAATTTGGCTGTTTGAACCATATACATGTGAGGGATACAAGCTCACCAATACTTGCGCGGATTCAAGTGGTAAAATCTTCAGAACTAAATCATACACACATACGCGATAGTGAGTAGAGATGTTTCTACTCTGTTTGTTTTACATCAGCATTACAGCCAAGATTTATTACATGTATGCACTACAAGTTTATCATAACATAGTTACTGAGAAATAGTCCAGAAATCTAGCAAGATATGATATATAATAAATTCTCGCCACAATCATGTACCCGTGCAGTAAATGTCTAGTTACCCGTACATCTTTACCAGATTATATCTACGTTTGTTTCTTTTATACGCTCCGTGTACTTATTGTTGTCAAATTCTCCATCTAAAAAAGCTGCTACCTTCCAATCAAATCTTATTTCTGTACTACTATTATACTATAGTATATTGTTTATACAAAATCAATAGTACATATAAATTGTGTCATTTAAATGTGTGTTGTCCCTTGCTCTAGTCTTGTCGCTTGGTTCTTGCCCCGCGTAGTTTGACTGACTGAGGCGACAAACGCGCGGGGTGGGATTTCGGGTTTGTGTTATTTGAGTAATTTGTATACCAGTTGTCTTTAAGTTGTACTCTGGTAGTTGTGTCGTGGTGTTTCTGATTTCTGTGCTCGGCTGGTTGGGTTCAGTGCTACCTTCCATGTCGGATTTTATCATACCTTTTTTGATTATGTATACACTATGTACAAAGTTATTTATTTATATAAGATTTAATGCTTTAACAACATGTGTGTTTTCATATTCTGATCATCTCATTAAGTTATATGTGATATTGTTTGTATTTATCATTAATATGTTTGTATATTATCATGTAATTAATGTATATATGTTCTTTATGTAGACCATATTGAAAATTGGTATTTTACCAAATATGTTATCTACTATAAATAAAGTCGTTACTCACTCACTCACTCACTCACTCACTCACTCACTCACTCACTCACTCACTCACTCACTCACTCACTCACTCACTCACTCACTCACTCACTCACTCACTCACTCACTCACTCACTCACTCACTTACTCACGCACGCACGCACTCACTCACTCACGCACTCACTCACTCACTCACTCACTCACTCACTCACGCACTCACTCACTCACTCACTCACTCACTCACTTACTTACTATAAAATTTTATGTGAAGTAAAATACATTTTGTGTATTTTTAACTAATTCTATATCGTTAATAATTAAGAGAGTGGATAACCTTTCGACAAACGCGTTTTATGCAACAACTATATTGCTAGATTTCGAGCGTATCGTAGAGATAGTAGGTAAACTGGTTATTATAAGTGTTATGTCTAGGAATCGGGAACAGGGATTTGCATAACGATAACTTCCCCCAAATGAGTGCCGCTCTTATCCCGATATCTTCCGATGCTCATTCATTTAATCGGGTATACATCGCCGATGCAAAACTGCTCAGTGGGACCTAGGTATTAATAAACAAAAGCTCTGCTCTTTAAGGCAAAATACAGCAACCCAGCTTAAAGGCAACAGTCAACAACTCTCCATGAATGGAAAAAAACAACATCCATGCTTCAAAGCCAACCATCGACAATGGAATATGACAATCTTTCTCAATTACAACCAACGACAAATCCGCTAAAAGCCAAAACGACAACTTTGATCGGTGCAACGAACGACACCTCTCCTCGCAGTCAAAATACGACAAGTCACCAGAAAACAAGGTAACTGACAACAACTACTTGTGTGCCAGAAGAATGTTAGAGTGCATGTATTATCAACATTTTTCACATTCACACATTATACATGTATTTGTAATTACACACGTGTTCGAAAACATACAGGTTTCAAACTTTAAATACATAAAACATATTTCTAACTTCCAATTATATGTACCAGTTTGGATGCAATTATAATACATGATGACACACTTGGGACATAGCTCTACGCTGAAATCTAGAAACCAATTTCAAAACGTGTCAAAAAACGACAAAAATCAAATTTAATGCAAAATTTCTCGCCCCGATGGTGCGATTCGAGGAGGATTCCAAACTAATTTATCATGTACAAAACTTGTTCCAAGTTTATCATGCGTGTAATTACACTTTCAAACAGCGCACAATTGTCTCAAATAGAATAGGCCTACTCCACTTTTTTACAATTGCATCAAATTAAATATTAGGGACTGCAAGTCGCCTACCGCGCGCATCATTAACCTAAACTAGAAAACAATTAACCCAAAACAATAAGAATGCCATCTTACTGTTCAAACAATACAATATCAATTTGTTGGACAACTGAACATGTTAGGAAATCTTCAATTGTCACGTAATCAGGTCCCGACCGTGATTATAAACATTGGAGAACGTACTCTATGCTCTAACTCACACACCGGACTTCATTTGGAATTCCTGTTTTGTTTATTTCATGTTTGATGCCGCGTTTGAAAGATTTTGATCTGGCCCCGAATTCCGGAAGTATCTCCATTTTGAGCAAGATCTCATCTAAAATATTGTCATTCATTGTTAGGTATTTTCCATGAGATGATAGACTCAAAGGTGTCATTACAAAACGGAAACACTGTTTAGTTTATTCCAGTAAAAACTAAAGAGCTTAAACTTCAGATTTATCTAAGACTCAGACTCTGGATTTAGTACAATCACAATTTGAGCTGAGATTCCTACTTGGGTTGCTTTGGGAGATTTTGACCAGTTCTTGTCTTCCACATGCATTATATACTGACAAATTCATCACACTAGTAAATGTGAATGTCTTGTAGATGATGTCAGACAATGTTAGAAAGAGGGGGGGGGGAGAAGCAACGAATAGGCAACAACATACTTGATGTGAAAATAGAATGAGAGAGAGGGGTAAATGTAAACATTGGCGCGTGGAATGTGCCACGTGACACACGGAAACAATAGAACAACTTAATCAACAATGCCAGACCACAATTGTTTTGGTATTTAGATTTTAGGAAAAAATACCGATCTCAAAACTACGATGTTTTGTTTCACCTTTCGCACAAAGTTACACACGCGGTAAGCCTAATATAAACAACATCGTTACAGCCCAGACAAATTCTAATTTGAGACTATTATATGAATGTATAGTTCTGTACTTGTTCTGAACATAAGTTTGGGATTATTTATCCCTGATGCTTGTAGCACTATTTGAGTACAACAGAGTGGAATAGGTTCACATATTCTATTTAGTTTGTTTATCTGTGTCAGCGTGAACTTAATAATATACAAATTTGGTACAAACCGCAGAGAAATAAAACGAACGAAAAGAACTTAGCACGTATTTTAGAGAGTTGAAAATTACTAGATCAGACACATTGCTGGTTTAGTATAAGAAGGTCGAAATGGCGAAAGTATTGCTAACGACCTAATAAAACTGATTCACATTTGACATCTGCATCAAAAGGCGCTTCACAAGAAAATCGGAACTTGTCTTTTTGAACAAACTGAAGTATTTTCTTGTTTTCACAAAATTAACCACCTTCTCATGCTAAGCCAGTCGCATTATCCTTAAACATGGCCAACCATTCCAGGAACTGTACTAAAATTAAATACCATACTATTCAATTTTGAAATTTGAAACCATTACACCAATAATCGGCTTTTAAAAAAAGCTCAATTGAAATATAAACGAAATTACTAGGAGTAAATGAATTCACAGTAAATGCAATAGAACGTAAATCAGTGTTACATAATCTGCTTTATTACTCACAGAGATTTTCTAATTATAGAACCTTTTCCTGCGCCAAAACTGAAATACGCTTAATTAAAACCGACCGAGTTTCAATTAAAAAGGAATCGTACGCATTTTTATCAAATTAAGATTCGTGTTATTTAGGAAATCCGACAATAATCATTGGATGATATACACGAAACGGAATGAAACATTTTAAAAGAAATCTGTTAAACTAAACTGCGTGTGATTCGTTTAGCCCTGCAATACGCATGCGTCGCGTTCTTATGTTTTTTATGTTTTGATGTGGATACATAGATATTTATTTCATCCTCCAATTTTCATGTTGTTTTATAGGGAAATAAATATAATTTGCAAATCACTGTAGATTATAGTCATTATATTACTGTAAATGTAATTCCATCCTCGATAACCCAGCGGTGACTTCACTTACAAACTCGTTACGTCGATGTCGATGATAGGGTTTCGATGATTATATAATTCTATATACTGCAAATAATAGTAATAATAACAATAATAATAATACAATATTCGAGGCATCTTTATTTCGGGTAACAATCGCAGATTCATGTAATGAACATTCATGTAATCAAAGTATATTTATATTTATTTTTGAATTCGAGAAGAAATCAACTCGCCAGTATCAGCGAAAATAAATTATCGCGAATGTAACCCGACGGACAGTATCAAAATAAATCATTTGCAATACGACAGATGCATGATGACATCAAAGTGGTCAAACACATCAAGGTATATTTATCTTGAACTTGCCATGACTCATGCTACAGCACGTGTACATAGTTGAACCCATACTTACATACCTACATACTGTAAAATCATTAATATTCGATAGGGGTTCAATTTCTTAAATTTCGTGGATGATTTCAACTCGAAATTATATCACCACGAATATTAATAATTTCTATAGTACATGACTTAGTGGATAAGATGTCTTTGAAATGACGTCCACATGAAATAGACTTTTTTCAGAAAAACTACGAAATTTTGTCCCATTGAAATTAAATGGTTTTACAGCACCTTCATATGCTGTCTATACGTATGTACGAATATATTAACGTATATATAATACATATTTCTATGTTTATGTATCACGCATGCATCATATTTTATAGCGTCCTAGGGGTGAACATCTGACACCAAATGACCGCAACAACGTCAGGTCATCTACGCGTCTTAGTGAAGTAAATAAATCATGAAGAGTAGCCTTATTTCTTTCTCACTCCTCCCTCACATGTGTTCAATGTATTCAGTGTTTGTTTATTATAGTGTCATCCCTATTGAAAGGGCCAGCCAATTTGAATTATGAAACCTATTTTTCTTACGAACAGTACCTCCCGAATCCCTTCATGTATTGTCGGGCGCCTGGCAGAGATGGACCTACGGCAACCATTCTTCACCAAGCTGGCGACTCACGGCCGCTTCAGTTCAAACCCAGCTTCCGCCGGGATTCGTACTTTCGATCTTCCGCTCCTAAGGCGGGCGTCCTAACCACTCGGCCACAGTCGCATGTGTGTGAATCATGTTGCAAGTCAGCAATTTCATTACGCACTGAGTATTTATTTTCTTCAACATTGCAGAAACCTGTAACTATATCCCTTTAAAACACCTGTTTCCAAACGTTTTAACAACACTACTGAAGCAATGTAGTCAAATAGCTTTTTAAACATCTGGTAATTAAAATTCACTAAGTTTATAAATTACGAAACACACTTCGCAATATTGCATTGATTAGATTTAAACATCATTTTAATTTTCTTCCATAAACGATTCATAAATGTCAGTTTATTTTGCGCTATAATAATTAAATTTTTAAAGAAAACTTAAACATCATGCTAGTACGTGTAAATGGGTGCGTTTCATTTTCCTGAAAATTAAAATCTTATAACACTAATAATTAAAATTTAAATACCACTAATATTTTGTAATTTTATCGATGGAAATGAAATTCGGAGATTTCCATTTCCCACCAGGCTGTTGGAATTGGAATTGTTGTCCCAACTCAACTTGTAAATTCTACATCTTCTGGGATCATATTCACAAACAGTTGTAAGAATGAAATGCAGATTTAGACGAAACAATAACATGTTTTTCTCCCCTATGTTGTAAGAATATACTTTAACTAGGAAGTCCTGCTTTATCTTAGTGTACATTGGGTCATAACAACTACTAGTATTAAGACAAACCCTGGACTATATAAATTATAATTATATAATATTCTAAGAAATAGGAATGCTGTAAATTTTAAGTGTTGCACATTTTAAATGTTGGTCTAAGTTTATGTCTTAATACATATGCCAACATGGCTCCTGGAACAACAGCATTTCTCTTTTTTATAAAACTTGGCGTAGGGCGGGGGTAAATATAGCCAATAGGTGTATGTAAATATTTCTGTTCCCGCTTTGACAAAGTGATGAAAGTATCTGAAAAATTATTTGACAAGCATTTTGCCGCGAGTGTGAGGTACTCCAGCACAACTTATATTTCGCACCATGGTTGCTTCGTATCCCGTGTGATTCATACCCTGTGTGATTCGCACCGTGTGTGGTTCGTACCCTGTGTGGTTCGCCTTTTTCACAAGTCAGGTATTTTTGCTCACACATTTTTACAGCATTTAATCTAACAAAAAACGACAAGCATCTAGGAATATCTTAATGAAGGATAAGATTGGAATTATATATAACAAATTACCCAGCAATTCAAGGTTCTAGTAAATGCTTTGTTTTAAATGTCGTATTATAATACGCCTGTACGTCGACTGTGTTTGATGTTTGAAGCGCGTGTGTGATGTAGGTTGGGTACGCGTTTTATGATTACCAAGAAAATAGCGCACAGTGCATGTGGATATTTTGTAGTCGCACCGTACATGTTTCGATGTATTGCCGATTAAGATAAATTAGATTGAGGAGGCACCGGGGACATGAATTTCATTAATGTTCTAATGGCTGCATTGAAGCTTCCCCTGGACCACGATGATTCTTTTCCTGATGCCTTCCGGTGCTCATATATTAAATCGGGAGTACATCGCCGATGGAAAATGCTCACATCGGTTTGGGCGTGTAATTCTTCAATGGATACTGATTGGCTACGGACATGTCTGGACTGCCAAATATATAAACTAACGATAAACGTGGTGACCACTAAATACGAACGTTTTCTTTGCAGAACTGTTAAAACCACGTCGACACATGCAGTACATTGTAGTAACTAGAACAAGAAACTCTGTAAAGTAAGGTTTACTTTAAGGAATAAGGAAAGAAAGCCGGGTTTCATTCAATTACAGCGAACAGTTTTAGGAAGTCAAATAAGTTTCAATTTAGGAATGAAATGTTCGGGACAAGTAATGGCACATTCTGGGGAAAATAAGGACACTTGGGAAATCGCATCACTCCAAACTTATGCTTGAAGAAGACTAGGTTGGCATTTTAGACGTAATGAGTAAAAAGTTATCCAAAACTGTTTCAATGTATTAGCTGTGGTCTTCGTGTGTTATTTTCTTAGTTTTATTAGCGGCATTTCAACATTTCTGTCAGGCAGATAGTGCAGGCAGTTGACTTAACTAGTTTTCTAGTTTTCTTTAACTATAAACTTTCCATGCTGCAAGACTTATTGACATACTCCTTATGCAAGACATTCATTGATTGTATAATTATTCAATGATAATGCATGTTTATTTATGGGAAGGAAGTCTTTGTACAATTAAGTATTAATTTTGAATTCAAGGACATGGCTTTGGTCAATTCCGAGGAAGCACAAAACATGTACACGATGCATAATCAAACTATCCAGCTCCAGTACCAGATACCGGTAGAAAACCACTTTCTGCAAGTTTGACCCTTTACTTGACAATAGATCGAACAGATGACAGAGGTGACCTGTCCGGAGGTTACACACATGACGAAGGTATATGGGAGTTCATGTAAGGACTAGCAAACTTTATATTCAAATCAGCAATGATTGCTCATTTATTAAACCACAAACCTCACCTAACACTAAATGAGTACATATCGCTGGCTTAGAATGAGAAGGTCGCAAGTACAAAATCGACATTTTGAGAAAACAAGATAAATCTGTCTGAAAACTACTCTTTACGTATGATAAAACAATTTTAGTCAACTTCAGTTTGATCAACATGTCAAGTTTCGATTTTCATGAAAATAGGCTCATACGAATCACCTTGTGATGCGGATTTTAATTGTATGTTTGTCTTAAAAGGTCGTAAGTACTTCTTAAGACCTTCTGATACTAAACCAGCGATATATACACACACAAATATATACATCATAGGCATGATACATTCATAGTTTGATCGTCATAAACATAGACAGTCATTCGTCTACCATGCAAATATGACCGTCAATGGGTCAAACATTGGTCAGCTGCAATATGGCTTACAACTAACCCATAAAACTACCGGTCAGCACTGATAGCTTCATCTACCGACCACAAAGTTGACACATCAAATAGTTAAAACAAAGACACTATAAAATTATCATTTGTGAATATTTATCATGTATGCCCATCAATGACCATCTTACTTGCACTTAGTAAACAAAGTTGGTCACTATATGGTCAAGACCAGCAGCAATGTGATAAACATACTTTTAGTACATGATATTAGTCATCCACTCATCTCAAATAAGACTCGTCACTTCTCTCCATTAGTGTATAGTCACACATGTGTCGGCACAACCATCTGTATTGCAACCACTGTGTATAAACGAGTATATTTCCGACAAATTGCAATAAGACATACACGTTGAATTATGCAGTAAGGCAATAAGGCATACAGAGTTAAGATTTACATTGCGATAACATAGATTTCTATAGCAATAAATGATATCTGTAAGTTGAACTTATAATATAGTAATCCGATAAGTCATAAGTGATTTTATTTCAACGTGTATGCCTTATTGCAATTGCCTGAAATCGACTCGATGGGACTCTCAATTACTGTTGATTGGCTGAATCACAATACTAAACAGATTTGTCTTCAAGATTGGAAAGAAATTTATAAGATGGAGAAATTGTTGCAAAGTGCAAAAACCTTCCAAAGCCAGAGCAACATCAACCATGTGTTAGTTGCTCGCTAACGTAAGATTTGTATAAATTGCTGGAAAATACTTCATAAAGTCATCCCGGCCATTCTATGCCTGATGAATAATGCTTATTTTAAGCAATAATCTTCGTGGAACGACTTTAGATTTTGTGGAAGCAGCTAAGCTTCTCCGTGATACGAATTCATATTTCGTTTTATACATTAAGTATGCAATGCACGGATTGTGGCCGACACTTAATGCGTTTGGAGGATATTGCTAGCTACTACTTAAATACGTGTGAATAGCCACTTATAGAATTGAAATAAATTTGGAATGGAAATTGGAAAGGAAATATTTTCCAAGAGCTCCACTCACGATTCCCGCCATTATACAAAGAGGCAATTCAATGTTTAAGCACATGATTGAAGTAAGCCAGCCAGACCTAACATCAACTTGTAGAAATGTTGTTATGTAATTTGAGGTATACAATCGTGTTCTATAAAATATTCTGATTTCAACAAATCAATCAGTTCTAAAACGTATGAATAATTCGCTGGCTTAGAATGAGAAGGCCGTAGTAGTAATGAGTAAAGGTCGTGAGTAATACTCATGTTTTTTGTAAGACTGATACATATTTAAAATCAGCATCATAATGGGCTTTTTGTGAGCTTATTGACATGAAAACCGGAACTTGTCATTTTGACCAAACAGAAGTTGAAACAGCGTGTTCTACCATAAGCGAATAGTAATTTTCAGGCATTTCTCTCGTGTTTTCTCAAAATATCGATTTTGTACTTACGACCTTCTCATTAAGTAGTTTGGTTATTTCAGCAGAAAGCTGACTGGCAAATAAAGGCTAACTCGGCAATTTAAATACAGATGACGAAAAATCAGTATCTAGCATAACTCCGATAATTATACAATGTAGAATAATTTTGAAGTTTGTTATAAATTTGATTAAGCGGCTCATAAGCACTCGAAACCACCTGTTCATCGTGAAGGGACTGTATTAATACACCCTAAGAAACCAATTAATTGTTAGAATATTTGTTGAGTTGCTGATTAAATGATATAAGTATACTGAACATAACAATAGAAAAGAATGCGTTCATTAATTAGTAGATTTACAAGTCATCGAGTTATCATTACGTACTTAATTGAGACATCTCACACAGGTGCCCGAATCAAAATAATTCTGGAGATCCGCATAAATGTTTTTAATGGTCGTTAATTACACTTAATACGGTTTTTAAACTTTTTTTCGACGGCGGAATTAGATAAGAATTTGGATAAAGATAACGAAGAACTCTTCAAAGACAATTGGGATACTAGATACTATTCGGATACTGTTCTGAGGGAAACATAAGCTACACCAATTACGTGAAGGTATCCGGAAGCCAAGTCGAATACATAATGTGTCATATTATCTTCAGTTTTTATCTCCCTTTGTTAATCCTAGTTAATAACTCACTTTAAACATTAGAAACACGTTTACAGAATGAATCATGGCAGTGTTTCTCTGTAATACAAGTTATAGTACATTCCGCACAGTTTTTCAAGATCAATCGGATTTAATAAACGGCCTGGTTACTCAGTCACTCAACGCTCATACTCAAACTCCGTAGCTCAAACGTAAAAAAAGACTTTTTGCCTCAAAACTAACATCAACTCGTGCAAATGATCACAGCGTCAAACAAGTAGTTGATAAAGAACTATTTTAACCACTTTTGTATGCCACCGTTACGGATTAAACCCGTCATTTTCCGTGTCCAAGACGACGTCACTAACCACCGAACCTCCAGATCCGGTTGCATACCTCAATTACGGATGCTTCTTTATAAGTTGAATGAAGTTATGCATTTTCATTAAATTGCATCCCTTGATCATAATGGAGAACTTATTATCTCACTTGATCATAATGGAGAACCCCCTTCCCCTTAAATGCTCAAAGAAAGAACACACGTATGATAATCTAAGAAATAATACGTGAAATAATAAGATTATTCATCTTAAATTATCAGCATTCCTGTATTACGACTCTTAATAACTAAACATAATAATTGAAATAATAGGATTATTCATCTCTTAAATTATCAGCATTCCTCTATAACAACTCTTAATGAAAGGCGTATACGCAAGGCGATCATTTACACGACATGAGGGTGGGGTAGGGTGAAAGTGTTTCAAAAATTAGTCTCCATTATTTTATCTCATTTTATCTCATTTTATCTCATTTTACCTCATTTTCCCTCATTTTCCCTCATTTAATCATCAATGCTGCACATAATTTTTTCTTTATTAGCAAGTTAGTAACATAAGACAAATTTTATTATGGCAAACGTGTTCAATTAATTTAAAGCTAATTCTTAATCTATTTACGCGACAGTAAACAATAAATTCTATCAAAGAACGTCTCACACACGACCATCACTCATCATTACAAAATCAGACGGTTATTAATGATGCATTACTGTAAAGGATGAACGACTAATGATCCAGAAATTCTTTAATGTGGAGGAAAAAATAGTTTTTGGACGTCTTTGTACTGAGTCAAATTCCGTCAATCATTCGGATTACTCTGCTATTACGCCTGAACAAATTAAGGTTAATATTCGTAACTTTAGTATGTGCTTAGTTTTCAGAACCATGGCTGGATTTCAATGAAACTTCGCATATGTATTCGGTACCGAGCTTTAGCGACTTTAGTTTTAAAACATATCATTATAGCAGGATGTATATCTAATATGTGCTAAACATACGTTTATGCATCAGAAACCCACGTTTTCAAAGCGTTGAAGGCACAGTAAATAACATCGAAACCAATATAGCTTTCCCCAATCTAAGGGTTTCAATCTGCTTCTCCCAGAGTTTATTATGTTTCAGGGTTTTTGGTGTCGGTTTGGGTGGGGGTTCGAAACCGCAATCCTGCGAACAAGAGAATCCACTTATGGAACGGGCTTATCGTCTTTATCATGTATACAGTATACCCATACAGTCTGCAAGACGCATCGTCCGTATAGGAAAACGATGGTATCGATGCATAAAACGAATGCACCAAACACTTATTCGTTCTTTGCATGATCTTGAGTCATTGTGTACATGTGAAATCAATATTTTCGTAGTCAAGGGGCATCTTCTCAAACGTCCGCCAATTTTGTGAAAACCCTTGAAGAGTCTATACAAATGATTGGTTATATGGATAGAAGGCAGCAATATCACAAATGTGATTAATCCGGTCTTTCTATCAATAGTGATTGATGTCCAATGAATGACATGTGCCAATTTTGTCGTCCGGTGAAATTGCAGACTGTTTGCTCAATTTGGGATCTAATTTCATCTTTGGGTTGAATAATATTGGAGACCAATTCTTGACTTGTATGTGGTAATTGCCTGAACAAATTCTTATAGTTATTCTAGAAATTGTAAAAGCGAATATTGATTAAGAAAACACTTTCTTTGAACGTGACCAGCCAATTACTCTCATAAATGTGCGTGTTGTTAATTAAAACTTGTTTCTAGTCATTTTATATTTTTTTCGAAATTTCATTTAATAAAACTAAAAACTGTAACCGCTTTCTAACAAAACGTTGTATTGCAATCTATTTGCTAAACCTTGCTACAAATGCCGAATGTGCATGGAGTGTTTAGGTTTGCAAAGGTTTAAATAATTCAGGGAGCATAACACAATTGGTTGTAGTTTCTTAAAGGTTTATGGACATTGTACATGCTTGTCTTGCTAACTGCAACACTGTAAAAAACTGGTGTCCGTTGACTAAGCAAAGCGCTACCGAGCACCTTCATTCAGTTATCCCCTTTCAATTAAATAAACAGTCTCCACATGGCTTAATTAATTTACATCCAACATCACAAGGCGCTTTATGTGAGCCTATTTTCATGAAAATGGGTGCTTCCCATGTTTACCATAAGTAAAGAGTTATTTTCGGACATTTTTGCCTTGTTTTCTCGCAATGTCGATATTGACCTTCTCATCCTAAGCCGGCGATATCTTGTTACTGACAGAGATAGACATGTAGCTATTTCCGCGAGTTTGTCATTCCATTGTGACATAATTGTTGAAATAATATTCATCTCTAAGTTCGCTGGCTCTGATAGTGACACTATTGTTACTTTCAAAACGAGGTAAGGATGCGGGTTATATGTCTGTTAATTAACAATTGTTCGTAACAACGAGTAAGGAAATAACGAGATCCACCAAGGCACTTCATTTCTTTGTTAATTTCCACTTATTCCAAATAGTTGATGCATGTTCTTTTAAATTGAATCGTGTTCGTGATCTTTTCAACGATTTTAGGAAATTTAATCATGTAAGCTAACATTCTAACCAGAACAGTAAACTTTGAACTGCATGTTCAGTTCGTTGTACTGTTCCGAGAAAGGTGTGCGTACGTACATGCATACTTATTCTTGCAGACCTGTGAGTTTGCATGCGTACATGCGGGCGTTGTAGAATATAGAAATAGATCATCACCATTGTAAAATAATGGTTCTCATTGATATCAATTACATACACACCGGCAATTACAGGCCCGGTCAGTCCCGATGTACACATCATACCAGGCCGGTGATTATAAACATTTCTCATTCTAATATTCAAATTCCATACTCTATGCTCCAACTTGAAAAGCAGTCATTTTTAGAATTTTGCATCAAAACCAACAGCAACTTTTAGCAAATGATCTAATTAAGAAACCCCGATTTCATATGTTTCCATTCATTAATTAAGAAGTTACTGCAGTTTTTGTAACTAACAAATGCTCCAATTGGTGTACAGAGTATGAGTTGGAGCATGAAGTACGTACTTCAATGTTTATAATCACCGGGCCAGATCGACATCGTAACTCAACCATGATTGATATTTGGCTTAAATCGGAGACAAAAAAACACAACAACAGCAATTTAATGGAACTAACATTTTATTTTGTTGATTTATCACAATTTTTGTTACAAAAATATCACATTGCTTCATAAAATCGCAATGTTCAATCTGAACCATCAATAATGATGTGTAGGATAGCACAGCACACGAAACAATGAGAATATAAACAATAAGTTAATATATACGAAATCTACGTTTGTGTTAGTGGACACCTGAATCAAACAACCATCTGTATTCATGTCTTGATCAACAAGTATTATTAAATGTCTGATCCAGCCAGCAATATTGAGAACTGTGTACACTATATAATCTTTTTATACAGAGCCTACACATAGCAATTTGCTACAATAATGCAAGTTTAGAAACGGAGACTTTCATTGTTTTTCTATTATGAATAGTGAAAACAAAACACCAAACACGGACTACAGTTGAGTTATGTTCATTTAATTTTCCACTTTAATTTTCCACAACGTGTCGTCAATAGGGCTTCATCAAGTGTACTTTATATTGTATTTTTATTCAAATATGATTTCGTTTTTCGTATATAATAACTCATTGCATATCGGGGGGAAATGACATTGAAGCTATTAACATAGTGTAACATTGCTTTATGAACGAGCACATGACGTAGTTTCATCTAAACAAACTATTTGAGACAAGTTTTCTGAGAGTTATATGATTGATAGCACACAAACCTAATATTAAATATATGGATTATAAATCAGCCTATAGGTCACAGAGGTCGGAGTATTCTCATATCTCACAGTCCATGTGCATAATTTGACGATTCTAAAAAAAACAAATGTATAAAAAATTGCCAAGAGTTGGAAGAGGAAACCCACGTTTAAAGATTATCTAAATACCAAGCCTTTCCAAATAATAAGACCCTCGCAGAAAAACACGTCGACTTTTAATGTTCAAATCAATCACCCATTAAGACCGAGTTAATATGAAGAATATTTGTATCTCAAAGATGGAAACATAGGCTATTCTGATGCAAAAATAAACAAAAAATTACGCATATACTTGATTGATGGGAGTACATAAAAGCATAACATCTTGAAACCCTAATGTACAAACTGAGAAACATAAGAATAAAAACAATACGTAAAATGTATATAATTATTAGAATGAGATTCGACAATTTAAAACACATCAAGTTTGTAACGTTTCCTCTGGATGAAGAAATAGCATTTACCAAAAACAAGTATTAAACAAAACGTCTTGGGATGTTCAAAATATATTTCATTTTTTTTAGATTTTTCACAGATGTTCTAAAAATAACAGATAAAAATCAATAATACATTTAAAAGAACATGTTTAGCAAAGGTCGTTTCTATGTTGCCAATTATATCGTAATTAAACAATTAAGTGATAATGAAACTCGAAAAAAATATTTCTGATTTCTCAATACGTTGACTTCTAATATACAGGCTAACAATATATGTTATAAGAAACTATATGTATAAATATCAGTAGCATGGAACAGGGACTTTCTATCAAATTGGACAACAAAGTCGAATAAATAACACTCATGAAATTTATTTTAGTTTCTTGTCACTTTTATAGACATTCCCTGCTTCGGAGATGTTACACTAAATATGTGAATGCTATTTTAGTAAAACAAAAACGAAATGATTGACTAATCTACATGAATTTAAATAGAAATATAATTTTGAAGAAATAAAAATGTGTTGAATGTTATTTAGGGTCTCTATAGTTTGCTGAGAAATAGATGAGAGAACACTTAACATATACAGTCCCTGGTGACTGTTTGTTTTCATTCTGATTGCGTTGCTATAGAAACGACGTATATATAATGTATGAGAATACACAAAATGATTCAGATTTTCTGGAAGATAATATTACAATGTATGATTTAACACATATACTTATATATAAAAAGCCGCACTCAATCATCACAAAATCTCAATAAATGCTATTTTACCATAAATGTTACCTAGCAATACAAACAGTGTCACATTACATTATATGTTTCAACAATATAAAAAATCCAGATACATGGTTTTACATTTATCAAAACACACATTTTCTCATAATCAAATGAAATATGAATAGCTAGATATAAATACACCGAGTCACATCACTACCACACAAGTAATGCATATCTAAGCTCGCAAGAATGCCACATGCTGAATTGGAAGCCTGTTAAAACACAACTTTGAACTGTTGACTCAACCGGTATCCAATTCTTCGAGTGACACCAATAAAATCTCAAAACACAAATTCATGTGTCACATAACAGAGATGTGATCGTGTGAAACTACTCGCATTGAAAATCACAGGTAACTGTGTCATTGATAAAGACTAAAATGAAACAAAAATGTTTTGTAAAATTCATATTTTTTATAATTTTACAATTTTATTTTCGTCTTTAATTGTTTTCGTTATAAATGATTTAGTTACCTGTGTTTAAAATTAGAAGCACACATAATACAATGTGAACTTGACTGTACACGTTCCTTTGTTGACAAGCGTTTTGCATTTCCGGTGGTCGTTAAATTACTTTGAAACACCGAAAAGGGGATTTTGTCATCACAAAATTCAGCACTCATCATTATGATAATATTATGCATTAAAATAAATGGGACATAAAAAACGAACAGTTTAAAACTATATACAAGCATATATGTACAGGGCATTTATATGTTATAATTATATGTTAACATATTTCCCAATCACCCCTAGCATGTTATATATAGTAGTAGGATGTGATGCTGTTAAAAACGAGGGTAATGTATTACGACTGTACAACTTTGTAGAGTAAGTCTTATTTCCTTGCAAAAATATTGTTGTGACGTCATCATTGAAATGATAAACAGTATCCGAATTTCGTTATATAAGAGACACCATCAAAGAAGGTCTTTGACAAATGGTGGTATTTGGCAGGGCGATAGTTTATAAATAAGTATATACTACATACATAAGGTACATAAATCCTTCATGAACATTCTGTAGTCATAAGTTGTGATGTCATACTGATAATTCATATTATGTTTTACAATTACAGTTAGATTGACATTTCAATATCTTATGTAAGATACCAAAATATCTGTTTCAAACAAAACCCATTTAACTACGAGTAAAATTGATAAATACATTTTGTATAACTAAAGTCAAGATATGTCAAGAGAACTACACGAAGCAAATTTCTGATAGAGTATCTAAATGCAGCCGAGTGATATTTTTTCCGTATGAAATCTAAGTAACATGTTGCTAATAAAATTGAAGTTTTGATACAAAATAGTATTTCCAACAAATTTAATTTTCACAAAAGCGTATATGTTTCCATGTAATACATGAAAAGTTGATATAAAATCTAAATTCACTAGAAAATAATTATTGTCTTAAAATATTGCTCCGCATTGGGATATTAACTTTCAACAATTTTGTATAATTAAGTGAGAATGGCAGAACTTCGTTAAGACAGACATGCGATACATAATACAATTTTCTTCATACAAAGTGTTCATACACATAATAAACATGACACATAGTTCAGGGAGAAACTGTTTATTATCAGAATATTAGACATTGTATGGAAGATTATGAATTGTGATTGTATTGTCAAAGTCGAACAAAACGTACAACCGATACATTTAACTCAAAGACGAAGCACCTACTGATATGCCTCGAAAATTACAACCGGAAGAATTTCCAAGAACTTGTTAATTTTCGTTTTTTAATAAGAAACATATTTAGCTATTACATGTATTAATAGAAACTACCGTGAACATTATGTTTGGTTTGAAAAATAGATGAAAAAAAGTTCTCGTCACTCAAACGACCTCTTCCCACATCAACAACATTAGGCATTTTAAGAAGACACGACGACATCAACAACAAGAACAGCAACAACAACATTATGAAATGATGAACATGAATGTTAGGACACCATAGTAGAGCACATTAGTACCACCATAATAGAGCACATATATTGTGACATAAATTTGGCATGTATTAAAGTTAATAACTAACATATATAATGATTAAACGAAGAGCAATTAGCACATGTCAACAACTACTAAATAAAATAACCATAATAATAACATGAATAATTATATTATATTCAAACTATACACATTTGTATATTTACACCAACGCTATAACAGACCAGGTCGTACAAATGAACAGATAAATACCAAGTGTGTCTTTGATATCAAATGCCTACAAAACGTCAGTTCACCCTGTACTACTGATCACCTTAACTATGAAACCAACGGTCTTAACTATTTATTCCACTAACCGTTGTTATTACATAAAACTCTGTGACTTTCGGATTCAA
This sequence comes from Spisula subtruncata, assembly GCA_963678985.1. Taxonomy (NCBI): domain Eukaryota; kingdom Metazoa; phylum Mollusca; class Bivalvia; order Venerida; family Mactridae; genus Spisula; species Spisula subtruncata. The sequence goes on from OY787671.1 coordinate 39,887,605, forward strand.
TACGCCTGTTTTAAACAATGAACTAATTCGAGCAGTCCTAATTGATGTTTACATTTAATGATTGCCTAGAATGATTAAGAATGAAAGTGTTTTGCACCATTGGCCAATAAGCATGTATTTTAATTGTTTTGTTTACGATGAGTCTATCATGTTTTACCGTTTCACAAAAATCTAAATTGAAAACCTAAACAGTTAATTATCCATAGAAAGAATAACTGTAACCCTTTGGTTATATTATTAAATGCTTCCCTCGAAATAAAGACGATGACAAAGACGTTCAAGTTTCTGTCCGAAAATTCTGTCGTCTGACAAGTAACTTAAAAAGTGAAACATCCGACCATTTGTTTTTGTAGGATCACACAATTTTGTACATTGAGAAGATTTCTTGTTCATATTTAACATTTAGAATAAATGCATAACTTATTTGCAAGACACAGTGAGACAATGTTCTTGTCAGAGATGTTAAGTGTAAGTTTTAAGTACGACACATTTTTACAGACAGTTAAACTTCTAATGATGATTGAGTTATTACAAATATTATTACACTGAATTTACATCAGACGTCTAGGGGGGAGAAAGCCTTTGACTTGTACATGAATGTAGATTCGTCTGCTCTCGTATAAATATTCACAAATAGACTCCAAATGTACAGTGAAATTTGACACATCATGGGTGATAAGTTCGGTATTCTTCCAACTATCAGATCACACCAATGTAAAATACAATACTTTATTGACGTAAGGACAGACTGTGTACCAAACGGGAAACACTTAATTGGGAACTGAGACAATGTCGACATTATAAGCTAGTAATTCAAATGTCTATAGTTTTATTAATATTAGGCTATTATAAAAACATCTTTGTTTTCCTATTAACCTGTCCACAGGGCACCGAATAAATGGATTTAATTGCCAAAATTGTACAAATCATCATTATAAAATATTTCTAAAAATATTGCAACTACATCGATGGTAGTAAATATTATCCTCTAAAACATATTATGACAAGTATTCCAGGCTCCAGACATTTTGATAGTATATAAGTACTTTAGTTATGCTCGCCATTGCCATTACGATTGGGTATTCTGAACAATGTCTGATCAATCTTCAATTAAGTATGCCAAAACACAAAAAATATGGAACATGTTCATTAAACAGTAAGCATTTGATCTAAATTTACCAAGACTTACTCAATACGAAAGTTATATAAGTCGTTAATGGTTTGACCATGTCCTATAACATCTCTAAAAAGTCATTTTGGTCAAGAATTAAAAACTTCCCTATGGTGCGTCCAAACAGAATTCCGTACAGTATGACGTATATAAATGACGTCACCCATGACGTAAACAAACGACGTTTGCGTCCATTTCATTGATTACAACAGTACAACCTAACTACTGAACATATATAAAACAATTATCAAAAACATGTACAGTTACGTATGTTAATTTAAATATCAGTTTCTAATATTAAGGAACAAATCAGCTTCACCGTGGTATGTGATAATATAAAATAACAACCATTCTATTCGTCAGCTATGAATGATGTAAAATGTGACTTTATAAGCCCAAGTTTATGATAGTTTAGTGAAATGGAGAAATATATGAGTTGTGTTATTTTATGAACTACATGCGTAGTTCTCATATAAACAATTGATATTTGGTTACATTCATACATAATTTATACATCCACCCTGTATGTCTCACCCATTGTATATACTTTGAACATTACCTGTGTCAATACTCATATATAAATTGTATATACAGAGTTACGGACGACTTTTGTTGAAACAAAAGGTCATCCCAGTTGCAAAAGGTTGGACGATGCACACAATTACTTTTAATAGTACGTTTAGAATATACAGTTACTGAGATTTTATGACATGTAGTATCAGTGAGGCAATATTTTTTTATAAATTAATAGTTCTCATTCTTCTAAATCATCTATTAATTGTTGCAATCAATTGCAAAGTTTTAATAGCTAAAAGTTTGTTCTTCTTTTGATATAAATATGTATATGTCATTCTTAAAACCATACGTGTACTTTCATATTTATACAATGAACAATGGAATATTATATTATCAGTGGAATTGCCGAGCAGTTTGTCATTGATGTAATTAGTTCACTTTGAATAGACCAAAATAATTCAGTTTTGGTTCTCGCACAATAAGAGTCAAGTTTGATACTTTAACAAATAGTTCATCACCCTGGCGCAGATGGAAAACAGCACCAAGATAGCTAGTATACTCTCCAAACGCTTTGTTCTGGCCCCAGCATTTAGTTAAACTGTTCTGTATCATAGCTTCCTCACCACCATGTGGATATATGATATTATAACGGTATATATAATGTGAGAGAGACTGAGATCCGGTATCAATGGCGCCAGGTTTGTCAAACACTTCCAGGAACGACAACTGACTATAGACATAGTACAGTCCTTCTTCTAGGATCACAATACGTCCGTGTCTGTACTGGACCTTACTGGTGAAAGCCAGATCTTCCTGACTGATCCAATGAGAGATAGGAAACTGTCGTCCGGGCACTGAAAATATATAGATTCAAAACATTAGATAATGTGCCAAAATAAGAATAGCAATACATCGTCAATATTTATATTAAATGTCTGATAAACAACCAAGAAGAAACACCATTGCAAACGTTGTCCAGTGGAACACAATGGTGAACACGCATATTTGTCGTAAAATCAAAATAAAACAATGTAGTACAATATGTAGTTGTTGGCCAATGAAAATATCATGTTTTGCCAACGATTGATCATATGCACTTTGTAAACATCTACTAAGTATACAATTTAATAGTCTGATTCACACAGAAGTCAACCATCAGCAATTGTTCAAAATAAATAAATACAATATTCGATGGACGGGACGACTCTTATGTGATTTTGGCCACGTAAATATAGTATTTGCCTTATAATCTTAACAGAAGTTTCGCCGACATTCTTACGTGCGCCATACCATTTTTTACCCTTGGTTGAAGCAATGAATCCATGACGGATTGATTGTATTGTTTATTACACCGGTGCATGTGTTCTGTAGTGTAATATATATAACACTTCCTATGGGAGTGTTTTGAACATTCCAATAATGTCATTGTTTTTTATATCTGATGTTGTGAGTTTGCCGTGAGCTAATCATGGAACTTATTAACACAAATTGCACATTCTCAGATTGTTGTTTTCTGATTACAAAACTTGGCCAACACTTTTCAGTCCGTAATTAGTATGTCAATAGTCGTTACGTTAGAACGCATGTATACTGCTAATTGCAGTATCTTAAGTAGCGTGTAGTTTTTTGTATAAAATCATTGAATAACACTGAGTAACTTCGAATGTGAATTTTATATCAAATTGTTCTTGTTACAATAGCAATACGGTGATACATTATTCCAAACCAACACCGAAAGTTTGTTCTCATATGGCTACTATCTAGTTATAGTGTAGCTTCCTGTCTATTGTCTTGTATTAAGGGCTAGATAATGCATTTGTATATAACTACATATACGCCTTCTTGTCTCATTAACGCCTCATTTGGTGTCACCGTTTAGGCAAACATTTTTGAAACTAGGTCATCCAGCTCTTTTGTGGCGGTGACTTGGAGAACAAGGTCGGGTCCATCGCCGTTTTTTTGCTATTGCATTGTGAAACTAGGTCATCCAGCTCATTTACAGCAAGGCTTTCGTTTTTAATTATTTCGTTTGGTTATGTGTCGGCATTACTGTGTGTAGTTGTATTATGTGGTGTTGTTACTGTGTTCTGTGCTCGGCATGTTAAGATTAGTGCTGCCTTCTTTGAACGATTACTTCATATCTTTTGCATCAGAGTGACAGACCATTTAAATGAGAGTGATAATTTACAAGTAACAATTCTCTAAAACCAGAAAGTGTATCAACCTGATACTGGTTTATCAATCACGTGAGTAATGAAGCACTAATTTAAGTGGAGAACTACGTATAAGTATGATAAAAGAATGAGAACACAACGGCCACTTTAAAAAAACGGTTGGCCCGTCAAATGGGGTTGCTATGGAAACATTGCCCCCTATATATTTATAATTTCCGTGACGAATGCTCAAAATAAACATTAACCAATTTTGCGCTAATAAAACTAGGCTAGTGGCCGAGGGGTGATTTTTGGTCGGAACCCCTCCCCATGGTAGAACATTTCACAACCTGTTTTTTATTGAAGCGGGAGATATTGTGCGTTGGAAAACGATGGTTGTGAATCTGGGATCAATGTAGGTCATTATGAAAATCGACGTTTTATGTGTGTTTTTTAGTATTTTGAGAGGCAATTTTATGACGTATTTTGTCTATGTACAGAACAAGGCAGGTACGATTTAGCCCAGGAAAAGCAAACCACACTCGTTATCATTGTAGGATCATATTGCATTATGGATGGCTTATAACATCTAAAAAATTCAGCTCTTTAATAGCATGAGAAATCATACTTTTGGGGTAAAAACATAAAAAAATATAAACGAAAAGTGCGAATTTTAGGAATCGGTTCACCACAATTTCATATATCAATCTATTCGAAATAAAATTACTTGGGTGGGGATGTAGTAATCGGCAGTTCAATATATCAAAAATCTATTGACCAGCTATTACTCAAATTGCGATAATTTTGGGTTAAATTGTCATAAAAACATCAACGAAATGTGCGAATTTTAGGAATCGGTGCATCCCAATTTCATATATCAATCTATTCGAAATAAAATCACTTGAGTGTGGAGGTAGTAACCTGTAGTTTAATATATCAAAATTCTATTAACCAACTATTACTCAAAATGCGATAATTTTGGGTTAAAATTGTTAAATTTATAAACGAAAAGTGCGAATTTTTGGAATCGGTGCACGACAATTCCATATATCAATCTATTCGAAATATAATCACTCGAGTGTGGAGGTAGTAACCTGTAGTTTAATATATCAAAAATCTATTGACCAGCTATTACTCAAAATGCGATAATTTTGGGGTGAAATTGTTAAAATTATAATCAAAAGTGCGAATTTTGGGAATCGATCGACTACAATGTCATCTTTCATTTCATTTGAAAGGTTATCACAGCGAATTATGGGTATGAAGGTCAGAGTGAATACGTCGAGGTCCTACTTGCCGAATTTATGTGCAAACTCGCTAAATTTGGGGCAAAAATAAGCAAAAATGCGATTTTTTGGAATCGGTGGATTGCAGAGTCATTTTTGAAGTACTTTGAAACAAAATCACACCAATGAGTACATAATAATATATAGTTTAGGCTGTTAGAATATCTTAAGCATGGGTACACGGAAAATGAGATATTTTGAGATAAAACATCACGAAAAATGAACAAAATCGTGAATTTTGAGAATTAGTAGACGACAATGTCATTTATGATTTTATTTGATATTGAACAATCGTGTCGTGTATGTATAAAGTCCAGTGTGAAACATAACATGTAGCGTCTGGATATTGTTGGAATTGAGATATTTTATCCCAAACCTCTAAACCGAAAAGCTGGATGTTTGGAATCAGCAGAATACAAAATTTAATTCATTCATAGTTTATTAATCTGATTGGAACAAAGTAACTTCAGTTAAAGATATCTTGAACTAAGTGAATTTGAAATTGTAAACAATTCAATGTTTTGAGGTTAAGCCGTACAAAATATAAGATACATGTACTAGTATACGACAGAGGAAAGCCAATCAAATAAGCTTATCATGAGCAATTGGTGCCCTGTTGAGCTGAAATATTACCCCAACATTTGAATTTTCCAGAAATGTTCCTATGTGTTTTCATTAGCAGATTAATCTTCCTAGCGATAAAGGATATCAAATCGCCTATTGTTACAACCATCATGAGTCCTATCGGATGCTCAACACTAAAAACGTACATGTACATGAAATATGTTCTTGTGAATTCCAATGCCGTTTAGGCCAATACATCTATAAATATCAAATGTCACTAAAGGTACGCACCAAGACTTTTTATAGACTGCAACACTTTAATTGAACCTTATTATTATCTACATTGTACAATATATTAATTAATGGATACGATTGGAGACTAGGTCCCACTGAAGAAATCCTCATCGGCGATGTGGAATGAAAAAATAATGCATTCATTGAAATTTCCCGGTGTAGGCATACTCGCGATGTAAATGCAAATGTAGATTTCTCATAACTCCCAAGAAGCTTCCCCAAGTCCAGAGCATCCTGTTCCCGAAGCTCATTTAGTTTCATCGAGAGCGCATCTTTTTGAATGATTGGAAATTGAGATTAACACTCGTTATTTCTTAACCACTGCGGGTTTAAATAACACGCATAGCTGCTCAGTAAGACAGACAGGTTGGAAATAGCCAATGGGTGTAATGCTCTTATAACCAGCGCTTTTTCTGATGGTCCAAATCAGATCATGCGCATGTCTTATGTCTGTACAAATACCTACATATTCGTGTACAACTCAACGTTTGTCTAGAGTAATGCTATTGAAATTAGTTGTTGGTCACAACACCATTACCCCGTAATTGTACCCTGCCATATTGCATACATGTATGGATATAAATTATATTTGTTGACAAGCTGATTTAAAATAATATTTTACAATCGAACGAGTGTCTCAATCTACACGATATGTTCTGTTTAATTTGATTCGGTTCGGCTTTGTTTCGTTCTGTCCTGTTTTGTTCCGTATATTATAGCTTGATATCATGTGTTATGATTCAGCTGGGGTTATGGTGTTAAATTGTTTTATGTTTTTATGTGTTACCCTTGAATACGGCGCCAATAGAAAACATTGGTGTTTTAGTAGATTAAGAACAATCAATATTGATTAAAACTTACAATATTTAACATAGTATCGGGTATGTGACATGTTCCTCGCCAACATATTCATATCATGATTCTAATGAACTATTTTAGTTTGTTTACTTCGTGGCTGTAATCGCTGGGTAAATTATGTATGCTGAACTTATATCAGCCGTGTTCATACGGTTAACAAGCATAATCGGGAGAGTGTGATGGCCAATTGAGAGCTTCATAACTGTCCTTTTCCGTAAAGTCGATTTCAAGAGCAGTGCAATGACGGACATCATACAAAATATAATTACAAACGTATATTCAAAGCCCCAGTGTCGGTGTTGCTCGGTGATCCTGACAGACCTGTATTATTGCTAGCAGTAAAGCTCTAAACCTTCTGTTCCAGTGACATCTAATGTTGTCATAATGACATCTGCATACCCATTCGTACGCTTCCTCCTACCTTCCAAGTCATACTATATTTTTCCATATATAAACAATATTTACAAAAACCGCGTGACCAAGAATAATGTTACTATGGTTATAAAACATAAAGTAAGCTTACTATAATTATGTTCTTACTGTATAATTTAATTAACCAATCATACGTCAATTTTCCTGCATCAATAGCGATACTCAGATTTGGTGATCCCTCGTTTTCGTTACACCATAGCATGACCTATCAGTGAAGTCAATGTATAATTGTTGACTTATCCATTGTAGAAAAGTACTCAAACTACCAAGGTCGTTTTAAACGAGCATGGCCCATGTCATGGAGCGTATGCATGGTATTCTCGAACACAGAACTCCTTCATGTAACATTGACCAAATTATTATTTTTATAATTGTATGAATATGTAACCTGTATGCGTTGTTTGGGTTAATTCGAAGTAGGGATGGCGTGTCAAAGAGCTTGAACCATTATGAACCAGTCACAGCTTCAATGGTAGTCCGCTTTGTCAACACCATAATTATAGTACACCTGATTTCAATGGACTGGTTTTCACTGTTTGGTGAATACCACAGACGACCCTCACCCGGCTGTAGGTAGTACCTCTCCCAAATATTCCACCAGATCGTCACATGTCTACTATGTAGGCATATTTCGTATGTCACTATGAATAAGGTTGAAGCTTACACCGAATGATGCTGTACCCTATATTGAACGATAGAATGGGACAACAGTTTTGAAATCTTAAATAACATATTACTTAGCACATTTTGTAGTGGATTTTATCAAATCAGATCATCAATGACACTGTATTCAACTGATTCCGAATTTTCACATTCTTAGCTTATTTTTGTATTTTTTTGATCCCAAATATCTCAATTAAAACAGTAGCCGAATACTACATTTCTGATCTCTTAAACTGCATGTAATTACAAACATGTCACAGTTGTTCAACATCACATAAAATCATTAATGAGATTGAAATCTACCGATTCTCAAAATTCACAATTTTGGTTCTTATTTCGTACTATTTTACCTCAAAATACATAAATTTGCAGAGTAACTAGGCTTAAGAAATATTATTATGTGCTCTTTGAAGTGATTTGGTTTCAAATTACATCATAAATGACACTGCTATCCACCGATTCCAAAAAAATGCATTTTTCGCTTATTTTTGTGAACTTTGACCCAAATTTAGCGAGTTTTACACAGATTCCAGCAAGTAGAACCTCGACGTATTAAACCTTACCTTCATACCTACATATCGCTGTCATTAACTATCAAATAAAATGAAAGATGACATTGTAGTCGACCGATTCCAAAAGTTCGCACTTTTTGTTCATAATTTTAACAATTTCACCCCAAAATTATCGCATTTTGAGTAATAGCTGGTCAATAGATTTTTGATATATTAAACTACAGGTTACTACCTCCCCATTAAAGTGAATGTATTTCGAATAGATTGATATATGGAATGGTCGTGCACCGATTCCAAAAATTCGCACTTTTCGTTTATGATTTTAACAATTTAAACCCAAAATTATCGCATTTTGAGTAATAGCTGGTCAATAGATTTTTGATATATTAAACTACAGGTTACTACCTCCACACTCAAGCGATTTTATTTCGAATAGATTGATATATGAAATTCGGGTGCACCGATTCCTAAAATTCGCACATTTCGTTCATGCTTTTTTAACAATTTAACCCAAAATTATCGCAATTTGAGTAATAGCTGGTCAATAGATTTTTAATATATTAAACTACATATTACTACCTCCCCACCCAAGTGATTTTATTTCGAATAGATTGATATATGAAATTGTGGTGCACCGATTCCTAAAATTCGCACTTTTCGTTTATTTTTTTTTATGTTTTTACCCCAAAAGTATGATTTCTCAAGCTTTTAAAGAGCTGAATTTTTTAGATGTTATAAGCCATCCATAATGTAATATGATCCTACAAAAAAAACGACTGTGGTTTGCTTTTCCTTGGCTAAATCGTACCTGCCTTGTTCTGTACATAGACAAAGTACGTCGTAAAATTGCCTCTCAAAATACTAAAAAACACACATAAAACGTCGATTTTCAAAATGACCTACATTGATCCCAGATTCACAACCATCATTTTCCAACGCCCAAGGCCTCAGCTTTCAATAAAAAACAGGTTGTGAAATGTTCTACCATGGGGAGGGGTTACTCCCATTTCTAAGCACCTTTTTGAGGTTTGGCCACTAGCCTAAACAGTTCGGATTCAATTAACAATTATACCACAAGGTCGCAGTTATGCGGCAAGAAACACAAAAGTGTAACAATTCACAGGTTTAAACTCTATGAGACAATATACGGGAATACGACGCACCTAAAGACGTCTAAACACATTCTAATTTCTGAAACAGTCAGTTGAATGCTGAATAATTTAAGTTTAATATTTGTAACTGAATACAATATATTAAATATCTTATTTCATTGCATACGAGTAATAGATATCTCGGTTTGCATATTCTATATATGTAAGTAAGTACTTTCACAAATACAAAACAGGAAAATATGTTTTGTAAATCAGCTGTCGTCATAGCTGATAATATGCTGATATTTAAGATTTGATAATATGTATGCATTATTTCCCTTTGACCATGATGGTGAACAATTGAAAATAAGTCAAAATCAAGAAAGAAAACATACAAATGGGACTCAAATAAGCATATACTTCTTTATTGTAAGCGTATAACAAAGATGGTCAATAGAGATGACTAACGCTCCTTATCTGCCTATCTTTTTGAAATCGGAACATGTCATGTTGATCAAAATGAAGTTGAACAGCTTATTTTACCATAAGTAAAGAGTAATCTTCGGACAGTTTTTCCTTGCTTTCTCTAAATATCAATTTTGTATTTACGACCTTCTCATTCTAAGCCAGCGATATATATACCTTCAATCTTTCATCTTCCTATCTATATATTCCTAATTCGATATAAATCAGTGTTGAAGGACTTATGTAATAATCGAAATTGGCATTTCTTCCTCCGTGTTCACAACTTACGACCAACAAAAAGTGCAAAGTCGATTTATATCATAAATAATAAATGAACGTAAGTCTGATGTATCGTTATATTTCATACCAACTTATGACTCTGTCAATGAATCATTATATGGCCATACATGTAAAACTTTTACCCTTATTTATACTTATATCCTTAGGGCGCATTTATATGACCGTGTATAAGTGCTTCAGTCATGCCTTGGTCACTCTGAGCATTTGGCATCGGCGATATCATTAGCTTAGGTGTGCTTCGGGAACACAAATTTCACACACACACACATGTTCTAATGATTACCCCGAAGCTTCCCCTAGACCATAAAAAACTTTTCCCGATGCTTTCCGATGCCCTTTCATTAAATCGGGATTCATGGCTGAGACAAAACAATCTAAGTGGGACCAAGGCATTACTCGTACATGAGGTTTCACACAACCAATAGCAAGCTGTAGTATTAGAAGTACCAAAGCAAATAAGATAAAATAGACGTGATTTTATTGTCTCGCCCATAATGCTTGCTTCTCTCCTACGCAATGTCATCGCACCAATATGTCTGCTTTTCCAAGGTCAGATTACCAATTCTTTGACATGTTCCTAATCGGCAATACCATCTTACTAAGAACTATTAGATTCAAACTGGGCAGTTCGATAAGATTCGAATATTTTGTTTTAAACTAAATGAAACGTGACTTGTCTTATTTGTTTTGTCTGTCACCGTTTTGTGATTGAACCACCGACTACAGCATCCAATAAGCAAGTAAATGCATAATCTTGTGAAACAAGGTCGTCTAGCAGCAATGACTTGGGGAACTCGGTCATTCGGATTCCTGGGATCACCGCTAGTTTGTATTTTCTTTGTGAAATTGTGTCATCCTGCATTTTTGCGGCGGGGATATGGGCTTTTAAGAATTCTTTGGATTGTGTATGGACATTGCTCCGTGTTTTCGTGTTGCGACATTGCTTCTTTCTGCGCTTGGCTGGTTAAGTTGAGTTCTGTTTTCCCTGTCCGAGTTCCTCAATTCTTTTTTAACTATTGTAGTTTAGAATGCAGTGTCTAACAATGCTGTACAGATGGTATTTCTGCAGACTGTAGGCTGCAGGCTGGTATTGATAAAGCATCTTAAGTGAAAACTTAAATATTTTGACATAAGTTAAAATATTCAGCTGCCCATATTTCACAAGAAATGAAAAATAGCCCATGTTTTCTATATGATTGCTGTAGCTGTTTACCTAATGCTTCTAAACAATGTATACACTTGTTAATATTAGCTGATACACTTAAGGAAAATTTGAGATTTTAGGAAAATTCTAAGTTTTCACTTAAGATGCTTTATAAATACAGGGACAGGCCTACGATAATTATAATAGTTGACACTTGAAAATAATAATGTACGACCACGGAGATAATTATATACAGTTCCAGAAATGTCTGTTTCCAATCATAAGTTTCTACACCAAACCTATATTTAAACATGCGTGTTTGTCGCATTAATGCCTAGCACTAATAGATACCAATTCCCAAGTTATTTTGTTAAAACAATTTCCAGGGTAATATACCTAATATTACGTATAATTGAACTCGCCTAATAGACAGCAATTTTCGAAAGGGCCTGACCGTTTTCTCTTGCAATGTTTAATTACACATGCAGCATTTTGTTCCAATGCTCCTAAACTACAATAATGCCTTAACAGGACCAATGACCCAAAAACTGTTTTGTAGATCAATTTTAAGACTTTTAAGTCAAGGATACTAAATTCTGGAATAAATAGAAATGATAGTTTTGCCTCTATGTTTTTGTTTGGAAAAAAATCGTGGCAGCGTCGTTTTCTAAACTGAAACAGCATTTGAGGACATGGGATGGTATTCACAAAAACTCTTATGGGAAAACATGGAATTTTCTCAGCATGATCGTATTACTTCCTTAAGTGTTTTGTGGGGAGTGGTGGCCTAGAAGTAGGGCGCGCGCCTCGGGATCAAGAGGTCCCGGGTTCGATCCCCATCTGGACCACTGGTTCATTTCTCTGAGCAAGACCCACATGCTCCACTGCACCATGGTGTAAAATGGTACCTATGAGGGCAGTGTCTATTCCTGGGCGCCGCAGATCGATGTTGGCTGCCACACCACAGGAGAGAAATAGTCTCCCCAGGGAGACACGAGTGTAGGTTTCCGTATGAATTCCAATGACCAGGGGAAGTTGATATGTCAAAGGGTGCTTGAACGGCCTAACAGCTGAAAAGAGCCCTAGAAAATTGGTAACTTAACTTAACTTATAACTTCCGTTAGTGTTTCAGTGAAACAGGAAAATCAAGATGATCAACGTTTTGCTTTGTTTTGAAACGTTATGTAAAATAAGCACCACACTTATCACCAATAAACTGTGGTAGTAGTTATAAGTAATGGCATTTTTATTCTAAGATAGCGAAATATGGATATACGTGGTGAAATTACTTACCGGTAGGTTGTTCTAAGGGTCGCACTGAACCCATCAAATGTGCAGCTGGCTTCATGGCCCCAGGCTCTGTGTTGGTGCTAGCATCTATCTTGATATTTCCTGAAAATAGAAAACACGGTCAATTAGTATGGTTTTGTCGGAAAAAATTTACAAGACTTAGTATAGAATTGTGCTTTCTTTATTATTATTTGATAGAAAACCGCTTTTGTCTCCCATTGGCCATCGTATGCTCTAACTAACATATGAAATTTCGCCACATACATCGTATATGATTCTCATATGAAAAGATCTGCATATAATGCTCATCTTGCCCACGTTTCATATCATTTTCATATGAAAGGTTTCATATGAGAATCATGTGAGTCTCATATCATATGAATGTAGGAATCTATAGATATCATAGGAATATCCCTTGTTGAATCTTAGTTGGTAGAGCTGCATCACGTTTTATAACTAGAAGTGGGCTATTAGAAACATATATATGTAAGGGGTATAACTTCGCCAATACTTACACACGGGTTCAAGGGATAAAATCTTCAACACTAAATCATACACACATACGCGATAGTGAGTAGAGATGTTTCCTCTCTGTTTGTTTTACATCAGCATTACAACCAAGATTTATAACATGCATGCATTACAAGTTTATCATAACACAGTTACTGAGAAATAGTCCAGAAATCTAGCAAGATATGATATATAATAATTTCTCGTCATAATCATGTAACCGTGCAATAAATGTCTAGTTACCCGTTCATCTTTACCGGATTATATCTACGGCAGCGTTTCTTTTATACGCTCCGTGTACTTATCGTTGTCAAATTCTACATCTAAAAATGCTGCTACCTTCCGATCAAATCTTATTTATGTACTACTATACTATAGTATATTGTTTGTACATTAAAATTTTATGTGAAATAAAATACATTTTGTGTCTTTTTAACTAGATTCTAATTCTATATCGTTAAGTATTAAGAGAGTGGATAACAGTTCGACAAACGCGTTTTATGCAACAACTATATTTCTAGATTTCGAGCGTATCGTAGATATAGCAAGTTAACTGATTATTATAAGTGTTATGCCTAGGAATCGAGATCAAGTATTTGTAGCAGTTAGAAGTTGCGGGTGCACCGTCGTGTGAATGCGTTCTGTTGTCCCCAATCGGGTAACCTCAGAGTTGCCCTTTCCATAATGATGACTTCCCCACCATGAGTGCTCTTATCCCACAACAACAACTTGTGTGCCAGAAGAATGTTGGAGTGCATGTATTATCAACATTTTTCACATTCATACATTATATTTGTATTTGTAATTACACACGTGTTCGATAACATACAGGTTTTAAACTTTTAATACATAAAACATATTTATAACTTCCAATTATATGTACCACGTTGGATGCAATTATAATACATGAAGACACACTTGGGACATAGTTCTACGCTGAAATCTAGAAACCAATTTCAAAACGTGCCAAAAAACGACAAAAATCAAATTTAATGCAAAATTTCTCGCCTCGATGGTGCGATTCGAGGAGGATTCCAAACTAATTTATCATGTACAAACCTTGTTCCAAGTTTATCATGCGTGTAATTACACTTTCAAACAGCGAACAATTGTCTCAAATAGAATAGGCCTACTTCCCCTTTTTTACAATTGCATCAAATTAAATATTAGGGACTGCACGTCTCCTACAGCGCGCATCATTAACCTAACATAGAAAACAATTAACCCAAAACAACAAGAATGGCATCTAACTGTTTAAACATTACAGTATCAATTTGTTGGACAACTGAACAAGTTAGGAAATCTTCAATTGTCACGTAATCAGGTCCTGACCGTGATTATAATCATTGGAGAACGTACTCCATGTTCTAACTCACACACCGAACATCATCTTGAATTCCTGTTTTGTTTATTTCACGTTTGATGCCGCGTTTGAAAAATTTTGATCAGGCCATGATCTCCGGAAGTATCTCCATTTTGAGCAAGATTTCATCTAAAATACTGTCAATCCTTTTTAGGTATTTTCCTTGAGATACTGGCCTCAAAGGTGTTATTACAAAGCAGAAACACTGTTTTGAGTTTATTCCAGTAAAAACTAAAGAACTTAAACTTCAGATTTATCTACAACTCAGGCTCTGCATTTAGTATAATCACAATTTGAGCTGAGATTCCTACTGGGGTTGCTTTGGGAGACTTGGACCAGGAGCCTTATTAACCAACAGTGTAAGACTGAAAATCAGACTTAGACTTAAAATTGACAATATTTATTACCTCTGCCATTTCGTGACAATTGGATTTAACCATGCGATATTTTATCTGATTATTTATTGTTACCCACGGAACATGTATACCCATTTATATCAAAATCGGTACATTTATTACAAAATTAGAGCGAATAGAGCATTTGACAATGTAAAGTCTAAGTCTGAGTTTTAGACTTCTCTTTCTCACGCAGTATACACTGACAACTTCATCACACTAGTATATGTGAATGTCTTGTAGATGATGTCAGACAATGTTAGAGAGAGAGAGGGAGGAGAAGCAACGATCAGGCAACAACATACTTGATGTGAAAGTAGAATGAGGGTACGAAATGTAAACAATGGCGCGTGGAATGTGCACGTGACAGACAGAAACAATAGAACAACTTAATCAACAATGCCAGACCACAATTGTTTTGGTATTTAGATTTTAGGAAAAAAATACAGATCTCAAAACCGCGATGTTTTGTTTCACCTTTCGCACAAAGTTACATACGCGGTAAACCTAATATAAACAACATTGTTACAGCCCAGACACATTCTAAGTTGAGACTTTTATATGAATATATAGTTCTGTACTTGTTTTGACGTAAGTTTGGGATTATTTATTCCTGATGCTTGTAGTACTGTTTGAGTACAACAAAGTGGAATATGTTCACATATTCTATTTAGTTTGTTTATCTGTGTCAGCGTGAATTTAATAATATACAAATTTGGTACAAACCGCAGAGAAATAAAACGAATAAAAGAACTTAGCACGTATTTTAGAGAGTTGAAAATTACTAGATCAGACATATTGCTGGTTTAGAATAAGTAGGTCGAAATGGCGAAAGTATTGCTAACGACCTAATAAAACTGATTCACATTTGACATCTGCATCAAAAGGCGCTTCATAAGAAAATCGGAACTTGTCTATTTGAACAAACTGAAGTATTTCTTGTTTTCTCACAATAAACCACCTTCTCGTTCTAAGCCAGCGCTATACAGGCTACTCAGTCGCATTATCCTTGAACATGGCTAACCGTTACAGGAACTGTACTAACATTAAATATCATACTATTCTATTTTGAAATTTGAAACCGTTACACCAATTTTCCGCTTTTAAAAATAGCTCAATTGAAATATAAACGAAATTACTTGTAGTAAATCAATTCACAGTAAATGTAATAAAACGTAAATCGGTGTTACATAATCTGCCTTATTACTCACACAGATCTTCTAATTATAGAAACTTTTCCTGCGCCAAAACTGAAATACGCTTAATTAAAACCGACCGAGTTTCAATTAAAAAGGAATCGGCCGGATTTTTATCAAATTAAGATTCGAGTTATTTAGGAAATCCGACAATAATCATTGGATAATATACACGCAACGGAATGAAACATTTTAAAAGAAATCTGTTAAACTAATCTGCGTGTGATTCGTTTACCCCTGCAATACGCATGCGTCGCGTTCTTATGTTTTTTTTATGTTTTGATGTGGATACATAGATATTTTATTCATCCTTCAATTTTCATGTTGTTTTATAGGGAAATAAATATAATTTGGAAATCAATTGATATTATAGTCTTTATATTACTGCAAATATATTCCATCCTCGAAAACCCAGCGGTGACTCCACTCACAAACTCGTTACGTCGATGTCGATGATAGGTTTTCGATGGTTATATAATTCTATCTATTGCAAATAATAATAATAATACAGTATTCGCGGCATCTTTATTTCGGGTAACAATCGAAGATTCATGTAATCAAAGTTTATCTATATTTATTTTAGAATTCGCGAAGAAATCAACTCGCCAGTATCAGCGAAAATAAACTTTCGCGAATGTAACCCGATGGGCAGTGTAAAATTAAATAACTTGCAATACGACAAATGAATGATGACATCAAAGTGGTCAAACACATCAAGGTATATTTATCTTGAACTTGCCATGACTCAGGATACAGAACGTGTACATAGTTGAACCCATACTTAGATACCTACATACTGTAAAATCATGAATATTCGAGAGGGGTTAAATTTCTTAAATTTCGTGGATGATTTCAACTCGAAATTATATCCCCACGAATATTTATAATTTCTATAGTATACGACTTAGTGGATAAGATGTCATTGAAATGACGTCCACACGAAATGGTATTTTTCACGAAAACAACGAAATTTTGAGTTTACACTACCTACATATGCATTGACCGGACAAACGTCTATACGTATGTACGAATATGTTAACTTATATATGATACACATTTCTATATTAATTTATCAGACATGCATCATATTTCATAGCTTCCTTGGGGTGAACATCTGACACCAGATGACCGCAACACCTTCAGGTCATCTACGCGTCTTAGTGAAGTCAATAAATCATGAAGAGTAGCCTTATTTCATTCTCACTCCTTCCCTCACATGTGTTAAATGTATTCAGTGTTTGTTTATTATAGTGTCATCCCTATTGAAAGGGCTAGCCAATCTGAATTATGAGACACCTATTTTTCTTACGAACAGTACCTCCCGAATGCCTTCATGTATTGTCGGGCGCCTGGCAGAGATGGGCCTAAGGCAACCATTCTTCATCTAGCTGGATCAGTTCAAACACAGCTTTCGCCGTGATTCGTACTTTCGACCTTCCGCACCGAAAGCGGGCATCCTAACCACTCAGCCACAGTCGCATGTTTGTGAAGTATGCTGTAAGTCAGCAAGTATATTACCCACTACAAGTATTTATTTTCTTCAACATTTCAGAAACCTGTAACGATATCTCTTTAAAACACAATTTCAAACGTTTTAACAACACTACTGAAGCAATATAGTCAAATAGCTTTTTAAACATCTGGTAATTAAAATTCACTAAGTTTATAAATTACGAAACACACTTCGCAATATTGCATTGATTTAATTTAAACATCATTTTGATTTTCTTCCATAAACGATTCATAAATGTCAGTTTATTTTGCACTATAATAATTTAATTTTTGAAGAAAACTTAAACATCATGCTAGTTCGTATAAATGGGTGCGTTTCATTTTCCTGAAAATTAAAATCTAATAACACTAATAATTAAAATTTAAATACCAGTACTATTTTGTAATTTTATCGATGGAAATAAAATTAGGAGATTTCCATTTTTCACCAGGCTGATGGAATAGGAATTATAGTCCCGACTAAACTTGTAAATTCTGCATCTTCTGGGACCATATGCACAAACAGTTGTAAGAATGAAATGCAGATTTAGACGAAACAATAACATGTTTTTCTCTCCTATGTTGTTAGAAAATACTTTAACCAGGAGGTCCTGCTTTTACTAAGTGTACAATGGGTCATAACAACTACCAGTATTAAGACAAACCCTGGACTATATAAATTATAATTATATAATAATATTATATAATTATAATTTATATAGTCCAGGGTTTGTTTGTTTAAAATTTACAGCATTCCTATTTCTTAGAATATTATTCTAAGAAATAGGAATGCTGTAAATTTTAAGTGTTGCACATTTTAAGTGTAAGTTTATTTCTTAATACATATGCCAACATGGCTCCTGGGACAACAGCATTTCTCTTTTTTATAAAACTTGGCGTAGGGCGGGGTAAATATAGCCAATAGGTGTATGTAAATATTTCTGTTCCCACTTTTGAAAAAGTGATGAAAGTATCTGACAAATTATTTGACAAGCATTTTGCCGAGAGTGTGAGATACGTCAGTACAACTTATGTTTCGCATCCTGATTGCTTCGTACCATGTGTGATTCGTACCGTGTGATTCGCACCGTGTAAGGTTCGTACCCAGTGTAGTTCGCCTTTTTCACAAGTCAGGTATTTTTGTTCACACGTTTTTACAGCATCTAATCTAACAAAAAACGACAAGCATCTTGGTTAATCTTAACGAAGGATAAGATTGGAATTATATAGATGTACAACAAATTACCCAGCAATTCAAGGTTCTATAGTGCATACTATGTTTTATGTGTCATAATATAATACGCCTGTACGTCGCCTGCGTTTGATGTTTGTTGCGCGTGTTTGATGTAGGTCTGTTATGCGTTTTATAATAACCTAGAAAAATAGTGCACAACACAATAGTCTAATACATACGTAAATAGGCAAAATGAAAAGTTAATACTTCTTATAATTGTTAAACTATACAACTTATTATATTGACGACATTTGAGCAGTACTTATTGCATAAAGCGTACCCATGTACCCAGATATATAAGTTATAATGCGCTATCACTTGGTAGTCAGTTAGTGTGTCAGATCTTTTGGACAGGTTATATCCTCGTGAATGCAATTGAATACGGTCCTCGCGTAATATACGACTCACGTACTACATGCAGTACATTGTAGCAACTAGAATCTACGCGTAAAATAAGGTTTACTTAAAGGAATAAGGAAAGAAAGCCGGGTTTCATTCAATTACAGCACACAGTTTTAGGAAATCAAATAAGTTTCAATTTAGGAATGAAAAAATGTTCAGGACAAGTAATGGCACATTCTGGGGAAAATAAGGACACTTGGGAAATCGCATCACTCCAAACTAATGCTTGAAGAAGACTAGGTTGGCATTTTAGACGTAATGAGTAAAACGTTACCAAAAACCGTTTCAATGTATTGGCTGTGGTTTTCGTATGTTATTCTCTACTAGTTTTATTTCCGCGTTCCAAAATTTCTGTCAGGCAGATAGCGCAAGCAGTTAACATAACTAGTATTCTAGTTTTCTTTAACTTACGGACATTTTATAAACTTTCCATGCAGCAAGACTTATTGATATACACTGTAAGACATTCCTTGATTATATATCATAATGCATGTTTATTTATAGGAAGAAAAGCCTTTTGCACAATAAAGTAGTAATCTCGAATTCAAATTCCGCGGAAGCGCAAACCATGTACACGATGCATGCTCAAACTATCCTGCTCTAGTACCAGATACTGGTACAAAACAAGTTTCTACATGTTTGGCCCATATACCTGACATTAGATCGAACAGACTACAGAGGTGACCCGTCCGGAGGTTACACACATGACGAAGGTATATGGGAGTTCATGTAAGGACTCGCAAAGTTTATATTCAAATCAGCAATGATTGCTCATTTATTTAACCACAAACCTCACCTAACACTAAATGAGTACATATCGCTGGCTAAGAATGAGAAGGTCGCAAGTACAAAATCGACAATTTGAGAAAACAAGATAAATCTGTCTGAAAACTACTCTTTACGTATGGTAAAAAAATCTGTTTCAGCTTCAGTTTGATCAACATGTCAAGTTTCGATTTTCATGAAAATAGGCTCATACGAATCACCTTGTGATGCGGAGTTTAGATATATCTTAGTCTTAAAAGGTCGTAAGTAGTAGTTACGACCTTCTGATACTAAGCTAGCGAAATATACACATCATAGACAGGCATGATACATTGATAATTTGACCGTCATAAACATAGACATTCATTTGGCTACCATGCAAAATATGGCCGTCAGGGGGTCAAACATTGGTCAGGTGCAATATGGCTTAAAGCTAACCCATAAAACTACCGGTCAGCACAGATAGATTCATCTACCGTAAAGTAGACAAAACAAAACACCGACAGAGAGTTAAAACAAAGACAATATCAAATTATCATTTGTGAATATATTTATCATGTATACCCATCATTGACCATCTTACTTGCACTTAGTAAACAAAGTTGGTCACTATAATAATAAATTATGGTCAAGACTAGCAGCAATGTGATAAACATACATGCTATTAGTAATCCACTCATATCAAATAAGACTCATCACTTCTCTCCATTAGAAAAAATATAGTCACACATGTGTCGGCACAACCATCTGTATTACAACCACTGTGTATAAACGAGTCGATTTCCAGCGATTGCAATAAGGCATACACATTGAATCATATAGTACGGCAATAATGCATACATTGTTCAGATTTACATTGCAATAACTAAGCTTTCTATAGCAATAATTGATCTATGTAAGTTGAATTTTAAAGTAATCCCATACAGCGATTTGATTTCAACGTGTGTGCCTTATTGCAGTTGCCTGAAATCGACTCGATGGCACTCTCAATTACTGTTGATTGGCTGAATTATAATATTAAACAGATTTGTCTTTAAGATTGGAAAGAAAATTATATGATGGAGAAATTATTGTAAAGTGCAAAAACATTCCAAGGCCACAGCAACATCAGCCATGTGTTAGTTGCTCGCTAACGTAAGATTTGTATAAATGCTGGAATATACTTCATAAAAGTCATCCCGGCCATTCTATGCCTGATGAATAATGCTTATTTTAAGCAATAATCTTCGTGGAACGACTTTAGTTTTTGTGGAAGCAGCTAAGCTTCTCCGTGATACGAATTCATATTTCGTTTTATACATTAAGTATGCAATGCATGGATTGTGGTCGACACTTAATGCGTTTGGAGGATATTGCTAGCTACTACTTAAATACGTGTGAATAGCCACTTATACAATTGAAATGAATTTGGAATGGAAATTGGAAAGGAAATATTTTCCAAGAGCGCCACTCACGTTTCCCGCCATTATACAAAGAGGCAATTCAATGTTTAAGCACATGATTGAAGTACGCCTGCCAGACCTAACATCAACTTGTAGAAATGTTGTTATGTAATTTGAAGTATACAATCGTGTGCTGTACAATATTCTGATTTCAACAAATCAATCAGTTCTAAAACGTATGAATAATTCGCTGGCTTAGAATGAGAAGGCCGTAAGTAGTAATGATAAAGGTCGTGAGTAATACTTATGACTTTGTAAGACTGGTACATATGTTAAATCAGCACCATAAGGCGCTTCTTGTGAGCTTATTGTCATGAAAATCGGAACTTGTCATGTTGACCAAACAGAAGTTGAAACAGCGTGTTTTATCATAAGCAAGTACATGTAGTAATTTTCAGACAGTTTTTTTCTTATTTTCTCAAAATATCGATTTTGTACTTACGACCTTCTCATTCGATAGCTTAGTTATTTCAGCAAAAAGCTGACTTGCAAATAAAGGCTTACTCGGCAATTTAAATACAGACGACGAAAATCAGTAGACAGCATAACTCCGATAATTATACAATGTAGAAAATTTTGAAGTTTCTTATAAATTACGCGGCTCATAAGCACTCGAAAACACCTGCGCATCGTGTAAGGACCGTATTAATACTCTTTAAGAACCAATTAATTATTAGAAAATTCGTTGAGTTGCTGATTAAATGATATAAGTATACTGTACATAACAATAGAAAATAATGCGTTCATTAATTAGTAGGTTTACAAGTCATCGAGTTATCATAACGTACTTAATTGAGGCATCTCACACAGGTGCCCGGATCAAAATAGTTTTGGGGATCCGCATAAATGTTTTTAATGGTCGTTAATTACACTTAATACGTTTTTTAACTTTTTTTCGACGGCGGATTAGATAAGACTTCGGATGAAGATAAGGAAGTAGTTTTCAAAGACAATTTGGATACTGGATACTCATTCGGATACTGTTCTGAGAGTAACATAAGCTACACCAATTACGCGAAGTTATCCGGAAGCCAAGTCTAGTACAGAAATTGTCATATTATCTTCAGTTTTTATCTCCCTTTGTTAATCCTAGTTATTAACTCTCTTTAAACATTAGAAACACGTTTATGTAATGATGAATCGTAACAGTGTTTCTCCGTAATACATTCTGAACGGCTTTCCAAGATCAACCGCGACCCGATCGCCAGAAGCATCTCAAACAGATACCAAACTCAAATTAAGATTTTGCTAAAATTAGAGTCGCAATTAGAGATAAACCTGAAGCACAAGCTCTTAAATTTTCCGTTTCAAAGACACTGGACCACCAGATCCGGTCGCATACCATAATTACGGATGTTTCTAGAAGTCGATTGAAGTGATGTATTTCATTAAATTGTCTCCCTTGATCATAATGGGTATCCCCCTTCCCCTTAGAATACAAGTATGATAATCTAAATAATAATACGTGAAATAATAAGATTGTTCATCTTAAATTATCAGCATTCCAGTATTATTACTCTAAATAACTTAAATAATAAGTGAAATAACAAGTTTATTCATCTTAAATTATCAGCATTCCTCTTATGCCTCGGTCCCACTGAGGTGTTTTTTGCCTCGGTCATGTACTTCCGATTTAATAAAAGGGCGCCGAAGGGCATCGGGAAAAGGGTTAGGGCGGTCTTGTGGAAGCTTCGTGGCAATCATAAGAACATTTGGGAAACCCCTATCCCTGTTGTCTCCCAAAGCTAATCTATTTCAATCGGGAGTACATCGCCGAGGCCAAAAAAGCTCACTGGGACCAAGGCATTAATGAAAGGCGTATACACAAGGCGATCACTTACATGACAGGTGGGTGGGGCAAGGTAAAAGTGTTTTAGAAGTTAGTCTCCATTATTTCATCTCATTTTATCTTATTTTACCTCATTTTTCCTCATTTTATCATCAATGCTGCACATAATTTTTACTTTATTAGCAAGTTAGCAACATAAGACAAATTTCATCATGGCAAACGTGTTCAATTAATTTAAAGCTAATTTTTAATCTATTTACGCGACAGTAAACAATACATTCTATCAAAGAACGTCTCACACACGACCATCATTCATCATTAGAAAATCAGACGGTTATAAGGATGAACGACTAATGATCCAGAAATTCTTTAATGCGGAGGAGAAAAAAATTCTTGGACGTCTTTGTACTGAGTCCAATTCCGTCAATCAGCGACCGGCGTTCATGGTTTATGGAGCCATTTGTTATAATTCACTAGTCGTATTATCATGACAATGGATAAAGTAGGAGTTATAACCGTATATCTGACTCGCTCTTCAGTCGGTGATTATCAACATTTTCTTATTTTCGAACTTGACTAAACCCAGCGGTTTCTATTGGAATTTTGCATCAAAGTCAACACTAACTTGTAACAAATAATCTAACTAAGACAATGACCCCATATACTATGTTTCCATTCAGTAATAAAGCAGTTTTTATAAAAACACGCTACTTGGAATATGAAATATGAGTTTGAGCATGGAGTGCGTTCTTCAATGTTTATAATCACGGGGCTTGATGTGAGAGGTTCTTATGTCTATCGTAACGGCTCTATGTGGTACGCCAAACATCGGCGGAATCATGAATAGTCGGTGGTTTTCTGACATCACTATGAGATTTCTACCTTCTATGATACCATTCTGAAGAGTCAGATACGATATATAGACTTCTGACATGAATTCTACCATTCTTAAAAAAAAACATTTCTTAATATAAATATAAAAAATATAAAAGTTCGACTGAACTTCTTGAATAGACGGGGAGCAAAAAACGTACGAGGAAATGAATGAAATATAGTTTGACATCTAAACGCAAGTAACAGGTGAAATAAACAGTTTGATACATAAGTCTTTGCGTTTAAAGTATCCCACTGAAGCCAATTTGTTCATCTGGCTAATAAATTTAGCGATAAAATCTGGCACTCGATGGAACATGATAATGTGTAATGCGAAAATATATATTTTCCAACTAATGATGTCAAATTAACCAGAAGTTACATCATTTTCGGTTCATTCGACAATAATAAGGTAACTAACCGTAACTAAGTAATAAATATTAATTTTCTTGAAGGAAAGCACTTAACATTAAATATCTGTCACTTTCTAACTGTTTAGGAAGGTTATAAATCTCGCGCGGAGATCTCGTGCCGCACGTGACCAGCATGTGTTTTTGCTGAACTTGAGAGGAAGTGGACTACAAGAAAATGCTTTTAGTTGTGACGTCATAAATCTCACAGATCGCCATTTTTTATTACTTTAATATTTGTTTTGAGATTAATTAAATTCGTCAAACAACACATGCTGCAAATTAACGTATATAAACATCTTTTTATCGGCGTTTACAAATTATTCAGAAATTTGTTCGTTTACAGACGTCTCAGGTTTAATGAAAGACAGACTTCGTGTCAATTTTGTACCATATGTATTTTCAAATGTGAAATTCTATCAAAGCGTAAATATTATCTTTTTTTCGCTGACCTTTGTAGGTAAATACATAAAGCACCAGTATACAATAGACCAATTTTATAACAAATATGCTAATTTAGTAATGTAAGTTAACCTAACACAAAACGGAAATACTTGATTATAGTAAAAATGACAAAGTTAATCTCACTGACAGAGATGAGGAACTGCATGGCTCGTATTTGCAACCTCCTCCAAATATCTGAAAACCTTTGAAGAGTCTATACAAATGATTGGTTATATGGATAGAAGGCAGCAATATCACAAATGTGATTAATCCGGTCTTTCTACCAATAGTGATTGATGTCCAATGAATGGCATGTGCCAATTCTGTCGTCCGGTGAAATTGCCGACTGTTTGCTCAATTTGGGTTCCAATTTCGTCTTTGGTTTGAATAAAATTGGAAAGCAATTCTTGACTTGTACGTGGTAATTGCCTGAACAAATTCTTATAGTTATTGTAGAAATTGTAAAAGCGAATATTGATTAAGATAACACTATATTTAAACGTGAACCGCTAATTACTTTCATAAATTGGCGTGTTGTTAATTAAAACATGCTTCCTAGTCATGTTATATTTTCTGCGAAATTTCATTAACTAAAACTAAAAACTGTAACCGCTTTCAAACAAAACATTGTGTTACAATATATTTGCTCAACGGTGCTGCAATTTCGAATTTGTGTGCAGTTATTGTGTGCGCCTTCAACACTTTAATGTCATTGATTCCTGATGTACAACGTATGGTAACAAATATGCACATGTATGTGAATTTTTCTTGAAATCCAACCATATTCTAGATCAACAGTGTAGAGGACTTCCAGACAGTCATCCGACAAGAAAATAATAATGGAGAATTTATTTTCCTCGGTAAAAGGAGGTCGTATGTTAGAATCTGAAGGCCGTAGATTCAAAACTGGTTGCTCAGTTTCAGGGTTTTCGCCATTAATAGAAATTTTACACATGAACACCAAAACATTGCCAAACATTTTCCACTGGTTATTGCCAATGAGCATTATATTGTAATCTGTATTGTATTTCATCTGACAAATGAGGTTCAATCCTTTGTAATGTGCAGCTCATTATTGTTATTAGAATTGCTACAAAATACGACAAAGGCATATGATTATTGCCGGAGGTATACATGTATCCCCTTTGTGCAAAACATACTTTTATGCACTAGGAACCCATGGTATTATAAAGTTGAAGTCGAAGAATATAACATCGAAATCAATATATTGTAGATACTCTCAATCTGAGGGCTAACATTTACTGTTTACAAATTTGTGTCAGTCACGTCTAATATCAATGCCTGCAAATAAAGCTACATATGTCATTAAGTCGTCCTTATTAAGTCAGAAAAATCAGTGGACTTCTCGAGAAGCAATAATTGAATTTACAGCCGTCGTGTTCAACTATACAGGTCTCAATCATTCTAACATGGATGATTAGGGTCGAACATAGAGCGGTATAATACAATTATTGACAAACCTTAACTTTGGATGTATTTCATAACATAACAAATATATTTTGATGGATTAAATATATTGCCCGTCCGCTAGAAAACTCCTGAAAAATAACTGTATTTGTTCGGTCTGCGGTCTCACATCGTTCGACAATGCAATATATAAATCAATCAGTTTCGACAGAATATATCATTTATGCCAATGTTTGCTATGACCAAGCATAGCTTGAGATTATATGGCTGTATTTGAAATTGTTGTCGTGCGCAGCTGTTATATGGTATATCCATGCCTTGCGATGAAAGTTTGTTTTGATTGATTAAGTGTGACTTGAAGCAAATACCGTTGAAACCCAACTACTACTTAATCAATTTATCGGGCCATTTTGCAACGGATGTGTAAAGGTTGGATAGGTCGACCAGATACCTTGTATAGCATAAACCATGTCATCCCATTCTTATCCCGAATACAGTCTGCAAGACGTATCATTCGTCCATATAGGAAAACGATGTTACCGATTCATAAGACGAATACACCAACCACGTATGCATCAGTTGCATGGTCCCGAGTTATGGTTACCATACATATTATATACATGTATGTGAGACAAAAATTTACACAGACAGGGAGCAACATGTTTCTGCTTTCCATCTTCTAAAACGTCCTCCAATTCTGTGAAAACCTTTGAAGTGTCTCTACA
This sequence comes from Spisula subtruncata, assembly GCA_963678985.1. NCBI lineage: Eukaryota > Metazoa > Mollusca > Bivalvia > Venerida > Mactridae > Spisula > Spisula subtruncata. The sequence continues at coordinate 39,914,811 of OY787671.1, forward strand.
AATGATTGGTTATTCGGATAGAAGGCAGCAATATCACAAATGTGATTAATCCGGTCTTTCTACCAATAGTGATTGATGTCCAATGAATGGCATGCGCCAATTTTGTCGTCCGGTGAAATTGCCGACTGTTTGCTCAATTTGGGATTCAATTTCGTCTTTGAGTTGAACAATATTGGAGAGCAATTCTTGGCTGGTACGTGGTAATTGCCTGAACAATTTTTTAAAGTTATTCTAGAAATTGTACAAGCGAATATTGATTAGAAAAACACTATCTTTGAACGTGACCCGCCAAACTCTCATAAATAGGTGTGTTGTTAATTAAAACTTGTTTTCTAATTGTGCTATATTTTCTGTGAAATTTCATTAAATAAAACTAAAAACTGTAAGCGCTTTCAAACAAAAACTTTGTATGGAAAACTATTCGTATTTGCGAAACGTTGCTATAATAGTGTCAGTTATATTTTGCACTTTCTGGATTCCTGATGTATAAACGTGTGTGTCACACAAAGGGGCGACACCTCCTGCAATAATCATCGAACGTAAAGTACTGTACAAATCTTTTTTACGTGGGGGATTAAATTTCGTGGAATATAAAGTGTACTATGATTCTACGGCTGTTTTCTCTTCTGACGCCACAATTCTCGCATGTTTTTTTTACTGTGACTTATTTCTATCACAAATAATGAAATTGATTTGAAATTACCTGTGATGGCAATAAACAGACAGTCCTTAATGCCGAACTGAACATTATGCACATAAGTTATTGAAAATATGAGAATTACAACTTTATTGAACTTACATTTAATGAATCACGGCTCGTTTTATGGCTTGCGCCGCATTTGCGTACATGGGGTTGGTTAAATGCCGATGATACGCAGCATACACATATCCGTTCAACTTTTCCACTTGATTGAGATCAAACATGAATTCATAAAGGTAATTACAAAAAAATCATTATCATGTGACGTCAAATTAGAAAATTATTAGTAAAGTACACGATTTACTGGGACAACCCTCGTATATTAGGGTACTACGTGCCACGACAACTTTTCTGAGAGTAATATGATTAATAGCACACGAACCTAATATTAAATATCTGGATTATAAATCAGCCTATAGGTCACAGAGGTCGGAGCATTCTCATGTCTCACAGTCTATGTGCATAATTTGACGATTTACCAAAAATACTCAAAATTGTCAAGAGTTAGCAGAGAAAACCAGAATTAAAGATCATCTCAATTGCAAAACGGTCCAAATAATTAGACCTTAGCCAAAATGAACACGGCGTTTTTAATGTGTTGTTCAAATGGATTTTCCATTATGATAAAATCAATATGAGGAATATTTTTCTCTCAAAGCATATGTGATACTTGGGTCTTATTATATGTATGGTTGAATTGACGTGCAACTTCTTATTGTTGGTGTCAAACCGTACCAGGGTTTACTCATATAAGGGACAACAAAGTTCAGAGTTTTAATACGAAAAGCTTACATTTGTGGGTTGATAAATGTTGTAGTAAATAACTGAGAGGAAATATCTAATATGCTGGTAAAAACAATATGAAATAAACGTTTTACTATGAATATATCAAGACACATTGCTGGTTGATTGTTTACTTAACATATGTATGCACAATGACATTGTTATCATTAAAACCTCTGATTGAAACAACATGTCCCGTTTATTTACATTAAGATCGTTCTAGTTCACTCCATGACAGTTTCCATTTCCTAGAATGAGTCAATTGTCACACTAAATATTCATTCTTCTAATGAAAAAACACCGGGGAGTGATCCTTTAATTATGCAAGAGATATTCTTTCACCTTGCAATTCCATTTCAAAATTACACTTAAGACCATATGGCTTTTGTAGCCGTACATGGAGTCGGTGAAATAGAAGACGAAATTCCATCGACTTCAGTATATATGGTAAATTCTGATACTAGTTTGACATGAAAAAAATACAATATATAGGATTCAACGGGTAATTAACATCGATTGATTCTAATTAAAAACCATCAAAGAAGGTATTTTACAAATGGTGACACTTGGCATGGCGATAGTTTATAAATAAGCTTTCATCAAACACATTGTAATTATAGGTTGTGATGTCACACTCATGTCATACTGGTTTATCACGCGCATACGTTTATATACAAAAACATGTCTTACACTTACTGCAAGATCGAAATTTCAAAATCTTATGTCAAATTCAAAAGCTTTTTTGTAACTGACAGACAAAACCTATTTAACTGCGAGTAAGGTTTATATGACTATAAATCATGTCAGGAGAACTACACGAAGCAAATTTTAGATTGTTCATGTAAACACAGCCGAGTGATATTGTTTTATCGTACCGAATGAAAATACCCGTCGCTAATAAAATCAATAAATTAAAGTTTTGAGAGAAAAAACTACTTCCAACAAATGTAATTTTCAAAAAGCGTGTATTTTTCCATGTAAGACATTAACAGTAGATATAAAATATCAATTCCCAAGAAAATAACAGTTGTTAAATATTGTCTTACTAAAATTGTATACCATTTGGATATTAACTTTCAACAATTTTGTATAATTGAGTGAAGATGGAAGAACTTCATTACGACAGACATGCGATATATATCGAATATCTTCATACTTTGTGTTCATATACATCATGAACATGACACATAGTTCAGGGAACTGTTATTATTTAGATATTAAACATTGTATGGAAGATTCTGTAATGTGTTTTTATTGTCAAAGTCGCACAAATCGTACAACTGATAACATTAAACTCGTAGAAAAAGCGCCTACTGATACATCTCGAACATCACAACCAGAAATAATATCTAACAACTTGTTTTCGTTTAGCAAAATCAATTAGCAAAATGATGCATTTGTCGTAAATCAAACGAAATTAAAATGTATAGTTTCGTATAAATTGATGTCAAATGTCGCTTGTGTGTTGCAGTAAATGTAGTAAGTTTAAAAGTCATGCATTTCAAGATTGAGATCAACTTTGAAATAATATTAGTATCAAACGGCTTACATCCGCCAACAATCTATACTTCAATAGTATTTTTTAAAAGCGCAAACATGTGTTTTCTCAAATTTCCTACACCCATCAAGAGATACAAGCAAATAAATTCATAAAGCTCTTTTAAAAATCGTCTTCAAAATTAAAAAATAAAAACACTAAACAGAAGTTTTATTTAGTACAAATTGTATAATTACGGTGTGCTTCTAACTGCAATGTGTTTATTCATTGACAAGTATAAAAATAAAGCTAGGTTTTTAATTTTCTGTAAGCATTTACTTAAACGTTTGAAAGCTGATCGATGGAAATCTAAGATACCTTGAAGATCTGTAAATCATTGACTGTTTTACTGTGAAAAAAGTGAAAAGTTAAATCGACGTCACTCAAACTAAGCGCTTCCCACAGCAACAACGTTATGCATTGTAAGACGATACGACAACAGCAACAACAACAACAACAACAGTGTAAAATGATGTACATAAATGTTACACATTCGGACATCATTGTCGAGCACATTATTACATGATAGTAGGGCACATAATTTTATATTGTGACATAAATTAAGCATGTATTAATGTAAATAACTAACATTATAATGATTACATGAAGAGCAATTAGCACATATCAACAACTACTTAATAAAATAAATAACCATAATAATAAGTATTAGATACAGTACTAGTTTTCGTTCAAAAGTGTCTTCTTACAAGGGGTATTGTACAGTTTCGGAAGGACAAATAACATAATTGTCCGAGGCGAAGCCGTGAATAGTTTGTTGTTCGTCCTTCCGAAACTGTACAATAACACTTGTAAATGTAAGAAGACACTTTTGAGCGATAACAAGTTCTGTATCTTACTTATACTCCGACAAAAAGCAAAATGATCTCCAGAGAGACAATGGTTATTCAAAATTCCTTGCACAATCCATGAACAGAGCATCGTTTGCAGCATAGAAAATATAGTTCTAATTTAAAAATATGCTTGGCCTATAATTACCTAGCTCAGGGATTAAGTTAACTGTTCAAAAATGCCCATTCATAGGTTTAATTAGCTTGTGATTAAAATTCACAAGTGTCAGTGTGTTTATACAACTTATAAGTGCTTATAATACACTTGCATCTAGTTTTCTTCATGCATTGATGAAGGACTTAGTGCACAAAGGTAGAAATTTATGCATCTAATTTTTCAATTGTCATACTTCTATGAAAATATTGGTATTGTTTTATTTCTAATACACATAACAAGGTTATATTCATACAACCCATGTTGATGCTCACAGTCGTATTAATATATAGAATAAAGTTCACCTGACAGACAATCAAAGTAACTATTTGTATTCTGTATATATTCAGGTTTCTTGTACATGTAATTAATTGCACAATGCATTTTTACAGCTAAATCTTAAATTCACTTAAATTGTTACAAATACATTAAAAATACTGTCAAAGCCCTGCTTTTCTTGGGAATAATAAGAAAATGAATTTTGCTTGGTATGAATATTCTGTAACTTTGCTTCAATTGCTATAATTAATTTCTACTTTTTTTGTCATTACAAGAATATAAATTTTGCTCCCCATTTTGCGGTTTACAAAACAATAAGCAATTTCTCTAGAATTGATTCTGGCCTAAATTAATCAAGAATATTGGAATTCATGGTTTAGTTATCTTCACTATTGATTAGAATAAAACGCCACAAATAAGTTGGTTTTACAGTAGTACAGGCTAATATTGCACTATCATTGGGTGGATTTACAATTTTCTAGCTACATGTTTTTGTAAGTAAAAATAATTTAATTTCAATGTGACAAAATGTGTGGATTTGGTGAAAAAGACCATTTCGTGGGAAGTTCAAGGAATTTTCGTGGTTGAAACCATCCACAAAATTCACGAAATTAAATCCCTCTTGAATATTATTGATTTTACAGTATGTCATGTATTTAACTGTTCATGTAGTTATAAGCGGATTTGTCATGATTGACCAATTATTTTGTGAGTAAATGTTTTGTACAAACAACTGTCTTACAACTCAAAAAGTGTACACTTACGAAAATAATGTACACTTTATGAATGGAGTCACAGGGCGTATCGGAGTATAACATGCATAATTATATTATATTCAAACTATACACATATGTTTATTAACATATTATTTCTAATAATGATTGAGTTATCAAAAATATCAAGTCAACGACACATTTTCTCCTAGACGCCTGGTGTATATCTAGTGGGATGATATTTTAAGAAAAATATCTGCTAAACAAACAAGGAGAAACAACATAGCAAATGTTGGCCAATGGAACACAATGGTGGACATAAATTTGTGTCGTAGAAATCAAAATAAAACAACGTAGCGCAATATGAAAAAGCCGGCCACTTAAAACATCACGTTTTGCAAAGCATTGGTCATAAACACTTTGTAAGTATGCCATTTAATGTTCTTATGCACAAATGAGCCAATCATAACCATTGTCCAAAAATACAATACTTGATGGGCGGGGACACAAAGCGCATGCCCAACATTCTAAGACTCTTACTGACAAGCATTCAATGACTCATGTGTGATTTGGACCAGCAAAACATAGTTTTTGCCATACAATCTGAACAGAAGCTTCGTCGACATTCTTACGTAGGCCATACTATTTTTTTGCTTGGTTGAAGCAATAAATTCATGACCAACGGGCTTATTTTTATATTCCATCCCTGCGCAGGGGCACTTTAGAGTAATATATACAACAATTCCTAGGAGAGTGTTTTGAAGATTCCAATAATGTCATGTATTTATATCTGATGTTGAGAATTTGCTGTGAGCTAATCTTAAAACTAATTAACAGTAATTGCACATTCTAAGTAACTTCTGTCGTCATCGCTGATTGTTGTTTTCTGATTACAAAACATGGCCTACTTTTCAGTCCCTAATCAGAATGTCAATAGTAGTTAAGTCAGAACGTAGACATATTGCTAATTGCTGTATATTAGGTAGCATGTAGTATTTTTTGTATAAAATCATTGAACAGCACCGTGTTGCTTCGAATGTAATTGTATATAGAGTGTTTCCCGTTCCGAATATTAAAAATATATTCGTACTTTGAAGACGATAGTTCCAAGCATACCGTGTTACCAGTTTACTTTTTTTTATCAAAATGTTGTTACAATAGAAATAGGCTAATTGTGCAACTTTTAGTGTTAAGTTAGATTAGAACATTGACGAGTTTGGGTACGATCCCTATAATACAAAATATGTTTAGGCATTAGGGTGTATGCTTGTATAGTCTACTAGTACACGTACATTGCAATTTCTGGTGTTTGACTATCTTCCGTGGCCTATTGGATTGGGTTTTCTCCTTGGGAGTATAAGGTCCATAATTCGAACCGCGAAAGGGACATGCTGTAGGTTGTACTGATATAGCTGACCGGTGAACTGTCAGCTAGTTAAATATAATGGTTACAGCGTACCTTCCTGTGTAGTAATTAGGGCTTTTAATTGTTTCATTTGTGTGTGGGCATTGCTCTGTTGAGTAGTGTTATGTTGAGTTGTTACTGTTTTCTGTGCTCAGCTCGTTAAGTCGAGTTCTAACTTCCCCGTACGATATTATCATATCTTTCTTGTATTAAGGATAGCAGTCAAAAAATAAATGTGGTCAGTTAATGCATTTGAAATATGTGCCTCTTCAGTCAGATTGACTGGTCCTTTAAATTAGGGTGATACTTTACTGGTACCATTTCTCTACAACCAGGAAGTATAACAATCAGATACAGGTTAATCAATTACGTGAGTAATTCAGCTATAATTAAAGCGGAGAACTACGTATAAGTATGATTAAAGACCTATGATTTATGTATAATGTTTATTAGAAATCTAACGGAAAACATTTTGTCTTCATTTATGTAGTTATGGTAGTAATCTGGAAATGTAAGACAATTCGCGAGAACTCGTAAAGGGACAACACCAAACTGAATGCTACTAGTATTTCAAATTGGGTACTACTCGTATGAATGTAAATGTTAAGGTTTTAAATTGGTGTAGTTTGAACGCAACAAGACACTTTCGCTTGGACTACATATCAGCCATTGTGACGTCACCCAACAGTCACTGTGACGTTACGGAAAGAAATAACTGTCGGTTTGATATCAATATATAGATCGGCACAAGGGCAAAAAACAACCATAAATTGGAAACTAGTTCTTGCATACAACGTCATAATGTAATCAGCTATATTATCATTGCAAAGTTTTGTCCCTTTAACAGAAGACCACATACTTTCAAATAAGACAAAACAGTTGCACTAGAAGTAATTACAATTTATTACAACATACTTTACAGAGCAATAAAGTTATAATTGAAATGAATTATTCAACTGATCATGAATCGGAAGAACCATTACGACCCTGTATGACTGTAGGGACATGTGACATGCTTCTTACCTATGGAATAAATGTACCGATAACACTTGAATTAATTATCCAACTTTATTCATAAATATACTTTGAAGCCCTGATGATCCTGTGTTCTTCTTTTGGGTTGGGCAGGTTATGGTCGACTGTGACATTGGCACTACTGACATGTCTTTTTATTGAAAGAAGTTGTCTGTGACTGTATGAAGAGGAAGTTAGTACCGCCCAAGATCATTCACTCTCAGGGCGGGTAAGTAAACCGACTGACGTTTACGACTGAACAAATCTAGCAAAAACGAGGCATAAAGTAAAACAAGTAAGATGAAACTGCCTTGTCTAGTAATACAAAAAAGTTATCAGTCGTTTTGTTTACATCGCAAACATTCCAAAGGCAATGTTCAACTAATGTTTTGATCATGATCGGTCTTGGTGATAGAACCATTGCTTAATCCAGTTGACGATGGAGAGAATATGAAGGCTTCGAGTACAATACTGAACAGCCGTGAACCTTTGTTTTGGCATATGTTTTGAAACTAGATCATCCTGGGGGTCCTATAAAAAATCCAGATTACCGAAAGGTATGGGACGATACGAGGACCTTATAAACTCATATCAAATAAAAAAAAAGATCATCCTAGTTTTTGCGGCGGGGACTTGCCGATCGAGATCGTGTGTAAGTTGCATTTCGTTCGGTCATTTTTGTGTTATATATTTGCGAAATTAGGTTTTCCCGCTCTTTTACATCAGGGACTTGAGTTTTAGTTGTTTTATGTGGTTGTGTGAGGGCCTTTCTCCGTGTGGGTGTATTGTGTTGTTACTGTTTTCTGTGACCGACTGGCGCAAGGCTAATTTAAGTGCTGCATTACCTTTCCGATTTCCTCATTTTATTGTTGTGACTGTGCATAAATCAGCCATATGTGACGACTGTCAGCGCGTATATTTGGATATATTAAAGTTACACGGTTTTACGAGAATACGAAAACATCACAGTACCTCATTTCGGTCTGTGACAGTTAAAGTGGTGTTAAAATGGTGTTTCAAACCCACCATGTCTACAATTATTTCCCCATCGGCAGAAGTAGTCATAAACATAATATAAACACATGGTACTATTTACAGAACATTACTATGTTTGAGCAGATAACTTAGGCTCATTTTTTATGTACTATGCAACCAGAAAGCATAAATTATTCGTTCATTTTTTCACAGAACAGTTATCAGTCTGAACGAATTGCCTAGACTCATTTGTAACTGTGCAACCAGACATAATATTCGTATAGTTTTTAATGTGCCGAACAAAGTCTTTATTTGCTGTTGAATTATGGCAGGCATATACGAGTCCCTGTACCTGGGTAAGAATCCGGGTAGCCAGATTAGACGGCAAGCTCATTGTTTAGAGCGCTAGCACTAGTTTACCTAAACGTATTAACTATGCGTTTGCTCGTCTACAAGTACCTAACTAAACATAACTGTTTGTACAGAGAACACAGTTGTCAATTAAAAGTGTTAGTCTGTCTGATATGGTTGCTATGGAACCATTGTACCCTTTATGTATAATTTCCGTGGTGAATGCTCAAAATAACCATTAACTAATTTCGCGCACATAAAACAGTTCGGATTCAATTAACAATTACACCACAAGGTCGCAGTTATGCTGGAAGAAACGCAAATGTGTAACAATTCACAGGTTTAAACAATTAGAGGAACAGCAGGGAATCTATGAAAAAATATACGGGACAACAACGCACTAAAAGATACCTTAACACACTCTAGTCAGGAACAAAACAGAGATCTTGGCGCAACGGAATGAGTGAGTTATTACATAAACACGCCTAAATATACTCATTCGGATTACTCTGCTATTACGACTGAAAAATTAAGGCTAAAATTTGTAAATTTAGTATGTGCTTATTTTTCAGAACCATGGCCGTATTTCAATGAAACTGCGCTTATGTACCAAGCTTTATCGACTTTAATTTCAAGCATATCATAATTGCAGGAGGTATATCTCATATGTGCGAAACATACGTTTATACATCAGAAACCCACGGTTTTAATGCGTTGAAGGCACAGTAAATAACACCGAAAACAATATAGCTATCCCCAATCTGAGGATTTCCATTTGCTTCTCCCAGAGTTTCTTATGTGTCAGTCACGTCTAATATGAATGCCTGCAAATAAGGCTACACATGTCATTAAGTCGTCCTTATTAAGTCAGAAAAATCAGTGGACGTTTTGAGAAGTTATAATTTAGTTTACAGCCGTCTTGTTAAGCTAGACAGGTCTCAATCATTATATCAAGGACCATGGGGGCTGTGTCGGTTTTAGGTTTAATACAATTATTGACAAACCTTATATATATTTTGGATTAAATATATTTCCTCTAGACTATACAAACGCCTGGTAAATGCCTGGTAAATATAACCGTAGATCTCTCCATTTGCTGTCTCACATCGTTCGACAATGCAATATATAAGTCAATCAGGTTCGACTGGAAATCTCAATTATGCCACTGGTTGCTATGACCAAGCATCGCGTGAGCAGTTGTTACTGTGTTTGGACTTGTTGTCGCGCGCAGCGGTTATATGGAATATCCCTGTCTTTTGATGTGGCTGTGATCTGATAAAGCGTGAAATACTCGTATGATAGCAAGTATATTATGTATTTCGAAGACTTTTTCAAAGAATTTTTCCAGGTTGTACCGGTGGTTTGGGGGCCTTATATAGGACAAACGATCGGTCTCTTTTCTCGCAGTTTGGTTTCGGTGTGGGGTTCGCTTGGGGGTTCGAAACCGAAATCCTGCGAACAAGAGAATCCACTTATGGAACGGACTTATCGTTTTTATCATGTATACAGTATCCCCATACCGTCTGCAAGACGCATCGTCCGTATAGGAAAACGATGGTAACGATGCATAAAACGAATGCACCAAACACTTATTCGTTCTTTGCATGATCATGAGTCATTGTGTACATGTGACATCAATATTTTCGTAGTCAAGGGGCATCTTCTCAAAGGTCCGCCAATTCTGTGAAAACCTTTGAAGAGTCTATACAAATGATTGGTTATATGGATAGAAGGCAGCAATATCACAAATGTGATTAATCCGGTCTTTCTACCAATAGTGATTGATGTCCAATGAATGACATGCGCCAATTTTGTCGTCCGGTGAAATTGCCGACTGTTTGCTCAATTTAGGATTTAATTTTGTCTTTGGGTTGAATAATATTGGAGAGCAATTCTTGACTTGAAAGTGGTGATTGCCTGAACAAATTCTTATAGTTATTCTAGAAATTGTTAAAGCGAATATTGATTGACGAAGGTTTTCAACTTGTTATTGCCAATGAGCATTATATTGTAATCTTTATTGTAATTCATCTGACAAACGAGGTTCAATCCTTGGAAATATGCAGCTCATTATTGCCATTAGTATTGCAACAAAATACGACAAAGACATATGATTTTTGCAGGAGGTATATCCCCTTTGTGCAAAACATACTTTTATGCACTAGAAACCCATGGTATTAAATAGTTGAAGTCGAAGAATATAACATCGAAATCTTGAGAAGTAATAATTGAATTTATAGCCATCTTGTTCAACTAGACAGGTCTCAATCATTCCAACATGGATAATTATGGTCGACCATAGAGCTGTGTCGGTTTTAGGTACATGTATAATACAATTATTGACAAACCTTAACTTTGGATGTATTTCATATGATATCAAATATGTTTTGATGGATTAAATATATTGCCAGTCCGCTAATGCAAATACTCTTGGAAAATATAACCGTATATATTGCAATTTGCGACCTCACATGGTACAGCAATGCATAGACCAATCAGTCAGGTTCGACTGGAACAATCATTTATACATGTATATCACTGTTTGCTATGAACAAGTATAGTTTAAGCTGTTTTGCCTGTATTTGTACTTGTTGTCTTGCGCAGCGGTTATATTGCATATTACTTTTTTGTGATGTTGGTGTGATTTGATTTACCGTGAAATGATAGAAATATGTACTAACAATTAAAGAGGCTTTTCAACGGATGGTTCGAATTCCTTGTTAAGCACAAACCTTCTGCCTCTTCCCTAGAAATCTTTTTCAGAGTGCGGGGGATATAGACAACCGGTCGTAGCGATGCATAAAATAAATAAACCAAACAAGTATTCGTCATGCGCATGATTTTGAGTCATGGTTACCATAAAAATGTATGCGGGACCAATACGTACACAGACCAGTAGCAACATGTCTCCGCTTTCATTCTTCTCGAACCTCCAATTATGTGAAAACCTTTGAAGAGTTTATATAAATGATTGGTTATATGGATAGAAGGCAGCAATATCACAAATGTGATTAATCCGGTCTTTCTACCAATAGTGATTGATGTCCAATGAATGACATGCGTCAATTTCGTCGTCCGGTGACATTGCCGACTGTTTGCTCAATTTGGGATCCAATTTCGTCTTTGGGTTGAATAATGTTGGAGAGCAATTCTTGGATTGCACGTCGTAATTGCCTGAACAAATTCTTATAGTTATTCTAGAAATTGTAAAAGCGAATATTGATTAAGAAAACACTTTCTTTGGACGTGACCCGCCAATTACTCTCATACATGTGCGTGCTGTTAATCAAAACTTGTTTCTAGTTATTTTACATTTTTTTGCGAAATTTCATTTAATAAAACTAAAAACTGTAACCGCTTTCTAACAAAACGTTGTATTGCAATCTATTTGCTAAACCTTGCTACAATTTCGAATGTGTATGGAGTGTTGAGGTTTGCAAAGGTTTAAATAATTCAGAGAGCATGAAACAATTGGTTGTAGTTTCTTAAAGGTCTATGGACATTTTACATGCTTGTCTTGCAACACTGTAAAAAACTAATGTCCGTTGCCTAAGCAAAGCGCTACCGAGCACCTTCATTCAGTTATCCCCCTTTCAATTAAATATACAGTCTCCAGATGGCCTTTAGCCAGCATATACAGTCTCCACATGGCCTTTAGCCAGCACAGTTAGTACAGTTATACAACCATCACCCACCTAGTATGCTAGTACTAAATTTATTTACAAGCAACATCACAAGGCGCTTTATGTGAGCCTATTTTCATGAAAATGGGTGCTTCTCATGTTTTACCATAGGTAAAGAGTAATTTTCGGACATTTTCTCCTTGTTTTCTCGAAATGTCGATATTGACCTTCTCATCCTTAGCCGGTGATATCTTGGTTCTGACAGAGATGAATATGTAGCTATTTCCGTGACTTTGTCATTCCATTGTGACATAATTGTTGAAATAATGTTCATCTCTAAGTTCGCTGGCTCTGATAGTGACACTATTGTTACTTTCAAAACGAGGTAAGGATGCGGGTTATATGTCTGTTAATTAACAATTGTTCGTAACAACGAGTAAGGAAATAACGAGATCCACCAAGGCACTTCATTTCTTTGTTAATTTCAAATTATTCCAAATAGTTGATGCATGTTCTTTTAAATTGAATCGTGTTCGTGTACTTTTCAACGATTTTAGGAAATTTAATCATTTAAGCTAACATTCTAACCAGAACAGTAAACTTTGTACTGCATGTTCCGAGAAAGGTGTGCGTACGTACATGCATACTTATTCTTGCAGACCCGTGAGTTTGCATGCGTACATGCGGGCATTGTAGAATATAGAAATAGATCATCACCATTGTAGAATAATGGTTCTCATTAATATCAATTACATACCCATCGGCAATTACAGGCCCGGTCAGTCCGGATGTACACATCAAACAAGGCCGGTGATTATAAACATTTCTCATTATAATACACAAATTCCGTACTCCATGCTCCAACTTGAAAAACAATCTTTTTTAGAATTTTGCATCAAAACCAACTCCAACTTGTAGCAAATGATCTAATAAAGAAACCCCGATTACATTAATTAAGAAGTTACAGCAGTTTTTATAACTAACCAATGCTCCAATTGGTGTACGGAGTATGAGTTGGAGTACGTACTCCAATGTTTATAATCGCCGGGCAAGATCGACATCGTAACTCAATCATGATTGAAATTTGGCTTAAATCGGAGACAAAAAAACACAACAACAGCAATTTAATGGAACCAACGTTTTATTTTGTTGATTTATCACAAATTTTTGTTATAAAAATATCACATTGCTTCATAAAATCGCAATGTTTAATCTGAACCATCAATAATGTTGTGTAGGATAGCACAGCACACGAAACAATGAGAATATATACAATAAGTTAATATATCCGAAATCTACGTTTGTGTTTGTAGTCACCTGAATCAAACAACTATCTGTATTCATGTCTTGATCAACCAGTATTATTAAATGTCTGCAATAATGCAAGTTTAGAAACGAAGACTTTCAATGTTTTTCTATTATGAATAGGGAAAACAAATCACCAAACACGGACTAAAGTTAAGTTATGTTCATTTAATTTTCCACTTTAATTTCCCACAACGTGTCGTCAATATGGCTTCATCAAGTGTATTTTATATTGTATTTTTATTGAAATATGATTTCGTTTTTCGTATATACTGACTCATTGCATATCGGGAGGAAATCACATTGAAGTTATTAACATAGTGTAACATTGCTTTATGAACGAGCACATAACGAAGTTTCATCTAAACAAACTATTTGAGACAAGTTTTCTGAGAGTTATATGATCAATAGCACACCAACCTAATATTAAATATCTGGATTATAAATCAGCTTATAGGTCATACAGGTCGGAGCATCCTCATATCTCACATTCTATGTGCATAATATGACGATTCTAATAAAACCCAAATGCACTAAAAATTGCCATAGTTGGAAAAGGAAACCCACGTTTAAAGATAATCTAAATACCAAGCCTTTCCAAATAATAAGACCCTCGCAGAAAAACACGTCGACTTTTAATGTTCAAATCAATCACCCATTAAGACCGAGTTAATATGAAGAATATTTGTCTCTCAAGAATGGAAACATAGGCTATTCTGATGCAAAAACAAACAAATAATTATGCATATAATTGATTGATGGGAGTACATAAAAGCATAAAATCTTGAAACCCTAATGCACGAACTGTGTAACATAAGAATAAAAACAATACGAAAAATGTATATAATTATTAGAATGAGATTCGACAATTTAAAACGCATCAAGTTTGTAACGTTTCCTCTGGTAGAAGAAATATCATTTACCAAAACAAGTATTAAACAAAACGTCTTGGGATGTTCAAAATATATTTCATTTTTTTTTAGATTTTTCATTGATGTTCTAAAAATAACAGATAAAAATCAATAATACATTTAAAAAAACATGTTTTAGCAAAGGTCGTTTCTATGTTGCCTATTACAAAACAAGTATATCGCAATTAACCAATTAAGTGAGAATGTAACTCAAGAGAATATTTCTGATTTCTTAATACGTTGACTTCTAATATACTGGCTAACAATATAATGTTAAAAGAAACTATATGCATTAATATCAGTTACACGGAACAGGGACTTTCTATCAAATTGGACAACAAAGTCGAATAAATAACACTCATGAAATTCATTTTAGTTTCTTGTCTCTTTTATAGACAGTCCCTGCTTCGGAAATGTTACACATAATGTGTGAGTGCTATTTTAGTAAAACTAAAACGAAATGATTGACCAATCTACACGAATTAAAATAGAAATATAATTTTGAAGAAATAAAAATGTGTTGAGTGTTATTTAGGGCCTATATAGTTTGTTGATAAATAAATGAGAGAACACATAACCTATACAGTCCCTGGTGACCGTTTGTTTTCATTCTGATTGCGTTGCTATAGAAACGACGTATATATAATGTATGAGAATATAAAAAATGATTCAGACTTTTTGGAACATAATATAACAATGTATGACATTTACACATATACTTAAATATAAAAAGCCGCACTCAATCATCAAAAAATCTCAATAAATGCAATTTTACCATATATTTTACCTAGCAACAGAAACAATGTCACATGACATTATATGTTTCAACAAAATGACTCTCTATTTAAAACATCCAGATACATGGTTTTACATTTACCAAAACACACATTTTCTCACAATAACATGAAAAATGAATAGCTAGATATAAATACACCGAGTCACATCACTACTACACAAGTAATGTATGTTATAACCAATAACAAATTGGAAGCCTGTTAAAACACAACTTTGAACTGTTGACTCAACCGGTATCCAATTCTTCGAGTGACAACAATAAAATTTCAAACACAAATTCATGTGCCACATGACAAAGATGTGATCATGTGAAACTACTCGCATTTAAAATCACAGGCAACTGTGTCATCGATAAAGACTAAAATGAAACCAAAATGCTTTGTAAAATTTATATTTCTTTATAATTTTACAATTTTGCTTTCGTTTTTTTCTTTTCGTTATAAATGATTCAAATACCTGTGTTTAAAATTAGAAACACAAACAATAAAAGGTGAACTTGTTCATTTGTTGACAAGCGTTTTGCATTTCCGGTGGTCGTTAAATGACTCAGAAATCCAAAAAGGGGAATTTCTCATCACCAAATTCAGCACTCATTATAATGATAATATTATGCATTGAAATAAATGGGACATAAAAATACGAACAGTTTAAAACGATATACAAGCATATATGTACAGGGCAGTTATATTTCATAATTATATGTTAACATATTTCCCAATCACCCCTAGCATGTTATATATAGTAGTAGGATGAGAGGCTGTTAAAGACGAGGGTAATGTAATATGACTGTACAACTTTGTAGAGTAAGTCTTATTTCCTTGCAAAAATATTGTTGTGACGTCATCATTGAAATAATAAACAGTATCAGAATTTCGTAATATAAGAGAAACAATCAACGAAGGTCTTTGACAAATGGTGGTATTTGGCAGGGCGATAGTTTATAAATAAGTATATACTACATACATAAGGTACATAAATCCTTCATGAACACACTGTAGTCATAAGTTGTGATGTCATACTGATATTTCAGATTATGTCTTACAATTACAGTTAGATTGAAATTTTAATATCTTATGTAAAATACCAAAATGTATGTTTCTAACTGACAGACAAAACCAATTTAACTAAGAGTATAATTGATAAATACATTTTGTAAAGATAGAGTATCTAAACGCAGCCGAGTGATATTTTTCCGTATTAAGTTCGAAGTTTTGATACAAAATAGTACTTCCAACAAATTTAATTTTCACAAAGCGTATATATTCCAAGTAATACATGAAAAGTTGATATAAAATATATGTTCCCTAGAAATTAACAGTTGTTGAACAGTGTCTAACAAAATTGCTCCGCATTAGGATATTAACTTTCAACAATTTTGTATAATTAAGTGAGAATAGCAGAACTTCATTACGACAGACATGCGATACATAACAAATATTTTCATACAAAGTGTTCATACACATAATAAACATGACACATAGTTCAGGGAGAAACTGTTTAGTATCTGAATATTATACATTGTATGGAAGATTATGAATTGTGCTTGTATTTTCAAAGTCGAACAAAACGTACAACCGATACATTTAACTCGAAGACGACGCATCTACCGATATGCCTCGAAAATTACACCCGGAAGAATTTCAAGGAAAACTCGATAATTTTCGTTTTATCAATAAGAAACATATTTAGCTTTCATTAATAGAAAATACCGTGAACATTATGTTTGGTTTGAAAAATAAGTGAAAAGAAAAGTTCACGTCACTCAAGAAGAACTCTTCCCACATCAACAACATTAGGCATTGTAAGAAGTCACGACGACAACAAGAACAACAACAACAACAACAACAGTATGAAATGATGAACATAAATGTTAGGACACCATAGTAGAGCACATTAGTACCACCATAATAGAGCACATATATTGTGATATAAATTTGGCATGTATTAAAGTAAATAACTAACATATAATGATTACATGCAGAGCAATTAGCACATATCAACAATTACTAAATAAAATAACCATAATAATAACATAAATAATTATATTATATTCAACCTATACACATATGTATATTTACACAAACATATAACAGAACCGGTCGTACAAATGAACAGTTGAACACCCAACGTATCTTTGATATCAAATGTCTACAAAACGACAGTTAACCCTGTATTTTGATCACCTAAACTATGAAAAATATAGTCTTAACAAACCGTTGTTATCACATAAAATTTAATCAATTTTGGATTCGATACGTCAGCTTTAAACAACCAGCCAATTCGGGCAGTCCTTATTGGTGTTTATTGTATTGACTGCTTAGAATGATTTAGAATAAAAGTTTTTTTGTACCATTGGCCAATCAGCATATATTTTTTATTTGTTTTTGTTAACGATGAGCCTATCATGTTTAACTGTTTTACAAAAATCAAAATTGAAAATTTAAAGCAGTTAATTATCCATAGAAAGAATAACTGCAACCCTTTGGCTATATCATTAAATGCTTCCGCTTGTTTTCATCCTTTATTCGAGTCTTACCCCGTTCGAAAATGTACAAAGGAGAATGTGATGTTACCCTTTGCAGCAGTTCTGGTTAATAGATCTTCAAAATCTCTCTCAAATGATTAACAAATAAAACCTCCATAACAATGACCATGAAATGGTATTAATCAAATACATGTATGCATGTGTGTTTTCAATAAAGTTAACTTTATGACATGACAAATACGTTCAAGTTTCTGTCATCTTAAAAGTAACTTAATACAATGAAACATTCGACCATTTGTTTTTGTAGGAATCACACATTATTTTGTACATTGAGAAGATTTCTTGTTCATATTTAACATTTAGACTAACTGCATTAGTAATCTGCAATACAAAATCAGACCATGGTCTTGTCAGAGATGTCAAGTGTAAGTTTTTAGTACGACGTTATTACAAACAGTTAAACCTGTAATGATGATTGAGTTATTACAAATATTATTACACTGTATTTACATCAGACGTCTAGGGGAAGGAAGTCTTTGACTTGTACATGAATGTAGAATCGTCTGCTCTCGTAGAAATGTGACAGAAATGGATTCACAAATAGACTCCAAATGTGCAGTGAAATTTGACGCATCATGGGTGCTAAGTTCGGTATTCTTCCAACTATCAGATCACACCAATGTAAAATACAATACTTTATTGACGTAAGGGAAGACGGTGTACCAAACGGGAAACACTTAATTGGGAACTGAGACAATGTCGACATTATAAGCTAGTAATTCAAATGTCTATAGCTTTATTAATATTAGGCTATTATAAAAACATCTTTGTTTTCCAATTAACCTGTCCACAGGGCACCGAATAAATGGATTTAATTGCCAAAATTGTACAAATCATCATTATAAAATATTTCTAAAAATATTGCAAGTACATCAATGGTAGTAAATAATATCCTCTAAAACATATTATGACAAGTATTCCAGGCCCGAGACATTTTTGATAGTATATAAGTACTTTAGTTATGCTCGCCATTGCCATTACGATTGGGAATTCTGAACAATGTCTGATCAATCTATCTTCATTTAAGTATGCCAGTACACCAAAATATAGTACATGTTCATCAAACAGTAAGCATTCATCTACATTTTCAAGACTTACTCAATATGAAGGTGATATAAGCTGTTAATGGTTTGACAATGTCCTAATACATCTCCAAAAAGTCATTTTGATCAACAATAATAAACTTCCATATGGTGCGTCCAAACAGCATTCCGTACAGTATGACGTATACAAATGACGTCACCCATGACGTAAACAAACGACGTTTGCGTCCATTTTATTGATTACAACAGTACAACCTAACTACTGAACATATATAAAACAATTATCAAAAACATATACAGTTACGTATGTTAATTTAAATATCAGTTTGTAATATTAAGGAACTAATCAGCCTCACCGTGGTATGTGATGATATAAAATAACAACCGTTCTATTCGTCAGCTATGAATGATGTTAAATGTGACTTTATAAGCCCATGTTTATGGTAGTTTAGTGAAATGGAGAAATATATGAGTTGTGGTTTTTTTATGAACTACATGCGTAGTTCTCATATAAACAATTGATATTTGGTTACATTCATACATAATTTATACATCCACCCTGTCTGGCTGTCTCACCCATTGTATATTCTTTGAACAGTGCCGTCGCCGATACTCATATATATACAGGGTTACGGAAATTTGTTGAAACAAAAGCTTAACCCATTCATTCAAAGTTGGACGATTCACATCATTAATGTTATTTGTACGTTTACAATTTATAGTTACTGAGATGTCTTATGCCATGTAGTGTCAGTGAGGCAATATAATTATAAATAACTAGATTTCATTCTTCTAAATCATCAATTAATTGTTGCAATCAATTGTAAAATGTCATTAACTTAAATTTTATTCTGCTTCTGATATGAATATGTTATTCTTAAAACCATACGAGTACTTTCATATATATACAATGAACAATGGAATATTATATTATCAGTGGAATTGCCGAGCAGTCTGTCATTGATGTAATTAGTTCACTTTGAATAGACCAAAATAATTCAGTTTTGGTTCTCGCACAATAAGAGTCAAGTTTGATACTTTAACAAATAGTTCATCACCCTGGCGCAGATGGAAAACAGCACCAAGATAGCTAGTATATTCTCCAAACGCTTTGTTCTGGCCCCAGCATTTGGTTATACTGTTCTGTATCATGGCTTCCTCCCCACCATGTGGATATATGATGTTATAACGGTATATATAATGTGAGAGAGACTGAGATCCGGTATCAATTGCGCCAGGTTTGTCAAACACTTCCAGGAACGACAACTGACTATAGACATAGTACAGTCCTTCTTCTAGGATCACATTACGTCCGTGTCTGTACTGGACCTTACTGGTGAAAGCCAGATCTTCCTGACTGATCCAATGAGAGATAGGAAACTGTCGTCCGGGCACTGAAAATATATAGATTCAAAACATTAGATAATGTGCCAAAATAAAAGCAGCAATACATCGTCAATATTTATATAAAAATGTCGGATAAACAACCAAGGAGAAACACCATTGCAAACGCTGGCCAATGGCACACAATGGTAAACAGGCAACTTTGTCGTAGAAATCAAAATAAAACAATGAAGTACAATATGTAGTTGTTGTCCAATGAAAATATCATGTTTTGCCAACGATTGATCATATGCACTTTGTAAACATCAACTAAGTATACAATTTAATAGTCTGATACACACAGAAGTCAACCATTAGCAATTGTTCAAAATAAATAAATACAATATTCGATGGACGGGACGACTCATATGTGATTTTGGCCACGTAAATATAGTATTTGCCTTATAATCTTAACAGAAGTTTCGCCGACATTCTTACATATGCCATACCATTTTTTACCCTTGGTTGAAGCAATGAATCCATGACGGATTGATTGTATTGTTTATTCCTCCGGTACATGTGTACTGTAGTGTAATATATATAACACTTCCTATGAGAGTGTTTTGAACATTTCAATAATGCCATTTTTTTTATATCTGATGTTGAGAGTTTGCTGTGAGCTAATCATCAAACTTAATAACACAAATTGCAAATTCTCAGATTGTTGTTTTCTGATTACAAAACATGGCGAACACTTTTCAGTCCGTAATCAGTTTGTCAATAGTCGTTACGTTAGAACGTATGTATACTGATAATTGCAGTATCTTAGGTAGCATGTAGTTTTTTGTATAAAATCATTGAATAACACTGAGTACCTTCGAATGTGAATTTTATATCAAATTGTTCTTGTTACAATAGCAATACGCTGATACATTATTCCAAACCAACACTGAAAGTTTGTTCTGATATGGCTACTAACTAGTTACAGTGTAGCTTCCTGTCTATTGTCTTGTATTAAAGGATAGGTAATGCATTTGTATATAACTACATATACGTCTTCTTGTCTCATTAACGCCTCATTTGGTAGCTTGTGTCACCGTTTAGGCAAACATTTTTGAAACTAGGTCATCCAGCTCTTCTGTGGCGGTGACTTGGAGAACAAGGTCGGGTCCATCGCCGTTTTTTTGCTATTGCCTTGTGAAACTAGGTCATCCAGCTCTTTTACAGCATGGCTTTGGTTTTTAATTATTTCGTTTGGTTATGTGTCGGCATTACTGCGTGTAGTTGTATTATGTGGTGGTGTTACTGTGTTCTGTGTTCGGCATGTTAAGATGAGTGTTGCCTTCTTGGTACGATTTCTTCATATCTTTTGCAGCCGATTGACTGACAGTTAAATGAGAGTGATAATTTACAAGTAACAATTCTCTAAAACCAGGAGGTGTATCAACCTAATACTGGTTATCAATTATGTGAGTAATTAATCTCTAATTTAAGTGGAGAACTACGTATAAGTATGATTAAAGAATAAGAACACAACGGTCACTTTAAAAAACACTGTTGGCCCGTCAAATGGGGTTGCTATGGAAACATTGTACCCTTTATATGTTTAATTTCCGTGTCGAATACTCAAAATAACCATTAACCAATTTTGCGCTAATAAAACAGTTCGGATTCAATTAACAATTATACCACAAGGTCGCAGTTATGCGGGAAGAAACACAAATGTGTAACAATTCCCAGATTTAAACATTTAGAGGAACTGCAGGGATTATATCAGGCAATATACGGGACTACGACGCACCTAAAGACATCTAAACACATTCTTATTTCTGGAACAGTCTGTTGAATGTTGAATAATTAAAGTTTAATATTTGTAACTGAAACCATCAGATTAAATAACCTTTTTTCATTGCAAGTATTTTAAGCATATAGTAATAGATATCCCTGGTGGCATATTCGAAATAGGCAAGTTAGCACTTTTTTCAAAATACAATGCAGGAAATGATGTTTGGTAAATCCTCCGAGTATCTACAATTGGGTGATATGTATATGAATTATTTCCCTTTGACCATCATAATGAACGATTAACCAAGAAAATAAAGAAATCAAAAAAGAGAAACATAAAATGGGAGAGGAAACTCCAACATGCATATAGATTTACTTGCTAATTGTAAAAGTCAACAAAGATGATCAGCAGAGATGTCTAACCTAAGAATAAAACCATTAAACGGAGCGTTCTCGTTTAATTAAGACCACGTGGTAGACTTTTGGAGAAGTTGAAAAGATTGCCAAAGACAGGAAGCAGTGGAAAATTCTGGTGGATGGCTTATGTGCCGCCACGAAGAGGATAGGTAAGTAAGTCTCGTTTTATGTTTAATTGTAATTTGCTGAACCAGTTGACACATATCGCTGGTTTAGAATGAGAAGGTCGTAAGTACTACTTACGGCCTTATAAGACTTATATATATATCGGAAATCAACATCACCAGGCGCTTTCTATCTGCCTATTTTTATGAAATCGGAACATGTCATGTTGATGAAAAATGAAGTTTAAAAAACTTGTTTTACCATAAGTGAAGACAGTTTTTCCTTGTTTTTCTCAAAAAATATATTTTGATTTACGACCTTCTCATTCTAAGCCAGCAATATATATACCTTCAATCTTTCATCTTCCTATCTATATATTCCTAATTCGATATAAATCAGTGTTGAAGGACTTATGTAATAATCGAAATTGGCATTTCTTCCTCCGTGTTCACAACTTACGACCAACAAAAAGTGCAAAGTCGATTTATATCATAAATAATAAATGAACGTAAGTCTGATGTATTGCTATATTTCATACCAACTTATGACTCTGTCAATGAATCATTATATGGCCTTACATGTAAAACTTGTACCCTTATTTATACTTATATCCTTAGGGCGCATTTATATAACCGTGTATAAGTGCTTCAGCCATGCCTTGGTCCCACTGAGCATTTTTTTGGCATCGGCAATATAATTAGCTTAGAAATGCTTCGGGAACACAAATATCACAAAAACATGTTCTAATGATTACACCGAAGCGTCCCATAGACGACAAAAAAACTTTTCCCGATGCTTTCCGATGTCCTTTCATTAAATCGGGAATCATGGCTGAGACAGAACAATCTAAGTGGGACCAAGGCATTACTCGTACATGAAGTTTCACACAACCAATAGCAAGCTGTAGTATTAGAAGTACCGCGAAAATCAGAGAAAATAGACGTGATTTTATTGTCTCGCCCATAATGCTTGCTTCTCTCCTACGCAATGTCAACGCACCAAGATATCTACTTTTCCAAGGTCAGAATACCTATCCTATGACATGTTCCTAATCGACGATACTATCTTACTAAGAAATATTAGATCCAAACTGGGCAATTCGTTGAGGTTAATATGATTGCTTTGAACTAAGTGAAACGTGATTCGTCTTATATGTTGTGTCTGCCACCACTTGGGTTGGAACCACCGACTCCAACATCCACTAAGCAAGAAGTTGGAATAATATTATTATATTTGTGAAACTAGGTCGTCCATCTACGGCGACTTGGGGAACCCGGTCATTTGGTCTTTTGGGATCGCAGCTATTTTGTAATTTCTTTGTGAAATTGGGTCAAACTGCATTTTTGCGGCGGGCACTTGGACTTTTAAGAATGTCGTTTTGTTGTTGCGTTGTGTGTGGGCATTACTCCGTGCAGTTGTGTTGTGACGTTACTGCTTTCTGTGCTCGGCTGGTTAAGTTGAGTATTGCCTACCCTGCCCGATTATCTCATATATGTCTGAACTATTTTAGAATGCAGTGTGTAACAATGCTATACAGATGATATTTCTGCAGATAGTTTACGATTATTATAATGGTTGACACTTGAAAATAATAATGTACGTCAACGGAGATAATTATATACAATTCCAGAAATGTTCTGTTTCCAATCATAAGTTTCTACAACAAACCTATATTTAAACATGCGTGTTTGTAAGGTTAATGCCTAGCTCTAATAGATACCAATTCCCAAGTAATTTTGTTAAAACAATTTCCAGGGCAATATACCTAATATTACGTATAATTGAACTCGTCTAATAGAAAGCAATTTTGGGAAGGGCCTGACGTTTTCTCTTGCAATGTTTAATTACACATGCAGCATTTTGTTCCAATGCTCCTAAACTACAATAATGCCTTAACTGGATCAATGACCCAAAAACTGTTTTGTAGATCAATTTTAAGACTTTTAAGTCAATGATACTAAAATCTGGAATAATTAGCAATGATAGTTTTGTCTCTAGGTTTTTGTTTGGAAAAATCGTGGCAGCGTCGTGTTCTAAACTGTAACAGCATATGAGGACATGGGATGGTATTCACAAAAACTCTTATGGGAAACATAGAATTTTCTCAGCAGAACCCTATTACTTCCTTTAGTGTTTTGTGGGGAGCGGTGGCCCAGAGGTAGGGCTCGCGCGTCGGGATCGAGAGGTCCCGGGTTCGATCCCCATCTGGACCACTGGTTAATTTCTCTGAGCAAGACACACATGCTCCACTTCACCATGGTGTAAAATGGTACCTGCGAGGGCAGTGTCTATTCCTCGGCGCCTCAGGTTGATGTTGGCTGAAAAGAGTCCTAGAAAATTGGTAACTTAACTTTTTCTCTCTATTTTCCCGTGAAACAGGAGAATCAAGATTATCAACGTTTTGCTTTGTTTTAAGCGTTTTGTAAAAAAAGCACCGCAATTATTATCAAGAAAATGTGGTAAGTAAGTAGGTAAGTAAGTAAAGACTTAATTTAACGAGGCTACACATTTGACTACCCATTCTTCCATGTGGGGCTCAGTAGTGGTAGTAGTTATAAGTAATGGCATTTTTAATCTAAGCCAGCGAAATATAGATATAAGTGAAATCACTCACCGGTAGGTTGTTCTAAGGGTCGCACTGAACCCATCAAATGTGCGGCTGGCTTCATGACCCCAGGCTCTGTGTTGGTGCTAGCATCTATCTTGATATTTCCTGAAAATAGACAACAATGACAATTAGTATGGTTTTGTCGATATAACTAGGTTTAGTCAGAATGAATGAAGGTGTATAATATAGTTTGCATACTCAGGGGAAAATCGCTTTTGTCTCCCCTTGGTCATCGTATGCTCTTACATATATATAGGCAATCTCGCCACATACATCGTATATGATTCTCGTATGAAAGGTTTAATATGATATTATACGAGGCTCAACTGCCCACGGTGTAAGTCGTTCGGAAGGACCATTGTCGAAATATTAGTTGGTAGAGCCGCACAACTATTCGCTGTTTTGAGGGATATAACTTCACAAATATTTGCGCGGATTCAAGGGGTAAACTCTTCAGAACTAAATCATACACACATATGCGATAGTGAGTAGAGATGTTTCCTTTTTCATTGTTTTATATCATCATTATAACGGCGATTTATTACATACATGCACTACAAGTTTATCATACACGGTTACTGCGAAATAATCGAGAATTCAATTAACATATGATATATAATAAATTCTCGCCACAATCATGTACCCGTGTAATAAATGTCTAGTTACTCGTACATCTTTACCAGATTATATTTGCATTTGTTTTATACGCTCCGTGTACCTATCGTTGTCAAATTCTACATCTAAAAAAGCTGCTACCTTCCGATAAAATCCCATTTCTGTACTACTATATACTAGTACTATAGTTTATTGTTTGTATTCTAATATTTTATTTGAAATAAAATACATTTTGTGTATTTTTAACTAATTTTATATCGTTAATTATTAAGAGATTGGATAACATTTCGACAAACGCGTTTTAAACAACAACTATATTTCCAGATATCGAAATAAATATTAATAAGAGAACTATCCAATTCGAACGAAAATAGCGATGATTACAGTTAAATCAGATACACCCAGTTAGGGATATATAAACTACAACAAATCAGCTAAAACAGTCAACCACGCTTCGTAAATGGAATAGACAAAACATATGCTCAAAGACAGCGAAGTTCAACTGTGTTCGAAGGCAACCAACGACAAGTCCGCTAAAAGCCAGAAAGTAACTTTGAATGGGTGCAATGGACGACAAGTCTACTCGAAGGCAACAAACAACAAATACGTGTGTGCCAAAATAAATGTTGGAGTGCATGTATTATCAACATTTTTCACATTCATACATTATATATGTATTTGTAATTACACACGTGTTCGATAACAAACAGGTTTTAAACTTTTAATACAGAAAACATATTTCTAACTTCCAATTATATGTACCAGGTTGGATGCAATTATAATATATGAAGACACGCTTGGGACAAAGTTCTACGCGAAAATCTAGAAACTAATTTCAAAACGTGCCAAAAAACGACAAAAATCAAATTTAATGCAAAATTTATCGCCTCGATGGTGCAATTCGAGGAGGATTCCAAACTAATTTATCATGTACAAAACTTGTTCCAAGTTTATCATGCATGTAATTATACTTTCAAACAGCGCACAATTGTCTCCAATAGAATAGGCCTACTCCTCTTTTTACAATTGCATCAAATTAAATATTAGGGACTGCATGTCGCCTACCGCGCGCATCATTAACCTTAACTAGAAAACAATTAACCCAAACAATAAGAATGCCATCTAACTGTTCAAACAATACAATATCATTTTATTGGACAACTGAACAAGTTAGGAAATCTTCAATTGTCACGTAATCAGGTCCCGACCGTGATTATAAACTTTGGAGAACGTACTATATGCTCTAACTCACACACCGAACTTCATCTGGAATTCCTGTTTTGTTTATTTCACGTTTGATGCCGCGTTTGAAAAAATTTGATCAGGCCCCGATCTCCGGAAGTATCTCCATTTTGAGCAAGATTTCATCTAAAATATTGTCATTCATGTTTAGGTATTTTCCTTAAGATACTGGCCTCAAAGGTGTCATTACAAAGCAGAAACACTGTTTTGAGTTTATTCCAGTAAAAACTAAAGAGCTTAAACTTCAGATTTATCTAAAATTCAGGCTCTGAATTTAGTAAAATCACAATTTGAGCTGAGATTCCTACTTGGGTTGCTTTGGGAGACTTGGACCAGGGGCCTTATTAACCAACAGTGTAAGACTGAAAACCAGACTTAGACTTAGAATTGACAATATTTATAATCTCTGCCATTTCGTGAGAATCGGATTTAACCATGCGAAATTTTATCTGATTATTTATTGTTACCCACTGAACATGTTTCCTCATTTATATCAAAATCGGTACATTTATTACAAAATTAGAGCGAATAGAGCATTTGACAATGTAAAGTCTAAATCTGAGTTTTAGACTTCTTTTCCACACGCAGTATACACTGACATCTTCATCACATTAGTAAATGTGAATGTCTTGTAGATGATGTCAGACAATGTTAGGGGGCGGGGGAGAAGCAACGAACAGGCAACAACATACTTGATGTGAAAGTAGAATGAGCGAGCGAAATGTAAACATTGGCGCGTGGAATGTGCACGTGACAGACAGAAACAATAAAACGACTTAATCAACAATGCCAGACCACAATTGTTTTGGTATTTAGATTTTAGGAAAAAATACCGATCTCAAAACTGCGATGTTTTGTTTCACCTTTCGCATAAAGTGACACACGCGGTAAACCTAATATAAACAACATTGTTACAACCCAGATAAATTCTAATTTGAGACTATTATATGAATGTATAGTTCTGTACTCGTTTTGAACATAAGTTTGGGATTATTTATTCCTGATGCTTGTAGTACTGTTTGAGTACAACAGAGTGGAATAGGTTCATTTATTCTATTTAGTTTGTTTATCTGTGTCAGC
Source organism: Spisula subtruncata (assembly GCA_963678985.1). Lineage (NCBI taxonomy): Eukaryota > Metazoa > Mollusca > Bivalvia > Venerida > Mactridae > Spisula > Spisula subtruncata. The sequence goes on from OY787671.1 coordinate 39,942,967, forward strand.
GTGAACGTAATAATATCAAAGTTTGGTACAAACCGCAGATAAATAAAACGATGAATAGAACTTAGCACGTATTTTAGAGGGTTGAAAATTACTAGATCAGACATATTGCTGGTTTAGAATAAGAAGGTCGAAATGGCGAAAGTATTGCTAACGACCTAATAAAACTGATTCACATTTGACATCTGCATCAAAAGGCGCTTCACAAGAAATCGGAACTTGTCTTTTTGCCCAAACTGAAGTATTTTCTTGTTTTCTCAAAATTAACCACCTTCTCATTCTAAGCCAGCGTTATACAGGCTACTCAGTCGCATTATCCTTAAACATGGCTAACCATTCCAGGAACTGTACTAAAATTAAATACCATACTATTCTATTTTGAAATTTGAAACGGTTACACCAATTTTCCGCTTTAAAAAATAGCTCAATTGAAATATAAACGAAATTACTTGTAGAAAATCAATTCACAGTAAATGTAATAAAAGGTAAATCGGTGTAACATAATCTGCTTTATTTCTCACAGAGATCTTCTAATTATTGAACTTTTTCCTGCGCCAAAACTGAAATACGCTTAATTAAAACCGTTTCAATTAGAAAAGAACCGATCGCATTTTTATCAAATTAAGATTCGTGTAATTTCGGAAATCCGACTCTAATCATTGGATAATATACCCGAAACGGATGGAAACATTTAAAAAGAGATGCACTAAACTAAACTGTGTGTATTTCGTTTAGCTCAATGACAATACGCATGCGTCGCGTTCTTGTATTTTATGTGAATATTCGTGTTGTTTTTATAGAGGAATAAATATAATTTGCAAATCACATTAGATTATAGTAATTATTTTACTGCAAATGTATTTCTATCTACTGCAAATAACACGGTGCGCAATCACGTGGTCGATGAAGTAACATTTGGATATTGAGCCCAGTAAAATTTATTTGTTGATAGCTCGTCCATGTATTTTACTGGGCGCAATACCCAATTGTGACGCAACAGACCACGTGATTGTGCATCATGTACAACTTCATACCGTATTCGCGGCATCTTTATTTCGGTAACAATCGCAGATTCGTGTAAAGAACATGCATAAAATCAAAGTATATTTATATTGATTTTTGACTTCCATAGTAAATAAACTCGCCAGTATTAGCGAAACATTTTTATCGCGAATGTTACCCGACGGACAGTATATAACTATATAAAAATAAATCACTTGCAATACGACAAATGCATGATGACATCAAAGTGGTCAAACACATCAAGGTATATTTATCTTGAACCTGCCATGACTCAAGATACAGCACGTGAACATAGTTGAATACATACTTACATACCTACATACTGTAAAATCATTAATATTCGAGGGGTTAAATTTTGTTGATTTCAATGATGATTTCAACTCGAAATTATATTTTCACGAATATTGATAATTTCTATAGCTTATAACTTAATGGATAATGTTTCCTTGAAATTACGTTCACACCAAATGTTTTTTTCACCAAAACCACGAAATTTTGTCCCATTGAAATTAAGTGGTTTTACAGCACCTTCATATGCATTGACCGGACAACCGTCTATACGTATGTGTACGAATATATTAACTTATGTATAATACACATTTCTATATTAATTTATCAGACATGCATCATATTTTATAGCGTCCTAGGGGTAAACACCTGACACCAGATGACCGCAACAACGTCAGGTCATCTACGCGTTTTAGTGAAGTAAATAAATCATGAATAGTATCCTTATTTCTTTCTCACTCCTCCCTCACATATGTTAAAGATATTCAGTGTTTGTTTATTATAGTGTCATCCCTATTGAAAGGGTCAGCCAATTTGAATTAATAGACACCTATTTTTCTTACGAATCCCTTCTTGTATCGCCGGGCGTCTGGCAGAGATGGGCCTACGGCAACCATTCTTCATCTAGCTGGATCAGTTCAAAGCCAGCTTTCGCCGTGATTCGTACTTTCGACCTTCCGCTCCGAAGGCGGGCGTCCTAACCACTCGGCCACAGTCGCATGTTTGTGAAGCATGCTGTAAGTCAGCAAGTACATTACCAACTACAAGTATTAATTTTCTTCAACATTTCAGAAACCTGTAACGATATCTCTTTAAAACACCTGTTTCAAGCGTCTTAACAACACTACTAAAGCAATATAGTCAAATAGCTTTTAAACATCTGGTAATAAAAATTCACTAAGTTTATAAATTACGAAACACATTTCGCAATATTGCATTGATTAAATTTAAACATCATTTTGATTTTCTTCCATAAACGAATCATAAATGTCAGTTTATTTTGCGCTATAATAATTCAATTTTTGAAGAAAACTTAAACATCATGCTAGTTCGTATAAATGGGTGCGTTTCATTTCCCTGAAAATTAAAATCTTATAACACTAATAATTAAAATTTAAATACCAGTTCTATTTTGTAATTTTATCGATGGAAATAAAATTCGGAGATTTCCATTTTTCACCAGGCTGATGGAATTAGAATTATAGTCCCGACTAAACTTGTAAATTCTGCATCTTCTGGGACCATATGCACAAACAGTTGTAATAATGAAATGCAGATTTAAACGAAACAATAACATGTTTTTCTCTCCTATGTTGTTAGAAAATACTTTAACCAGGAGGTCCTGCTTTTACTAAGTGTACAATGGGTCATAACAACTACTAGTATTAAGACAAACCCTGGACTATATAAATTATAATTATATAATATTCTAAGAAATAGGAATGCTGTAAATTTTAAGTGTTGCACATTTTAAGTGTAAGTTTATGTCTTAATACATATGCCAACATGGCTCCTGGGACAACAGCATTTCTCTTTTTTATAAAACAAGGCGTAGGGCGGGGTAAACATAGCCAATAGGTGTATGTAAATATTTCTGTTCCCACTTTTGAAAAAGTGATGAAAGTATCTGACAAATTATTTGACAAGCATTTTGCCGAGAGTGTGAGATACGTCAGTACAACTTATGTTTCGCATCCTGATTGCTTCGTACCATGTGTGATTCGTACTGTGTGATTCGCACCGTGTGTGATTCGTACCCTGTGTAGTTCGCCTTTTTCACAAGTCAGGTATTTTTGTTCACACGTTTTTACAGCATCTAATCTAACAAAAAACGACAAGCATCTTGGTTTATTTTAACGAAGGATAAGATTGTAATTATATACATGTACAACAAATTACCCAGCAATTCAAGGTTCTATAGTGCATACTATGTTTTATGTGTCATAATATAATACGCCTGTACGTCGCCTGCGTTTGATGTTTGTTGCGCGTGTTTGATGTAGGTCTGTTATGCGTTTTATAATAACCTAGAAAAACAGTGTTAATACTTCTTATAATTGTTATACTATACAACTTATTATATTGACGACATTTGAGCAGTACTTATTGCATAAAGCGTACCTCTGTACCCAGATATATAACTTTTAATGCGCTATCAATTGGTAGTCAGTTAGTGTGCCATATCTGTTGGACAGGTTATATCCTCGTGAATGCAATTGAATACGGTCCTCGCGTAATATACGACTCACGAACTTGTACATGTCTAGCGCACTAAATACAAACGTTTTCTTTGCAGAATTTTTAAAACAACGTCGACACATGCAGTACATTGTAGCAAATTGAAACATCGCGTAAAGTAAGGTTTACTTAAAGGAATAAGGAAAGAAAACCGGGCTTCATTCAATTACAGCACACAGTTTTAGGAAATCAAATAAATTTCAATTTAGGAATGAAATGTTCAGGACAAGAAATGGCACATTCTGGGGAAAATAAGGACACTTGGGAAATCGCATCACTTCAAACTAATGCTTGAAGAAGACTAGGTTGGCATTTTAGACGTAATGAGTAAAAAGTTACCAAAAACCGTTTCAATGAATTGGCTGTGGTTTCTGTATGTTATTCCGTTTAGTTTTATTTCCGCGTTTTAAGATTTCTGTCAGGCACATTACGCAGACAGTTGACCTAACTAGTTTTCTAGTTGTCTTTAACATACGGATAAAATTATAAACTTTCCATGCAGCAAGACTTATTGACATACTCATTATGTGAGACATTCCTTGAAGGAAGCCTTTTGTACAATAAATTATTACTTTTGAATTCAAATTTGTAAAGGGTATGGCTTTGGTCAATGCTGTAGAATCATAAAACATGTACACAATGCAGGATCAAACAATCGAGCTCTAGTACCAGATACAGGATCACTATTTCTACAGGTCTGATCCATTTACTTGACATTAGATCGAACTGATGACGGCGTTGGCCTGTCCGGAGGTTACACACCTGACGAAGTAACTAGTGCATGAGTTCATGTAGGGACTAGCAAAGTTTATATTCAAATCAGCAATGAGTGATCATTTATAAAACCACAAACATCACCTAACGCTAAATGAGTACATATCGCTGGCTTAGAATCAGAAGGTCGTAAGTACAGAATTGGTATGTTGAGAAAACAAGAAAACCTGTCTGAAAATTACTCTTTACTTATGGTAAAACAAGCTGTTGCAACTTCAGTTTGATCAACATGTCAAGTTCCGATTTTCATGAAAATAGGAGCACAAAAAGCACCTTGTTATACGGATTTTAGATATATGGTAGTCTTAAAACGTCGTAAGTTCTTCTTAAGACCTTCTGATTCGTAGCCAGCGATATATACACATCATAATACAGGCATGATGCATTCATAGTTTGACCGTCATAAACATAGACAGTCATTGGTCTACCATGCAAATATGGCCGTCAGGGGGTCAAACATTGGTCAGCTGCAATATGGCTTAAAGCTAACCCATAAAACAACCGGTCAGCTCAGATAGATTCATCTACCGTTAAGTGGACAAAACACCGACAAAGAGTTAAAACAAAGACACTATTAAATTATCATTTGTGAATATTTATCATATATGCTCATCATTGACCATCAAACTTTGCACTTAGTAAACAAAGTTCGCCACTATATGGTGAAGACTAGCAGCAATATGATAAACATAAATGCTCCACTCATCTGATATAAAGACTCGTCACTTCTCCATCCGAACAAATATAGTCAAACATATCTATGGCTTAGAATGAGAAGGTCGTAACTACTACTTACGACCTTATAAGACTCATACATATTTGGAATATGCTTCACAATGCGCTTCTTATGAGCCTATTATTATGAAAATGGGAAATTGTCATGTTGACCAAAATGAAGTTTTAAAACAAGTTTTTCCATAGGTAAAGACTAAATTTCAGTCAGTTTTCTCTTGTTTTCTCAATATATCGATTTTGTAGTTACGAACTTCTCATTCTAAGTCAGCGAATTATGTCGACACAACCATCTATATTACAAACACTGTGTATAAACGAGTCGATTTCCGGCAATTGCAATAAGGCATACACGTTGAATTATATAGATTATATAGTTCGGCAATAAGTCAAATAGTGATAAGATTTTACATAGCAATAACATAGCTTTCTAACCTGCGTTGAATTTTAAAGTAATCCGATAAGTCATAATTTGACTTCAACGTGTATGCCTTATAGAAATTGCCTGAAATCGACTCGATGGGACTCTCCACCATTACTGTTGATTGACTGAATCACAATATTAAACAGATTTGTCTTCAATATTGGGAATAAATTTATAAGATGGAGAAATTATTGCAAAGTGCAAAAACGTTTCCAAAGCCACAGCAACATCAACCATGTGTTAGTTGTTCGCTAACGTAAGATTTGTAAAAATTGCTGGAAAATGCTTCATAAAAGTCATCCCGGCCATGCCTGATAAATAATGCTTATTTTAAGCAATAATCTTCGTGTAATGACTTTAGTTTTTGTGGAAGCAGCTAGGCATTTCCGTGATACGAATTCATATTTCGTTTTATACATTAAGTATGCAATGCATGGATTGCGGTCGACACTTAATTTTTTGGAAGATATTGCTAGCTACTACTTAAATACGTGTGAATAGCCACTTATAGAATTGAAATGAATTTGGAATGGCAATTGGAAAGGAAATATTTTCCAAGAGCTCCACTCACGTTTCCCGCCATTATACAAAGAGGCAATTCAATGTTTAAGCACATGATTGAAGTAAGCCAGCCAGACCTAACATCAACTTGTAGAAATGCTGTTATGTAATTTGACGTATACAATCGTGTGCTATAAAAATATTCTGATTTCAATAAATCATTCAGTTCTAAAACGTATGAATAATTCACTTGCTTAAATTGAGAAGGCCGTAAATAGTAATGAGTAAAGGTCGTGAGTAATACTTATGACTTTGTAAGACTGATAATTATTTAAAATCAGCATCATAAGGCGCTTCTTGTGAGCTTATAGTCATGACAATCGGAACTTGTCATGTTGACCAAACAGAAGTTGAAACAGCGTGTTTTACAATAAGCAAATAGTAATTTTCAGACAGTTCTATTCTTGTTTTCTCAAAATATCGATTTTGTACTTACGACCTTTTCATTCAGTAGCTTAGTTATTTCAGCAGAAAGCAGACTGGCAAATAAAGGCTTACTCGACAATTTAAATACAGACGACGAAATACAGCCAGCATAACTCCGATAATTATACAATGTAGAATAGTTTTGAAGTTCGTTAAAAATGTGATTACACGGCTCATAAGCTCTCGAAACCACCTGCTCATCGTGCATGGACTGTATTAATACACCTTAAGAAACCAATTAACTGTTGAAATATTTGTTGAGTTGCTGATTAAATGATATAAGTATACTCAACATAACAATAGAAAAGAATGCGTTCATTAATTAGTAGATCTACAAGTCATCGAGTTATCATAACGTACTAAATTGAGACATCTCACTCAGGTGCCTGGATCAAAATAGTTCTGGGGATCCGCATAAATGCTTTTAATGGTCGTTAATTACACTTAATACGTTTTTTAACTTTTTTTCGACGGCGAAATCAGATAAGAATTTGGATGAAGATAAGGAAGTTGTTTTCAAAGACAATTTGGATACTGGATACTCATTTTGGATACTGTACTGAGAGTTACATAAGCTACACCAATTACGTGAAGTTATCCGGAAGCCAAGTCTAGTACAGAATTTGTCATATTATCTTCAGTTTTTATCTCCCTTTGTTAATCATAGTTAATAACTTACTTTAAACATTTATATATAATTCATAGCAGTTTTTATCTGGAATACATTCTGAACGGCTTTCCAAGATCAACCGCGCCCCGATCTCATGAAGCATCGGAAACAGAAACCCAACTCAAATTGAGATTTTGCTAAAATTAGAGTCGCAATTAGATATCCAAGCTCTTAAATGTTCCGTTTTAAAGACACTGGACCACCAGAGCCGGTCGCATACTATAATTATGGATGTTTCTAGAAGTCAATTGAAGTGATGCATTTCATTAAATTGTCTTCCTTGATCATAATGGGTATCCCCCTTTCCCTTAAACACTCAAAGAAAGAAAACAAGTATGCTAATCGAAGAAATGATACATGAAATAATAAGATTATTCATGTTAAATTATCAACATTCCAGTATTACGACTCTTAATATCTAAAATAATAAGTGGAATAACAAGTTTATTCATCTTAAATTATCGGCATTCCTATTATGCCTTGGTCCAACAGAGGTATTTTTTTTTGCCTCGGCGATGTACTCCCGATTTATAAAAGGGCATCGGAAGGCATCGGGGAAAATGTTATGATGGTCTAGGGGAAGCTTCGTGGTAATCATTTGGTGAAATCTCTGTCCCCGATGCCCCAAGAAGTTCTATTTAAATCGGGAGAACATCGCCGAGGCCAAACATGCTCAGTGGGACCAAGGCATTAATGAAAGGCGTATACACAAGGCGATCATTTACACGACAGGTGGGTGGGGTAAGGTGAAAGTGTTCCAGAAGTTAGTCTCCATTATTTCATCTCATTTTATCTTATTTTACCTCATTTTCCCTCATTTTATCATCAATGCTGCACATAATTTTACTTTATTAGCAAGTAAGCAACATTAGACAAATTTTATCATGGCAAACGTGTTCAATTAATTTAAAGCTAATTTTCTATCTATTTACGCGACAGTAAACAATAAATTCTATCAAAGAACGTCTCACACACGACCATCATTCATCATTAGAAAATCAGACGGTTATTAATGATGCATTACTGTAAAGGATGAACGACTTATGATCCAGAAATTCTTTAATACGGAGGAGAAGAAAGTTCTTGGACGTCTTTGTACTAAGTCAAATTCCGCCAATCAGCGACCGGCGTTTATGGCTTATGGAGACATTTGTTATAATTCACTAGTCGTATTATTATGACAATGGATAAAGTAGGAGTTTTACCAGTAAATCTAACTAGAATTATGTCGCTCTTCTAGCACCGAAGTGTTTGATGGTTTCTGGACTGGATTTAGGGAAAAGGGTTCACCAAGAGTAGTTTTCATAATTTCCTAAAACAAAGACTTGTAACGATGTGCCTGTATAAGCTTTTCTGACACTACTATGACTTTTCTACCTTCTCTGATGCCATTCTGAAGAGTCAGATACGTTATACAGACTGCTGGCATGAAAACTTACATATTTAAAAAAAACATTTCTTAATATGAATATTCATATTAAGAAATATAAAATATAAATATAAAAAAATATAAAAGTTCGACTGAAAATAAACTAATTCGGATTACTCTGCTATTACGCCTGAACAGATTAAGGTTAATTATTGCAGCATGTATATCTAATATGTGCTAAACATACGTTTATGCATCAGAAACCCACGTTTTCAAAGCGTTGAAGGCACAGTAAATAACATCGAAACCAATATAGCTTTCCAAAATCTGAGGGCTTCCATCTGCTTCTCCCAGAGTTGGTTATGTGTCAGGGTTTTTGTGTGGGGTTGGGGTGTGGGTTCGAAACCGAAATTCAGCGAACAAGTGAATCCACTTATAGAACGGGCTTATCGTCATTATCATGCATACAGTATTCCCATACAGACGCATCGTCCGTATAGGAAAACGATGGTAGCGATGCATAACACGAATGAACCAAACAAGTAATCGGTGCATGATCTTGAGTCATGTTTACCATAAAAATGTATGTGAGACGAATATGTACACAGACGAGGAGCAACATGTCTCAGCTTTCAATCTTCTCAAACCTCCAATTATGTAAAAACCTTTGAAGAGTCTATACAAATAATTGGTTATATGGATAGAAGGCAGCAATATCACAAATGTGATTAATACGGTCTTTCTACCAATAGTGATTGATGTCCTATGAATGGCATGCGCCAATTTTGTCGTCCGGTGAAATTGCCGACTGTTTGCTAAATTTGGGATCCAATTTCGTCTTTGGGTTGAATAATATTGGAGAGCAATTCTTGACTTGTACGTGGTAATTGCCTGAACTAATTCTTATAGTTATTCTAGAAATTGAAAAAAGCGAAAACGAGAGGTGCCCAACTTATATTTGAACAGTATTGAATATCAAATAGTTCGATGCTTATTATATAGAATCAAAATATGTCTATATCACAGTGCAAAATAACGTGTTATGAACACATACAACTATTGATTATTCCTTTATTTCTTAGTTTGCACTCAAATCTACAATTTTGTAGGGGGTATGGTGTTTTGCGTTTTGAAGACCGAATAATCCGACCGATGATGTTTGCATTTCCCGCCTGTAATAAACGCAGCAATATTCTATAGACTAAATGGTTTGTGGGTATACGTTCATTAGACTTTGGCCTTTACTAATCTTGCGTAATATACTTCAAATGTGTGTTCTTAAGGTACAGAATGGTGTTTTTGTGGAGGGAGTTGAAGCTCCGTGTTGACAAAACACCATGCTCCCCATATGGTCTCCAGGAAAGTTGTTTTGCAAACATTTTGACCAAATATGGTTTGGAACCTAATGTACACAGCAATGTGCATTCACCTTTGACTTTTTTGTAAAACATATGTGTTCCATTAAGCCAGTATAGCACACAACAGCATACGTTATGCAAACGTTCGGTAACATGTAAAGCTTAACGAATGTCAACTTATGGGTAGCCTCATCAGCATTTATCATATAGTAGGCTGTCCGTTCATGGTATATTTCTTAACGATAAAGCATTGCCTCTACAGAGGTGACAAAGTTGTGGAATTTACGGTTCCGTTGAAGCATACACAGAGTTAAAGACATTTGTCTCCCTTGTGTTGTTTTTGTGGTATTGAGCATGTAAACACCGATTTTATCCCGAGTCCGGCATGTATAATTCTTTAAATGAACAAATCGAAAGTTCCAATGGGTACTCTTAACGTCGCTGAAGTCCTTATTTTGGTTTTTGGATATTCCTTACTTATTAAATAACCAAAGTTTGAGATTTTGGTAGATATCATCACTTTTTGTCAGTTTTTAATATTTTGCGTAATTTCGTAAAAAAGAACAACAAAGCGCAAAACATCCTTCCTGTGACAAAAATTGCATATTTTCTTCACAAAAATGGAATATCCATGCTCAACCAACAACTTTTAAGGGCTTTTATGGCAGTGGATGACCTTCAAAACGCAAAACACCATACCCTCTACAAAAGTGTTGTTTTTGGTTCATTCTATTTTTCAAACAAACCAACCAGTTAGTGTAAATGTTACCTAACACATATGTTTACACAGTACAAAAGAAATATTTGATTTATACCATATTTCCATAAAAATATGTCATGTTCAATACTGTTCAAATATAAGTGGGGCACCTCTCGTATTGATTAAGAAAACACAACCTTTGAACGTGAACCGCCAATTACTCTCATAAATTGGCGTGTTGTTAATTAAAACATGCGTCCTAGTCACGTTATATTTTCTGCGAAATTTCATTAACTAAAACTAAAAACTGTAACCGCTTTCAAACAAAACATTGTGTTGCAATATATTTGCTCAACGGTGCTGCAATTTCGAATTTGTGTGCAGTTATTGTGTGCGCCTTGAACGCTTTAATATCATTGATTCCTGATGTACAAACGTATGTCTCATACAAAAGGGCTATATCTCCTGCAATAAACATTGGTCAATATATCAATCAGACTTGGTAACAAATATGCACATGTATAATAATAATTACGAATTTTCCTTGAAATCCAACCATGTTCCAGATCAACAGTTTGGAGTACTTCCTGACAGTCATCCGACAGGAAAATAATAATAGAGAATTTTCCTCGGGAAAAGGAGGTCGTATGTTCAAATCTGAAGGCCGAAGATTCAAAACTGGTTGCTCAGTTTCAGGGTGTTGGCCATTAATAGAAATTTTACACATAAACACCGGCAACATTGCCAAAGATGTTCAACTTGTTATTGCCAATGAGCATTATATTGTAATCGGTATTGTATTTCATCTGACAAACGAGGTTCAATTCTGTGTAATGTGCAGCACATTATTGTCATTAGAATTGCTACAAAATACGACAAAGGCATATGATTATTGCCGGAGTTATACATGCATCCCCTTTGTGCAAAAGATTCTTTTATGCACTAGGAACCCATGATATTATAAAGTTGAAGTCGAAGAATATAACACCGAAATCAATATATTGTAGATACTCCCAATCTGAGGGCTAACATTTACTGTTTACAGATTTTCTTATGTGTCAGTCACGTCTAATATCAATGCCTGAAAATAAAGCTACATATGTCATTAAGTCGTCCTTATTAAGTCTGAAAAATCAGTGGACGTTTTGAGAAGTAAAAATTGAATTTACAGCTGTCTTGTTCGACTAGACAGGTCTCAATCATTCCAACATGGATAATTATGGTCGAACATAGAGCTGTGTCGGTTTTAGGTATAATACAATTATTGACAAACCTTAACTTTGGATGTATTTCATATAATATCAAATATATTTTGATGGATTAAATATATTGCCAGTCCACTAATGCAAATACTCTTGGAAAATATAACCGTATATATTGCAATCTGCGACCTCACATGGTACGGCAATGCATTAGACCAATCAGTCAGGTTCTACTGGAACAATCATTTGTACATGTATATCACTGTTTGCTATGACTAAGAATAGCTTAAACTGTTTTGCCTGTATTAGTACTTGTTATCCTGCGCAGCGGTTATATTGCATATTACTTTTTTGTGATGTTGGTGTGATTTGATTTACCGTGAAATGATAGAAATTTGTGTTAACAATTTAAGGGGCTTTTCAACGGATGGTTCGAATTCCTTGTTAAGCACAAACCTTCTGCCTCTTCCCTAGAAATCTTTTTTAGAGTGCTGGGGATATAGTCAACGGGTCGTAACGATGCATAAAACAAATAAACCAATTTTGAGTCATGGTTACCATAAAAATGTATGCGAGACCAATACGTACACAGACCAGTAGCAACATATCTCCGCTTTCATTCTTCTCGAACCTCCAATTATGTGAAAAACCTTTTAAGAGTCTATACAAATGATTGGTTATATGGATAGAAGGCAGCAATATCACAAATGTGATTAATCCAGTGATTGATGTCCAATGAATGACATGCGCCAATTTTGTCGTCCGGTGAAATTGCCGACTGTTTGCTCAATTTGGGATCCAATTTCGTCTTTGGCTTGGATAATATTGGAGAGCAATTCTTGACTACTTGTACGTGGTAATTGCCTCAACAAATTCGTATAGTTATTCTAGAAATTGTAAAAGCGAATATTGATTAAGAAAACACTTTCTTTGAACGTGACCCGCCAATTACTCTCATAAATGTGCGTGTTGTTAATTAAAACTCGTTTCTAGTCACTATATATTTTTTTGCGAAATTTCATTTAATAAAACTAAAACCTGTAACCGCATTTGAACAAAACGTTGTATTGCAATCTATTTGCTAAACCTTGCTACAATTTCGAATGTGTATGGAGTGTTTAGGTTTGCAAAGGTTTAAATAATTCAGAGAGCATGAAACAATTGGTTGTAGTTTTTTAACGGTCTATGGACATTGTACATGCTTGTCTTGCTACACTGTAAAAATCTGGTGTCCGTTGCCTAAGCAAATCGCTACCGAGCACCTTCATTCAGTTATCCCCCTTTCAATTAAATATACAGTCTCCACATGGCCTTTAGCCAGCACAGTTAGTACAGTCATACAACCATCACCCACCCAGTCTGCTAGTGCTAAATTTATTTACAACCAACATCACAAGGCGCTTTATGTGAGCCTATTTTCATGAAAATTGGTGCTTCTCATGTTTTACCATAAGTAAAGAGTAATTTTCGGACATTTTTGCCTTGTTTTCTCGAAAGTCGATATTGACCTTCTCATCCTAAGCCGGCGATATTTTGGTTCTGACAGAGATGAACATGTAGCTATTTCCGTGACATAGTCATTCCATTGACACATAATTGTTGAAATAATGATCATTTCTAAGTTCGCTGGCTCTGATAGTGACACTATTGTTACTTTCAAAATGAGGTAAGGATGCGGGTTATATGTCTGTTAATTAACAATTGTTCGTAACAACGAGTAAGGAAATAATGAGATCCACCTAGGCACTTTATTTCATTGTTAATTTCGAATTATTCCAAATAGTTGATGCATGTTCTTTTAAATTGAATCGTGTTCGTGTACTTTTCAACGATTTTAGGAAATTTAATCATGTAAGCTAAAATTCTAACCAGAACAGTAAACTTTGAACTGCATGTTCATTTCGTTGTACTGTTCCGAGAAAGGTGTGTGTACGTACATGCATACTTATTCTTGTAGACCCGTGAGTTTGCATGCGTACATACGGGCGTTGTAGAATATAGAAATAGATCATCATCATTGTGAAATAATGGTTCTCATTGATATCGATTACATACGCATCGGCAATTACAAGCCCGGTCAGACCCGATGTACACATCATACCAGGCCGGTGATTATAAACATTTCTCATTATAATACTCAAATTCCATACTCCATGCTCCAACTTGAAAAACAGTCTTTTTTTAGAATTTTGCATCAAAACCAACACCAACTAGTAGCAAATGATCTAATTAAGAAACCCCGATTTCATATGTTTTCATTCATTAATTAAGAAGTTACAGCAGTTTTTGTAACTAACAAATGCTCCAATTGGTGTACGGAGTATGAGTTGGAGCATGAAGTACGTACTCCAATGTTTATAATCACCGGGCCAGATCGACATCGTAACTCAATCATGATTGAGATTTGGCTTGAATAGGAGACAAAAAACACAACAACAGCAATTTAATGGAACCAACATTTTATTTTGTTGATTTATCACAATTTTTGTTACAAAAATATCACATTGCTTCATAAAATAGCAATGTTCAATCTGAACCATCAATAATGATGTGTAGGATAGCACAGCACACGAAACAATGAGAATATATACAATCAGTTAATATATACGAAACCTACGTTTGTGTTAGAGGTCACATGAACTGAACAACCATCTGTATTCATGTCTTGATCAACCAGTATTATTAAATGTCTGATCCAGCCATATACTATTTTTATACAGAGCATACACAGAGCAATTTGCTACAATAATGCAAGTTTAGAAACGGAGACTTTCATTGTTTTTCTATTATGAATAGTGAAAACAAATCACCAAACACGGACTAAAGTTGAGCTATGTTCATTTAATTTTCCACTTTAATTTCACACAACGTGTCGTCAATATGGCTTCATCAAGTTTACTTTATATTGTATGTTTTTTTAAATATTATTTCGTTTTTCGTTTATAATAACTCATTGCATATCGGGAGGAAATGACATTGAAGTTATTAACATTGTGTAACATTGCTTTATGAACGAGCACATGACGTAGTTTTATTTAAACAAACTATTTGAGACAAGTTTTCTGAGAGTTATATGATTAATAGCACACGAACCTAATACTAAATATCTGGATTATAAATCAGCCAATAGGTCATAGAGGTCGGAGCAGTCTCATATCTCACATTCTATGTGCATAATTTGACGATCCTAATAAAACCCAAATGTACTAAAAATTGCCAAGAGTTGGAAGAGGAAACCCACGTTTAAAGATTATCTAAATACCAACGCTTTCCAAATAATAAGACCCTCGTAGAAAAACACGTCGACTTTTAATGTTCAAATCAATCACCCATTAAGACCGAGTTAATATGAAGAATATTTGTCTCTCAAGCATGGAAACAAGCAATTCTGATGTAAGAATAAACAAATAATTATGCAGATAATTGATCAATGGGATTACATAAAAGCATAACATCTTGAAACCCTAATGCACATCCTGTGTAACATAAGAATAAAAAATATAAACGTAAAAGCTATATAATTATTAAAATGAGATTCGACAATTTAAAACGCATCAAGTTTGTAACGTTTCCTCTTGATGAAGAAATAGCATTTACCAAAACAAGTATTAAACAAAACTTATTGGGATGTTCAAAATATATTCCAAAATATTTTAGATTTTTCAAAGATGATCTAAAAATAACAGATAAAAATCAATGCATTAAAAAAACATGTTTTAGCAAAGGTCGTTTGTATGTTGCCAATTATATCGTAATTAAAAAATTAAGTGATAATGAGACTCAAGAAAGTATTCTGATTTCTCAATACGTTGACTTCTAATATACTGGCTAACAATATATGTTAAAAGAAACTATATGTATAAATACCAGTAACATGGAACAGGGACTTTCTATCAAATTGGACAACAAAGTCGAATAAATTACACTCATGAAATTTATTTTAGTTTCTTGTCACTTTTATAGACAGTCCCTGCTTCGGAGATGTTACACTTAACGTGTGATGCTATTTTAGTAAAACAAAAACAAAATGATTGGCTAATCTACACGAATAAAAATAGAAATATAATTTTGAAGAAATAGAAATGTGATGAATGTTATTAAGGGCCTCTATAGTTTGTTGAGACATAAATGAGAGAACACATAACCTATACAGTCCCTGGTGACCGTTTGTTTTCATTCTGAAAGCGTTGCTATAGAAACGACGTATATATAATGTATGAGAATACAAAAAATGATTCAGACTTTCTGGAAGATAAAATAACAATGTATGATTTTAACACATATACTTAAATATAAAAAGCCGCACTCGATCATCAAAAAATCTCAATAAATGCAATTTTACCATATATTTTACCTAGCAACACAAACAATGTCACATGACATAAAATGTTTCAACAAAATGACTCTCTATATAAAACATCCAGATAAATGGTTCTACATTAATCAAAAACTCATTTTCTCACAATAACATGAAAAAATGAATAGCTAGATATAAATTCACAAAGTAACATCACTACCACACAAGTAATGTATGTATAACCAAGCTTGCAAGAATGCCACATGCTGAATTGGAAGCCTGTTAAAACACAACTTTGAACTGTTGACTCAACCTGTATCCGATTCTTTGAGTGACACCAATAAAATCTCAAAACACAAATTCATGTGTCACATAACAGAGATGTGATCATGTGAAACTTCTCGCATTAAAATCACAGGTAACTGTGTCATTGATAAAGACTAAAATGAAACAAAAATGTTTTGTAAAATTTATATTTTTTATAATTTTACAATTTTATTTTCGTCTTTTATTTGTTTCGTTATAAATGATTGAGTTACCTGTGTTTAAAATTAGAAGCACACATAATACAATGTGAACTTGACTGTACACGTTCCTTTGTTGACAAGCGTTTTGCATTTCCGGTGGTCGTTAAATTACTTTGAAACACCGAAAAGGGGCATTTGTCATCACAAAATTCAGCACTCATAATAATGATAATATTATGCATTAAAATAAATGGGACATAAAAAAACGAACAGTTTAAAACGATTTATGTACAGGGCAGTTATATGTTATAATTATATGTTAACATATTTCCCAATCACCCCTAGCATGTTATATATATAGTAGTAGGATGAGAGGCTGATAAAAACGAGGGTAATGTATTATGACTGTACAACTTTGTAGAGTAAGTCTTATTTCCTTGCAAAAGTATTGTTGTGACGTCATCATTGAAATAATAAACAGGTTCAGAACTTCGTCATATAAGAGACATCATTAAATGTGGTCTGTGACAAATGGTGGTATTTGGCAGGGCGATAGTTTATAAATAAGTATATACTACATACATAAGGTACATAACTCCTTCATGAACACACTGTAGTCATAAGTTGTGATGTCATACTGATATTTCAGATTATGTCTTACAATTACAGTTAGATTGAAATTTCAATATCTTATGTAAAATACCAAAAATGTATGTTTCTAACTGACAGACAAAACCAATTTAACTACGAGTATAATTGATAAAAACATTTTGTATAGATAGAGTATCTAAACGCAGCCGAGTGATATTTTTCCGTAGGAAGTTTGAAGTTTTGATACAAAATAGTACTTCCAACAAATTTAATTTTCACAAAGCGTATATGTTCCAAGTAATACATGAAAAGTTGATATAAAACATATATTCCCTAGAAAATAACAGTTGTTGAATATTGTCTTACAAAATTGCTCCGCATTAGGATATTAACTTTCAACAATTTTGTATAATTAAGTGAGAATGGCAGAACTTCATTACGACAGACATGCGATACATAACAAATATCTTCATACAAAGTGTTCATATACATAATAAGCATGACACATAGTTCAGAGAGAAACTGTTTTTTTTCTGAATATTATACATTGTATGGAAGATTATGAATTGTGCTTGTATTGTCAAAGTCGAACAAAACGTACAACCGATACATTTAACTCGAAGACGAAGCACCTACCGATATGCCTCGAAAATTACAACCGGAAGAATTTCCAAGAACTTGTTAATTTTCGTTTTTTAATAAGAAACATATTTAGCTATTATTAATAGAAAATACCGTGAACATTATGTTTGGTTTGAAAAATAAGTGAAAAGAAATGTTCACGTCACTCAAACGACCTCTTCCCACATCAACAACATTAGGCATTTTAAGAAGACAGGACAACGTCAACAACAAGAACAGCAACAACAACATTATGAAATAATGAACATGAATGTTAGGACACCATAGTAGAGCACATTAGTACCACCATCATAGAGCACATATATTGTGACATAAATTTGGCATGTATTAAAGTTAATAACTAACATATGTAATGATTAAACGAAGAACAATTAGCACATGTCAACAACTACTAAATAAAATAACCATAATAATAACATGAATAATTATATTATATTCAAACTATACACATTTGTATATTTACACCAACGCTATAACAGACCAGGTCGTACAAATGAACAGATAAATACCAAGTGTGTCTTTGATATCAAATGACTACAAAACGTCAGTTCACCCTGTACTACTGATCACCTTAACTATGAAACCAACGGTCTTAACTATTTATTCCACTAACCGTTGTTATTACATAAAACTCTGTGACTTTTGGATTCAATACGCCTGTTTTAAACAATGAACTAATTCGAGCAGTCCTAATTGATGTTTACATTTAATGATTGCCTAGAATGATTAAGAATGAAAGTGTTTTGCACCATTGGCCAATAAGCATGTTTTTTAATTGTTTTGTTGACGATGAGTCTATCATGTTTTACCGTTTCACAAAAATCTAAATTGAAAACATAAACAGTTAAGTATCCATAGAAAGAATAACTGCAACTCTTTGGTTATATTATTAAATGCTTCCCTCGAAATAAAGACGATGACAAAGACGTTCAAGTTTCTGCCCCAAAAATTCTGTCGTCTGACAAGTAACTTAAAAAGTGAAACATTCGACCATTTGTTTTTGTAGGATCACATACAATTTTGTACATTGAGAAGATTTCTTGTTCATATTTAACATTTAGAATAAATGCATAACTTATTTGCAAGACACAGTGAGACAATGTTCTTGTCAGAGATGTTAAGTGTAAGTTTTAAGTACGACGTTATTACAAACAGTTAAACCTCTAAAGATAAATGGGTTGTTACAAATATAATTACACTGCATTTACATCAGACGTCTAGAGGAGGAAGTCTTTGACTTGTACATGTATGTAGAATCGTCTGCTCTCGTAGAAATGTGACAGAAATGGATTCACAAATAGACTCAAAATATGCAGTGAAATTTGACACATCATGGATGCTAAGTTCGGTAGTCTTCCAAATAGCAGATCACACCAATGTAATACGATACTTTATTGACGTAAGGGAAGACGGTGTACCAAAAGGGAAACACTTAATTGGGAACTGAGACAATGTCGACATTATAAGCTAGTATTTCAAATGTCTATAGCTTTATTAATATTAGGCTATTATTAAAACATCTTTGTTTTCCTATTAACCTGTCCACAGGGCACCGAATAAATGGATTTAATTGCCAAAATTGTACAAATCATCATTATAAAATATTTCTAAAAATATTGCAACTACATCGATGGTAGTAAATATTATCCTCTAAAACATATTATGACAAGTATTCCAGGCTCCAGACATTTTGATAGTATATAAGTACTTTAGTTATGCTCGCCATTGCCATAACGATTGGGTATTCTGAACAATGTCTGATCAATCTTCAATTAAGTATGCCAAAACACAAAAAATATAGAACATGTTCATTAAACAGTAAGCATTCGATATAAATTTACCAAGACTTACTCAATACGAAAGTTATATAAGTCGTTAATGGTTTGACCATGTCCTGTAACATCTCTAAAAAGTCATTTTGGTCAAGAATTAAAAACTTCCCTATGGTGCGTCCAAACAGAATTCCGTACAGTATGACGTATACAAATGACGTCACCCATGACGTAAACAAACGACGTTTGCGTCTATTTCCTTGATTACAACAGTACAACCTAACTACTGAACATATATAAAACAATTATCAAAAACATGTACAGTTACGTATGTTAATTTAAATATCAGTTTCTAATATTAAGGAACAAATCAGCTTCACCGTGGTAAGTGATAATATAAAATAACAACCATTCTATTCGTCAGCTATGAATGATGTAAAATGTGACTTTATAAGCCCAAATTTATGGTAGTTTAGTGAAATGGAGAAATATATGAGTTGTGTGTTTTTTATGAACTACATGCGTAGTTCTCATATAAACAATTGATATTTGGTTACATTCATACATAATTTATACATCCACCCTGTCTCTCTCACCCATTGTATATACTATTCGCATTACTTTTGCCAATACTCATATATACATTGTATATACAGAGTTACGGACGACTTTTGTTGGAACAAAAGCTCATCCCAGTTGCAAAAAGTTGGACGATGCACACAATTACTTTTAATAGTACGTTTACATTATACAGTTACTGAGATTTTTATGACATGTAGTGTCAGTGATGCAATATTTTTTTATAAATTAATAGTTCTCATTCTTCTAAATCATCAATTAATTGTTGTAATCAATTGCAAAATTTTAGTAACTAAAAGTTTGTTCTTTTTTTCGATATAAATATGTATATGTCATTCTTAAAACCATACGTGTACTTTCATATTTATACAATGAACAATGGAATATTATATTATCAGTGGAATTGCCGAGCAGTTTGTCATTGATGTAATTAGTTCACTTTGAATAGACCAAAATAATTCAGTTTTGGTTCTCGCACAATAAGAGTCAAGTTTGATACTTTAACAAATAGTTCATCACCCTGGCGCAGATGGAAAACAGCACCAAGATAGCTAGTATACTCTCCAAAGGCTTTGTTCTGGCCCCAGCATTTGGTTATACTGTTCTGTATCATAGCTTCCTCCCCACCATGTGGATATATAATATTATAACGGTATATATAATGTGAGAGAGACTGAGATCCCGTATCAATGGCGCCAGGTTTGTCAAACACTTCCAGGAACGACAACTGACTATAGACATAGTACAGTCCTTCTTCTAGGATCACAATACGTCCGTGTCTGTACTGGACCTTACTGGTGAAAGCCAGATCTTCCTGACTGATCCAATGAGAGATAGGAAACTGTCGTCCGGGCACTGAAAATATATAGATTCAAAACATTAGGTAATGTTCCAAAATAAGAGTAGCAGTACATCGTCAATATCTACATGAAAATATCTAATAAACAAGCAAGGAGAAACACCATTGCAAACGTGGTCCAATGGAACACAATGGTAAACATGCAACTTTGTCGTAGAAATCAAAATAAAACAATGCAGTACACTATGTAGTTGTTGGCCAATGAAAATATCATGTTTTGCCAACGATTGATCATATGCACTTTGAACACATCAACTAAATATACAATTTAATAGTCTGATACACACAGAAGTCAACCATCAGCAATTGTTCAAAATAAATCGATACAATAGTCGATGGACGAGACGACCCATATGTGATTTTGGCCACGTAAATATAGTATTCGCCTTATAATCTTAACAGAAGTTTCGCGGACATTCTTACGTACGCCATACCATTTTTTTACCCTTGGTTGAAGCAATGAATCCATGACGGATTGATTGTATTGTTTATTCCACCGGTTCATGTGTACTGTAGTGTAATATATATAACACTTCCTATGAGAGTGTTTTGAACATTCCAATAATGTCACTGTTTTTATATCTGATGTTGAGAGTTTGCTGTGAGCTAATCATGAAACTTATTAACACAAATTGCACATTCTCAGATTGTTGTTTTCTGATTACAAAACATGGCCAACACTTTTCCGTAATCAGTATGTCAATAGTCGTTACGTTAGAACGTAGGTATACTGCTTATTGCAGTATCTTAGGTAGCATGTACTTTTTTTGTATAAAATCATTGAATAACACTGCGTTCCTTCGAATGTGAATTTTATTTCAGTTGTTCTTGTTACAATAGCAATACGCTGATACATTATTCCAAACCAACACCGGAAGTTTGTTCTGATATGGCTACTAACTAGTTACAGTGTAGCTTCCTGTCTATTGTCTTGTATTAAAGGCTAGGTAATGCATTTGTATATAACTGCATACACGTCTTCTTGTCTCATTAACGCCTCATTTGGTAGCTTGTGTCACCGTTTAGGCAAACATTTTTGAAACTAGGTCATCCAGCTCTTCCGTGGCGGTGACTTGGAGAACAAGGTCGGGTCCATCGCCGTTTGGTTGCTATTGCCATGTGAAACTAGGTCATCCAGCTCTTTTGCAGCATGGCTTTGATTTTTGATTATTTGTTTGGTTATGTTTCGGCATTACTGCGTGTAGTTGTATTATGTGGTGTTGTTACTGTGTTCTATGCTCGGCATGTTAAGATGAGTGCTGCCTTCTTGGTACGATTTCTTCATATATTTTGCAGCCGATTGACTGCCCATTTAAATGAGAGTGATAATTTACAAGTAACAATTCTCTAAAACCAGGAGGTGTATCAACCTGATACTGGTTTATCAATCACGTGAGTAATGAAGCACTAATATAAGTGGAAAACTACGTATAAGTATGATTAAAGAATAAGAACACAGAGTCCACTTTAAAAAAACTGTTGGCCCGTCAAATGGGGTTGCTTTGGAAACATTGTACCCTTTATATGTTTAATTTCCGTGTCGAATGCTCAAAATAACCATTAACCAATTTTGCGCTAATAAAACAGTTCGGATTCAATTAACAATTATACCACAAAGTCGCAGTAATGCGGGAAGAAACACAAATGTGTAACAATTCCCAGATTTAAACAATTAGAGGAACTGCAGGGATTATATGAGACAATATACGGGACTACGACGCACCTAAAGACATCTAAACACATTCTTATTTCTGGAACAGTCTGTTGAATCTTCATTAATAAGAGTTTAATATTTATAACTGAAACCACCAGATTAAATAACCTTTTTTCATTGCAAGTATTTTAAGCATATAGTAATAGATATCCCGGGTGGCATATTCGAAATAGGCAAGTTAGCACTTTTTTCAAAATACAATGCAGGAAATGATGTTTGGTAAATCCTCCGAGTATCTACAATTGGGTGATATGTATATGAATTTTTCCCTTTGACCATCATAGTGAACGATTAACCAAGAAAATAAAGAAATCAAGAAAAGGAAACATAAAATGAGGGAGGAAACTCAAACAAGCATATAGATTTACTTGCTAATTGTATAAGTCAACAAAGATGATCAGCAGAGATGTCTAACCATTAAACGGAGCGTTCTCGTTTAATTAAGACCACGTTGTAGAACTTTGGAGGAGTTGAAAAGATTGCCAAAGACAGGAAGCAGTGGAAAATTCTGGTGGATGCCTTATGTGCCGTCACGAAGAGGATAGGTAAGTAAGTCTCGTTTTATGTTTAATTGTAATTTGCCGAACCAGTTGACACATATCGCTGGCTTAGAATGAGAAGGTCGTAAGTACTATTTACGGCCTCAAAAGACTTATATGTATATCTGAAATCAACATCACTTGGCGCTTCTTATCTGCCTATTTTTATGAAATCGGAACATGTCATGTTGATGAAAATGAAATTTAAAAAACTTGTTTTACCATAAGTGAAGACTAATTTTGGACAGGTTTTCCTTGTTTTTCTCAAAAAATCAATTTTGTATTTACGACCTTCTCATTCTAAGCCAGTGATATATATACCTTCAATCTTTCATCTTCCTATCTATATATTCCTAATTCGATATAAATCAGTGTTGAAGGACTTATGTAATAATCGAAATTGGCATTTCTCCCTCCGTGTTCACAACTTACGACCAACAAAAAGTGCAAAGTCGATTTATATCATAAATAATAAATGAACGTAAGTCTGATGTATTGCTATATTTCATACCAACTTATGACTCTGTCAATGAATCATTATATGGCCTTACATGTAAAACTTGTACCCTTATTTATACTTATATCCTTAGGGCGCATTTATATAAACGTGTATAAGTGCTTCAGTCATGGCTTGGTCGCACTGAACATTTTGTTGGCATCGGCGATATAATTAGCTTAGGGATGCTTCGGGAACACAAATATCACACAAACATGTTCTAATGATTACCCCGAAGCTTCCCCTAGAAGATAAAAAACGTTTCCCGATGCTTTCCGATGCCCTTTCATTAAATCGGGATTCATGGCTGAGACAAAACAATCTAAGTGGGACCAAGGCCTAACTCGTACATGAAGTTTCACACAACCAATAGCAAGCTGAAGTATTAGAAGTACCACGAAGATCAGAGAAAATTGACGCGATTCTTATTGTCTCGTCCATATTTGTCCCTCTCTCCTACACAATGTCAACACATCAAGATATCTACTTTTCCAAGGTCAGAATACCTATCCTATGACATGTTCCTAATCGGCGATATTCTACTAAGAACTTAAGAACTATTAGATCCAAACTGGGCAGTTCGATGAGATTCGAATAATTTGTTTTGTGAAACGTGATTTGTCTTACTAGCATTTGTTTTGTCTGCTACCGCTTGGCGATGGAACCATCGATTCTAACATCCACAACGCAAGTATTTGGAATCATATCATATTTGTGAAACAAGGTCGTCCAGCAGCGGGGACTTGGGGAACTCGGTCATTCGGTCTCTTGGGATCTCCGCTATTTTTGTAATGTCTTTGTGAAATTGGGTCAACCTGCATTTTTGCGGCGGGGACATTGGCTTTTAATAATATCTTTGCGTTGTTGTGTTGTGATTTTACTGCTTTCTGTGCTTAGCTGGTTAAGTTGAGTTCTGCCTTCCCTGTCCGAGTTCCTCAATTCTTTTTTAACTATTGTAGTTTAGAACGCTATACATATGGTAACATTATTTCTGCAGACTGTATACGATAATTATAATCGTTGACACTTGAAAATAATAATGTACGACCGCGGAGATAATTATATACAATTCTAGAAATGTTCTGTTTCCAATCATAAGTTTCTACAACAAACCTATATTTAAACACGCGTGTTTGTCGGGTTAATACCTGGCACTAATAGATACCAATTCCCAAGTAATTTTGTTAAA
This sequence comes from Spisula subtruncata, assembly GCA_963678985.1. Classification (NCBI taxonomy): domain Eukaryota; kingdom Metazoa; phylum Mollusca; class Bivalvia; order Venerida; family Mactridae; genus Spisula; species Spisula subtruncata. Next base: position 39,967,874 of record OY787671.1, read on the forward strand.
ACAATTTCCAGAGCAATATACCCAATATTACGTATAATTGAACTCGCTTAATAGACAGCAATTTTCGAAAGGGCCTGACGTTTTCTCTTGCAATGTTTAATCACACATGCAGCATTTTGTTCCAATGCTCCTAAACTACAATAATGCCTTAATAGGATCAATGACCCAAAAACTGTTTTGTAGATCAATTTTAAGTCTTTTAAGTCAATGATACTAAAATCTGGAATAATTAGAAATGATAGTTTTGTCTCTAGGTTTTTGCTTGGAAAAAATCGTGGCATTGTCGTTTTCTAAACTGTAACATCATATGAGAACATGGGATGGTATTCACAAAAACTCTTATGGGAAAACATAGAATTTTCTCACCAGAATCCTATTTCTTCCTTTAGTGTTTTGTAGGGAGTGGTGGCCTAGAGGTAGGGCGCGCGCTATGGGATCGATAGGTCCCAGGTTCGATCTCCCTCTGGACTACAGTTTAATTTCTCTGAGCAAGACCCACATGCTCCATTTCACCATGGTGTAAAATGGTACCTGTGAGGGCAGTGTCTATTCCTGGGCGCCGCAGATCGATGTTGGCTGCCACACCACAGGAGAGAAATAGTCTCCCCAGGGAGACACGAGTGTAGTTTTCCATATGTAGGTCAATGACCAGGGGAAGTTGAAATGTCAAAGGGTGCTTGAACGGCCTAATAGATGAAAAGAACTCTAGAAAATTGGTTAATTAACTTTTCTTTTCTTTTTTTTCAGTGAAACAGGAGAATTAAGAGTATCAAGGTTTTGCTTTGTTTTGAAGCGTTATGTAAAATAAACACCACATTTATCACCAAGAAAATGTGGTAGTAGTTAGGCCTATAAGTAATGACATTTTTATTCTAAGCCAGCGAAATATGGATATAAGTGAAATCACTTACCGGTAGGTTGTTCTAAGGGTCGCACTGAACCCATCAAATGTGCGGCTGGCTTCATAGCCCCAGGCTCTGTGTTGGTGCTAGCATCTATCTTGATATTTCCTGAAAATAGAAAACACGGTCAATTAGTATGGTTTTGTCGGAATTAAATGTACAATTATAGAATTATGCTCTCTTTATTATTATTTCATAGACATAATGTAGGAATGAGTATCATATAGTTTGCATACTCGATGGAAAATCGCTTTTGTCTCCCCTTGGCCATCGTATGCTCTAACTTATATAGGCAATCTCGCCACATACATCGTATATGATTCTCATATGAATGGATCTGCATATGATGCTCATCTTGCCCACTTTTCATATCATTCTCATATAAAAGGTTTGATATGATAATCATATGAGTTTTATATCATGTGAGGAAAAATTGCCTCTGTAAGTCGTTCTAGATGTGGGTTTTTTGTTTTGAACCATATAAGTGTACATGTGTGGGGTATAACTCCACTTATACTTGCACATTGTTCTAGGGATAAAATCTTCAACACTTAATCATACACACATACGCGATAGTGAGTATAGATGTTTTCCTCTTTTATTGTTTTACATCATCATTATAACCAAGATTTATTACATGCATGCACTACATGTTATCATACAGTTACTGAGAAATAGTCCAGAAATCTAGCAAGATATTATATACTGAGAAATAGTCCAGAAATCTAGCGAGGTATTATATACTGAGAAATAGTCCAGAAATCTAGCGAGATATTACATATAATAAATTCTTGCCATAATCGTGTACCCGGGCAATAAATGTCTAGTTACCCGTACATCTTATACCAGATTATATCTGCGTTTGTTTTATACGCTCAGTGTACTTATCGTTGTCAAATTATTCATCTAAAAAAGCAGCTACCTTCCGATCAAATCTTATTTCTGCACTACTATATAATACAGTATATTGTTTATATATTAAAATGTTATGTGAAATAAAATACATTTTGTGTATTTTCAAGGATTTAAATATATATATTTAGTTATATACCTCCGTGGTATTTTTAACTAATTTGATATCGTCAATTATTAAAAGAGTTGATAACATTTCGAGAAAAGGCGTTTTATTCAACAACTATATTTCCAGATATCGAAAGAAATATTAATAAGGGAACTATCCAATTCGAAAGAGTAGCAATGATTACAGTTAAATCAGATACACCCAGTTAGGGATATATAGACTACAACAAGCCAGCTTAGAGGCAACAGTCAACCACGCTTCGTAAACGGAACAAACAAAACATATGCTCAAAGACAACGAAGTTCAACTTTGTTCGAAGGCAACTAACGACAAATCCGCTAAAAGGCAGAAAGTAACTTTGACTGTGTGCAATGAACGACAAGTCTACTCGAAGTCAACAAACAACAACTACCTGTGTGCTCAAAGAAGATCAGAGTATATGTATTATCAACATTGTTCAAGTTCATACATTGTACATGTATTTGTAATTACACACGTGTTCGATAACATACAGGTTTCCAACTTTAATACTTAAAACATATTTCTAACTTCCAATTATATGTACCAGGTTGGATACAATTATAATACATGAAGACACACTTGGGACATAGTTCTACGCGGAAATCTAGAAACCAATTTCAAAACGTGCCAAAAAACGACAAAAATAAAATTTAATGCAAAATTTCTCGCCTCGATGGTGCGATTCAAGGAAGATTCCAAACTAATTTATCATGTACAAACTTGTTTCAAGTTTATCATGCGTGTAATTACACTTTCAAACAGCGCACAATTGTCTCAAATAGAATATGCCTACTCCACTTCTTTTACAATTGCATCAAATTAAATATTAGGGACTGCACGTCTCCTACAGCGCGCATCATTAACCTTACATAGAAAACAATTAACCCAAAACAACAAGAATGGAATCTAACTGTTGAAACATTACAGTATCAATTTGTTGGACAACTGAACAAGTTAGGAAATCTTCAATTGTCACGTAATCAGGTCCCGACCGTGATTATAAACATTGGAGCCAAATCACACACCAAACTTCATCTGGAATTACTGTTTTGTTTATTTCATGTTTGATGCCGCGTTTGAGAGATTTTGATCTGGCACCGATCTCCGGAAGTATCTCCATTTTGAGCAAGATTTCATCTAAAATATTGTCATTCATTTCTAGGTATTTTCCTTGAGATACTGGCCTCAAAGGTGTGATTACAAAGCAGAAACACTGTTTTGAGTTTATTCCAGTTAAAACTAAAGAGCTTATCTAAACTTCAGGCTCTGAATTTAGTATAAATACAATTTGAGCTGAGATTCCTACTGGTGTTGCTTGGGGAGATTTGGACCAGTTTTCTCCTCCACACGCTTTATACACTGACAACTTCATCACACTAGTAAATGTGAATGTCTTGCGGATGATGTCAGACAATGTTAGAGAGAGAAAGGGGGGAGAGAAGCAGCGATGTGAAAGTAGAATGAGAGAGCGAATGTAAACATTGGCGCGTGGAATGTGCACGTGACACACGGAAACAATAGAACAACTTAATCAACAATGCCAGACCACAATTGTTTTGGTATTTAGATTTTAGGAAAAAAATACCAATCTGAAATCCGCGATGTTTTGTTTCACCTTTCGCACAAAGTTACACACGCGGTAAACCTAATATAAACAACATTGTTACAGCCCAGACACATTCTAATTTGGGACTATTATATGAATATATAGTTTTGTACTCGTGTTGAACATAAGTTTGGGGATTATTTATTTCTGATGCTTGTAGTATTGTGAGTACAACAGAGTGGAATAGGTTCATTTATTCTATTTAGTTTGTTTATTTGTGTCAGCGTGAACTTGATAATATACAAATTTGGTACAAACCGCAGATAAATAAAACGAAGAAAAAAACTTAGCACGTATTTTAGAGAGTTGAAAATTACTAGATCAGACATATTGCTGGTTTAGAATAAGAAGGTCGAAATGGCGAAAGTATTTCTAACGACCTAATAAAACTGATTCACATTTGACATCTGCACCAAAAGGCGCTTCACAAGAAAATCGGAACTTGTCTTTTTGACCAAACTGAAGTATTTTTTTGTTTTCTCAAAATTAACCACCTTCTCATTCTAAGCCAGCGTTATACAAGCTACGCAGTCGCTTTGTCCTTAAAGATGGCTAACCATTCCAGGAACTGCACTAAAATCAAATACCGTACTATTCTATTTTGAAAATTGAAACCGTTACACCAATTTTCCGCTTTTAAAAATAGCTCAATTGAAATATAAACGAAATTACTTGTAGTAAATCAATTCACAGTAAATGTAATAAAACGTAAATCGGTGTTACATAATCTGCCTTATTACTCACAGAGATCTTCTAATTATAGAACCCTTTCCTGCGCCAAAACTGAAATACGCTTAATTAAAACCGACCGCGTTTCAATTAAAAAAGAACCGATCGCATTTTTATCAAGTTAAGATTCGTGTAATTTCGAAAATCCGACTCTAATCATTGGATTATATACACGAAACGGAATGAAACATTTAAAAAGAGATGCATTAAACTAAACTGTGTGTATTCCGTTTAGCTCAATGACAATGCGCATGCGTCGCGTTCTTGTATTTTATGTGAATATTCGTGTTGTTTTATAGGGGAATAAATATAATTTGCAAATCACTTTAGATTATAGTAATTATTTTACTGCAAATGTATTTCTATCTACTGCAAATAACACGGTGCACAATCACGTGGTCGATGAAGTCACATTTGGATATTGAGCCCAGTAAAATTTCTTTGTTGATAGCTCGTCCATGTATTTTACTGGGCGCAATACCCAATTGTGACGCCACAGACCACGTGATTGTGCATCATGTGCAACATCATACCGTGATCGTGGCGTCTTTATTTCGGTAACAATCGAAGGTTCGTGTAAAGAAAATTGACTTTTGAATTCAATAGTAAATAAACTAGCTAGTATTAGCGAAAAAAAGTTATCGCGAATGTTACCCGACGGACAGTATGAACATCACTTGCAATACGACAAATGCATGATGACATCAAAGTGGTCAAACACTTCAAGGTATATTAATCTTGAACTTGCAATGACTCAGGATACAGCACGTGAACATACTTGAACCCATACTTACATACCTACATACTGTAAAATCATTAATATTCGAGAGGGGTTCCATTTCGATGATTTCGTGGATGATCTCAAGCACGAAATTAAACCCCCTCAAATATTAATTAGTATAAACATGTAGTATATGACTTAGTGGACAAGATGTTGCCTTGAAATAACGTTCCCACGAAATCGTATTTTTACCAAAAAAATACGAAATGTTGTCCCATTGAAATTAAATGGTTTTACAGCATCTACATATGCTTTGACCGGGCAACTGTCTATACTTATATGTACGAATATATTAATTTATATATAATACACATTTCTATATTAATTTATCAGACATGCATCATATTTTATAGCGTCCTAGGGGTGAACATCTGACACCAGATGACCGCAACAACTTCAGGTCATCTACGCGTCTTAGTGAAGTAAATTAATCATGAATAGTATCCTTATTTCATTCTCACTCCTCCCCTCACATGTGTTAAATGTATTCAGTGTTTGTTTATTATAGTGTCATCCCTATTGAAAGGGCCAGCAAATTTGAACTATGAGACACCTATTTTTCTTACGAACAGTACCTCCCGAATGCCTTCATGTATTGTCGGGCGCCTGGCAGAGATGGGCCTACGGCAACCATTCTTCATCTAGCTGGATCAGTTCAAACACAGCTTTCGCCGTGATTCGTACTTTCGACCTTCCGCACCGAAAGCGGGCATCCTAACCACTCAGCCACAGTCGCATGTTTGTGAAGTATGCTGTAAGTCAGCAAGTATATTACCCACTACAAGTATTTATTTTCTTCAACATTTCAGAAACCTGTAACGATATCTCTTTAAAACACAATTTCAAACGTTTTAACAACACTACTGAAGCAATATAGTCAAATAGCTTTTTAAACATCTGGTAATTAAAATTCACTAAGTTTATAAATTACGAAACACACTTCGCAATATTGCATTGATTTAATTTAAACATCATTTTGATTTTCTTCCATAAACGATTCATAAATGTCAGTTTATTTTGCACTATAATAATTCAATTTTTGAAGAAAACTTAAACATCATGCTAGTTCGTATAAATGGGTGCGTTTCATTTCCCTGAAAATTAAAATCTAATAACACTAATAATTAAAATTTAAATACCAGTACTATTTTGTAATTTTATCGATGGAAATAAAATTCGGAGATTTCCATTTTTCACCAGGCTGATGGAATTGGAATTATAGTCCCGACTAAACTTGTAAATTCTGCATCTTCTGGGACCATATGCACAAACAGTTGTAAGAATGAAATGCAGATTTAGACGAAACAATAACATGTTTTTCTCTCCTATGTTGTTAGAAAATACTTTAACCAGGAGGTCCTGCTTTTACTAAGTGTACATTGGGTCATAACAACTACTAGTATTAAGACAAACCCTGGACTATATAAATTATAATTATATAATATTCTAAGAAATAGGAATGCTGTAAATTTTAAGTGTTGCACATTTTAAGTGTAAGTTTATTTCTTAATGCATATGCCAACATGGCTCCTGGGACAACAGCATTTCTCTTTTTTATAAAACTTGGCGTAGGGCGGGGTAAATATAGCCAATAGGTGTATGTAAATATTTCTGTTCCCACTTTTGAAAAAGTGATGAAAGTATCTGACAAATTATTTGACAAGCATTTTGCCGAGAGTGTGAGATACGTCAGTACAACTTATGTTACGCATCCTGATTGCTTCGTATCCTGTGCGATTCGTACCCTGTGTGATTCGTACCCTGTGTGATTCGCACCCAGTGTAGTTCGCCTTTTTCACAAGTCAGGTATTTTTGTTCACACGTTTTTACAGCATCAAATCTAACAAAAAACGACAAGCATATTGGTTAATCTTAACGAAGGACAAGATTGGAATTATATACATGTACAACAAATTACCCAGCAATTCAAGGTTCTATAGTGCATACTATGTTTTATGTGTCATAATATAATACGCCTGTACGTCGCCTGCGTTTGATGTTTGTTGCGCGTGTTTGATGTAGGTCTATTATGCGTTTTATAATAACCTAGAAAAATAGTGCACAACACAATAGTCTAATACATACGTAAATAGGCAAAATGAAAAGTTAATACTTCTTATAATTGTTAAACTATACAACTTATTATATTGACGACATTTGAGCAGTACTTATTGCATAAAGCGTACCCATGTACCCAGATATATAAGTTATAATGCGCTATCAATTGGTAGTCAGTTAGTGTGTCAGATCTTTTGGACAGGTTATATCCTCGTGAATGCAATTGAATACGGTCCTCGCGTAATATACGACTCACGAACTACATGCAGTACATTGTAGCAACTAGAATCTCCGCGTAAAGTAAGGTTTACTTAAAGGAATTAGGAAAGAAAGCCGGGTTTCATTCAATTACAGCACACAGTTTTAGGAAATCAAATAAGTTTCAATTTAGGAATGAAATGTTCAGGACAAGAAATGGCACATTCTGGGGAAAATAAGGACACTTGGGAAATCGCATCTCTTCAAACTAATGCTAGTAGAAGACTAGGTTGGCATTTTAGACGTAATGAGTAAAAAGTTACCAAAAACCGTTTCAATGTATTGGCTGTGGTCTGTGTATGTTATTCTAGAGCTGTATTTCGCGTTTTAACTTTTCTGTCAGGCACAGGCATATTAAACGCAGGCAGTTGACCGAACTAGTCTTCTTTAACTCATGGCTAAGATTATAAACATTCCATTCAGCAAGATGTATCAACATAATTATATTAGACATACCCTGATTGTATATTTATATGTATATTTGTATATGGAATGAAAGCCTTTGCATAATAAACTATTTGAACTTACAATTGTGGATATGACAATGGCAACGGTCACAGAAGCATACCATCTACAACCTATACATAAATCAAACCGTCTAGCGCAGGTTATTTAGTACCAGATACAATGTCACCACTTTCTACAGGTTTGATCCTTTTACTTGACATTAGATCAAACTGACGACAGAGGTGACTTGTCCGGAGGTTACACACATGACGTTGAAGCATAATTATACAGGGTTCATATAAGGACTAGCAAAGTTTATATACAAATCAGCAATGATTGATCATTTATTAAACCACAAACCTCACCTAACGCTAAATGAGTACATATCGCTGGCTTAAATGAGAAGGTCGTAAGTACAAAATCGGTATTTTGAGAAAACAAGAAAAACCTGTCTGAATATTACTCTTTACGAATGGTAAAACAATCTGTTTCAACTTCAGTTAAATCAACATGTCAAGTTCCGATTTTCATGAAAAAAGGCTCACAATAAGCGCCTTGTGTTGCGAAATTTAGATATATATTAGTCTTTAAAGGGCGTAAGTACAACTTACGACTATACTTACGACCTTCTCATTCTAAGCTAGCGATATATACACAGGCATGATACATTAATAGTTTGACCGTCATAAACATAGACATTCATTTGTCTACCATGCAAAATATGACCGTCAGGGGGTCAAACATTGGTTAGCTGCAATATGGCTTAAAGCTAACCCATAAAACTACCGGTCAGCATAGATAGCTTCATCTACCGTACAACGGACAAAACACCGACAAAGAGTTAAAACAAAGACACTATGAAATTATCATTTGTGAATATATTTATCATGTATGCCCATCAATGACCATCTTACTTGCACTTAGTAAACAAAGTTGGTCACTATATGGTCAAGACCAGCAGCAATATGATAAACATACATGTATATAATCCACTCATCTCAAACAAGACTAGTCACTTCTCATTCCGAACAAATATACAACCATTTGTATTACAACGAGTCATTTTCCGACAATTGCAATGAGACATACACGTTGAATTATACAGTATGGCAATAAGTCATTCAGTGTTCAGATTTACATTGCAAAAACATAGCTTTCGAAGCAATAAATGATATCTGTAAGTTGTATTTTAAAGTAATCCGAAAAGTCATACAGTTATTTGATTTCAACGTGTATGCCTTATTGCAATTGCCTGAAATCGACTCGATGGGACTCTCAATTACTGTTGATTGGCTGAATCACAATATTAAACAGATTTGTCTTCAAGATTGGAAAGAAATGTATAAGATGGAGAAATTATTGCACAGTGCAAAAAAATTTCAATAGCCACAGCAACATCAACCATGTGTTAGTTGCTCGCTAACGTAAGATTTTATAAATTGCTGAAAATGCTTCATAAAAGTCATCCCGGCCATTCTGTATAGCTATGCCTGATGAATAATGCTTATTTTAAGCAATAATCTTCGTGGAAAGACTTTAGTTTTTGTGGAAGCAGCTAAGCTTCTCCGTGATACGAATTTATATTTCGTTTTATACATTTAGTATGCAATGCATGGATTGTGGCCGACACTTAATGCGTTTGGAGGATATTGCTAGCTACTACTTAAATACGTGTGAATAGCCACTTATAGAATTGAAATGAATTTGGAATGGAAATTGGAAAGAAAGTATTGTCAGAGAGCGCCACTCACGATTCCCGCTATTATACAAAGAGGCAATTCAATGTTTAAGCGCATGGTTGAAGTAAGCCAGCCAGACCTAACATCAACTTGTAGAAATGTTGTTATGTAATTTGAGGTATACAATCGTGGCTATAAAAATATTTTTGATTCCAAGAAATCAATCAGTTCTAAAACGTATGAATAATTCGCTGGCTTAAAATTAGAAGGCCGTAAGTAGTAATGAGTAAAGGTCGTGAGTAATACTTATGACTTTGTAAGACTGGTACATAATATTATGTAAAATCAGCATCATAATGCGCTTCTTGTGAGCTTATTGTCATGAAAATCGGAACAGAAGTTGAAACAGCGTGTTTTACCATAAATAAGCAAAAAGTAATTTTCAGACAGTTTTTTTCTTGTTTTCTCAAAATATCGATTTTGTACTTACGACCTTCTCATTCAGTAGCTTAGTTATTTCAGCAGAAAGCTGACTGGCATATAAAGGCTAACCCGGCAATTTATATGCAGACGACGAAATCAGTAGCCAGCATAACTCCGATAATTATACAATATAGAATAATTTTGAAGTTTGTTATAAATTTGATTACGCGGCTCATAAGCACTCGAAACCACCTGCTCATCGTGTAAAGGACTGTATTAATACACCTTAAGAACCAATTAATTGTTAGAATATTTGTTGAGTTGCTGATTAAATGATATAAGTATACTGAACATAACAATAGAAAAGAATACGTTCATTAATTAGTAGGTTTACAGGTCATTGAGTTATCATAACGTACTTAATTGAGACATCTCACACAGGTGTCCGGATATAGTTTTGGGGATCCGCATAAAGATTTTTAATGGTCGTTAATTACACTTAATACGTTTTTTTACTTTTTTTCGACGGTGGAGTTAGATAAGAATTTGGATGAAGATAACGAAGACGTCTTCAAAGACAATTGGGATACTGGAGACCTGTTCAGATACTATTCTGAGGGAAACATAAGCTTCACCAATTACGTGAAGTTATCCGGAAGCCAAGTCTAGTACAGAATTTGTCATATTATCTTCAGTTTTTATCTCCCTTTGTTAATCCTAGTTTATAACTTACTTTAAAAATTAGAAACACGTTTATATATAATTCATAGCAGTGTTTATCTGTAATACATTCTGAACGGCTTTCCAAGATCAACCGCGCCCCGATCTCCTGAAGCACCGCAAACAGAAACCCAACTCAAATTGAGATTTTGCTAAAATTAGAGTCGCAATTAGAGATAAACCGGAAGGCCAAGCTTTTGCATTTTCCGTTTCCAAGACACTGGACCACTAGAGCTGGTCGCATACCATAATTACGGATGTTTCTACAAGTCGATTGAAGTGATGCATTTCATTAAATTGTCTCCCTTGATCATAATGGGTATCCCCCTTCATCTTAAACGCTCAAAGAAAGAAAACAAGTATGATAATCGAAGAAATAATACGTGAAATAATAAGATTATTCATGTTAAATGATCAGCATTCCTGTATTACGACTCTTATTAAAAGGCGTGTACACAAGGCGATCATTTACATGACAGGTGGGTGGGGTAAGGTGAAAGTGTTTCAGAAGTTAGTCTCCATTATTTCATCTCATTTTATCTCATTTTTCCTCATTTTATCATCAATGCTGCACATATTTTTTACTTTATTAGCAAGTTAGCAACATAAGACAAATTTTGTCATGGCAAACGTGTTCAATTAATTTAAAGCTAATTCTTAATCTATTTACGCGACAGTAAACAATAAATTCTATCAAAGAACGTCTCGCACACGATCATCATTCATCATTAGAAAATCAGACGGTTATTAATGATGCATTACCGTAAAGGATGAACGACTAATGATCCAGAAATTCTTTAATGCGGAGGAGAAAAAAGTTCTTGGACGTCTTTTGTACTGAGTCAAATTCCGTCAATCAGCGACCGGCGTTCATGGTTTATGGAGCCATTTGTTATAATTCACTAGTCGCATTATCATGACAATGGATAAAGTAGGAGTTTTACCAGTAAATCTAACTATATAGAATCATCTCGCTCTTCTAGCACCGAAATGTTTGATGGTTTCCGGACTGGATTTAGGGAAAAGGGTTCACCAAGAGTAGTTTTACACAACAAGTATTTGTTTTAAGGAAGATAATTTCGTAATTTCCTTAAACAAAGAACTGTAAGTATGTGCCTGTATTCTGTGTTTTCTGACACCACTACGGCTTTTCGATCTTCTCTGATACCATTCTGAAGAGTCAGATACAATATACAGAAATCTGGCACAATCTTACATTCTTTAAAAACATTTCTTAATATAAATATAAAAAACATAAAAGTTCGACTGAACTTCTTGAATACCGGTAGACGGAGAGCAAAAACGGATGGGGAAATGAATGAAATATGGTATGACATCTAAAACGCACGGAACAGGTGAAATAAACAGTTTGATATATAAGTCTTTGAGTTTAAAGTATCCCAGTAAAGCCAATTTGTTCATCTGGCTAATAAATTAAGCGATAAAATCTGGCACTCGACGGAACATGATAATTTTGTAATGTGAAAATATATATTTTCCAACTAATGATGTCAAATTAACCAGAAGTTTACATCATTTTCGGTTCGTACGACAATAATAAGTAACCTAACCGTAACTAAGTAATAAATATTAATTTCTCGGAGGATAGCACTCAACATAAATATCTGTCACTTTTAACTGTTTAAGAAAGTTATAAATCTCGCACGGAGATCTCGTGTCGCACGTGACCAGCACGTGTTTATGCTGAACTTGAGAGGAAGTGGACTACAAGAAAATGCTTTTAGATATGACGTCATAAATCTCACAGATCGCCATTTTTTAACATTTTAATATTTGTTTTGAGATTAATTAAATTTGTCAAACAACACATGCTGCAAATTTACGTATATAAACATCTTTTCATCGACGTTTACAAATTATTCGGAAATTTGTTAGTTTACAGACGTCTCGGGTTTAATTAAAGACTGACTTCGTGTCAATTTATGTACCATAATGTATTTTCAAATGTGAAATTCTATAAAAGCGTAAATATTATCTTTTTTTCGCTGACCTTTGTAAGCAAATACATAAAGTACCAGTATACAATAGACCAATTTTATAACAAATATGCTAATTTAGTAATGTAAGTAAACTTAACGCAAAACGGAAATGCTTGATTATAGTAAAAATGACGAAGTTAATCTCACAGAAACGTTTTTTTAAGTTTTTCCCACACATGGTTATAAGTAAAACAACTATCTTTTATAAAAAAAAGTCAGATACGAAATACCACCGGGGTTTGAGAAAGCGTACACGAAGGTAGTAGATATACGATAATCATTTGGTGCTTTGACTCCGGAGTCTTGAAATGTAAGACAATTACTCTAATACTCGAATACTAGTAGTTGATAGTTAAAAATCGAATGACTATATTACATTCATTCATAACTAGTATGATATAAAGCTCTAGTAAAAGTCCAAAAGAGTGATGTCATTTAGGATATTTGTCAACTTCTTAAAGCTGTATAAAAGAGGAACTTAAGTTCTTGGCCCGATCTCCCGAAGCATTTCAAGTAGAAATCTCATCTCAAATTGAGAGTTTGCTAAAATAGAGTCAGAAATTTGAGATAAATCTGAATTCCAAGAACTCTAATTTTTACTGTAATACACTAAGGATGGTGTTTTCTGTTTTGTAAAGCACATCCATGAACATTCTCTAAATAGCATGTGGCAATATTTGAGATGAGTTTTATCTCAGATTGAGATTTAGTTGTTCAAAGATATCGGGGCCTGGTAGGGTACTATCTGAGATTGATAGATTTCGTAGACAATATGACTCATGAAATCAACTACATGTTAAAACGAGAGGTTCTATTACAAACTTAGACAAGCCTATGACGAACACCTAGTCTAACGTCGCTGATCTGACCTGGCTAATTTAAAATTTCGCAATAAATGAAATCTACCTTAAATCCGTGACTTAACCACAAACAATTACGCAAATACTATCAACAAGGGGTTTCTATTAAACAGGACGACTTTTCCTCCTACAAATTTGATGCCAAGTATACTACTTAACTCAAATCTGACAGTTATTTTAAACGACTACTCGACAATGACACGCAAACCCAATTTATGTTTCCCCTTATTACACAAGCCCTTAGCCTAATCGGTTCAATGCGATTACCTAAATGCTTGAGTCAATATGAGGAAATATACGTACTTTCACTTTATTTGATCAAGGGGATTTTAAGATCAACGCGTTTTCAATACCTTACAAGGACCCGATAAAACTAGCTGTCAAAGTGTAAAATGTAGATAAATTAATTTGCAATTTATTAATGTAAACACCATTGTTAGTGTTAACGTTTGACCCCGAACTCATTGAAAACGACATTGGCATTTTATAGATCTGGGTTTCTTGTTAGATCATATCAACTACATGGACTTATAGATAAAGGTTGAATGTAGACCTAAGTGTATAATTATATGATTTTAAAATGCCAATTTGGTGTAGTAAATCTTTTGTTCCGTTTTCGTCGGAACGTAAAAATCAGATTCGGTAATTAGTTCCGTTCCGCTGTCACACATCCCATTTCGGTAATTCGGTATCAAAATCGGTAATTTGTGCACGTAAAAGGGAGCCATAAATCACGTTCTATAGAATTTAAAAAAAAAATAACGTGGAAGAAAACTTTTGATATAAGAGAAATGTTTCGATAAAGAGAAAATAACATATTTCAGTCAAGTTACGCAAATACCCAAAACCTGTTAGACTGGTTTTGAATTTCTGAAATTGGAAACTCTAAATAAAATTCTTCCCTAAAAGCGAAAAGTTACATCAAACAAAAAATGATATAAAAACTCACCAGTATGCATAAATTATAAAATAAGGTAGACTCTATATAATATAGAAGATTTTCTGAAATTCGAAACTCTAAAATTCTTCCCATAAGAGCGAAAAGTTACATCAAACAAAAAACGAATTACGATATAAAAAAGTCAAAGTGCATAAATTATAAAATAAGGTATATAATAAAGAAGCTAATTACAGTGACGGTGTAGATGTTTTTGGAAAGGTATTATATATGGCACAGGTGCCTGGTATATGAAAGGGTTACATTACTGCAAGATGACACTCTCTGAATACAAGTCAGATGGCATCCTATCCTTCATTAAAGTTACCTCGATTCATATTCATGATATTTATGAGATAATCCAATTTCAATTTAAGGGCTTGCTTATGAATATATAATGCTCACATCAGTGTTTGGAATTTGGAAACTTAATAAGGCTATTCTAGCCGTCTGGTCACCTGATACCTACATTTAAAGAGATACCCTAAAATAGACAAGATTTTCAAACGTTTTCATACATCCTTCTTTATTGTAATTTGTTGATCATAAATTTTCACATTACATCAAAACGAAAAAAATTACATGGCGTAATTTTTAATGTAAACGAGAATTTTAATATGTATAAGATGTAATAACAATTTTAATTCACGTAGGCACGGACTTTTAGCATTACAAGAGTGAATTAGAATTTATAATGGCTAATTTATTCAGGATCCTTTTTCACCGCAAAATTATAATAATTATGCATTATTATTCAAATGAGATCATTATCGGTAATGTCCAATTAGCACAGACGTCCTATCATGTCCTTGAAAGAGTAGAACGCCTCAACAAATATTAGAATATAAAACAAGAGGGCCATGATGGCCCTGTATCGCTCACCTGTGTACACTCGCCCTAAAAAGACTACTAGGAGATGCTACACACCAAATATGTAAGCTAATTTGACCCCCAGGGTCATTATTTGAGCAAACTTGGTATTAGTCCACTAGGCAATGCAACATGTAATATATCTAAGCTCTAGACATTCTGACCAAGTTTCATGAAGATCAAGCTTCAAATGTGCCCTCTAGAGTGTTAACAAGGATTTTCTAAGATTTGACCCTGTGACCTAGTGTTTGACCCCACGTGACCCATATTCAAACTTGACCTATATATCACTGAGACAAACATTCTGACCAAGTTTCATGAAGATCAAGCTTCAAATGTGCCCCCTGGAGTGTAAACAAGGATTTTCTAAGATTTGACCGGATGACCTAGTTTTTGACCCCACGTGACCTATATTCGAACTTGACCTAGATATCACTGAGACAAACATTCTGACCAAGTTTCATGAAGATCAAGCTTCAAATGTGCCCTCTAGAGTGTAAACAAGGATTTTCTAAGATTTGACCCTGTGACCTAGTGTTTGACCCCACGTGACCCATATTCAAACTTGACCTATATATCACTAAGACAAACATTCTGACCAAGTTTCATGAAGATCAAGCTTCAAATGTGACCTCTAGAGTGTAAACAAGGATTTTCTAAGATTTGACCCTGTGACCTAGTGTTTGACCCCACATGACCCATATTCAAACTTGACCTATATATCACTGAGACAAACATTCTGACCAAGTTTCATGAAGATCAAGCTTCAAATGTGCCCTCTAGAGTGTTAACAAGGATTTTCTAAGATTTGACCCTGTGACCTAGTGTTTGACCCCACGTGACCCATATTCAAACTTGACCTATATATCACTGAGACAAACATTCTGACCAAGTTTCATGAAGATCAAGCTTCAAATGTGCCCCCTGGAGTGTAAACAAGGATTTTCTAAGATTTGACCGGATGACCTAGTTTTTGACCCCACGTGACCTATATTCGAACTTGACCTAGATATCATTGATACAAACATTCTGACCAAGTTTCATGAATATCAAGCTTCAAATGTGACCTCTAGAGTGTTAACAAGGATTTTCTAAGATTTGACCCGGTGACCTAGTTTTTGACCTCACGTGACCCATATTCAAACTTGACCTATATATGACTGAGACAAACATTCTGACCAAGTTTCATGAAGATCAAGCTTCAAATGTGCCCCCTGGAGTGTAAACAAGGATTTTCTAAGATATGACCGGATGACCTAGTTTTTGACCCCACGTGACCTATATTCGAACTTGACCTAGATATCATTGATACAAACATTCTGACCAAGTTTCATGAAGATCAAGCTTCAAATGTGACCTCTAGAGTGTAAACAAGAATTTTCTAAGATTTGACCTGGTGACCTAGTTTTTGACCCCACATGACCCATATACGAACTTGACCTAGATATCATTGAGACAAACATTCTGACCAAGTTTCATGAAGATCAAGCTTCAAATGTGACCTCTAGAGTGTAACCAAGGATTTTCTAAGATTTGACCCGGTGACCTAGTTTTTGACCTCACGTGACCCACATTCAAACTTGACCTATATATCACTGAGACAAACATTCTGACCAAGTTTCATGAAGATCAAGCTTCAAATGTGCCCCCTGGAGTGTAAACAAGGATTTTCTAAGATTTGACCGGATGACCTAGTTTTTGACCCCACGTGACCTATATTCGAACTTGACCTAGATATCATTGATACAAACATTCTGACCAAGTTTCATGAAGATCAAGCTTCAAATGTGACCTCTAGAGTGTAAACAAGAATTTTCTAAGATTTGACCTGGTGACCTAGTTTTTGACCCCACATGACCCATATACGAACTTGACCTAGATATCATTGAGACAAACATTCTGACCAAGTTTCATGAAGATTGAGTCCAAAATGTGACCTCTAGAGTGTAAACAAACTAATTGTGAACGGACGACGGACGACGGACGACGGACGACGTACGACGGACATCCATCGATCCTAATAGCTCACCATGACCACTTCGTGGTCAGGTGAGCTAAAAATCGAACATTATGACATAATTAGAACAAACAACGACATTAGCAACAATTACAGCAAAAATAGTTGCTACTTCGTAGCATTAGGAATACAACATGTAAATGAACACCATCTCAGTAATTTTAACATGCTCTTGCAACCTTTAATTACACAGGCCAACAATGGGACGGCGTTGTAACTTCGTTTATAATCAATTGAGCATACAACAACATCATTACAATTCTTGTTTTTGATTTTCTGTCTTTATTTTATGGTCATATCATTGAAGTGGTCTCTTATGGGGGCTATGGAAATCGATAATCCACTCGTTGAATCGTGGCTCTATATGTGTTCTTCTGGCATCGATCTCGCTAAACATCTCAATTTGAGTTAAATCTCATCATGTGTCTTTATGATAAGTTCAATGCAATATGCTTGACTGGAAATTGGCATCACTATACAGAAATTACTTTCTGAGTTTATTACAGCATCATTTCAAAAGCTGAACATCAGATTTATCTGTAACTATGACTCTGATTTTAGCAAAATCTCAATTTGAGATGAGATTTCTTCTTGCGATGCTTCGGGAGATCGGGGTCAGAGGGCGTGTGACACACTCTCTGCAATGTAAATATAATGTACCCATCGAAACATAATTATGTGATAACATTATGTCTCAAATACTAATATGTCGACCATATTTATTTACTTGAAATTTAACAAACAAACCAAGGAAGAATTTCGTAATTACTCGATGACAATGATATCATGCTGTCAAATAATTATTATGCAACATTACCCGGATTGTTTACGTTCGGACAACATACACATCGCAGCACCACCCGAAACGTTAGAACCAAGGAGACTCGCCGCTTAGTAATTTGCATAATTTTGTTACAAAATTATTCAAAGTTACATATCAAATTGCTCTTATTAAATATTTGTTCCATTAGTTAAATAATGTATTACACACTTAAAAGTATTAAACACAGGAAATAGAATATCTGAGTATCCCACGTGACTGCTGACATCCGGTATAGCAATTTCACCTATAGTGTCAAATTTTGAATACAATACCAAAACAAGCGATTTATTTGTTATAATATACAACTATGAAAATAAAATTCCATAATATTAACATACATTAACATCTAAGATGTAAGGATTAAGTTACGACAACCCTCAAAAGAAAAGCCACAGCGAAAACATGTTTTGTTATGTTTGATAAAACTAATCTGAAGTTTTGATAATTTTTAGATGTTCTCTTTAAGTTGAAATTGCTACCATTGAAAGACCGTATAGGATCCATATCCCTGTAATAGTGAACAATATTTTAGTGTTATGGACACTACCAGATCAAAACACATATTGCGATTATACCATTATTATCTACACATTGCATTGTATCTCAAACAAAACGTTGTTAATCAAATCCTTTCGATTTATCAAAATCATCTCGATATATCCAAATCATTTTGATGTATCCATAGTCTACGCGTATATTACCGAACATACAAAATATGGGAACTTGGGAATTTCAAATTATGCTTTATAATTCAACGTACTATCTTCACATATAATGTTGATTTATCCATGGTCTTCGCATACTCTAAATTACTGAACATAAAAATCGGGGACCTTGGGAATTTCAAATTATGTTATATAATTCAGCATACTATCTTCAAACACCGGAGTCCTTTCTACACTTCGACCGTCATATAAATTATTATTGAATTAAATAATGCATATTAACCATAATTAAATTTTCCATAATTGGTTTAAAACTACAGGGAAAATGATACGAATTCCATGATTACAGTAATGTGATTACAGGTCCTAAATCAATACGCCAGAATATGTGTTTTTTTCAAGATCTCGCCGATTATAAAGGAACCATCGTATGATGGTAGCTATCATGGAATATTAGAGGATTAAAATTGGCCCCAAAGGAATGAGATCTAAAATTGCTGTACAAGTTAATGTATTTCTGACAACTGTATTGGAGTATTGGACAGGGTTGCCGCGTGTTTATAGATTGAATTTCTGTGTTGGAAACTGGGTAATGAAACCAGTATTGTTTCTGGGATGTCTGGTCTTTAAGGCAGAATGAGAAGCTACAAATTGCTGGTCAGTGGCGATAAATTACCAATGATTTGTCAAATTTAGAACATGTTTATATTTGTTTCATATCTGCACAGAGACTACAAATTGCTGGTCAGTGGCGATAAATGGCCAATGATTTGTCAAATAAAGAACATATTTATATTTGTTTCATATCTGCAAAGAGCTACAAATTACTGACCAGTGGCGATAAATGACCAATGATTTGTCAAATAGAGAACATATTTATATTTGTTTCATATGTGTACGTGTATGCTTAATTGGCGATCGTAAATCGGTAATTTATTACATATAATCATAGATCATTCAATAAGTCATAATATTGAGTGAGTACTCGGAATATCAAAATAATTGCTCATGAAATGCCATACACAAAGTGCCATGTATAAACCATTCACTAATATAGTTTATAGCTTTGACCTGGCATCCGTTTCAATAAATCAAGAGTCAGAGAGAAAAACAAAAGTATAATTAAATAAACAATTGCGGCTAAAACACCAAAGTAATGCCAATGTTTTATCTTTAATGACCGAAACACATTTAGGCAATTACATGAAAGGAAATTCCGAACGTCCGCTGATAAAAATCGTTTTTGCGTGCGAATAACTACTTTGGGTTCTTTGCCGTCTCTTTTCGCTCATAACTCATACTCAGCAAAAGAAATAGAATCAATTTTTGACGAAATAATTTTCCTTACTTTCTGAATTTACGATTTATTGCGGTAACATGACAAATTCGCTGAACATGTCTACCGGACCATTTTCTTGCAAATTTCCCAGAAAATGAATCAGTTCCGAGCTCAAATCAATAACAATCGCGGTCTCAATTATGCTTCAATTAGGAATTCGCACGAGGAGCAATCTATGTGACGGAGGCGCTTGTCAACCAATTTACTTCAAAGAAAAGTAGCAGTTCCAAGCGTCCATTAGACAAAGGCTTTTCTCACTTTTAATCTTGGCTGTTGTAATGATCAGAATACAAGAACTATCAGAACAAAACGATAGCCGACACATTGATGTTTTATAAGGCATTGTTATATAAAAGACTGATAGTGACATCATCATATTACACTGTATTTCGCAATCATAAAGTCATAGATGTGCCTCCGTAGCTCAGTGGTTAGTGTCATTGCCGTGTCATCTAGCGACCTGGGTTTAATCCGTGCGGAGGTACATACATATGCATGTCATATTTCAGTAGAAATAAAGTAAATATTAAAAAGGCTATGCTCGGCATAAAGAAATATTCTTTCTGGCTGTCTAACACCAATGGACAAATTTCATATTTACATTCCTATCAAGTCACATACATTTGGTACGTGTGCATGAAAATGTCAACACAATATGGCAGACGACGTGAAATAAAGGTCAGAAATTCAATTTCGTAACCTCAGCGACATGTTATAGAGACACTGCTATTGAAATAATGATATTTAAACAAATAAGTACCATCTATGGTAGGGGAGGGGACCTTAAGAATGGTGCAGATTTCCTCTACCGGTATTAAAGCAAATTTGTAATTTAAAAATTGTCAATCGGTGATGCCATGTGATATTTAGATTTAAAATGTGACATAATTTATTTAGTAAGTTTTTGTTTGGCATCTCTGAAAGACAAAATAACGGAAAATGTGTATGTCTGACACCCTGCATCACACTGATGCAATTTGTACATGTAAGAATCAAGATAGTCGTACTGTAACTTCAGTAATATATGCGAGCGACTAATGTTTGCTATAAATAGAGACTCTATCACGAGTTTTCAATTGAAATACAATTTTATTACATGAGTTCTGGAAAGTTTATTAAGCGAGCCTCCTGGACGAGTTTGATATAAATAATTATATCAATTGCCACAAAGTGAGAGATTCTTTATATCATATGTCAAAACGCAAAATATATTGTAACGTTGTTTTTTTTAAACCACACCCATTTATTATAACGTTATACGCCACATGTGTAGTATAAGAATATACGTACTCGCTATACTAACCCGGATACAAGGACAGTCATGCGGTATAAATGTATTCGCTAAATGATATACTCGCGGACTTTCCAAGAAAAGGTCTGTATGATTAAATTGACATTTTACTAACTCATTACACTGCACATTAATCGTACATGACCTTTTCTGTAATATGAAATCACTGCGGTATCCAGTATGCAGCACAGGAAACAATCACATGCCAATATTTATATAATACTAAAGCTATAAGCCTAGTCCACTCTGTCGAAACAAGCCGATTTCCGGCAATTGCAGTAATGAGCACACGTTCAACGATAGAGTACGGCAATAATGAGTACAGTGATATTAAAAGCAATAAATGATACAAGTTGAATTGTTTAGTAATCGAATAAGTCAAATGAAGTTATTTGGTATATACACTGTAAAGTCACGAACGATTCGTGGCTTTTAACTTAAAGTGGTATTCCGGGATATCATTATTTTGTAATATGTTTTAAGGACCCCTACATTATCATCAAATTGTTGGACATTAGCATTTTGAACAGTGTAATCACGTGGTTAAGTCATCCGTCACTCGATGGCCGAATACAATAAAACCCATCACAAAGTCTGCGATTGTTTCAACTTGTAACAAACGATTGAGTAGGTTAATGGATAATTCTGAAAGGGCTGTCGTTTTCAGACAGCCATGTTTTTATTTTCCATCATATCCTATTCTATCCTTGATGGTACAAGTCGATACGGGCCGTGCGATATAGATCGTGCGTATGAACAAACATATTCACTTAAGTTTGACATAAACATTTGAAATCCGGCGGATATCGACATAGGGAATAATGCACGAACATTTCCGGAATGGGAATATAACCATTTCATTTATCGACTTATTGATATATAGGAACACGTCCATTCATTTCCATGTACGTTGTGTTTGGTTAACTTGAAACACATATTATTGCCATGTTACTATTCATCGTTGGCTATGATTGTTTTTGCTTTGGATGAGCACGTGACCACGTATCGATGCATGATTGGCTTATGCCTAGACGGACGTTCGTATAGATATTCAGGAAGCAATATTCTTATGAATCTATTTTCATGAAACCGCTATGTGTCATATTGACCAAACTGCAGTTGAAACAGCTTGTAATACCTTAAACGTTAAGAATAATTTTCGGACAGTTTTTTTTCGTGTTTTCTCCAAATATCGATTTTGTACTTACTACCTTTCATTCTAAGCCAGCGTTATGTTGGTTGGAGATGATCTGCATTTACAACACATTTTCAAAACGGCATTACGGCATTATTCCCGGGAGTCGAGAATGAATTTAAAATAAGTATAACTTGCAGTACTAGTATATCATTTCGTTAACCACGCAGTTTATGACACATATGACATACATTGCGTGGCACTATAATCATAAGTTAAAGACATCGTACATTATGCCAGTATTACATAATGTCACGTGTTTATACGTCTAGATTGACACATAAATAACAATATCAAAACACCATTAGTAACCCTTGTAACTACCTAAACATTAGAGTCAATTGAATAGCATCAGCATAAAAAATCGACATCGTGCACATTGTTCCGGACCATTTGAGCAGATTTCGGATTATACCGTAATTTGGATAAAAGAATGTCGAATTATAGAGAACCATCGTATCATTATGATTTACCCAAATCGAAAACCATTTGAATTTCAATATCATGCGCTAATTTCTTATTTGTAGTTAGTGATTATTTAGAAATATTCATAAGAACCGACATTGAAGAATGGCTGGCAAAAAGCCGTAACAGACAGTATAAGTTGTTGGAAGTTCAGCAAGCTATGGCCTCATCATCCACAACAATATTCAATCAAAGTTCACAAAGAACGAAAAAAGTAGAGTTTATAGGAACGTGCCACTAGCTATCTGTTGGAATCACGAGCGCCTACGAGTTATCAATTGCGGGAAGTGCATTGCATCACATTGCCTCGCCGAAAAAAAAACTTGAAAGAAATTCGATTTGAGTATTGCGAATATGCGTATTTGCGAACATTCAAAGCGTGTTCAATCAATATTTACACACAATATTGAAAGGAGATCTTGATCTTGCAAATATTATGAAAAGCTTTGATTTTGATTAACGCGTGCAGGTCGCTAGAAAGTATTGATTCCCTTAGCAGGCGCTTCCTCCAGCAGTAAATAAGACCAACAAAGAAGATCCATTAGCAGACGTATATCGCTCTTCCGTTATTGTCAGCGTCATAAAAGCGCTTGGAATCGCCAAGTCGTTAAAACGCTTTTAGGCATGCTTTCAAGTGACACGGATCATTGTGCGAGAACTCGGCCTCACGCTATTACGACCCACAAGGTTTGCCATTACAATGCGATCGTATGTTTCTACTTTATATTTATAACCAAATCGATACAAACGGACATATAGTCGATGTTTCATTCCTGCAATAATATATTTTACTTCTATTTTGTCGTAAGAACTTAATCTTATATCGTGCATTTAATGCATTATTCAAATAATATCGCGGTTTCATATACAAAGGAATCGATCTTATTGCGAAGCTTCTTCATTTAAGAATCACTCGAGTCGTATAGAGTAGCTGTAAGAGCTTGCAGATGTGAATGACTTTGTATTTATTCTTTTCCAAGAAATATAACATCAATTGAATATTCTAAGATGTTATTTTTAAAGTACACATCGTCAGCTAGGAAATTCTATTCTAAGAACTAACCACATTGACTATCGACCCTGGTTTGAACCGGTTACATCTTGAGTACTAATATTTCCAAGATTTTCTGCACGCTACCTCTTAGAGAAAATCTTGTTTTTGTTGTCCATTTAATGAGCACATGGTATTTATTATACAATACTTGACAAATACATTCATTAGGTTGTTATCTGAAGAGCAGCAAGGCTAAGTAATTAAACCCAATTGCTATCGAATTCACGAAAAGGTAACTCATTACCAGGAACATAAGAGGTAGGTAATCGTGCTTGAGATGATGTCGACATTAGACAAACAATTATGGACTAAAATATGTTTGTTTCCTGTAACCCTACCGACCCTCTCAATTTACCCCCTACTAAACTTTATATTGACATCCATAATAACAATTTTGTCATATCTGGGTTTCTTGTTTGTATACGACCTAAAATATTAATTTAGTTGTGTCTCATCATTTACGTACTGTTGATATAATAGAGGTTGGGGCTGCAGGATAAATTTGTGATGCAATATGTTTGTTGGGACCAGAAGATGTGCCCACTCCCCACTCCCCACTCCAAAAATTCCCTACCCACCAACCATGATTGGGTCTTGGGTATTAATTGCTTTGTTTCTGTGGAGTATAAGTTACAGGAAACAAACATATATTTCTAGGCCTTATGTATATCGACATTAGACAAACAGTCAACAAAGATTACAGGGACTGGAAACACATGTTCATTATGCCAACACTCAAATAATGCGTTGAAAGAAACAAACATAATGAAGATGAGTGAAGTACACATTTTGACAGTTTTATCCACAACAAACATCATTGTTTCGTAACGTAAACGTTTTTCTAGATTAAGATCTCAAGCAAACAAAAACATAATCCCGAACACTGTAAAGACTGACAGACAAAATCATACAATCTGGAATTATTTACCAACCTTGATTAATGGAAATCTCGTCAAATACTGGTTCCTATTTGAAGCATAAGATAACATCTCATACATTTTGTAGAAGACCGGGTGCCAAAAAGTACCAAACGATATTTGAACCAGAAAATGATTGTTCCGCCTGACTTCAACACCTTTGTAAATAACACGATAGTGAAGAAGAATTCCATTTTATAAAAAAGTGTAACCACAGCATTTATTGGCATAGCAGAATAGTAACAGGCGTTTGGTAATAGTTGTTGATGTTTTGTTGATGTTTTAAAAACTCTGTACATGTCACTTATAGTTGTGTCGTATTTTGGTATTAAGACGTACCATTGAAATTATCTTCCTTATTAGTTGCATATTGGTCCTGAGTAGTCGAAATCCTTGGACAGTATGGTCGTTTCTAAAACGGGTAATGTTCCGTTTTGATGAACTAATCAACAGTTTTACTTTATATAAGAGAAGCAGCTTAACTCATTGTTTAATTTGTTTAAAGTAGGCAAGAATACTATATCCACCATACTAAACAGCGACCAACAAAGAGTATTCCGAATGAAAAGACCATACGATATATTCTGATCACTTTGGACCTTATGCATTGTATACTTTAACCGGAGTCAAACGGAAATGTCCGAGCTTTCGCGATTTCATATTATACTGTTAGAGGGTGCAATGTCAGTCTGATCACTTTGGACTTTATGCTTTGCATTAGTATAATTATTAACTATAGACCGCAGACCAACGGAAACGGCCGAGCTTTCTCGATAGGGTGCGATGTCATTCTGATAACCTCGGACTAAATTCATTGCAATGATATATTTAACGGAGACAAACGGAAATGGCCGAGCTTTTACAATTGTGCGCAATGTTTCATGCAGTAAAAGTCCTCCATTGGTCCATAATCAGATAGAGACAGATAGAACTAGAATACTGAAGCCATAATTAAAGTACTAGAAAGGTAATCGGAAATAATTAAAGTACATTAAATACAGAATAACGTCCGAGTTTTATGGACGTATTGGTTTACAAGAAAGAGCACTAAATGCTAATAATAGCCCAATGAACGCGAGCTTGATTGCAAAACTATTTCTCTCAAAAGACAAAAACTGATTTTTTTACTAAACTTATTACAATAATGTTTCCTAACCAGACGAAACAAACTGTGTTTATCTATTTTCATATGAGATGGTTAATTCAATACCTACAATTCATGATAATTGTACGAGTTGTATACCATTTCACCGTCCTATAAGTACAGAGTTGAGTTAGATTTCCTCTCATTTGGGCGTCTGGAGTTATTAGTTTTATATTCTACACAGACTTATAGACGTTCTGAAAAAATCTCTACATTTTAGGAGGCCTACTATTGTAATTATTATAACGAACAGATTGAAAGTTTTGTTGTATCGAGTAAATTCCGGGCTTTACGGCCGAATTACGGGGTGTTCCGGGGTACGGTCTTTAGACCAACCGCTTTATACCCAGAAGGCCACATTATGACGTTAGAGCGCCAGCGGAAGCTCGATGGCAGACGATCATCGGCAACTGCGTAGATGAACGATCCTGCGAGAGCTCCTGGACAAATACAAGATCCGTGCATGGACAACCGACCACAGGGCATCGGTGAATATAATCATTTTAGGTCGTGCTTATAATTTCCATCGGCGAACACCACTAAAGTAAAGTTTTCAAAACGTTTGTTTACGATTCTAAATTCAATGTTCTATAAATGCAGTTAAGACGGCTGCCAAAATGTTGAAATTAATTACCTTTAGATTATTCAACACTGTTAAAGAACTGAACAATACTATTGCAATACACCTGCAAATTAAAATGAATATTAACTTCTTAATCGTTCTATAAATAAATTCATCTTTATAATGAGTGTTACTGAGGTGATTAAAACAAAGGTTTTGGCAGGCACGTGCCGGATGGAAAACAAAAACTGCTTCACTTGTCTGTTGGTGTTTCCAATAAGGTTTGTGGCTTGTGGCTTATCAGTAACAGACAGACGGAAGCATCTGTTGTACCTCATTAATTGTTTGTTCATATGAAGTCAGTGTGCCTATCTGCTGTAACTCATAGCTCATTAAAATGTGTTTTTTTACTAAGTTTATTGACAATACAAGAGTAGGCCCTATATTGTAGAACAAAAGGATAGTCAACGTTTTATATAGAGCTAACAGTTATAGTTATTATAAGAAGCAATTGTTATCTTACTAATAGGCCTATCATTTGTATTGAATACGACACACACATGCCGAGCATAGCCTTTTTGCCAGTCAGCTTTCTGCTTAAATATGGCAGGCATATATATTGGTCCCGTCTAGATCTGAACCAGGGCCGCCAGATTAGACGACAAGCGGACAAACCACTGAGCTACATTATAATGTAAAAACATTCAAGTTGACAACAATAAAGCAGTTCCAATGTTATTGTTGATATGCATTCGGCTAAACTATTTCACGTTATAGTGTCGAGTTACCCTAGAAAATGTACTTGATTGCGATCATGAGACCTCTAGAAAAAATTAAGTAAGACAAAGTATTCCGCAATGTATTGGAATGCTATACTCAAGCTAAAATCCACGACAAAAGCAGTGTAAGTGACAGTATTTGAAGCAACACTGAGTAAAATACAAGTTATAATGCAACTTTTTAACCTGTACTAAAAATGTAGATAAATTGTTAGTGCGTCAAAGCTCTTGAAGAAGACCGACAGGTCGAACTTTTGAGTATTAAAGTGGTTCTGCTGCAAACGTACGTGTTACAGTGGAGTTCCGTTAATAGACCAGTCAAAAAGGAAGTCTTAATAGTGAATCGGTCTTTTTAGCGGACCTTTTTGTTATAAAATTAATATTTTGGGACATTAAACTGGCAAAAATATGTGTGATTTCAAAATAATCTAAGTGGTCTTATTAGCGGAACTTTACTGTACAATGGAAAATCAGGAAATAAGAGCTGTGTGCTACATAATGCCACACATTCACACCGATGATAGCGTCAGCATTTTCTCACCTTATATCATTATTACAGATAATATCAGAACATATCGGAACATATCACACTTGGAACAACTCACGGTGTAAATGCTAGCGGAAATATGAACGTGTTACCAGAAATATGAAGACATGTTACCAGATACTTAACACGAAGTAAGAAAATCTAGTAACAAAATTGGAGCCAGAGAAATAAATGAAATACATGTACAAGTATGATACATACATGTACATACTATTTTCATTGTCGCCATGGGAACAACGCAAAGAACATAAAACGTTGATACGGATACATATGAAACTGTACACCTTTAAACATGTCTTTTAGGGGGAAATGTTAAAGAATCTGGTATTGATATACTTTGGAAGATGATTGACAAAAATTCAATTTGATAAATAAATAAAATCATAACTAGTGTTCCTACTTCCTACGGCATATAAACCAAATCACTGCATGATTATCGGATAACTATAACATTGAATTTGTATCATTTATTGCTATTGATAGCACATCTGATCACTGTGTGGCTTATTGTCGTTATATAGTACGTGTATGCCTTATTGAAATTGCCGGAAATCGACTCGTTTATGCACAGTGAGTATTTAGACCATAACACAACTCTCATATACGGTATAGTACCATCAGTCATTTAGTTTCTCCTGTACATAGACAAGAAAATTCCGAGTATTGTTTACTATTCTACAACCATAAAACATGAAAGATAGTCTAGCTCTCCTCCCAGGAGGTACATTTACTCTATCAGCCTCTCACCTACGTAACCGTCTTTATTGAAAGCATGTTGAAAATATATTGTTATAATAGATTGTATCATGTGTGGGTAATGTAGACCTGGGTAATGTTATGATGTAAGTAACTAAAAGTCGGGAATTCACCGCGTAAAGTGTTATCGCACAATTAACACCACGGGTACATGTAATTAGTGATGCTGTGATTCAATCAATATTCCAATCAATATTGTAAACATACTGATTAATAACAATTATATATCCTAATCAATAGTCCAAATCGGGTCATCTAACGTCTAATCTCGTCATCTCTCGTCAAATCTCGTCAATTCTCGCCTCATCAAGCACGATATAAACGAGTGCGAAATAAACATTTTTATTTTGATATCAATCATACCAGAAATAATCAATAATATATATCTCGTAATTCCACATATATTTCTGCATAACTCATCAAATCCCGGCAGATCTCGTAAAATCAAGTCAAATTCTCGTCTATAACGTCATAATTCGTCCGATTACGTCATTACCCGGTAAAACTCGTCACATCATGTAAAATCATAATTACATCAAATCTTACCATCAGTGTAAGTGTACACATATCATGCATCTTAGGAGCAGTTTAGGAGCATTCCAAATCATAATACACACTTCTTTGTGGTTGAACATCCTACATTTCCTAAGTTAGATTTGACAATAATTTAGAACGGAAAACAATATCACAACTACGTCAAGTTACGTTTTTGATCTGACTTTTAAAATTAGAGTCATGGATTACCTGAACGAGGATTATCATGCATTCTCGACTCGCGAGTAATATTACGTGTTCATTATATTACATATGTTTAAAAGCTTCCATAAACTTACGTAGAAACCTTTCTAGACTGAGGACAGACCTCCGAACGTCCAAAACGTTGGATGTCGCTGTGGCTTGCTGTTTTAACGCGTCGTTCATCGCATCCTCGCACTCTTCAATTACCTCTTTCATTTTATTGTCTGAGCGGGCTACGAATTTTTTGAAAATGTCTTTAGTTTCTTCTAGCTCTTCCGTCAAATGTTTGTTTGCAGCTTCATTAAAGTCTGCAGTCCTGCTTATTTCTCTCCCTAATTCAGCTATCTTGTCTTCATGTTCATGTATTATAATATACTTATTTTGGTCCATCGCGTCACGAAACTCGTTTCTGTTAATTGATTTATTCAACAAGTCTATCTGTGATTGAACTGTTTCCTCAAATTCGGTGAATCGCTGTTCATATTGTCTGAAAACAATGTGGATATAATTCTTCTCCGATGTGAAACCTTTTCTGATATGTTCCGTCCTCTGATCGATCTCTTCAAGCTTCACGCCCATGTTTTTAATTTCATTGGAAACATTGGCATCAAAAATGCTATTTCTTGCTGATTCTGATCTACTAGATCTTAAATCTTCTTCCATCTTATCAATGCGAGCATTCAGTGATGTTTCCAGTTCGTATAAGCGAATGTTAATCAGCGCAAACCTGTCATCAACCGTCGTCTCACCTCGAACACCAAACCACGAACAAAGACTTATTGCAAGCCCGACATACAGACTTAATCCAAACAACACCATTGTGAATAAGGTTCTAGTACCAAGTTACAGTTCAATAAAACAAGAAAATACGGTACCAAAACTGCTTTAAAAAGTTGTATAAAAATAAACGTTACTGAACGTTGTAGTGTTGTTACTTGATAAATACAAAATGAGTTCTATTCTGGTTGCTGCTCAAATCTCATTTGACGCTCAGTCCGAGAAGCACAAACTCTAGGAATGCAATGTTAAGTAAGACACTCCAGCAGTACTTGGTACCAGCCGGCACGTTATTGAACTGCATTATAATGTTTCCGGTGATACAGTTATCTGTACAGCCCACATTTGCATTCTTGCTGATGATATTCAGAACTTGTGGAAAATATGTCAAGTTCAGATAAGTGGTTTGACGGAAATATATTATATAACTTACACAGAATGCACTTTAATCATGTTTGGTGACCTATTTTGATTATTCGTCGTACAATTCGTTCAAAGTTAAATGATAACGTTGGTGAACACCAGCTCGTCCGCCAGGTAACTATGTTTATCTAGGTGTAACTGAGTATATCTGAGTTAACTGTAGTCGCTGCTATTCTTTCGAATGGGATAGTTCCCTAAGTAGTTATACTTATTGAATCGACAGTATGTAAACTGCAATTGTTTTTTTAAGAAGTAAAATTCCTAAAAAGTGTTAATTTGGAAATGTGGGCAATGGACAACGTACAAACAAAGGTACTGCACAAAAACAGATCAATCTGATGAGGGCTAAACTGAAAACTAAAACCTGACTAACCCTATATATCTCGCCGCAGACATATTTCATTCTTTGGGCCCATCAATAACAAAGAACATCGACATTTGACTGATAGCTAACGGAAATACAGCACACGGTTTTAAAATTTTCCTGCCGGATTTCTCAGCAAATAAATTGTAAAAATCCACTAATTTTAAAACAATAGGCGTCTGTCGTTTTTGTTTCAAGTAAAATTCACCACATTCCAGTTTGCGATTCTTTGGCATTAAGTCTGAAATTTCCATTCGGCGTAGAAGAATCATTAAACAACGTCACGTTACATTATGTTTTCAACTTGCGAGTCGAGTTTCCCAGCCTAGAAACTGTGCATATTGCATGTATAATACCTGATTTAAATAAATAGGCCTACAATGTTTCTAAAACTAAGAAGATCGATTTGCAATGAGCGTGTTGTTTGTTTTGGATGACATAAGGCGAGGTATTTTTAACGGTTTTGCATGATAAAACCCATTCTAGATGCTTAATGTTTTTTACGTGAAATTCTGGTTTGTCTGAAGTATTTCCCTGCAATCTGCATCTCATAGACAGTATTTAATTAAACCATATTGAGACCCCAGTTACATTACCCCGACCCATGGCGAACAACAACGGCACTATACATAATGCAACTTTGAGTTTGACAAGTCCAACGTGGTTCGGGTTTTTGCACGTTGGTCCTTAAACAAATTGGGTTCTACTTGAACCAGAACGAAAGTCGGTGATTTTTACATAAACTCAGTAGAACTTTAATACTATCCAAAGTTTGCATGCAACCACTACTATCCTGTATTCATATACTAATATAAGCATCATTTTCTCTGATAACCGCTCTATTGCTATTTCAAACCAATTTTGAAATTAGATCTCCATGTTCATCCGAGTTGTTACGTGATACGCTAAGATCTCCGATTCACTCAAAAAACTTTCAACTGATTCTGCAATAGGTATCTGATGTAAGAATTCAAATGTTCTATCATATGTTTTACAGACATGCACGAAGGAATGCAAAATGTGTGTTCTGGGTAAACCGCTTCAGTAATAAAATAAATTGTTGGTTGTAATTTTGTTCGATCGACTTTGCTGGTTAGACGAAACATTTTTGTTGATCTTGGACGAGTTTGCTCTTTGCTCTGTTCTTATTATTTGTAAGTAACAGAAATCCATGTAAGATGATTATCCCAGAAATTACATTAATAAAAGTAAGTCTACGGATATGCAATTAAATACAGTCATTAATTATCGCGCAGTATATTATATGTAGCCTGTTACTAACGATACTCATATTGATGAAAATAATTAGTATAATCATACCCATACTGGTGCTTATAAAAAATATAACGATATGTATAATGATAATAATTAATATAACGGTACGCATAATGATAATACTATTAATAATGATAATGTGTATTATTATGTATTATGTTGTATATTGAGTATGCAATCTTCCTAGGCTGCAGGTACTCGTTATTTATTAGGTTATGTAATTAATGTATTATATAATGTCCGACAGCACATATAAATACGTTACGTCATCACATAATAAACACAATTAATGTTAACAATGTAAATGATGTAAATTCTGAAACTATATTTATCAATCAAGGTAATTCACCAGTAACAACCACAAATGCATATCAATTCAGAGAAAGTAGAATTCCGCATATAATTCCAGTAATTTTATTTGGCAGCTTCTTGTATTGAAACAAGTATGTGAGTGCCTATTACATACGTGCTTACATATGTAAATTCAATCTGTCAGCGTTCATATAGCGATATATACATCTGCCATGGAATGACAGCAATTAAAATCGTCTACAGAAGTTTAATTCAATGATTCAACCCTCATTTTATGATAAAAACAGAACCAAATAACAAAATGCCAGATTTGACGTTCATTTCCACTTATTATTTTCATCGCAGTTCACTAAATACATATGCAGACTAAATGACAACAATTGAAATCGTCTACAAATATTTACAGAAGTTTAATTCAATGATTCAACCCCCATTTTATGATAAAAACAACGAAATAAGTTAAATAACAAAATGTCAGGTTTGACGTTCATTTCCACATGCTACAACCATTTGCATTTTGATGTGCACTAATAGAAATACAACTTCTAAATGACAGCACTTGACATTAAGTGTGTGGAATTAAGGGGCTTATAGCGCTTTGGGTTTTTTATTTGATCATTATTAGTATAATTTGTTCCTAATTGATTTCGAAGTGGAAACAATCAACGACTAAATTGTTGATAAAATCAAGGGAACTACATCAGAAAACGTCAGAAAACATCAGATGCATAATAATTACAAGTGTAATGAGTATACTAGTCGCAAGCACTTAGACACAATGATTATTTGCGAAATCAAAGCGCTGGAAACGGTATACTTCTACACGCTTAAGACAAGTTTAAATCTGCTACCCAGCAGACTGGGTATTGCTTTGCTAACAAAAATAGTTCTGTACTTGTAGGTTAGAGCTTAGAAGAAGATTAATTAATGTTCCTGATATTGTAATTTTGTAGGAATATTTAAAAACAACAAACCATTGTAATACTGGTTATATCATTCGAAACAAATAACGGTACAATTTAATTTACAATCCATCAAAATAATTAAAGGTAGATTCTACCTAGATCTAAAGCATATGCGTGCATGTTGTTTAGATCGAAATCAAGCTTCTTATACATAAATTTATGATGATTAAACCAATAATTTCAAAATGTTATCAAATGTTTACAATATTTTATCTTGATTAAATTATAGATTTTAACTCATCGACCATATGATAAATGTTTTAACTTATCATTTACGTCAGGTGAAATATATTTGATATAAACGTAAAGCAATCCCACCTGCTCCCACTGGTTTGTTAAAACATCAAGATAAATATTATGATGCTAATCATTTCTGAAAAATAGAGCTCCTATACTCCAGACAAAGATGGTTTTGACATTAGAACAGGAATCGTGCATGTTGGAGAATTATCGCAGTCATGCGAGCATACAGGTTGTATACAATGATTGCAGTGACGTAGACTCATATAGTGGCTCGTTCATAAGTACACGTACAACTTGCATACTACCAAACCTGCGTAAGAAGTCACATTAATTGACCAGATCCTCACTCTAGATAGAAATATGTTTAATTTTGGAAGTAAACCATTTGAATTGCCTAATTGCCTACTGCAACTTGAATTTATTTGCTGGATATACGTTAACGAAAACCATCGACAAACAAAATTTAATGTGGACAGACCATTCTGTTCAATCGAGTCTTGTGAAATAAGCAGCTCCAGACCCGTTCTATAAGCCAGTATTACTAAATCACAACCAATTGGTCGTATAATTTATTAACCATCATTAAACCATCACCCTTTCTAAGAAAAAGCTTCATTCAATATTGTTACAGGCAACTGGGTATAAATGCACTTTAAACATATGAAATGCGTCTACTTTACAGATCAGTCATTGGAAGAGAGCTTATTTTAAGAAATCAAAGAAATTCTTGCTGATTGTTGAAATGTATGTTTTGACTTAAAAAAATAAATACATATAATTAAACAAGAAGGATATACAACAATGTTGCAAGAAAAACAAACAAAGATGAAACGAAACTAAAATGTTGGAGAACGTACAAACGATACAATCAGAGGAATACCGAATGATTTGTGATTAGAAGAATCGACAACAACAACAAGAATCATCTTAAGCTTTCTTGTTCAAGCGAATTGTTTGTTGAATACAGAGGGTACGTGAACACTTGTAAAAACGTTGCCAATTAATTTATCAGAAGTATTAATAACGTATGATGCCAGCGTACACGGTGTCGACATAT
The DNA here is from genome assembly GCA_963678985.1 of Spisula subtruncata. Lineage (NCBI taxonomy): Eukaryota > Metazoa > Mollusca > Bivalvia > Venerida > Mactridae > Spisula > Spisula subtruncata. Next base: position 40,002,894 of record OY787671.1, read on the forward strand.
GTACAAGTGTCCTGTCATTCGGATGTGTCAATGTTCGGATAACAATGTTGCCAACGATTTGTCACATTCAAAACGTCATATGATCAATTGGCAACCATAAACATAACACAACTGTAACGTATACAGTAATCAAACGTGTCCCAAACTCAGTTGTTACATTTTCTATAGTCTTTTGAATAATGACGCCGAAAAGCAGAACGTTACAAACAAATACAAGTTGATGTTTCAACACTCCCCATACAGAAATTCTTTCAATAATACATAACTTGTCACTAACAACAAAGACGCAAACATTTCTTGTGGTCGATTATAACAACACCATACTGACATATGCATTGTCTTGAGCGAAAATAACCAAGCAACCATGGGCTAATGTCGTAGCCAATGTCATTGTATAGCTCATGAGATGCCTGTGAATCATGACCCATTGGGTGACTGTCAATCTACAATTTGCTGGCTTAGAAGTTAAAATGAGAAGGCCGTAAGTACCAAATCGATATTTTGAGAAAAACAAGAAACAACTGTCTGACAATCACTCTTTACTTAAAATGGAAAAGCAAGCTTTTTCAATTTCAGTTTGGTCAACATAACAAGTTCCGATTGTTATGAAAATAGGTAAATAAGAAGTGCCTTAATTGCCTCATTCTAAGCCAGCACATTTAGCTAGCCACACGGGCTTTGCTTGCGTTCTATCGGAAATGCATTCAGAGTAAAGAAAGGCAATTCACGACGATGTTTTTGTAATCTTAAGTCCACCTGGTGTTATTGAACATATTGGAAATTTACCTCGACACTTACCTCCTAACCAGATATTGTAATAACGTAAAATCATTAATTTTCGCGGGGGGTTAAATTACTTGATTTCGTGGTTCATATTCAACCACGAAATCGAATCCCCTCGAACAATAATGTTAACCTCGTACTTATCTCTTGAAATGCAAAATCCACGATTTTTAAGGTACCATCAAAATGGTATTTTTTTTACCAAAATCGTTCCATCGAAATTAAATTATTCTACAGTTCATTCATTTTGTAAAGGATGAAAACCCATCAATAACCTATCTGATCAGCGAACGTGACATGAAATAAATAGCATCATTCAAATGAACATTAATCAACGTGTTGACTAACAAACCAACACACGCTCACAGGTGGTTGATAAAATTAGTTTGTAATTACTGTAAAATCAAATATTTTTGCGACGTTAAAATTTGATATTCTGAAAAAGTTCTCGAATCTTAAAGAACACAGATTTCTAAGCAAACAATTCGAATTAGTGGTTAGTTAGATAGTATCCCCCACTTCAGTTTCTTATAGACCAGTTTTATGACGAATGTGTTATATATTTTAGCCAGAGATATTGACTTATGCCTGTACATTAGTTGCCAACTCAACCATATGTAGACAATGTATGAGATGTTTTCGAAAGAGCTAAGTTATTACTTATAGATGCGTACTGACGGGTGCAGATCAGACAATCGGTGGACACACAAACACACAAAAAATTCCCATAGCACAGACTTGTGATTTGATTAAGGAAAAATGTCCATTACATTCTGGTTTTTATTTTCATTTTTTTCCATCCAAAAATCTCCCTCAACAATCTAAGGTTGCCCATATTTTATACATTTCTCAGGACTCTGCTCTTATCAATGCATCTCAATCGATATAGAACAAGCTAATACTGGGGTAAATATAAGTAATTACTAGCACTTAAGACTACCAATCCATTAACTAAAAGTAACTACACACTCCTACTTCGGATACATCAATAATAATCGCTCCAAGTATCCAAGCTACTGCTTCTAGCCTTCTACTAGCGTATACAATTTGTATTTTGCAAATATTACAAGCGTGCTTTTATTACGCAGACACCGCATAATGGAACCGACACATCAATCGGAACTCCTCGGAGTTTAAGTAACGAAAGTGCTCAGTAATGCCCGAGTTGTTTCGATTGTCACATGGCTCGAAGGAATGGTGAGCGTCTTTGACAGAATTTCCGCTAACAAACTCAATTATTACGTGTTTACGTATTTTTACCATTTGACCATAAGGCATCAGACATTTTGTACTTTGTATAAAGAGGTTTTACGTTGTCAGTCTGACAATTAACATCCGTGACAAGGTGTTGCCCTAACATAGGCGACAATAGCGCCTGAGAAACACTAAAGCAGGAACTTTGCAGAAGGTAGAATGCTCCCTCGTTGTCCATTATAATAAAACTTAATACCTAGACAAAACACAGTCATAAATAAGTGATAATACCACCAACGCAAGAGACGGACACCTGGACACAGATCGTACAAATAGTACCTTCAATAGAATATTTCAAAGGTCAACACTTTACCAGAGCTGAACACAAAACATAAGTACAGTTAACCGATTTTAGAGAAGTTCATTTATTCGAATCCCTACCTTGATTAAGTCCGGTACATATATAATGTAATTGATATTGTATTTGATTCTACATAATTAATTAAGGAATCGTACCCTACTATTGTCCGTGTATATTATTCTAGAATACTATACTACACAAGTACGTAAATTGTTACACATTTGTTGGATGGTTGTCAATGATTAAGTGATGTACGTAAGATGCTTGTCGCTTAACTCACTTTTTGCAATGTAAGAACTGATAAGCCGTAGGTAACATGCTTGTTGTAAAAACATCTTACATTAACAGATCGGCTGATTACCTCGAGAATTACTGTAAAATACTCCTACTCTGCCGAGCATAGCTTTTATTTGCCAGTCAGCTTTCTGCTAAAATATGACAGGTTTATACATGAGTGCCTCCACCCGTATTTGAAACCGAGTCGCCGAATTAGACGGCAATCTCACTACTGAGTTATACGGAATGTCAGTGATTCGTTTTGTATGATTGGTTCTAAGTGAGAACACGACTTCAAATGAATATGTTAATCAGTCCTTGTTATTACTTCGATTTCAAACAGTTGAGTCTAAAATGAAACGGACACAAACAGCATTGTCTAAATACAACAACCTTTTAATTCTCTCAATTCATGGATAACGTGAAAAAATGAGGATGGTGCATATTTCTTTTGAACCCAGTTGGTAAAATGTCACTGTGCTCTTGAACATTTCTAATCGAGTGTGCTGCCATTTTTATGTACACGAAAATGGATAATCTTACAGTGGTATACATGTATTCATAATGACGATGTAAAACACGGGTGCCGACAATAGTCCACGCTTTTATCGCCCTTAATTTGCATAAAATTGCGCCCAGTTTTGATTCAAATATTCACATAATTTTAACGTGTAAATAAACACGTGTTTGATGCTAACAAATTTCTTTAGATGTATGAAATATACGAGTGTGCCAAAGTAGAGTTTTATTCATGTATTCACTATTCTATCGCCATAATCAGCTAATTATATATTCATCCATATAAACCACGATTATGAGGAATGAATCCCAAATGTATGCTCTCATTAATTCTAATGGCTATTCCCGCTTTAAGGGATTTAAGATTGTCCCCTGATAACATTTCTGATGGACAAAAAATCAGTTTATCATACTGCTCAATGACTCGTCCTTTTTATTGTCACAAACTTGTCCTTGTGGTTAGAATAGAACGACGATACATGAGTACGTGCCAAAATGTTCATTCTATTCATTTCATTAAACGGGATCTGTTGACATAAAGGGGCCAAAAGTGCAACTGCCCTCAAGGATTTAAAGGGTTAAGGACAGAGAGATGCGGTAGTAGTCCTCTTGTCCCCTTATTTGTCGATCAAGATCAAATTGTATCTCTTGAAACTCTTAATTAACTCCGAGCTTTAAAATGAATTGTCCGCATGTTTGCTTCATAAAGCAAATGAGATTTTTTCTCGTCTCACAACGATTTGATAATCGTTTGAAGAAGCAAATTACTTTAGACATAACCCAACCGAGATATGCCGGTGCAGCGTGACAATAGCAATTTGTGAAAACCACTCCTTTATTTTTCAAAAACAATCTCGAGAAAAGCAAAAAAACGCACCAACACGAAAAGCACATCGCAAATGAGGACGTCGAACGCAAAACAAATCCCAAATGCAAAACAACGATCGAACAAGACATCATATTCAAACGAAATATTTGCTTAAAGATAGAGACTTTCGAATGAGAACGATAATGATATCATCGGCGTGTACATTGAAATCACGATGTGGAATTATAACAAATAAGAGAGAAACAGGCCTCTGTGAGCTTCCCGTATTTTCATGATAATTGCTTTCTCTTTTACATTTATCTATATCTGTATATACTCTATGACAAGACAGAAAGCAGAACAAAGGATATATTTGTATAGCGTTCTCTCTGATTTATCAATTCTCCGCCTGCCGGAATGATAAGCACTGTATATTTCTTAATGGGCGAAAATCGTGCAGTGTTTTCGTTTCATTAGGTAAAGACAAATATTAGAACAAAAGATGGTGGTTCTTTGCTTTTCATACCAGGATAAGAAAATAGAAATCTCAGAAATAGAAATGTAAACAAGATATACATGTATACAAAGAAAGTATTGTAGGTACATCAAACATCCTTCGTCAATTAATATATCAATCGCTGGCTTAGAATGAGAAGGTCGTGAACTTGTTTTACTTACGACCTTATATGACTGATACATGTACAACTTTAAAATCAGCATCACAAGTCTCTTCTTAATAACCTATTTTCATGACAACTGGAACTTGTCATGTTGACCAAACTGAAGTTGAAACAGCTTGTTTTACCATAAGTGAAGAGTAATTTTATGACACTTTTGTTGTTGTTTGCTTTCTCAAAATATCGATTTTGTACTTGCTGTACGACTTTCTCATGCTAAGCCAGCGATAGAACCAATCATCCTCTTATAAAGGCCACTCCAATCAGAGGCATTTGACACCACATAATCGAGTATACCAGTAGTCTTCATTCAGAGTAGTTTATTATAGTTTATTGTCTAATCCAATAACATCATACATTATATACAGGTATAAATAAAATACATATCATATGTTATATGGCCGTTCAATTATGAACTATATCAGACATTTATTTTAAAAGTACTCTACATATATAACAGTACCAATCAATGGTTAGTTCATGGCATTCGTGTCATTGACCAGTGACCATTCACAGAAGGGTTCACTCCAATAACATTTTGAGTATACTTATCCCATTATTATTAAATTTAGATTTGCCCCATTAAAAGTCTACCCTCCTCAACCACATGAATGCCAATGAATGAATATTTATCATAAACTCCATATTTTTTACATTATATATCATATGTACTTGGTTCAAGTTACATGGTCATTGCTAATCCAAACTTTTAAAATATATTTGGTAAAATTCTGAAGCCTCTGTACAATGATGCACTAATACACCAGTAAGAAACAAGTAAAATATCAACTGTCATCTACTGAGTACGTAGTAAACAAACAGTGTATAAACCAAATCAATTTAAGACTTACTTGCACTGGATTACTATGAAACTAAACTTGTACCTTTTAATGCTATTGGAAGCACATGCAACATCTGATCACTGTATGGCTTATTGCCGTACTATACAATTAAACATGTATTCCTTATTGCAGTTGCCGGAATTCTACTCGTTTATACACAGTGAAACTACACGATGATTTGTCTAATACGATTCAAAAATAATATACAGACTATGAGTATAAGCAAATAAACTTGACAGCGAACGTTTAAATGTACCTAAGGGAATAAAACGTTCAATAAGTGTCCATTATATTTCAGTAATGGATATTTACAGTAATTTTGAGTTGTTTCCATAGAACACAGCATCCATTACGGAACATTTAGACATTGTTGAGAATTTGAGAAGCTATAGATTGATAGGGACCGAAGTTGGCTTATGATCCGAAATGGCCGGTTACGGACCTTTCTTTGTGTCAAAAGTTAAAATACACTGACAATTAGTTTCAGGGTTTTTAACACGAACTATATGTTTGTATATGATATTTCGTTTTATCTACTTACGGTTATATTACCAGAGCTTTTTTAACCGAGCATAGCTTCTATTCGCCAGCCAGCCTTCTGCTGAATATGGTAGGCATATGTGTGCCTCCGCCTGGATTCGAACCCAGGTCGCCAGACAAAGCGACATGTGCCCTAACCATTAAGCTGCGGAGGCCACACATTTACAGTTAGTACATTTTGTAAAAACGGCAACTAAAGCAACAGTATCTTTGCCAATATCAAATCTAGATGGTGAATACAAATGTTGCAAAACTTCGCAAACTAGATATGCCGGTTCACCATTAGTAGGTCTGGGTAATAAAGTTTACTATTAAACCCGTAATGTTCTGTCATGGTGGCAGAGACTTGAAACATTACGAATGCACTAAACGTTCTAGACAAATACAAAATATAATCGTAAGCACTGAGTTAGTTATTGTAACTTATATATACATTTAGAATAATAAAGCCTTTCACTAAGGAAATCAGAAGCATTGTCACTAGACAAAAGTGTCACATACAGAACATATTTTAATCCAAACTCATTTCCCTCCGGATGGCAACATATCGTTTTGCGGAAGAAAGTGTTCCAACACAATCGGTAATCATTTACATAGAAACAACTAACGGAATATAATGACTGGAACTAATTGTTTTCTATTCACGACAGTCCTAGGGGAATAGAACACAGTATAGACAATACCACACAGTCAATATACTTGTATTGTGAAAGCTGGAGTTACCATAGTAAGTCAACCAACTGTCATAAGCAACCGATATCTATATATCACAGGGGAGTTGTAAAGCAAATATGTTAGCCGTCACCTAAAAGGACTTATTGTGATTGTGAGTACCGCTAGTCCGGATTCCACAGTACATGAACTTTTAAAAGCTACAATCCGCCGCCATCCAAGACATCTCTTGTGCGTGTTTGCATACTTAGTAGTACATTGTGTATTAATGGAACAGCTAATGGAATAGCCCTTCAACAGTCATTTAGAAAGAAATACAGTGCAGCAAACCTAATGCATGTTTTAGAATATTATATTTGCACACATCGTGTACACTTGGTTAAATAACTATCAAAGCAAATTTCCTCACAATTACGCAGATTGTTCTGCAGTATGAAATCAACTTAATGTATACATATATTACACCGAGCAGAACCTTTATATGATTTATTCTTATTGAAATGTTGTAGGCACCAGGACTATAACCCGAATCGCCAGATTAGACGGCAAGTGCACTAACCACTGAGCTACGGAGGCACTATTGGTTCGTTCACAATAAGCATGCCTATAATAAAGCAATGCAATATCAAAACAAACACAGTTTCTACGAGTCTAGAAACATGTAATATTATAACTATCACATAACTAAGGTTAAACACCAAACATGTCAGAATTACGAGAAGCAAATTCCATAAAATATCACCGAATTTTATTGTCGAGACTCGAGAGATATAAAACAAAACGAATCAATAGAACATCAGTTTGACGCCTGGAAACTGGGGGATAAAGCGTTTGGAGTAAATCTCTTAGATTGTTACCATAAACTTGTCATGAAAATGTCCCAACAGACAAACGGTAGATGAAAGCGACAAAGTGTTAGTAGACCCGAGACATTTTACATCAATGTTTCCCCGACCAGTCTCTATTTATCTAAGGATATATCTTAATATTGTAGAAGAGAAAAAGTAATCACACATCTAGTCTTAGTTGTGAGTTATAACATATTACATAACTCGTATATAGCTTGAAAGTAATGCTTCATAATACAAATGAATGGTTTAGGATCAATCTTATACCGTACAGCGCTTTTAGGTATTTGCTTAGAGCAATCATGCAGTAAAAATCAGTAAAGTTCGTCTATGTCTTATACCATTCGATATTCCCTTTAAATGTCCAATGCGAATCATATTGTTTACACTTATCTATCCGGATAACCTGCAACATTCGAAATAAATCTAATCCGATTTTGTTACTATATGTAGTAACAACGGAGATAATCTAAAAAGATGTGATTCGAATTTGTTACTATTTATAGTAACACCCATAACACGTAATAAACAATTGTGTACATAATTAAAAAATCATTTCCGACTACATGCGCAAATCGATTAATTGCAAGATGCTTCTTAATTATTAAGTAATTAAATCTTTTAAAATATGAATGTTTATTAAATTCTACTTAGCTGAACCCATTACTGTCAGGCAGTGGGATGCACGTGAAAGCATATGCACCAATATGCACATGAAATCGAACCATCGTTATTTGAAGCATCAATGATATAGACGTTCATCGCAAATTAAACAGAAGTTGATTATCATTCGTCATATTATTTTCAAACGTTTCTGAGCATTTTAATCTGGATTAATTGGAATGTTGATTTTGTAAAAAGTATTCGTCATGACAAAAACTTGTTTGTGTTTTTTGTTAAGATTGTGTCAATTTCTAATTCTTGCAGAAAGATTACAGCACTGATAAGATTAAACAGGTTTCTAGCAGTTGCATACCAATTCGTTGAGAAAATGAAATCAACAAATTAATTAATCAAATTAAAATGAAATAAATATTGCCACGTAACAGACCGACTGAAATTAAACGATTAGGGGAATCAGAATCTACACAAAATGGATTTTTATTTCAAAATTCGAGGCTTTAACTTCTCGCGAAAACTAATAACAAATGATTTGTCAGGCTATGCGCTGACACTAATCAAAAAAGTATTCACCGAGAAACCAAGTTTTTTCCTTTTCAATTAGAAACTACTATCAAAATTCTGTAAATATTTGCCTGGGTAAATCCTATTATTTTCCGGTAACCGCGCGTTTAAGCCAATTTTTACTAAAACATTAGCACTTCAAGAAATTTCAATACTTTGTAAACCGTTTCAATCATCTTGATTCAATAAGCGGTTTCTACTGCATCTGTAAACAAATTAATCGCTAATATTTCAACCAGGTTATTAGATTGGAACCAACTAACAAAATCACCACCAAGAGCACGTGTACACACAATGCAATACACGCTGAGAAAACAGTAATACATTATAACACCCGAAAACAATTACAATGTAATGTAAACGAAGTTACTTGATAATTGCGAATACTGACTTTCGCGACCATACATTTTCGCGTTTTAATTCTGCCGCAATGTCCATCATATTAGTGTTTAGAACACTTTCACGACTACATGTACTTAAATTCGCGAATTTATACCACTCGCGAACTCCTAGAAATAAAATCGCGCAAAATAATTTATCGGTTTACAGTACGCCAGAATCATTATCAGATGTAATACCCACAAACATACGGCAATTACGGAACATTTTTTTCACACTTACGAACACATGAGTCTTACATGTTTCGTCAAGAAAACATGTGTAAATGACAAGAAAACATCACAAAACTACAGTTAATGTTCAGCGTTTATTGTCTGAGCAGATTAGAAAGCATATCTAGGACTGATGCTGTGTCGTGTATTATTTACTAACAACCTTGCTCAAACTTGCAATGACGCAGAATTATATGTCCTTAACACAGAGTGGAGAATTCTTTCTGCGACAAAAACACAAGAGATATTCAAAGACATGGGCTGTTAGGAAACTATAAATATCAACAAGCAAGGTAATGAGAAATGCTACATTCCATGCATTACAAGTAGTTATAAGAAAGCGACACAAGTTCTGTCATTCGGAGTACCTCGGCAATGTACAATTCCCTTTTCGAATCGTACGTTTATTGTACATCGTCGAGGTGTTCCGTTCTATAGACGGGTCCCCGGTCTGAATATTCTCAAAATGTCGTACTTTGAGACGATAGTTCAAAGCTGAAAGCGGCACCAGTCTATTTATGTCCGAGGAATGATTCGTTTTAGAATTGTCCAAGGTGTGCACACTGTGCCGAGTGTGTACTATTATCGTCTCAGATGCCGCCAACGCAAATTGTACTGTTATAAAGATTATACAATAATCATGTACGTATACTCGCATGAAAAATAAGACATATTCATGACAGAATGTATGACGTCACTAATGCACTTGTATCAAAATACGATTAATGTTGAGATTTGTATCTGAATGTCACGTGATGACTCAATCATGGACGCCCCGTGCGGTATGTGCCAAGTGTTATTTATATATTTTACACGTGCAATGACAATGGTGACGTCAATGCAAAAATCAGCAAACATGTAAGTCAAGGACCTGCTTTATAGAACACTGAACGATAAAAAATGTCAGTCATTAATTGTTTGTTGTCATTTTGGTATTTGCCCATTTTTCAGTATATATCACCGTGCTTTGCTTGTAAGTCTACCTGGGACCTTATTCACCAACGTTGTAAGTCTAAAACCCAAACTTAGACTTTATATTGCTAAATGATCTATTCACTATCATGTTGCTATAAATGTCACGATTTTGATATAAATGGGTATACATGTCCTGTGGTTAATCAGATACAACTTCCACATGGTTAAATCAAATTGCTAAGAAATGGCAGTGCTTGTCAATTTTAAGTCTAAATCTGAGTTTCAGGCTTACACTGTTGGTGAATAAGGTCAGTGGTCGAAAAGACGCACACGAACACTAGTATGTACTGACAAAGTGGGAGTTTTACAAAAACCCTCTTAGTTTTAAAAGTCTAACCACAATCTGCTTGGTGATATTCTAACTGAACTGACAATGCGGGTTGGTGTCGTTTAAAGGTCGATCATACCGTTCTCTAAGACATGTTTATTGATATGCGCGCGTGTACTGCCTTAACCTGCATGCTATTCCTAGCATGTTAGCATTGCCAGCATAACTATCCAACATCTACCTTAAAGATCCCCCAAAACAAAGACTGTGAGCATCATAACACGGGTCATAAATATATAATAAATAACGATCCATACAATTGTTTGTTATATAAAGCACGCGAACATTGGCCTAAAAAATAAAACAGTCGTATAGACAAAGCTCCAAATGTACACAAATCGTGTTTCAAGGAAAACATCGCCTTTGTTAGTAAGTACTTTGTTTAAATTCTTCAATTTCAAAATTATCATTTTACAACACGCGCGACAGCAGTGTTATGATTTGTCAGGGTGCATTCGTGCTGAGTTGTTTTAAATACCAAAGGCGACGCATGCCAAAAGAAGATAATAACAATAGCTAAACATTTCTCAGTACGACTTTTGCAAACAATGTTGACCTTGATGTGGATTGGTATTTCGGGACCCGAAGGGGACACATTGTTACAGTCGTTGATCAAACAAGTGTTCCACAAGTAACTGATACTTTCTCGAAATGTTACTCAAATACACAATATGCCTTACTCGGGAATCGGACCGCTAAACAAGCGCGCCTGTGTGTTAGAAGCTACGGTCATCCAAGGCTTTGCCACATACTCAAACTCATTTGACTAGAAAACGCGGCTTATAAAAGTAGCAAAAGCTGAGGGAAATCGTATGTAATGTGTTCGAATACATCAGCGTCGGGGACATTATGTGATACAGTCTGTTACAAGAATTGTAAATTTCTAATATTATTATAAGTCAGCCATTGAAGCTTTTACTAGATACAAAATGTTTCATTCAATGAATAAATACAAATTCACATTAGTCACCTTCTAAACATCAGGGAATGGGTAAACGTTCGCATGAACAATTGCACTAATTACATATTGTAAGACTTTTCATTCACGCGAGGACCATATGTGACAGTATCGACTACATTTGCATATGTCCATACAAATCTATACAGTTAAACAAATGTTGTAATTAAGAAACATTGTAACAGTATTTGCTTGGAGGATTAAATGGAAAGCCGAAGATTACTCAACGTAATTAAGCGACGTATGTTTCCAATTATGCTCGATTAGTTACTTTACGCCTTTAATCCTATTGTTACGAATACTGAATACAATAGGAAACCTCCAACCCGGACATGTGGGTATATTTATGCGAAGCAGAATTGTATTAGGGTCGTTGATAGGGCAGCAGTTTCTAATCTGAACTTTGTACTTTCCAGCAATATGTTTTGTCGCAAAACGAAAACTTATTGGATATATTTGGTTTCCATGGCAACACAAAAAAGAAAACAAAGAAAAACAAACATACCATGCGCCATCTGTTCTCGATACGTCTTTTCAACAAACTGAAATGATAAAATAAACACTTGTTAATTATGATTATCAAACATAAGAGAAACACAGGTGGAAACATCAGTCGTTACTCGTACTAGCGATACATGGGCATGGTATAGCTTGGCTATTATGACGAGAGCCTGACCTTTATGCAAGGTTGTTACTTTGAATATATCAATTTACGCAAGCAAATCGTGCGATATCGGTAGTTCAAATTTGTGTTTGTATTACATCTCGAGCGGCTTTGTGATACTCCCCGATTATGAAAACATACACTCGGTGTTGTAAACGTAGGCAATATATCGACTGTTAAATTATGCTAATCAAAAGGTCAGGCTCGTGTCAAATTGGCCAAGCTATACGTAAGAGAAGCACTGCAAAGCGCTTTTTAAGAAAATAAGTATTTATTGTTTGCTAGGGGGTATCCCTACTATGCACAATGCGCTGCGTAGGGTTATAAGTTATCACAATTGGTTCCTGGTCTACAAACCCAAACTAAACTAGACTGGTTCCGCATGTCTCATTTCCAATTCTATATTGTAGACTAGGCCACGTAATTCCAGTCTTAACCAAACGGTGGAACTGGATATAATCCACACTCAACCCGTACATGGTGTCCGGTCCGATACCGGAACAAATCATATCAATCTAACTAGTACTACCTTAAAGGGTTATTTATACATGATGGATCCCGTAAAGTTATTTTCCAACACTCGACATACAAACACTCCACTTGACACAAAGAGGGGAAGTAAACAACTTGTAGCATATAAACAAACAAATAAAAAGTTAAAATGTGAATATAAACAAACAGTATGGACAGAGAGCAGGCGATACGGTGGATACTAGAGATGAATATATTACACACTATGGTAAATAGTCACTTAAAATGACACTGTAGATCAAATTCGGTAAAATAAGTAGAAACAATATTTGATACATTGTACTTTCGGAGGGGACCATTCTCCCAAAACTCTCATACCCATTTCGTTGGTTTGTAGAGAGAAGGCCGAGGGCACTACTTACGAACATATACGACTGATACATATAGTTGTAATCTGACGCTTCTTATGAACCTATTTTCATGAAAATCGAAACTTGTCATGTGTTGACCAAAATTAAGATATAAAAGCTTGTTTACCATAAGTAAAGAGCAAATTCCAGGCAGTTTTTATCTTGTTTTCTCAAAATATCGATTTTGTACTTACGACCTTTTCATTCCAAGCCAGCAATTTATTGTGCATTGAAGATGGCTATTTTTCACTTTGTGTTAATTAACATATTTTTTTAGACAATGACTTTGCTTTTTCATGATGTACAACTGTGACAATTCTAAGAAATGTCTAATTTCTATGGCACATGTCAAAAAATCCTTCTTGTAATTATTTGATAATATTTTCCATAAAAGCCTGTCGTCTAGATCTTTAATATCATACAACTTGATACTAATATGGAGTAATCACCATTTTAGCTTCTAGCATTAGATGTAAATCACCACCATTTTATTTCCCACGAGTGGATGTAACTTCAAGGACTGACTACATGTAATCTCCAGCAATACGGAGAACAAGGCGTCTTCGGGCAATTTATTTCTTATTTCTGAGAAAATGGATGGAGGATTGAACGATAATGAACAATATGCCATGTTCTACTGATGTGTAGATGTGTACGTTTTGTACTAGACATCTTATAAAATCCTATGCGGATAATTGTACATGAAGTATCATGGAATCGTTTCGTATGAGAGAATTGTTAGTATACGGAACATCAATGTACGATGCGGAACAAGAAAGCACGCACTACGGTACAGCACAACATATACTATGGAACAGTCAGGCGCGTATTACGGACCGATCAGGCGAACACTATATGTAATAGCAAAGCGCCCACAACGTAACAGTCAGGTACGCACTACGTAACAACAAGACACGCACTATGGTACAGCTAGGCATGCATTACGGTACAGCAAAGCACTCATAACGGAACAAAGCACGCACTACGTAACAGCACACTACACACTACGTAATAACAAAGCACATACTTCGGTACAGTAAGGCACGCCCTAAGTAACAGCAAGGCACGTACTACATAATAGCAAGGCGCACTACGGAACAATAACACGGAGCATTAAGGCATTCTGTGGTACAGCAGAATGACGCACTACGGAACAGTACGAACCAATTCGAAACTGCGCCCATATAGCCAAACAGATGGCGCACTTATTCGAAATTTACTGTGCTTCCGCAGATGTCGTTTGTTTAGACTTACCACATTGTATACCATATGACAGAAAAGCGAATCCGTAATTGAATATATGACAAAATAATGAACAAAAATGATCAGTTTTTAATAGCAATAGAATAGAAAAAAACTCCCACGAGCCTAGACAAGGGACTTTTGTTATGTTATATACGACCCTTTCAAATTAGGGATCAGGTGTGCTCCTAAGGTAATAGAAATGATTTAAAATACATAATGTTGTCATATATTGGAAATATATTCATTGCGAGCCTGATTTATATGTTTATATGTAACAGAACGAATTAACGTTTTATATAGACCATGAAGTACGATATTATATGTGAGTTCCACAGAAATAAGATCAGCCATATATTATAATAACGTTATATCACTAATGAAAGGGTAATGTATATTATAGGTAACGTTATATAGTGTATTCAAGTACCACAAATTAAATCACGAAATATCATCAGTCGTATATAATACTAGCTTGGCTATTTTGACATGAGCCTGACCTTTATGCAAGAATATATAACAAGGTTTTTGCTTTGAATATATCAATTTCATCAAGCAAATCGTGCAATATCGGTATTTCAGATTTGTGTTTGTATTACATCTCGAGCGTTTTCGTGATACTCCCCGATTATGAAAACATACAATCGGTATTGTAAACGTAGACAATGTATCGACTGTTAAATTATGCTAATCATTAGGTCAGGCTCATGCCAAATGGGCCAAACTATACTAACGTTATATTACTAATGAAAGGGTAAATATATATTATATTATAAGTAACATTATATTATGTATTCAAGTACCACAAATTAAATCACGAAATAAGATCAGTCGTATATAATATTAACGTAATATCACTAATGAAAGGGTAAATATATTATATTATAAGTTACATTATAATGTGTCTTAATGTTCCACAAAATAATTAAGTACCCATGAATCAAGAAGTAAAAAATAAAGATAATATTCTATATAACATATGTTATTCGTTTTATAATTAGATATTTTACTTGTATCTTTCTTTCTTCACAAATTAATAACATTTTTTATGAAATAAAAAAGTATCCGTTCACCATAACTCGTTTTATAATTACACGTATCGTTATTTCTTCCGAACACAAATTAATAACATTATTATGAAATAAAAAAATGACCGTTCAGCATAACTCAACAAAACCAAAGAACCTTATTACTAGTAGTTATTTTATGACGGTAAAAATACAGTTATTTAAAAACAATTCCACATGAACAGTAGTTCGTATAATATTTATTCGAAGATCGACCTGAGGTTCTTTCATCCGCGCTTCTCTCTAAAATTAAACGTAAATACAGTATAATGTTTTAACATTTCGCTGGCTTAAAATGAGAAGATATCGATAATATTAGAAAACAAGAAAAAAATTGTCTGAAAATTACTCTTTACCTTTGGTCAAACAAATTGTTTAAACATCAGTTTGGTCACCATGGCAAGATTCAATTTTCATGAAAATAGGCTCATAAGAAGCACCATGTGAAATATGTAACAGTCTTATAAGGTCGTAAGTAGTAGTTACGACCTTCTAATTCTACGCTAATGAACATTTGCCAGTGGAGTTTTGGAAGAACTCTCAAATGCTGGTGAATCGTTTAAAGATGTTTCATCGCTTACAGGTGGTGAATGTTTCAAAATTCGTATTAATAATACAGATCTATCTTTCAAATATCGAAATCAGTGAATGGAAAATGCTGTAATACAAATGAGCTCAAAAACAGATGAAATTCAGTGAACGCGTATACCACAATGTCTACAAATGAACTTGGCATATGTTTGCATAATGTGTTTTAAATCACGTGATATTTCAGATCGAAATTTCTCTACAAATGTATAAAGTTCCAATATACACAGTAGGTAACCACATATCTGAATGTTGCTATGATTTCAACGTTTTTAAAGCCACTGATAAGGTAAATGCTATCTGCAAGATTGCTTTTAAAAATCACGGATTCAATGTAATATGAATGTTAACCTAAGTTATGGCAAAATAATAGTAGACAATTCTAGTAATATAAGGATCGTTCAACTTCCTTCTTTCATTTTTTATCAAAATATTTTGATGATTTTTTAACGGATCCATTTTGAATAAATGATTTTCACGACTGATTTGAACCGTCTGTCGAAATTCTCGGAGAATCCAACAGTTTTGCTAAAACGATATCGTTAGCTTCATGCGGTGATGTTCTGTGTTTTTCGGTGTTTTAGCACGTGTTAGCACGTGTCAGTCACTTTGATATAGGGCCTACACGAGTAATGCACGGACGATTTGATCACCACCTATCTAATAATAAGATATGAAATCTCCGAATTATCTCGTACCTACATGATAATACAGTGATAATAGGGTGTCTATGACCGGGATCAGTTATTGTTATCACGGGTATCCCACACACATCATGGTGTGAATATAACCTTTAACAAGAAAATACAATTATAGTTAGGTTACATTAATGTTATGTTTAGAGATTGGAATACATAACTACCCTAAATAACGGAGTGTAAAAGTCGCTATTTTGAGTGCGTCGTAATATTGAATATGGCGTTAAATTGAATATGTTGTTATAATTTTATTACATATAAAACGTTATATTGAAAACCTCGTTATATTGAGTAAGCCTTTACAGAATTACACACACGATATAAACGATATATGCCGTATAAATTATAATTATACATGTTCGGATAAGTACTGTTCGAACCATACTTCGTTATATTGAAGGTCGTTGTTACGAATGTCGCTGTAACGAGTGTTAACCCAGTATTCTTCACATGTCGTTAGAATGAGACACATATGTATAGACGATGCTTCCTGATGATTGCGTAGCAAAGTCAATCCCCATAAATCAGTGTTTAGTCAAGACTCAAGTCCCAGACGATATATTTCACATGAAAAATACGCTGCTTAAACGAGAATAAGCAAAGTCACATAAAGTACATTTTCAAACCGTTTACTAGTTATTTATATCACAATTGTACATAGAATTTAGTCTTTCTAGAAATCATGCCCTGAAGAAACAGACAGAGCGTCTGTAAGTTGCATTTAAAACCTAAATATGCGAAAAGTGTAAATTATGGTTTCTTTAGATTGTTCCTCGAATTACACTCGTACTTTCAGAGAGAAGACGAACAGTATTCTACCAATAGATACAGCCGCCACGTTATTGGAGATAAGACGGGCAACTTGTTCCATATAATTGACAACATAGATCCTTCAGATAATGAATTGCATTTTCGACATCTCATATTCACAGCATAATTGACAGTTATTTACAAGTTTTGGATGTAGACTATATATCCACTGTTTCAAGACAAGACTTAATACTCGTATACTAGTCGATAGTCTGTCTAACATACTCTATGACGACTCCTCAATCTACTCTTTTCTCATGAAAGTATTTCCCTTCATAGGATATAAAACCAAGCACAGAACAAATCTTGCTAAAATTGAAAAAAGTTATGCTATTCGATTGATAAAATATATGATCTAGTTGGGTAGCAAGACAAACTAGTCGGTGATCTTATTCTGCGATGCATGAAATGTGGTTGCTAATATTCTAAAGAAAGCTGCATTATCCAAAGGCTCTTGTATTATTGTAGTTGCTTGCCCTGAATATCGACATTCGAGTTCGTTATCTTGTTATTTAAATTACCACATCTTTCGGTTCATTGCACGCCATTGGATTGATAAGAACTACTTTTCGTTTCATTAGACACTTTCGTGTATTACTTGTATTGCTTGTAGTTGTTGTTGTGCTCGGAATTATTTTTGAAGTCAAGATTAGATTTACGGTTGAATCATCATGCTTGTGCCATGGTGTGATATATAACGCCAAGAAGTGTGGCGTGCGAGTGTATTGGCGCACGAAGTGTAGATTGCTTGTACTCCGGTCAATGGCCTCCTGCATCCCTATGGTAATATGTCACGTTAACGTCATGTTAGTTACAGTAAGTTCAATTTACTTTCATCTTCTTTAATTAAAGGTCTTCAATCTGCTTGTTTTAACCTGATTATCGGCACCTATCAGTTTGTAACAGAATATTACTCACACACACAATGCATACGTCCCAGGTTATTTACCTCGACTTGATGCTAAATCGACACTTACTACTTGCTCGTCCGAAACCTATCAGTGACACCTAGCGCTTTTTCAAATGTGAATGCCATGAACGAAGCGAGTGTATCAGAAGAACTTTAATCAGAGAGTCAAATTCAGACCTGCCGGGATACAACGGCACACCGTTACCGACTATGCTAGATAGTTGTATGAGCTGCAGTCTCAAGGATCAGTCCGGGCAACTCAGAAAATTCTAAGACGAATCATCTCTCGGACGTAAATTAGAACGTCACCATTATTCAAGCGGTTCTTAACGGATTTTAGTGAAGCCAGAACTTTTTTTTATTGTCAATAAGTTTCTTCGTAAAATAAAGTATTTGTTATTATCATTATTATAATAAAGATTGAAGACAAGGACAACCACATAACAAAGGATGTAAGTGTAAATTTAGTGTCGGCATTTAAAGTCTGAATACAACACAATGTCATGAAGATGTTATTAATTACAAATGTATTAAATTGATCGGATTCCAAGTTGGAGAAATCAAACATGTCTGTTATACCTCCATCCATGTAATACTGTGGTTAATACACAAGCAAATCAGGAAAGCAGTCAGATTTCGGTCAATACGTAAGTCTGGGCTAAACAATAAGGCGTGTTCAACAGCCAAATGTCTAGTCTGAGCATTGATTCGATAACAACAGTGAAATGTACCATACAAGATAGTTACATACGTACCTACATGCCAGACAAACATTAAATTATAAACAATAATTTGAAACAAATGCAGATACGAACATGGGTTTAGAGTTTTGCTTATGCATATAGAGTAGAGCATAGCCTTTGTTTGTCATTCAACTTTCTGCTGAATATGGCAGACATGTGTGTGCCTCCACCCGGATTTGAACCCGGATCGCCGGTTTAGGTAGCAAGTGCACCAACCACTGAACTACGGAGGTCATGATATACTGCAAATCACACCAAACCAGTTTCAAAACATACATCTGACGCAAAGCGCGTACGTAATACAGTCAGCCGTCAACCATCGGTACACAGTGCGTATGTGTGATATTCCATAAGTCTTACTTGGGTTAATCTACTTTTAATTAAATCACGAATGTCTAAACACTTTCGCATTCAACGCATTACTGCCATATAGAGACTAGAAGGTCATGTAACGACCTTTGTACATAGAGTGCATCTATACCAGTAGAGTACAAGACAAAATAGTTTATCGCGGCGATAGTTTGACGACCAATATTGCTAATTACCAAATGGTTTTTTTTGTAAAATCTGAAATACTAATAAATGAGTATTGGCCTAGGAGTGCAGACTCTTAATGGCTTTAGGCCTAGACAGCGCTCCAGTAACACAGATTTTATTTGATTAAAATTTCAAATACATGAACATCGCTTTGTCCTATCATTTTCTATACATTGTTGCGTTGCATTCATCAACCCGGAAATACCCATTCGAGGATCCATTTCTGACTTCATTGATTTCATTGTATGGCGACAGTCAACCTATGTTCTCATTGATTACCTACTTCAACACTGCTTGATCACACGGAAATAACATATAATTGTTTTAATGGCAATATTGAGTTATCATATAAGGACACATATTGAAATAACAATAATGTCAACCGCACTCCCCCTGATCACTGTCATCAGACGCTCGAAATATTGAAATAATCATAATGGCGTCCATCACTACTGTCATCAGACGTTCGACGATTTGTTGACTAAACATCGACCGCCATTTCCGGACACTCAAATACATCTCTGTTTTATTTATTCTCGTTCAGATTGTCGATTATTTCAACGATTATCGGCATCGGCGCCTGATGTCAACAGCTGAAGATTTTTGATTCTACTAAACAAACACGACTTCCGGATAGATGTGTTTGATTCAGTTCGATATTATAGCGTCTTCTGTTCTGAATAATTAATCGAATGGTTTATGTCCAGAAGAGTAAAATGGCTGCAGTGCAAGAAGAGTATAATAACTGCTGTGCAAGCAGAGTAAAACAGCTGCGGTGCAAGCAGAGTAAAATAGATGCGGTGCAGTATTGACAAGACGACACTCATTATATTTTATTACACCTCCTTTAGGTTCAATTAAGAAGTATCTTTGTAGCATCCAATCAAGAACTGCTCGAGTAAATTCCACTTTTATTGGCAGACTACTGACGTTAATATAACTAACACGTACATAAAAGGAAGAAGTTGAAATGAAGTTACCTTTCATTAACACATTGCATGCGGCTTCGGCCTGTGCAATGCTAAAGGTATATGCTCAAAGCAAATATCTATGAAGTCACAGACTCGCAAATTCATATTCTTAAAGCTGCATTCTCACAGATTGTCTTGCCACGCAGAGCTGCAGGTGTGGCCCCTAAGCTTAGTGCAGGGTAGCGTGCTTGCCGCCAAATCGGGCGACCCGGGTCCAATACGGATAGACACTCATACGGCTGTCATATTTCAGCAGAATGCTGACTGACAAATAAAGGCTATGCCCGGCATTACAAAAGTAAGTAAGTTGTTTATTATACTGACGTATTGTGCATATGGAAGTGTTTCGCAATTATGAACGTGTGGGAGTATAACTGATGAAAGCATACCAATTTATTGCTTCATTTGTAGTAACTGACAGATGCAAATGTCGTTCTGACAGAATTCTGGATAAAAATGTACTATATACACAAACTATGGCGACAGAACTTAGAAAAACGTCATGGCAACCGAAGTAAGTGTATATTTCTGTAGAATTCTCTGTCAAATTGATCATGATTGTACCACATACCGATATTACTCAAGCATTATCATGCATGTTATATATATGTAATGTTAACATTTTCATGTTCGCCAGATTCCTTAAACAGTTCGTCTGACTCCGTAAACCGCCCGGCATAATCCGTAAATAGTTCGACAGATTCCGTAAACACTTCGTCACATTCCGTAAATAGTTCGTCCCATTCCGTAAACGGTTCGTCACATTCCGTGAAATACCAGCACTTATATCAATACGCAGAAAATCATATGGAATTGGCGAAGGGTAAATCATTTACTTACGTTTCTATTCGCACAACATGTGAAATGTTTACGAGTACGTAGCATAAAACTCAGCTAACAGAAAACATACAAAAACATCGGACATCAACAATTGTCGGAGAAACATATCACCTGGAGAGAATTATAAAAGAGGTAAACATCGCTCGTAGCCTGGTGAATTAATCACTGGGTGATTATCATAGTTTGTTCAGTGATGATTTTATTCCATTGATCACTCCCTATGAAAATTGTGTAGAGCCAAGCAAATAGAAGAAAAAGCAGAAAATCATAATCTTGACAGATATGATGGCGGATGTTTGCGGAACATATGTCGACTTGTATTAAGTTATCACGAGCACTTCATCAGTTCTTGTGTTGTATTCTTTGCACGCGTCCTTTGGTCTCGATTTCTGCTTTTCTAAATCTCATAAATCATTTGTGTGACAGCATATAGCAACGACAGAGAACACTATCTATCGACAGGGAAATACTTTCCGGGAACAATTACAGACAATCGCATCAGATGTGTGTGTCAATTTCTAAATTGCATACAAACTTCTCGTAAACGCTCTGTACTCCATAGAGCGCCTGTGTGATGCAGAGTTACAGACTAAATATTGCCTACAAGCAAGCGTTTAAAAGACACCGATGATAATTTTCTTAGAATTTCTTTAGTTTTGCAAGATGTTTTTTATCGCGGACCTGACACTTCTAAGAAATAATTGCAAAGCAGAGTTTTATATAAATACAACATTATTATATTTACAAGTCAACTAAACCCATAAATACGGCGTGCCATTATTACGAACATAAATCACATATCAATGTGGAAATAGACGCCGAGTTTCTCTCAGAGAAAGTTAAATGAAATTGACTACAAAGAGTTCTTTAGAAAACATCACACCATACATATAATATTTGTAACTTAATTGTTTTACAAAAAAATCTCATTTTGCAAGGTTTCTAAACGGTGGTTTCAATTAGCACTGTTCATAATGAAATATCAAGTAAAGGTTTTTGTTTGTATACAGTACTATAAAACCTCAACAATCTAGACACTCCGGTATATTTGATGTGTTCCATAATGGTAGAGTTATTTAGAGTAATACCCTAGTCACATTTGCCCTACGAGCGGCGTACGAGTGGATTTTTCTGAACTCGCACGACGTCCATACGGAGCCCGCACGGGTATCGAGACTCGTTCGAGCGTCGTACGGATTTTACAACACGTAGAGGACACGGTAATCTGGTGAAAACTAAACAATCAGTACAACTCATACGAGATCCGAACGAGCTGTGACCAGATACTAAGAACGTGCAAATACCTTTAGGATTAAAATAATTCAGAC
The DNA here is from genome assembly GCA_963678985.1 of Spisula subtruncata. Classification (NCBI taxonomy): domain Eukaryota; kingdom Metazoa; phylum Mollusca; class Bivalvia; order Venerida; family Mactridae; genus Spisula; species Spisula subtruncata. Next base: position 40,025,750 of record OY787671.1, read on the forward strand.
TCGTACGAGTTGGCAAATCCGTACGGACATCGTACGAGCATTGTGACCGTAGCATAAAGTTTGTTTATTATAGTGTCACCCTTATTGAAAGTGCCAGTCAATATTCTGACTTATGAGACAATTAACTTTCAGGCACGCACACAGTACCCCCCACCCAAATCCCTTCTAGTAATACCGGGCGCCTGGCAGAGATGGGCCAAAAAAAGGTGATTGAACAACCGATCACGCCAGCTCTGACCCAGCGCCGCCGAGATTTGGTCTTCGACCTCCCGCTTCATAGGCGGACGCCCTAACCACTCGGCCATGGCCGCGGACTGATGAGTGAAAACGTTGTAATTTATTGTTTGACACGTTATAATCACATGCTCTTACTGGGCCTTGTTTGACAATAAAACCTTGAAAGATTGAATCTTGACAATCGATTTAAACTAATTGGGTACATTTGGGCTAATAGGAAACCTATTAATACACGATAGGACGCTAGTCGATGCTACCAAAATAAAATAATTCTTCATAAATAGTATGACCATTACGAGGCAAACCAGACATACAATTACCCTGTCACATGTACCGGTATTATTTGATCAATTTTAACATCATGAACAGTCTGTTAAAGTCTAACAAATCATTTTATAATGCTTAATATTCGAGCACCAGAACATGCCACATGCCGCAACCCTCTTGTGAAAATAAAAACTCAGTCAAATGATCTTCCAAACGGAACATTGACATGTATACCGCTATGAAAACATTACACACATAAATCAAATCTTATAGCCATGTTTTATTTAATTTTAAGACATTGTGGGAATTATCCATACACTTTGAACAGAACCACTCAATAAGTGAAATTCAACAAAAAGTTGACATTTTATTAATAACAATGAATAATTCATCCATCCTATTCAAGCAAGTTTATAGAAGCACAATAGGAAATTACGTCGGTTTATAGACCAGATATTGTAATTTATAACACTAGAGAAATAAGAATAGTGGAATAGAAAATATCCTGACAGGACAGTCGATGTTAACAATGGGCGTGGGTGTTTTATGTGAATTCAAGTACAAACTCTATAATGAATATCACATTAGGCCGAACATAGCCTTTATTTGCCAGTCAGCAATCAGCTGAAATATTGCAGGCATATGGATGTGTGAATCCACCAGGATTTGAACCCGGGTCAACCGAATTAGGTGGCAAGCGCGCTTATAACCGCTGATTTACTCTGAGTGGATCGTGAATCCTTGAAATTACTCCCCCCGCCGCCGAGATATGGCCATTTTCACACAAAAAAAACACAAAGTTCAAACCCTTAGAAATTTAATGACTTTACAGTAATATAAGTACAGGACACATCTTCACCTCATGTCACCTTAAAATGTTTTCACCTTAACGACCACCAAGTGCACATCAATATAAAGAAAAGTATGCCAATAAAATATCTCGAAAAATCAATCACAAGCAATCGAGTAACGACACGTAAATTACAGGCCACGAATACATAGGACAGTGAAGCGCACATCGTAACCTGAGTGAAACTAATGAAGCGTGAACCTTACGCGACATTCGATCTTCATTTGAATAATGTCTATACGAACACATGAATAAGACGATCTTGAAATCGATCTTGAATGAGAATCTGAATACGAATTTGCTTTATTTATAATACTAAAGTTATACCCATAAATATGAGGTGTGGTGTGTATGTTTATATTTATTTAATGAAATGGTTGAACATTAAGCTTAGACATGTCGTAGAGTCGAAAAACAGAACAACTGAACAAAATGGTTTACTCAATCTTGAAGAAGTGTGCAGTACCTAGATGTATACTGTTCGCTAATGCATGTTTATAGGGTAATTCAGAATGCCTATACAACATGCGCACTAGAAAAGATGGCCATTTTGTAATACAACATTTCACACGAAAGGACCCAAATGTACTAACAAATTAGCCAAATGTTGCCATGCCGAAATATGAACTTAAGCCGTACCCAAATACCTAAAATACATAATAAATCAAAATATATAATGTATGTTATGTCTTTGGCCGTGCCCAACTTGAATTCAATGGAATTGCAGCAATGTTTTCTTCATGTGTAATGTTCGCGTCATATGAGATTAAACATCTAGATACACTATATGCTATACAAAATGTACTCATTTACATATACTTTGACTTACTGACGTATCTTCAGTCAGATAAACCTGAGTGTTAGAATCAGATTAATTTAATTTATTCATCACCACGAATGACTAATATACGAGTATTATTGCTTATAAACAATACTTCACGCCATTAAAAACGACTCATGTGTTAGTTAAACGTTATATGTGGGTAAAAATGGCGAATCCTGAGGTACTTTACTTAAGACATGATCATAACGAAACTATCCGTCGATATTGCATATCATCACCTCGAGTGCGCGAGGTCTCGGGTTCGGTCCCAGGTCGTGTCATACCAAAGACGAAATAAAACTTGTACCATCTCAGCCTATAAGGGAAACTGACTTCACTTCCACAATACCCTCGTGGCGATGGATAACATCAGTAATGATGTGTCAAGAGTGATTAATATAAGTTGGAAAAACTTGTTTCGCAATCGCTGTTAAATAAATTAGTATAAACTTAAATAAACTAACTATACATATACATGCTGTACACTTAACGTGTATTATACATGCTTATACAAGCGAGACTTAACGCTATTAATAATGTTGATAGAAAAATATAAGTACTCAAACAAACTACTTGTAAACAATAAACATATTTACTTAACTACTCGAGTCACTTGTACACATAACGTTCTGACCATATTATGTTGAGTGGATAAGTACAAGTAAAAGGCCAAAACATCTCCGAATGACATTCCTCGAAATAAAGAAAAAAATAGTCAAATAAGTAGTATGACTATTATGCATGACTCTATCAAGGGAATTTGGCTAATATAAAATACAACATTGGTGTGTAGGTTATAAATGCATATTTATGATAATTCAATTGTTAGAAATATTATTAGAAATATAAGTTACGAGGGATGTCCCAGAATCACGTAGATTTCTCTGATAAATAGTATGAATGTTTCTGACACAACGACTACGTAACTATAGAGCAACTCTCGTATAATTATATCACATGTTAGCTCATGCAACAATTATTGAAGATTTTATTCAAAATTTTCACCAAAATTACGGCAATCATATGACAACTCATTCAGTCTACTAGAAGTTAACACTGGACCAACTACACTACCGCGTGTTCATCTTGAAAACTAACCAGCCCACGAATACTAATCATTTTATAGTAAATCATTGATGCGAGATTGCCAAGTTACGCAGGTGAAACCCGACTCCCTAAATTGAGGAAATGGGACCCCCGATATATTATAATATCCAAACATTTTCGTATAATTTTCTCGTATAAATTTATAACTTTCATCATCATCAAAAACTCAAAACTGTAATTATAAAGATGAATTGGTAAAACAGTTTATTTGAAAATGACAAATTATGAGAATTACGAAATTTCAACAAAAGGAATTATTCATTTTGAAACCCAAAAATGTTGACGAATCACCAGAATTTGATAAATTGAAGACTAGTTTATACTACTTTATACCATTTATCAGATTTCTTTGCTAAATACGTACAATGTTCATAATTATAAAAATTTTTTTATAACAAAACCGGTTTCTGTGCAGTAAACATTCCACCAGATGGCGACAGTAATATATTATGAGTAATTTTCTAAGACAATAGATCATAAACACATTAATTACAATCTTTTTATAGATAATTATATATCTAGCAGAAGTAATATTGATTCAAACCATTTTTCGATGGAATTTTGCCGACAAGATTCAAGTGAATTTCAAACGTTATTTTGGGTGTTTGGACAGATTATTTATGCTTCGTCAAAGTCAAAGACTCGATAAGTAATACTAATGAGGTAACTATCGCATAACTCAGTCACACCTAGTTAAACCTAGATAAGCATAGTTTACCTGACAGACGAGCGTTTATTTATAACCGTTATCATTTAACTTTGAACGGACTGTAGCATTTACTTCTGTTATTGTCGGTGTTGGTACTGTTGTTTTAGTTGCATACTCGATGTCAGTAAATGCACAAATTAACACATACATTCTTCATCATGTGTTTAGCGCAGAAATCTACAAGAAAAGCACCACTTATTTCTACAGGCAGGGAAACAACAGGTGCATAACAACAGGCAACAGTAACTAAATGTTGATCGTAATGTGTGCATACAAAACAACATCAAGTCATTAAGTACCCCATAAATACCCTTGATGAGACAAAAACACCACAAGTTTGTTCTGCGATATAAAAAATTGTAAACAGCGTGTTTTGTACTAAGACAGTGTATGTTGTAGTTATATCACAAGTTGTTCTGTGATATAAAAAAATATATAAACAGCGTTTTTGTACTAAGACAGTGTTCAGCGAACAACTTGCGAATGTGTTGAACAGCTCAACATCTGTTGGTCGTGAAAACATGTTACATTTCGCAGAGAAAACGCGCGGCACGTGCCATCGACTGTTACTTTGATTGTCGTCTGCGCATATTGATTAAAACACACCGATATTGATCAGTACAGGTCTATTTTTTTATTTTTATGTGATTTTTGTATTTAAAAAAAAAAAAAATTCAAATTACGATCAATGAAAGACAGATGCGATCTAATCATTTTACTCCAAGTACCCGGTGAACAATACAATGTATCGAGTCAAGGTAGGATGCGCTCAGTTGAACATATACCATTTAACTGGCGTTATATAATGAATTATTGCGGCCATGTAATGAACTAATGAAATAACCATAATGATATTAAATGGGCTCTGTTTAAAAAAAATAACAAAAAATCGATTTTTTGTTGCAGGGGAGGGGGTGGCTGACACCAGTAGCGGTACAGCTGTGGAATTTATAATTAAGGGGACAAAGACTTCAAATATCACCACAATGTGTCTCATCATTTAATGTGAATTTGTGAATTTGTTTTATCGATTATAAATATCCCAGAAACCGTATGTTTCTGATACAATCGCTGTTTTCTCTTTATTTCATAAAAATCATTTCCAGACGACAATGTTTCGTGTATAATTTGCCATGTAATCATCTGGTAGCATCTTTACCATCGACAATTTCAAAAATCGGAAACGAAATTTTTCCATGCATCGGAATGAAGGTATGTTTTCTCGGATCACCTCGGGCTTTATGAAATTGTTACAGTGTATTAAAAAAAGGAAAGTTTCCAATTGTCGAGGGCTCTTTTCAGCTGTTAAGCCGCCCAAGCACCCTTTGATCGTTTAACTTCCCCTGGTCATTAGACTATCCATGACACCCTTCGTTCGTGTCTTCCTGGAGTCCAGGAATAGACACTGCACTCACATGTACCAATTTACACATTGGTTGAGTGGAGCATGTTAATTATTCTTGCTCAGAGAAATTAACCAGTGGTCCAGACGGGGGTTGAATCCGGGGCCTACCTCTAGGCCACCGGTCCCGACCTGAGAACTGAGACGGAAGTTTTCGATGTTTTACTTTTATTCCATAATATATTTTTTATAAAAAGCCCGCACAACTTTCTAATGTAACCAGGCTGGTAAAATGCCAGCACTTACCGTTGAAGACAAAAAGACAAAATACGAGTAATGAGAAATGTGAAAAGTCACCACTAACCAGCGGCTCTGTCACCATGACATTAACATAGCTGTTGGTAAAATAGTAAAATTGTCGATTGTATTTTGAGTGTAAAACTAATGAGAACAAACGACCGCCGCTTTAATAGAAAACGCAGGTTTTTTTCAGCTTCTTGCTGTTCTGTAAAATTGAATAGAGAACAGACTGCCGAGAGCTAGAGTCCATTATAAAGGTTATTTTTCCATTTTCCATCCCGCAGAACAATGTAGGATACTCATGAATGACAATACATGACTCCAAGCGAGTGAAATAGTTAACATCAGTGCATTAAACTAGAAACATTGTCCCGTATAACAAAAGGGGCCCGCTTTAAAAGTCAGATTTAACTTAAACTACAATGTATGTGAAATAGGGGCCAGGGCACAATAGGGATCGGTTAGTGTTACGTATGTAAATTAAGGGCGAATGATCTTATGCAATGATCAAGTGAAGTTTCTTTCATACAGGAAGACACCAAGTCTAAATTCTTTAACATTATAAATCGTCAACCTTTTACGTAGTATTGAACTCTATTACCACGCATGTATAAAAAAATTAACCTTGCTGAAATGACTAATAGAAATTGGTATACGCTCGAAGCATGAATTCCAATTGGTAGGGTCTATGGCGTATTGTTATTTTGTTTGCGAATATAAATAAGTAATTATGTGTTTTAATGAATAAATCCCTGAACTAACTTAAACAAGGAACGAAATAGTAAGAACATCGCTCACCGGGAAACAACTTGAGGGTTATGCAACGTAGTACAAAAGTCTTGTATTTTAAAAGTTGTGTATTAAGTCGGTGGTCACATTTATAAACAACAAGGAATATCATGTTAATCAACAGCTTAAAATCTTAACATTTCACAACAGCATTTATAATTACATTCCTCCGTAGAACAGACACGACTTTATGAAATATGACGCTTTTAGCTCTTAACAATGAATCATTATTCAGATATAACAATATATCGGACACGTAATATGAATATAATACTATATAAGCGACTTATGAATAAACGGGTATTGAATGGCCCGCGTTATTTTAGAGGATTATATTCATAACCTTATAACGTATATCTTAAGCTACTATTAATATTCATAATGCATATTTGTCCTCCAAATCTATGACAAATCTACCCCGAATAGAAAAGCTTGTGTTGACTGTAGGTTTAAATCCATTATCAATAACAATACATTTACCTATCCATACATACGTCGGTCAACAGTACAATGAATTTATTTTTCAAATTACAATTGAATGCGTATATAAGATTGTAGATTCTATATTTGTGAATTGCAATATAGATATACTAGTACCCCATTGAATATAAAATAATTTAATTAAAGTTGGGGTATACCCTGTGAGGTCGAGTAGATAAGTCATGTATAATTTATTTTCTCTTCTGGAGTTTTTGTATTGTTAGAATATGCCCTAGATAAACAACTACCATACAGATTGAACTATCAAACGGATCTCTAAATAAATATGTTTATGTTTGTTAAGTTCAAAACAAAACTACACCTTGGTATTAAGAACTAAGGTTAAATCCAATTAAAAACATTGATGACCCGTATGAATATTCGAATTTTGACAAATAAATCCATTATTATAATTTTTGACCTTTAGTCATTTTGAATAAACCTACATGTATAATTACTGGTATCAATTATTTAATAGAATAAACATAATTACTAGCATATGAGGAAATCGGACAGGGAAGGCAGAACCCAACTTAACCAGGCGAGCACCGAAAATAGTAACACCACAATTTTACACAACAACACTTCATATAGTTACATAGACTAGACATTAACATGAGTGAGTATACAGGTTTTAAGATTTTTCGAAAAGCTCATAGACTGAGAGGTGGAAATTTATTGATGTTTAACTAATTAACTGTCACCTCTTTCACACTCACTGTGTCATCGAGAGTCTGTGGTACTTTGGCAACCACATGCCTAAATACGGGTTTGAAGTGCATTTTATAAACACCTTGATCAACCTCAGTGGTTAGAGCGCTTGTCGCCAAACCTGAAATCCGGGTTCAAATCCGGATGGAGGCATACATATACCTGCCAAATTTAGCAGAAAGCTGACTGGCAAAAACATTGGCTAAGATAAACTGACCCAAGCTACTGTTCAGTTAAAATATTTCTAAACTACAGAGAAAATCGGTTTCAAACACATCAAAGAGGAAACTTCGCTGTCGATAAAGCAGTGCTTAAGGTCTCAATAAAGTATAAAAGTCTTTGAAAGCTAATCTCGACCCTGAGCGTAACTCCAATTTTCACAATCATGTCTTTACGATGCCATATCTAAATGAAATTGGAACTTAAATGCACAAAAGCGTGTTAAAAGAATAAATTTCACAGCAGAACTTTGGAATCTATTTGAAAAGTATCAGCTGCACAGCGTGTTTTTCTCGTGTATTTAACATTAAGGCCGGTAAAATAGACGAGGTTTACTAAGCAAAGAGTTCTAGAGATAGCTTTCTTGTATTGAGTCGTAAAATTCATCTGGCACTTTAATTCTCAATTAAGGAATATACCGCTTTAACGATGTTAGATATCACTACATTATAACAAAATTTACCATAAAAATCTAAAACAGAAAACTATGAGAAACTCCCAACATGTGACGACGGTGATAGTGTTGCTGTAGACGAGGAAAGTGTTAATATACTAGTATCTTGGCACTCAACGATCGCCGTAATGCAGATGCTATGGTAGTCTGGTTCCCGGTTCCTACATCGTACATTATGTTAGACTTTAACTTTAAGATTTGCGATGGACGGGAACCAGACTAAACAAAGGCTATGGTTGATGGCCACATAACCAATGTTGGTTGATTTTGATTCAATGATATGCATATTATAAGTGATAATGCTATCATACTAAGAAATGAACAGTAAGACTACTGATGTCTTTTTTGCTCATAAAGAGGCATCTGTGTTTTATACTTACTCATTAGTATAGTGCTGGTATAGCTTTCGAACACAATCTCTGCTGTTCCAGTATCAGGATATCGTGACTAATTGCATTGTATCCGTACTAAGTTTGTCCTAATACTTTAGTACATTAAAGGAAACGAGATATTTGCACATGATTTTCGATATCAAATAATTTGAGTATGAGGACGTCTCAGGAGATTTCATTTGAAAGTCTGGACAACTTCTACAACATTTCTACACTATCCCTCCATGGAACATCGGAAATGATGATCCATGCTAAGCCTTTACATATCTTTACTATCTCAAAAACAAAATCCTCTGATTTTCTTTCGAATGTTATTGAAGTTTTTTTCTCATAAAGTGATGTTATGTTGTTAATGTTTCTGTGAGTGGCTGGTTAAGTCGAATACTGCCTCCCTGTCCGATTTCCTCATATATTTCAAGTTTTACTTCACCAAAGAGCAAAGTGTTGCGCTTTTATAGCATACGTGTAGATGCCATAGAGTAACACGATGTCAGAGCATAATCTGACATACTTAGTGCACATGTGTGATTCGCATCATTTTCTAATTCTTATAAGCACTCAAAATTCATAAACAAGGATAAAAAATCAAACTTTCAAAACACACAGACAAACATTTTATTCCGTTTTTAACTTCACTGTTAAAAATCGTGAATCATTGATGAAAAAAACCCTCACATTAAGGTAGGGAGGGATAATCGATTGCATTGGTACGTGAATGATTGAGAGCTTAAAAAACGTTTAGAAACCAAGATTCATCATTCTACATTGCAATGTTCTTCGTTTGTAACTGATTAACAACCCCACGTGCTTAATTATGTTAAATTCGTAATTTTCCACTTAAAAGTAAACATCTCCATTTTAAAAAATAGAACAACAACGATGTGTGGCCACGTGCATTACATAGATCATAACCCGCTAAAATATCGAACTGCCAACAATAATAAACATATGATATTTCTAAAAACACTCATTGTCACACGCACGAGCCCACCCAAAAATAATAAACCGCGAAAAATGAAAGATCGTAAATTTGTATTTTATTACTCAAATACTCGTGTTCTACATGTAAGACTACTATTTGTAAGCTGGAACCGGTGGCTGACTCGGGTGTTCTGTTGGCCGAGGTAATCTGGTTAATTGGTCCCAGATATTTCCACTTTATATAATTAAGTAGTAGGTTTAATTAATGGCAGAACGCACATGTACTCGTGTACTACGATAACCGAGAACATATTGTAAGAATGTATATCATGTACTGACGTTATAGAGGAGAAATATCATATACACATGATTATTTTCAATCAAGACCGTTCTGCAAACCAGTGCAAGCTTTGTCTAACGGTAATAATTACTAATAATTAGTTGGTCTGGTACTTATCTGGTATTAAAAGTGCATGTATAGGTTTATTACCTCCAGTGTAGGAGAGTGATAATTCTGACAAGTACATGTATATGCCTAGCCTACATATTTACCAGGGTGAGAATAGAATGAGAAGGTCGTAACTAATACTTACGACCTTATAACTTATGGCATAAACTTCCACCTGTCTAAACCACCCAGAAGTATTTAATGCAAACTAGTAGTGAATTAAAAAGGTTAAATCAGCAACCTGGCTGTACTCATGTTGATGTATGTGTAACTGCCTACTTAACACAGGTTATACTGTATCTACAATTCTCGGTGTTCAACAATGTATTGAAAATATTGTAAGAGGAAGTTATTCGTCAAATATTCTTATCTTCAAAGAAAACTCATGAATGTACAACCTGTGATAATATATTATCGTGCATGTTAGCGACTTGTTATCACTTGTGACAATACCGCTGTGAGTCAACGGGTTATTGTCTATGTGATAATTGTCATTATCACGTCGATGGCTTAGAATGAGAAGGTCGTAAGTACAAAATCGATATTTTGAGAAAGCAAGAAAAACTGTCTACTTCTCTTTACTTATGTAAACACAAGCTTTTATAACTTCATTTTGGTCAACATGTCAATTTCCGTTAATATGCTCATAAGAAGCGATCATTTGTGATGCTGATTTCAAATATGTATCAGTCTTATAAGGTCGTAAGTAGCAGTTACGACCTTCTCATTCTAAGCCAGTGATATATTGCACACAGGTGTTCGGCGTTAGGCGAATTCCAAAATGGTGTTACATTTTAACGTAGTTACGCATCGAGCACCTGTGGTATACGATATAAGCAATATACTGTAAGATCATTCAATTTCGAATGGGACTAAATTTCGTAGTTTTTGACATAACGACTTTTTCATGGGGCGTTTATTTCAAGGATTCATTATCCACTAACTAAGATACTATGTTGTACTTTTAATATTTATTGGGATTTAATTTCGTGGTTGACTTAACCCACGAAATCCACGAAATTATATCCCCCACGAATATTATTGATTGAGCAGTATAAATCAATTTGCTAGTTTTGATCACAATATAGTTTCGACTACTCATAACTGTATACTTAAAATTACAAAGCTATGCTCTTTCATTTAAAGTGTTGCTTTTTGTTTCGGTATGTTTCTGTTACTGTTGTGTCTGTTGTTTTATTGACTGTTTCCGCTGGTTTTGCGAAAAACATTAAGTCACTAAGTCTACTTGGATTATCCCTGATCTTCAGTTAAGCGTCAATATCCAACACTAAGTCTTAAGTACTTCGTTATTCATACATAAATGCGAATTACTCAAATTTCTTAGTAAGTAGTAGATATGATAATTTTATGTTAATTACAGCGGAAAATATATATCCGATTACGAAGCTAAAAACAAATATAAAAGATGACACAGTATTACATGTATTAGTATCCTTTTACATGTTACAATAAAAATATTACAAGTTCTTAAATACGATACGACCTCTCAAAAGTGACCATATTTAAGACTTGTGACAAATATCCTTACAAATGAAGGGGTCACAGTATTACATGTATTGGTATCATTTCACATGTTACAATAAATAAAAAAGTGTTACAAATTCTTAAATACAGTACAACCTCTCAAGCTCAGGAGTGACCACCAACACCGAATTGTATAAACGTTGGATAATCGTTGTTATGCATTACACTGTTGAAGAGACGTTTTAAAACTTGGGATGGAAATAAGGTGCGGTTTGTGAAAACAGGTTGTTGCTGAAATCCGCACCAACAATCTAATTTTAACGGCAACTTATAGTCACATGGTCCAATGTATTCACTAGAAAACCTTCGCCAAGCAATCTTCGACAAACAATCAGATGGAGCGATGTCTGCCGTGGGGTCATGGCACTTGCTCAAACTATGCCAGTCATTGGTTGTTCACGAGAGAGAGGTTGAACTGTATTGTTGTCGTCGGATATTTGTTTTTGCTTCACATTCCAGTAGATAAAACATGCATTGTGCATTTTTGTCACGTAACAACAGTGAACTGACAGACATACACGTGCGTCTCTAATAACACGACAGTCAGTGTGATAACAGACATCGTCAAAATCTCGGTTGGAAGTGATTCTGTCCGAGCTTTCTGTCCGGGTATTTGATCAAATTCCTAATCTTAAATCTAAGAAATATGGAGTTCAACCATGACTTTGCATTTTATGACATGCATGTGGCGTTTCAAGATCTTCCACAGGTTGCGCCAGATCACCTTCTTGAAAACTTATATAACGATTGAGCGAGGTTTCGATATCGCTTGCGTAGAATGAGAAGGTCGTAACTACTACTTACGACCTCATAATATTGATACATATTTACAATGAGCAAAATAATGTGATGCTTATGAGCCTATTTCCCTGAATTGACCAAAATGAAGCTCTACCATATATAAAGAGTAAATTTCAGACAGCTTTTCTTGTTTTTTCAAAATATTGATGTACTTACGAGTACGACCTTCTCATTCTTAGCCATACCTAGGTTTCAATTATAGTCAAACCTATGTTAGTGGTCACATGAATCAAACCGTGAAAGACATGCCTAAAACAGCCAAAACTTCATTGAATCCCATGAAATTATTACAAGTATATCATTTATTAAACAGTCATTTCTTTAAAGTAGTCCAGTTCTAAAATACCAACATTAACATATTTCTTTTGTGGGCAGGTTCTATACTCTACAGAACGAAGTATTCAAAAGTAGACCTGCCTTAAAGGCCATCTCAAATTAAGTACACATAATTAAAGTTAATGAATTCCAAATGCTTTTCTCAGCAACCTAAATTATTAAGCATAGCCTTTATTTGCCAGTCAACTTTCTACTGAAATATGGCAGGTATATGAGTGCCTCCTCTCGGACTATATTACAAACGCCAACTACATTTTCAGGGGTATCATATGCCAAGGTGTTATAGAACAGCAACTGGATCAACCTCAACATAAAGAAGATCAGATATAGAGTACAAAGAAGATCAATTTTTCCAGGGTAGTCTTATTATGGATGCTTTATTACATGCATTATAATGCATGTCAGAGAGTTCTGTATTTCGTCCAAAATTCTGTTGACACCTTTGTAGCAGGGCTTTAAATATTTAATTATAGTATAAAACTTCACTACTAGTATGGTAGACAATTAGGCTAGGCAATTACCGAGAGCTATTTTATGTTAGTACTATCCACATAGACAAAAACGTCGTTAATTCGATATGGGGTCTCAATTAGCGTTTTCCCAAATATTTCCATAAGCATCAAACCTCTCGCCTGAACTTATAGTATACGAAAATATATAATGGCATAAATTATTCACATAGCCCGTGGATCTAACCTTCAACAAAATGATTTTAAAACTTGTCACGTCATTCTTGAAGCATACTTCATGTCACACGAAAAACACGTTCTGCAACAAATTTGTGGAGTAAAGTCAACTCGGCGTCAAAGTGAATTGATGACTTTATTTCAGCCAAGAATTGTCGTCAAATTAAATATTCAAAGCCTTTTCTCGACTTGGAAGACAGTTTTCTTGAGGCATGGGAAACTAGGAACTTGTTTTTTATAAGACAGGAAAAGATTGGTCGAACTTCAAGACGGTGTTTTACTTTTGGTTGGCGCTTTAAGATTCAAAGTTTTCGTCGCGGATTGCGTTTTAACGGATCGTCAATCAACATTCAGGCAAATTTGCGCAAGCAATTAGTAAAACTAACACTCTTTTGTACAATTTCATTTGTACTTCATCTGATTTAACGATTTTCGAAGTTCTCCCCTGGTCTGTTTATAAAACGTTTCGATTTACAATACAAGCGGCGAGCTTTCTGAAAACACGGTATAGATCTACAACGACCTTCGAAATATGACCCCTGGACGAGTCTATATGCCAAGGTTGAAACGATATTGACCGTTATATTAAGAAAAAATATGGATACGGTTGAAACAAACTCACCTTACTTCTAGTTGACAACGTGGCTTAGTGGATAAACTGTTGTCTTGTCAGAAACATACTTTTTATATGGGCAATGGGTTCGAGTCCGCTGCTATACTCTTTTTCAATAATTAAATTTCTATAGTGTATATTTTAATTCTTTTTTTTTTAATTCACGTTTTATAACTAATAAAAAATTATTTGTTTCCTTTACATTGATTTAGTCTGGATATTGTATTGATTGCTCATTTGTATCTTCATGTTCTGGTGATATATAATTGGATTCAATTACAAATAACTCGAGTCATTGGCTTCGCTGCAATCAACATTTTAAGAATGTTCTGTAGAAACGTCAGAATAAGCTAATGGTTTATCTTGTCAGGGGTTTGTGTGGTGTACATCGCTTTCAATTGCTTATTTTTTCTTTCCAATGTGAGTTCGGACCCACGAACGAACATTTTTTTTAAATTTAATAAATTATGCTTAAATGTAATGATATATGAATTCATATCAATTATACAATGTGTCAAAACCAGTGTGAGTATCAAATGAGTTACAAGTTACGACGCTGAGCAACCTTATGTGTTTATATGCTAGCTCTTGTCAGTCGGGCAACCCTCCCACACAATGACAAGCGAAAACAGTCCTATTTCCTTCTCCATACAAAACCTATGTACTTTCTCGATGAGATTTTTCGCGTGGACGCTAAATCTGTGTACCAACTATGACATATATCTTATGTGCTTTTTACACACTGAAACTTTTATAATTATGCATCTCTGTATAATAAGACAAGCACGAAACATATTTGCTGAGCAAAATTAAAAAAATATATATTGCAGAATGCGATTCGAACTCATTCAATCAGTTTTGAAGTACATGTACTCGTATTCATAGTAGCTTAGCCGACTGCGCTATGCGCACTACTTGATAAGACCACTCTTAATGCATGCTTAATGGGTAAATGCACCCCTATAACCTGGTTAACTCCAATGTTAAAAGTACAGTTACGCCCGAGTGCTTGTTGTAGATCTATATGTCATGTACTCTACAGCCTGGCCCCGATCTCACAAAGCATCTCAATCTGAGCTAAATCTTATCTCAAATGTTTCCATGTGTTATTCGATTCGATTAATATTACTTTGAGAGACTGGACTAAAACTTTGCATGACACAATAGAAAGCACTATTCTTAAGTATACTTATAGTAGTACAGTAAAATTTTGTAAGCTAGAACTTCAGATTTGTCTCATATTCAGACTCTGATTTCAGCAAATCTCAATTTGAGATGAGATTTGTACTTGAGGTACTTAGGGAGATCGAGACCTGGTCCAGTCCGATTCTCTCCGCCCATACAAGTACTATACTTTATGTATGTCATGATCATTACTAACGTTATAACAAATGATTTATTTCAATATAATACACAAAATTACAGAAAATATGTATAAAACGAGCTATTTCTCGGCTTTACCAGACAATTGTTAGGAAATTACGAAAAGTGAGTGATTACTAACGGTAATTTAGGGAATTACATCATTTATACACATTTAACGTACATGAATTTGAGTGGTTTAGACGAATTATTTGAAGATATACTTGTTCAAGTCACACGATGCCCTAGATCTACATGGCGTTTTTTTCTGTGTAAATATTGGAACAAGACGAATTAGCGAGTGAATGTACGTACATGTTTATATGTATATTATGATTAAGAATTGATTTACATTTTTGTATACGATATTGGGAAAGTCTATATTTGGCATTGAACCAGTTTGACTTAAAATATGACTCATGTCTGCGTACTACAAGTATACACATGGCACCAGTGAACTTTGTATTTTAAAATATGATATAAAAAACACACAGCTTTCGTTATCCCGATTATGATTTTTTAGGAACGGGAAATATGTACAATTTTTGTTTATATACAATACATATGTAGAACAAGGATTGAAATGGATTTAAAAGGTAGAAAACGTGGAATAAAAAAATCAAACTTTCGTTTACAGGTTCTGATGTTATAGGAACCATGCATACTTTCTAAACATGTGTTAACATGTTTAAAAAGGACTCACGATCTATATTTGAAATGTAAAAAAAAACTTGAATAACCGCGATATACTGGTCGTAGAAAATATACGTACAACCGGTGTCATACTATTTACAGGAGTACGGTAAAACTTAAAAAAGTAACCAAGACAAGTAAATGCTCGAGATAAACAGGGTGCTCGAAATAACTGAAAGGCATGTATGGATAATACAAACGGATACTATTTTAAAAAATGCTCGAGATAGGCCGAGTGCTCGTGATATCGATGCTCGTCATAACGAAGTTTTACTATACTTTATATACAGTATACTAGTATACAGGCCAACAAGAACAGTACATTACAATGTTACTATAAATAAACAATAGATGAACCAATAAATATGACACTTACCATTCTAAGTATTTTGAGAAGTTGAGTAGGTGTTTCAACACAACACTGTTCATCCTCCTTCCGTCCCGTTTCACCTGACTTTCTCTTAAAATCATCCAACATTTGATCTTCCTGAACACTTGGACCAAGTCTTACTTCATTACAAGGCAGGCAGAGTTCCTCTTTTTCAAGAACTTTGTTCATTTGAGCCCCGATTTTGGGAGGGTGGTCATGATTTTCAATATCCCATTTCAAGTTTGCGAATAACACAGAAAACGTGATGATCAGAATAACAAACGCGAATGCTAGAAGAACTGCCAGACCCAGCATGTAACGTTTTAGTTGACGAATCTGACGAGATAGGTTTGCCTGCGAGTCCATATGAACACCGTTCATTTTACCGTTTGAGTTACCCCCGGACCCCTTAATAAAAGCCATGCCTTCTTTATCGTGCTCAGACATTTTTGTTATTTAATTTAATCAGTTTTAAGATATAATTCCACAATTAATTCCTGAATTTAAGAAATTTGTTTTAGATAGTCACTCACACGTTAGGAAGTTTACTGTTGAATTAAATTTTCAATAAAATCTAAACAACTAAACGAATGAGCACTGGTTTATAAATATTCCCTCACATAATCTGACAGCATCCAACTCGTATCGTCAGTATATCAACATGTATTTTAGACAGCTGTATCAAAACCTTCTATATACACCATCTAACAAATATATTCCGTCAATCAAATCCACTATATAGATCAATAAGCATGCACTTTGTATAATATAGAAATCTACTATATCATTTATATTAGAATATTAGATCCAAAGTCGTACACATGTCTGAAGTTTAAACTTGGCACTATAATATTTCCCTCTGATAGTAGAAAAATATAAATACACTAGCTTACACACAAAGCGAATGAGTGTTTAGCACCATCGCGTATTGACTCGGTTGTTTTCCAATTCGTCATGTGACCGCCGGAGGACCAATCAGCAATCACCTCGTTCTATTTACAAAAAGGTTTTTCCAATATTTTCCCGTCATTCGGTATACGCGTTATATGTTGAGATTTGTTATGAATTAATAATCATATCCACTGCTAGAAGAGATGTAGTCTCTAGCGGGTGTTCGGAAGCAGACGACCTTAGAGAGAGTGTCTTAAATCACTAAAATCTATAACTATTAACAAATCGCTTTCCCGTTTAATTGATGTTTTTCAGGCGAACAGCACAACTGCGCGCACAGTGTATTTCATACCCTCAGGTCTTAAATTCAAACGTTATTCATTTAAAGGAGACCGCTTCCTTATAAATAATGAAACGCGTTTAAATCGAACAAATTGATAAAATACGATACGAGCAATTTTAACCACTGCGGAACTTCGACCATTGGAATTTAATGAGTTTGAATGAATAGATGGAAATTGACGCACACGTATTCATATTAGAGAACAGCTCTTGGAATACTATGACGGTCTGCTTGCTTGATTGATTGATTGATACGTTCGTTCGTTCGTTCGTTCGTTCGTTCGTTCGTTCGTTCGTTCGTTCGTTCGTTCGTTCGTTCGTTCGTTCGTTCGTTCGTTCGTTCGTTCGTTCGTTCGTTCGTTCGTTCGTTCGTTCGTTCGTTCGCTCGCTCGCTCGCTCGCTCGCTCGCTCGCTCGCTCGATAATTATATTAACAACTCAATAGTTCGACATTACCCTAAACAATTTTCAAACAAAGCAACAACATTTACAGCAAACCAACAGCATATTCAGTACACTGTTGTTGAGCTTTTTCAACGATGATTGAGTAAATTCTTTAGCTTCGTGTTACAACGGGTTAAACCAGTTATAGGAAAACATCCCACATATAAATGTCAGTCCTGTTATAATAATAAATGCTTTATTTATTTGTATCTAGCTGAAAATATGTGTCAAGTATTACTACTCTACAATATAACTTAGTATGTGATTAGTAATTCGCACTTGTATTTAATAAAATGTCTTCATATTATACACACCTGATCTGAACAAACTGGAACCTAATTTATTGAGTAATTGATGAACAAATCACATTTTAATCAATTACTTTTTAATAGCGTTTAAACAGTATGCAGTCAAATTGTGTAAGTACTATTCTGCTGAGACACTTTTCGCCCAAATTCGCCTATAGCTCGGATTTCGATGATACTTTCATGTGTTTTTTAAAGATTAGATGCAACCCTTGATCGGCGGCTTTAGACAGGTAAATCCCTAGTAATAATTTCGCGCATTTTTAACTAACTAAGATAATTCTTAGCACATTATTCCATATAATTTAATCCAATCCTGAACAATATTAACGACCTTTTCAGCACTTTGAATTCAACCTCCTAATATCACATTGCAAGTAAATCCACACCTAGCTATGGTCATCCATGGCAGAATTATGAACCTACAGTTAATAGATTTAGGTGGCCTGACATTTAATACGTCAAGTATTAATAAACTCACTCTAATGTCCGAGATGTAAATAATGGTCAGTCTTGTTTGACCAGGGACATTAAATGGGCATGATAGTGAATATCTGCGCGTTAGGAATACAAGCTCATATTTATATTACACATTTATGTACGAGTACTCTGACTTATGCTACCGGATACTTTTTTGACAAAGTTGAACCTCAGCTAAAGTAAAAAAATTTATATACGGGGTCATTTTACATATTAAAGTATAAAATTAATATACGGGGTCATTTTACATCTGAAATGTCTTTAGACCCTTTGATTCTCTCGAAATCTCGAATTTATTGTATGTAAAGCGGGTTTTATGCAAATTAATTCATAAGATGAAAATCACACGAAAGTTAATTTATTCATGCTTTCTCACAGATACCAAAACTATTTCAACTTGTAAACTAATATTTGTACATGTACATGTATACACGTTGAATTTCGGTATGTAAATAAAGTAGTAAAATATCAATACAATCAACATATCAATGAATACCTAGGACAGATCGATATTTGCTAATAAAATTTAATTACTGTACAAACCACAGCGCAAAATGTAAATTTACCGTCAAACCTTTCGTAAACGTCCAGTCAATGGATACTTGCTTAAACTTGTTTCTGTGTACTGTTATATGCATTAAATATAAGACATTTATTGATATTGTATCTTGATTGATAGCTTGCTACCAAATCCGGGTTCAAGTCCGGGTGGAAGTACTCATACGTGTATGCCTGCAATATTCAGCAGAAAGCTGACTGACAAATAAAAAGGCTATGCTCGGCAGATAATTGGTTTTACAGAATATCAGGGTAGTTAAAAATTACATGCTTAAAAAGGACACATAACGTGTATAATCGAGCTGGCTGTTCAAGGCTGGTCTATCTGTGTTTGATGATTTGTATACGTAATTCAATATTCAAATGAATGGACATGATCTCTTACTGTATTCGTGATGAGGCATCCAATGCAGCTGAACACTTATACCATTCGTATATTTTCGTCTAAAACGTAGATAGGACTTAACTAACCACTGATTCAAGTGGATGGCTTACGCATACCACGTTAGTTTATATACATGTATACTAGGCTATTAAAACCCGTCTTCAAATAGATTAATATGTACATGTAATACAAGTCATGTATATAAAAAATAAGTAGCATGTACGAGTATATGTTTAGTAAGTAATCATGAAATGTAACATCGAAGGTGACTCGAGAAATTATTTTAATTAAAAAGCTTAAGTCACGTATTTGACAACATATTATATCCTGTCATTACCAGGGCCCCTTAAGTTTTAATTATCGTTAAATGAACGGAGGAAGACCTTGAACTCCAATTGAACATGTATACCTATACTTACTTCCTATTAACTGTCACTTATTTTCTTTTTTCTTAAGCATACATACTCTTCAATTACTCTGTTAATTACCTTCTATTCAAAATGTAGCGCTTTATGAAAAAAACTTAGATTTTCAATAAAAAGCCATTTCACATGAATAAAAGGAATACCCTTTGTTTGATCTGATACGCTACATAGACAAAGCATAGTTCAGACTTGCATTAAACGTAAACTCAATCAAATCGCTGACTTAAAATGAGAAGATCGTAAGTAAAAAATCGATATTTTGAGAAAACAAAAAAAACCTGACTGACAATTAGTCTTAACTTATGGAAAAACAAGATTTTACAACTTCATTTTGGTCAACATGACAAATTCCAATTTTCATGACAATAGGCTCATAAGAAGTGCCTTATAATGCAGATTTCAAATATGTATCAGTCTTATAAGGTCGTAACTACTACTTACGACCTTCCCATTCTAAGCCAGCGATAAGCTCAACCAAATAAGTCTAATCATTGAATACAATACGCTAAACTGCCGATACTTTTGTAAGCGTTTTATGTCACCATTGATATATCAAACGCTACTAAATATGTATCTAACGTACTTAATTCGTTTTCCGTTATTTTCCCTACAGGGGGTCGTTCAAAATCACTGACTTGTATTTTGTGTGCATAGTTATACCTGTTAAAGGTAGATATCGTACGATATGGTTTGATGGATAGATAAAACCATTGAATGCCTCCTAGCTTAGTTGCTTATCCTGTACATAATGTGAAATACTTAACGTCGTAATGCGATTAATAATACAGATAATAATACGGGTTTAACTATCTGTCTCCTTAGCGAATGTTTGAAAACGTAAAAAAGTTCAATTAGTTTAAAACATTTTGTTTAATGTTTACCTATTGTTGATTTACGTTTGAATTATCCGGGATGGAGTCAGGATTCGTCATCAGACAGTCCCAGGGGCTCCGTCTGAGAGTCCGTGTACGAATGAACTACGAGCCACCGTGCCTCTAAAAACGCCATTAGGTACAGATAGCACGGGTACCAATTGTCTCTTTACTCTCTGCGGGTGCGGAATCTACCTCGAATAAAACGGTTGAAGATGATCTAGCCTGAGGAATGGAAAGCAACCTAGTCAAATTGGTTCATAAAGTAACAGTGGAAGATAAATGTTCAACGATCCCTTCGCTTACTGGGCGAATGCTCTAC
Organism: Spisula subtruncata; assembly: GCA_963678985.1. Lineage (NCBI taxonomy): Eukaryota > Metazoa > Mollusca > Bivalvia > Venerida > Mactridae > Spisula > Spisula subtruncata. The sequence goes on from OY787671.1 coordinate 40,047,228, forward strand.
TGACTGAGCTAGCCAATTTCTTATATTCATTTCTCCCCTATTGGTAAATAGGTCCAGACCGTGATATACTCCCCCGTCATAATGAAATTCATCCTCAAAATATAATCAACCAGACCTGGGCTCGAACCCGGGACCCCTAGATAAGAGTCTCGTGCTATTTTGTTCAATATCTTAAATATCTCTCTGAAAAATATTTTTGTGTAATGTTTTCGAAAATTGGTTAAATTGTATACATTAACATTCAATTTGGTCATTTTCGCTGTTTTAATTTTCATAAAGTCTGGACAAAATGTCAATTCGTGAAATCATAAATCCGGACAGGAATAAGAAACCGTTATATCCGATGTTACGATATACAAATTAGATCTACTGCACGTACAGTAAATGTCAAATTCGACCCTAAGTGTATAATTGTATAAATTGTATGTACATACACGCGTGTATTTACATTAAGGTAACTTTAAGGCCAACGTTCGGCCAGCACATCACAATTCTATCTAGACGTGTTTGTTTGTTTACAATAGTTTTAAATTTAAACTTTAAAGTAAATAATGTGAAGAATACACTAATAGAATTCACGAATTCGTTTCATATGTACGTTAAAATTTATCAGTGCTAATCAAACAAGGTATAATGATAAGGGGTTAAGGGTATGTAATAACTACATAGACAATTTATATACTCTAACTATGAGTAAATATTGAACACCGTAATTTGATCCCTCCAGTCCCCTCAGAGATTGAGTTAAATAATCATATCTACGTGTAAAGCAAACTAAAGCAAATTAGCAAACAACTAATGCATGGGACAATTGAACGAAACATGAAAATACACATGTACGAGTCGCACGTTAATATTTTGGATTTATTCAGAATATAGGTATTTCGTAATGACTAATCGGGGTTTTCATTATCAGTCTTTAAGGCTTTGGCTGATTGTTCTTTCGGACTCTACCCATTTTTTCTTCTTAACTCTTTTCGATCGTAATAAATATCATTTTGACCTAACAGAGCAGAGCAGAGCAGGGCAGGGCAGGGCAGGGCAGGGCAGGGCAGGGCAGGGCAGGGCAGGGCAGGGCAGGGCAGGGCAGGGCAGGGCAGGGCAGGGCAGGGCAGGGCAGGGCAGGGCAGGGCAGGGCAGGGCAGGGCAGGGCAGGGCAGGGCAGGGCAGGGCAGGGCAGGGCAGGGCAGGGCAGGGCAGGGCAGGGCAGGGCAGGGCAGGGCAGGGCAGGGCAGGGCAGGGCAGGGCAGGGCAGGGCAGGGCAGGGCAGGGCAGGGCAGGGCAGGGCAGGGCAGGGCAGGGCAGGGCAGGGCAGGGCAGGGCAGGGCAGGGCAGGGCAGGGCAGGGCAGGGCAGGGCAGGGCAGGGCAGGGCAGGGCAGGGCAGGGCAGGGCAGGGCATTTTCCAAATTCGTAATTATGATACATGAGTAGACAGAATACATGTATATGATACAGAATACAAATACAATAAAACCCTAGCCATTTTTCTACAAACAAATATCGAAACTGCTCAGTTAAGTTGTTTACGGATCGATGTATATTAAATAATTCAAGAAAAGTAGATTTCTTGAAATGATATCGTCTACGAACATATGTCATACATGTACGTGTATTTGCAAGTCTAGCAAATTTTACATCAATATTTTAAAGATACGATAAATGGGGCCTTACCAGCGTAATGTAAGAATGATTCGCCTGTGCCTGAAGGTAGGTAGTTACATAATGAATTATTTATTGAACAATGCTTCAAATTTTCTGGACTACCATCTTAGAACCTTTGAATAGAACCTCTTAAATATGTTCGTTCAGTCTTTAAAAGCACACATCATGATTAACAGAGTCAGTTTCCCAAACCTCCGATACACAAATAGAGTGTCGGAATCTTTCGGTTGCTTCCCTTTAAACACAGACATAAGTTAACAGAAACGGTTACCTCCCTTTTAACACTGGCGCGTGGTAATATAATAGCAGCCTTGGTACTGTTGTATCAAACTATTAACGGAAATCGTAAACTTACAATCAAATTTAAATTCTGTATAACTCTTCAACAACTGCAACTAAGGGGGCAGATATTGTATGTAGACGTCCATTAACTAAATCTTGATTACTAGTAATATAACAGCTCCAAATATTACATTTTATAGTTATAAAAGTAATATATAAGAATTGAAATTTGATCGAAAGTTTAAGATTCCCTCAGTGTTGAATAACAGTACTACCCAGGTACATAAAAACACAGACATAGGTAAACAAAGTTGGTTGCCTACCTTTAAACCAAGAACTCAGTATACTAGTACTCAGAATATACTAAATTGAGTAAAAAGTGTGTACATGTGTAGAAAAGCAACCCGTATATTTCACTGCGACTTCATAATACCCAGAAGCGTTCCATAATTCATGACTCCCACATCTACAACCGTACTGAATGTTCCCGACTGAATACAGCATGTAAATTAACCAAGTACAATTGTTAGTTATTGGAAGTGAATGAAATTGGAAGTTGTCTTCGCGAGATTTAATTCCCAAAATATGGTACATTATTATCTATGTTCCTTGGAGGATTGTTTCATCGCAAGTAATATGAAATATTAGATAATATTATTGATAGGACCATGTAAGGTATTTATTCTCCCCGTGCGCACGTGCCGAATGATAACATATCGCAATTATACTTTCATAAAAGAGAATGCCTCTTTATCATGAACCTCTATGGGCATCCAGTAATTTGCCAATGAAATCAAATTCCTAATTCAATAATGATTATTGTTCATCATCTGTCAGCCAGCAGTAATTACCACCATACGTTTTGTGCTGGTCATAAAGTTATATTATGGTTATAAATGTTCGGCAACTATGCCATATTTTCAAATCTAGAAGAATGGTATACTAGTAGCTAGAAACAATAAATCAGCTTGGAGAACAACGAGCGGGTATGAATAACTTAGAGCCATGATTACTAGATGGGCACCAAAAGACTTGCCTGTATGTAACCCTCCCTTAGCACAAGTCCTTCAATGTTACTATAGCTTTGCATGTGTACCTTCCAAATTTTGGTCAAAATGACATGTTCATGAAAAAAGGCCCATAAAAGGCACATTAGGATGCAGATTTCAATTATGTATGAGTCTTATAAGGTTGTAAGTAGTAGTTACGACCTTCGCATTCTAAGTCAGCGATATGTAATTCTCCGTAAAAACTCCTTTGATTGTAATCAAAGAAGACACTCAGGGTAGCCCAAGACTGTAATATGGACATGGACAATGATATATTTAATACCCCACATCGTAAACATATCTTCACCTTGTCACAACTGTGAGTAAAACGACGACAAATGTCATCTGAACAAAGATAATTTATCTTTAAAATTTGTTCACCAACACAGAGGTATTAAATTCACAAATCGCTTTCACTGATATGAAGAGGGTTGTAAGTTTAACACGTATGTTATCTGTCCCTTGAGTGTTAGGTTGACAAAAGCTAAGAGCCCCTTTTCTTGTGTACTCTTGAATTTATATTAAAACGAATACAAAAGATAAGCACGTAATTTGAAATTTTATTGAAAACCATTCATCACCAGGTTAATACTCATACAGCTTAGTAACGGTCAATGGTAAGTGGACTAGCGATCGGAATGAAGAGTTATGACGGTTTTATGCCTTGGTCCCAATGAAAAGTTTTTACATCACCGATATACACTCGATTTAATAAATGGACATCGGACATCATCGGGAAAAGGTTACTCGGGGTCTAGAGGAAGCCTCGGGATAGTCACTAGAGAATTTGTCTGAGACACCCCTGTTCCCAATGACTCCATTATCCCACCCTGAATGAACGAGAATGAATGACCCATGAAGCCTTTTAATTTAAATCTTGAATACATCGCCGATGCAACAGAATGCTCAATGGGACCAAGGTATTAGCGGCATAATGTACAAGTGGGACCTATCCTGTATACAATACACAATTATCATTCTCAATATGACAAAATTTTAACTTTGACAACATAATTATATCATAAAACACGCTTGTTTACTTACAATAATACCACCCAACTTTAACCCGTCGTAGATCTACAGGATTTCTGACGACATTTAATTTACTAAAACACATAGATGACGCAGAAAAACGCACATAATTCGAACCTCTTCAAACGTTGCGTCAAATGACTTTGTTTTGTTGAATTAACCAGAAAAGCGTTAATTGTAATTACTCTTTTTGAATAATAAATTCACATGTATGTACATTATTGTTACTTTTATGTTTTGTGTGGGTTTAGATTTGGTTTGGACAATCAACAATTTTAGCTGATATTAAACTATAACTGAATACATTGTCATTTCTGTAAAAGTCACAGTAAATGACAGCCCAGGAGAAGTAGTAAATTATTTTTCCATGGCCATTTGAATACTTGTAACACTTCAGGTAACCCCGTCGGCGGAACTCGGTATGCAAAAAGGGATCGTCATTGGATTCATGTTGTGTGGCCATGTTATGTGGACTTTGACACAGTTTACCTGTGACAAGTTATCTACATTAACAGAACCCACTGAATTAAACACCTTTCTTGCATCTTAAAAAGTTCATTAGGCAGCTCACTGACCTGGGAAAGTTAAAATGTCAAAGGGTGGTTGCGCGACTTAACAGTTGAAAACAGCCCTCGACAAGTAGTAATTTTTTAAACCTTCTTTAACACTGAACACTCTCTTTTTTATAGTACGACAGTCACATATGCGACATTTATTCAGTGAAGTGGTTTACTAGGTATTGGGGGGGGGGGGCTTTCAAATTGAGATGGCAGCGAGATGAAACATTGAACTTGGGCACTTATTTTCTCATCAATTTTCTAAAGCAAATCCAATATTTTGACATAGCCAAAATGCTACCTCGTTATTGAGCACCAATTGGGAAACATCATGGTTTATAACTTAAACACAGTTGAAACCTATTTCCTCTAGGTTAATGGCCTGTTTCAAAACGATTACTTGCAATTGACAGACGCATTGTTGACTTGCAGAATTGCTTCGTGAACAAATATGTAAGACATTCCCGATGCAGAAGTTCTACCATAAAATAAGTTGAGCAGCTGTGTTTAGCTGATTAGTAACGACACTAATAACAATAACGGTCGTAACGACGTTCTAATTTCTCCAAAATGGCGTCAACAACCTCTCCGAATATCACGGAAGATGCAGGTGGTATAATGCATTTGTTTTCCGATTTCTCTAGGCATTGATGCCGTGCATTTTTTTGTATGGATCCTACTTTGGGTACACGCTATTTTACTACATGTACTTGTTATACAATGTACAGCGCGTTTTGTATCTCACAACCGGTATAGATTATTATAGTTTACCCTACTTCTTTGTCCAATCAAAAGCCAGGGATTTTCAAATTTTGGGACCACTTATTCATTTATTTTTGCATAATAACTATTTAGTAAATCTGTTTATTAGGACAATTTTGCTGATTCTAAATATGGAAAACTAGACCCGCCTATCCTCATTATTTTACTGTCAATCTATCAGCAATCATAAAAGGAATTTTGTGCAATTTCAATCTCATTATCCCATAAATGGGCATGCTATTGTTTGCATACAAAGGGTCACTATAAGCCGTTTATAGATCACATATTAGAAGTGTAAAGCAATTAGTACTGCTGTCGTTAGCGCACCCTTGCATTTGTTTGTTTATAAATCTAATATCATATATGATTTAAAACGTATACATAAAATTGACAATCTGGAGGAAAGTGGCTATTACCCGGGGAGTCTCGTATTTGATTCCTGGCAATTTCAGTTGCTTCGAGAAACGAAATTAAGTTTAACATGCTATTTTAATCTCCAGGAGAACTTATTAGTCAAACGTACAACCGAATGTGACAGAAACATTGTTAAAATATGATGAAAATGCCAATGAACACTATCGCAGACAAAAGTTATGAATGTCAATTGGCCCAATGCTTTTAACGGTGCAAACTTTGAGCCATTAATCAAAATACAAATCTGTGATAGTTCATGTGAAAAGCAGAGAAAAGACCACTTGGACTAACAAGCAAATCTTTATGCAATTACTTAACAATGTAAATAACTACTCGTGGAACCTCGCGTATATCCCGAACAGAAACAGGTCGACACTTAGGCTGCCGGTCTCAGTTTTCAACAAAATCCAAGTCCTGAAACTGACCACAATTCTTCGAACACCCACAAAATGGCTTTAACAACAGACCTGAATAGACAACATTTCATGGTTACATAGATATCAAGTCCGGATTACAATATGCAACCCCATTTCATATACCGCCTACTCTAATTCACTCCTTTTTGTTCACAACAATCAGCCAAACCATCTGCCCGGTCGAGGCCAAACAAGCCATGTTCGACCCCTATTTATGCGCTAACGGTCAATGATGGAAGTCTAACAGCTGCTTGTATTTACAGATTGAGACTAGAAATCTTCATGAATGTCATCAGAAACCCTTGCCGTTGTTGCCGTTTTTTCACAAAATACCTTTGAAAATGTACCATCCAATTTCACTCAAAAGCTGTTCTGTCAGTCAGTAGACGCTTGATTTCAAGATCCAAGCTTCTAGGAGATAAAAAATGTAAACACATCGAATTCGCATGCACCATTAAGTAATATTACGGTCACTGCCAGGGATTAAAACCCGAAATTAGCAATGAAATATTCTATAAAACAGCCCAATATTTAGGCCAAATGTTCTCTATTATCAATTTTCGCTTATTCGCATATAAGGCTTGACAACTGGGTCTGGTTCCTTAACGACATAATGCGTGTCAGTGATCGACTCATACACTAACTTTTCACTTCAGTGCTATCCCTTACTTTGATTAATCACTGGTATTTCAGACACATTTTCAATCTTTGTAATACATTTGCTTTCTGTCAGAAATCGTTTGGTTCCTATAGCCGCTTGGGACTCATTCGTCCCTGATTTCTCACAATTTCTCGTCTGAAATGGATCTATGAGCTTTTACTTAATTTTCCTATTTTATGCAACCGTGAACGCAAAACAAAAATGTAGGATATAAGCGGGAAAGCATTCCCCTTTACGGAAACGGATGAATAAAATCAACATTAATAACTTAGCTGAGCTGCAGTTTGCAAAATGGCGCCTGAACAAGTCTAACTTATACTAATTGCATAATTATTACTTTGAGAAATCGTCCAAATTAGAATACAAATTACCAGTGTTATAATATAATTCCTACTAGAATATAATCACAGACTTAAAGACAAATCAGGGTTTCCCTACTCCCAGGTTATGCGTACACATTAAAGAACATGTCTATTGTATCATTATATTACTTCCGGTAACAACTAGTGGATTATTGGAAGCCAGACGTCTGTCACGTGATAATTACATCAACATAAAACATGTCGTGATTTTCAGAGATGTTTGAAGATCAACGGTATATTTAGAAATGCATTAAGACCTCTCCCTGTCGACAATGGAAGTTAATTCAACCAGTAAAACACGTTTTTATATGTCTAAATGCAGCATGGAAAGATGCTCTCAGACTGTGAAGGATTAAAAAGTGCAGTATAACCTATCCAGACTGACCACCTATAATTTTACTTTATACTTTTTACCGCGAAATTCAATATCCATGAATTCCAACGTGTGTTTAGTAAATGAGTGTGTGGATTATTGTGCGACTTAATCAATTTGTTCTGTTAGAACTTGAAAACATTCCAAACAATTCGTTTAAGCTGTTTCTTTCATGTTACGTAACAATCCTCGCCACAAAAAACCGAGCATCATCATTGTCCAAGGAGTCTTAATCAACCAGAAGTTGATTCTACTAATGGGTATTGATTTAAAAGGCATTATTTTAAGAATATCATCATAACACAAAAAGCTTTTTATACGTTTTAATGGATCTAATCAGTGTTTCTATCGACGGGGTAACCAATGTCACGTCGTTTATTCTCATCTAGTTAATGGTGTACTACGATAGTTAAGTATTGAGATAAAACAAATGAATTCTGAATATTAAAAAAGGACGTGCATGTGTAGTTTCTTCTTATACGTTAATATGTGTGTTTTTCCAGAAAGACGTTATCCAAACGAAGATGCAAACTATAATTATTTGTGTCTACACATTTTAAGTCCCATAGTGACTAAATAAACAAAAAGCATTCAGCTGAGACACAGTATGTCTTCGAGTGTCCAAAATTTGTCAATTTGTTAACATAAAGTTTAGAAACTTCGGAACGGTTTAGGACGATTTGAGCAGAAAGACGCGAAATTTTAAGACTTTTATTCAATTGTTGAAGATTTATTTCGCATAGAATTCGAGGCCTCTTAGAAACCTGACCTTGTTTGACAAAAGTACCAGTGGTAAGTAAAGTTGTTATTTCTATATGTATCCGCGAGTATACTTCCGCGGAACACCATATTGCGTTGCGATGCATCAAGTATTTGTGAACAGAATGATGTTGCAATCGATTATACAATCACCTGCAATGTCCGAAAGGTTGAAAATATCATTATCATTTGTTATGTTTTCACATATCGAGACGTTAAAAGCACATTGATTTCAATGACTGTCCACTGTAGATCATTTTAATGTAGTTGCCTTCATCGGCCAATCAATACAAAATAAAATATTTTATACATGTGACATCAGACAACCATACATTACCCAAGTCCGTACGTGAAAGTCAGGATATGACACAAGTGATGTTAATGCTGAATTCAGTGTACAACTTTTTGATGAATTTACTGACTTTCTCTCAGGAAACCCAAAGTAATAGTTCATTGACTACGTGCAAATGCATTATTTTCCCATAAAGATACATATTTTCGAATATTCTCGTGATTTTAATAAGAGTAGAGACAATTTTCCCATTTGGTTTAAAACAACACGCTATTTCATCATCAAGATGCTCGCTGTTTGACAGCTAAAACCAAAATGTTAAGAAATCACCGACTTGTAATTGAAAAGCAATAAAATTGAAAGCCTGCCGATTTCCGCGACATTACGTAAGAACTGATTTCACGTCCAAAACCTTTTAGTTTTTCATGAAAGTTGGTTACAGCAATATTGAATTTGTTATTTTCGTTCAGTGTTGCGTTTATTTTAATCTTGTCTTGTGAGATTGCAAAATTACTTCCGACCATATTTTATGACGAAAATCTCCAAATAAACAAGAAAAAAAAATCTTAAACAACCACTTAGTGTAACAGTTGTTGTAAATGTGTTCTAGTTAAAGGCATAGTTATGTAAAGCAATGTGATGCTTTCATGCTAAACGAGAAAGAAATTTCCAAAAACATTTTTTACAAATAGTTATAGAAGAAAGCACAAGAAATAGTTGTCCCAGATTAAAACTGAGGAAATACCCTAAGTAATATTCTAGAAAACCCTGGATAAATACGGATGTGATGTTAGGGTTTGTGTATAAAGTCTACATCAAACCATCTATATGAACATTGGCATAGAAATATTTGGGAATCAACATCACCAATATTGGTGTTCGAAACATGCATGGCTTTCTTGTAACATTGATGTGTCGAAATTATTATTTAGATATATTCCAACTCGACTCAGAATGTTCGACACCATGAATTGGGTGTTCCGTAATATAGTAACTTATATGTACAAATAAACATTAATAGCTTAAGCTTAGTAGTTATGTAGATTCGATTGACTCATGGTCATTTCCCAACAAAGAAAATATGAGTCAAAGAAACTAAATACACATAAAGAAGTGTTTAAAAGAAATATTGAGAGAACTAAATATATAGCATAGATTTAAATGTGGTTGTAGATTTTGTTTATTGGTAACATAACATCTATACGTCGGGTTTTTTAGTATCCAGTTAACCGTACAGTTTCCGCCTGGATGAAATTACAATATTTCACACATTTGCAACCGTCGAAACAGTAATTTCAGAATCCATTATACAATTTCAATTTATTTTTACGAGTCTCTAGAGTAAATATTACTATCTTAGCATGAGCGAATATGGATGCTTGGTAAATTCGGGCGGGTGTTCGATGTTAAAGCTTCGAAAATTGCTTTCGCACGTTGATTTATCTTCAGACCATAAACCAGTCAAGTACAACGCCGGCGTAGAAATAACATGTTCGGTTTCTTATAAAAATCTAATTTTAAGACATGAATAACAATAATAATGTTATCTAGGATGTCATAATTTGCTAGAGATATGATTGTAATTTAATTTAAAGTGGTATTTTATCTCAGACTAGGGACCAGAAGCGACGTGTTTATGTGAATGGAGAACGTCTATAGATAGCAAACGTCTGTTTGGTCAGGAGCGGTTGTGTCATATCAAGAAACAAATTCTAATGTACGTTTCATTTTAATACACATGCTAGTTGTTGCCTGAGAGATGGCGGTAAACATTTAACGTTTTGTGTTAATAAAAACCATTGTATTAGTTTAAGGAGTTTCAAAGGGGTGCATACAAATTGTATTAAAAAGAAACATGAGAATTGTAATTATAAATTTCCCGTGACGTTTTTATCTAACTCTTGTTGCTTCTTACTTACTTTTACTGTACATTCGGAACTCTGACAGTTACCGACTGCCGGTGTTACATAACCAACCAATAATTGATATTTGATAAGGACCCAAATTGTGATTAAATAGAAAGATATTGTTCATACAAGCTGCAATTAATCAGTAAGGAAATTATAACATGCTTGTAACACGTTCTTCGTAGCCCAGTGGTTAGTGCGCCTGACGTCAAATCTGGTGACCTGGGTTCCAATTCGGATGGAGGCACATAAATATACGACTGCCATATTTCAGCAGAAAACTGACTAGCAAATACAAGCTATGCTCGGCATTCTCGGCACTGGATAAGAAGTCTGAGTATTTGCAACGGTTATCCCGAATACCATAGTTTGTGGTTGTTCAGGGCTTGTAGTGCTGAGAGCGCGTCTTGAATTGAGTACTGTATATTCACTCTATTACTGTTTCGTCTATAGTACGGACGTCATTGATGCGACTTTTATACTGTGAAATGGTTGATTAGAGGGTGCTTTCAAGATGAGACGGCAGACGAATCATTGAACTTGGACACTTATTTTCTCATCGATTGTGTACGACACACCTATTATTTTAACAAAGTCATAATGCTACTTCTTTGTTTAGCATCGATTGGATAAACAACATGTTTTGTAACTTAGACACATTCGTGGGCTATTTCATATTAGGTTAATGGCTTTTTAAAAGCGATTACTTGCATTTGGCAGGCTCAATGTTGAGGTGCAGAAATGTCCCATGAATGAATACAAGTATTTAAGGCATTCCAGATACAGAAGTTATACATAAGCTGTGTTTAGCTGATTAGGGAAGACACCGATAATATTAGCGAACATAGCGACATTCTAATTTCTCCATAATGACGTCAACAACCTCCCCGATAGTCTAGTCCCCTGTAGTAGTAAAATGTTTGTAGTGATCTAGGGGAGGTAATTCAGACTACCTCTCCGAATATCACGGAAGATGTCAGTAGTCCAGTGCTGTCGTTTTCCGATTTCTTTAGGAATAAACGCCGTACACTTTTCGTCATAATACCACTATTTGTTTCACAATGTACAGTGATGTTTGTGTTCGTATCTCACAACCTTTGCATACTAATAAAAATAGAACAACCGGTGGAATGTTTCTGTTACCCGGGTAGTATTGATTCCTTGCACATCCACCTTTTTTCTTCAAAATAATGATATGGCAATTTCAGTTGCTTACGGAAGTGCAATTAAGCATTAGCATGATGTTTTAATTTCCATGAAAACATCTAAGATCAAACGTACAACCGAATGTGAATGAAACATTGTTGAAACACGATACAAAATTGCTGAAAACTATCCCCGGCAAAAGTGTTCATGTCTAATTGTACGATGCTGTTAAGGGTACGACTTTAAGCCATTAATCAAAATCTGCAAAGTTAACGTTCATGACTGCGCAAAGCAGAGAGAAAACCACTTGGACAAACATACATAATGTCATGCAATTACTTTCCTATGTATTTACATATTTGTGGAACCTCGGATGTTTCCCGACAATAACCAAAACAGAAAAATGTCGACATATAACGACATACAACGCGTCAGTGATTGACTCATACACTAACTGTTTACTTTCATACCATCACTCACTATGATTAATCACTGGTAATTTGGACACATTTTCAATCTTTTTAATACATTTGCTTTCTGTCAGAAATCATTCGGTTCCTATCGCCACTTGGGACTAATTGTTCACCGAATTCTCGTAACTTCTCGTTTGAAATGGATCTCGGAGCTTTGACTTAATTTTCATATTTTGACAATTGTGGAACCAAAACGAAAATGTACGACATGAGCGGGAAATCATTTCTCTTTACGCAAACAGATGAATAAACTCAACATAAATACTTAAGCTGATGTGAAGTTAGCAAAAAGGCGACAGAACAATTCTAAACGTACGCTAATTGCATATTCCTTTGTGAAATCGACCAATGATATTGATTAGATACAAATTACCAGTGTTATAATATAACTACCAGCCGGATGTAATAACAGCCCTAAAGACAACCCATGGTTCTTTCTCACACGTTATTCGTACATATTAAGAACATATCCACTGCATAGTTAGATCACGTCCTGTAACAACTGGTTGATTATGTGAAGACGATAATCTGTCACGTGATAATTAATTCTCCATAAGACATGTCGTGATGGTCTGAGATGTTTGGAGATCAACGTGATATTAATACAGCTGTAAATGCATATAGACTTCTCCTTGGCGACAATGAAAGTAAATTCAATAAGTACATGTAACCTGGAAAGATGTTCTCAAACTGTGGAGGATTAAATAATGCAGTATAACCTCTCCAGACTAAACATCTATAATTTTGCTTTATACTTTTACCGCGAAATTTTATATCCATGATTTCCAACGTGTGTTTAGTTAATGACTAATACGATGATTAAAAGCTGTGACCTTTTGCGCGACTTAATCAATTTGTTCTGTTAGAACTTGAAAGCATTCCAAACAATTCGTTTAAGCTGTTTCTATATGTTATACATGTTACGTAATAACACTCACCACAAATAACCAAGCATGATTGTCCTAGAAGTCTAAATCAACCAGAAGTTGATTCTACTAATGGGTATTGATTTAAAAGGCATTGTTAATGAATATTATCTTTACCAAAAACCTTTTATACGTGTCAACTGATCTAGTCAGTGCTTCTATCTATGGGGTACCAATGCCACGTTGTTTATTCTCATTTAGTTAATGGTGTTCTTCGATAATTACTGAGATAAAACAAATGAATTCTGAATATTAAAACGGACTTGTATGTGTATATAGTTTTTTCTAATACGCTCATATGTGTGTTTCTCCTGGTAGACGTTATCCAAACGAAGATGCGAAATATAATTGTTTGTGATTAAACTTTCTGAGGACATTTTAAGTGAGTAAATAAACAAAGCATTTAGCTGAGACACAGTATGTCTTCGAGTATCCAAGATTTGTCAATTTGTAGACATTAATGTTAGAAACTACGGAACGGTTAAGGACGAATCGAGCAATAAGACGAGACACTTTGAGATTTTATTCAATTGTTGGAAACGTATAGGGCATATAATTCAAGGCCTCTTAGAAACCTGACATTGTTTGATAAAAGTACCAATGGTAAACAAAGTTGTTATTTCTATATGTATCCGTGGAACACCATAGTGTGTCGCAATGCCTCAAGTATTTGTGAACAAAATTATGTTGCAATCGATTATACAACACATGCAATGACCGAAAGGTTGCAAATAGCATTATCATTTGTTATGTTTTCACATATTGAGACGTTAAAATCACATTTATTGCAATGACTGTCAACTGTAGACCATTTCAATGTCTTTGGTAGTTGCCTTCATTGGCCAATCAAATTTTATACATGTGACATCAGACAACCATACATTACCCAAATCCGTACGTGAAAATCAGGATGTAACACAAATGATGTTAATGCTGAATTCAGTGTACAACTTTTTGATGAATTTACTGACTTTCTCTCTGGTATCCCAAAGTGGGATAGGATCCTCCTCATCGTTCCTTTAAGCACGTACTAGAACGATATATGTAATAGTTTATTGCCTACGTGCAAATGCATTATTTGCCCATAAAGAAACATATTTTCAAATATTGTCGAGATTTTAACAAGAGAAGAGACAATTTTCCTAGCAGGATTGAACCACCACGCTATTTCATCATCAGGATGGTCGCTGTTTGACAGCTAATACCAAAATGTTAAGAAATCACCGACTTGTAATTAAAAAGCAATTAAATTGAAAGCCTGTGATTTCAGCGACATTACGGAAAGAACTGATTTCACGTCGAAAAGCTTTTAGTTTTTTTAAGAAAGTTGGTTTCAATATTAAATTTGTAATTTGCTTTCAGTTTTGCGTTTATTTTAATCTTGTCTATTGAGATTGCAAAATCACTTCCGACCATTGTCTGTTACTAAACAATCCCCCAAAGCAACATGACTGAAAAAGCTCTTAAACGATTGAGGACAGTAGTTGTCGTAAATGTATTAAGTTAGGAGGCATACATGTAGTTATGTAAACCAATGTTGTGCTTTTAATGCAAGATGAGAGAGAAATTGTGAAATTAAACAGAAGACAGACACCAACCAACGTTCCTAAAAAACACCCGAAGTATGTTTACTTTTTTATTTATGATTTTATCATCAAGCCAGTTACAGTTAATCATATTATGATTCTTCTGCAATTGCACAAGCCATGCTATGGACACACAATGATTAAACAGTTTACAATGTATTAAACTGTCCCGTTTCTTTTGATTTTGTTTGGAATATGTGGGTTCTCTTTTTCATCGTCTGTGAAGTTTGTGATCTGTTGTGTCCCGATCAGATTTGTGTTTATTTTTAATATGTTGGTGCCATAAATTGAGCACTGTTGAAATATGTTCTAAATGACAATTTATACTGTTTAATATGCAATACGATAGTAATGTAAACAAGGAATAATTGTTGCTCATAGACATGATATGAAATCTACGATAATTAAAGTTGTAATGTTAGTACGGTATTGGGTTTGGGCATATAGTCCATACCTAGCCATCTATACGCATATCTAGCTAGACATATTTGGGAAACAATAGTACAAAGCTTAGTGTTAGAAACATACCTGGCATACTTGTAAGATCGAGCTAGCAATATTTGAGAATCAACACCACCAAGCTTGCTCTAAATATGCATCGCCTTCTTGTAACATAGATGCGACGAAACTTTTATTTAGGTACATTCGTGCTCAACAAAGAATGTTCGATACCACGAATGGGAAGTTTCTTAATATAAGAACGTGTCAATAAATTCACACATTATAGCTTAAGCTTCTTAGTTAAGTTGAATCTATTGACTTATACATTATGATTCTTCCCAATAAAGTTATGTGTAAGTTCATAAACCTAAGAAGAAATTATAATTCAAAGAAACTATTGCAAGAAAAGAATTGAAATAAAGTAATATTGAGGGAGCTTATTATAGTAATATTATATAATATCAGTGTTGTAAATATACATGTGTATTTTACGTTCAGATTGGTCTGATGGTATTATAAAATATATACGTCTAGTGTATGTCTCCAGTTTACCGTAAATTTTCCGCTTGAATGAAATTACAATATTTCACACATTTGCAACCGTTGAAACAATAGTTCCTAAATCTTTTATACAATTTCAATTTGTTTTAACGAGTCGCTAGGGTAAATATTACTATCTTAGCAGGAGAGAAAATGGATGCTGATACTGTTCGGACGGGTGTTCGATTTTTAAACTTCGAAATTTGCTTTCGTACGTTGCTTTATCTTGAGACCATAAACCAGTCAAGTACAACGCCGGTGTAGAAATAACCTGCTCGGGTTCTTATAAAAATCCAATTTAAAGAAATGAATAATAATAATGATGGTATTTAGAATGTCATAATTTGCTTGAGATATGATTGTAATACAATTTTAAGGGATATTTTATTACATACAAGGGACTAGAAGCGACGTGTTTATGTGAATGGCGAACGTCTATAGATAGTAAACGTCAGTTTGGTCAGGAGCGGTTGCGGTTTCCTCGGCATTGCACAGAGCGATTGCACATCGTCTTTAGGAAAAAATAGTTGTGTAAAAGTTCCAAAACACCAATCTTATAGGCTGGGCTTTTTGTTTTAATGCCACCGAGTATTTTTTTAATGAATCAGTCTTATATTGGTCTACAGCGTAGGAAAGGTGTTCATACGAATTGTATTAGAAAGAACATGAAAAGTGTACATTTTGTAATTGTGTATTTTTCCGTAACGTGCTATCTAACTCTTGTTGCATTTAACTCTCTTGAATCCTTACAGCCACCGTATGCCGGAGTTTTATCATCAACCAATAAATGATATTTCATCTTGGCATCATGCATCGTTAATTGGTCACAATTTATCTACATTGCTATAGCCGAGAGATACAATTCTTTCACAAACCGCATTGTTAGTCGACGTTGAGAGTACAGTAAAAGCCGCAGTTCCACGAACTTATTAATATTGAACTGTCCTTAGAATGTTAGTGTCACTCGGTTCCATGCCTCGTATGGACAGTGTTTGTTCGATGACTTTAAAGTGCTTTAATCTTGTCAATTGGTTGAGTAAAAAGGAATGTCATTCTGATTGTTGATTAGTTTCAGACAGCACTTGTTACATTAAATGTACTTGCAACCAAATATTGTTGAAATAATGCGTTCAATCCGACGAAAACCACCAAGAATAAAAGTTATGAATGTTTATTGTTCCAATACTTTTAACGCTGTAACATTTAAGCTATCACTCAAATTTGCAAATCTGCAAACGTTCATTTGTTAAGAAGAGCGTAAACCACATGAACAAACATGCAGGACGTTATGCAATTACTAATCACTGGTAATTCTGCACATTTCAATCCTTGTAATACATTTACTTTCTGACAGAAATCTTTCGGTTTCTATTACCACTCGGGACTTCTATTTTCCCGAATTCTCGCAATTTCTCGTCTGAAATGGATCTCACAGCTTTTACTTAATTTTCCAATTTTCTGCAACTGTGGACGCAATACGAAAATATAATGTATAATCGGGAAATCATTCCGCTTTACGGAAGCGGATGAATAAAATCAACATAAATAACTAAGCTGAGTCGAAAAGGTGCCTTAACAATTCTAAGTTATGCTAATGCATATTCCTTTGTGAAATTGACCAAGGATTTGAATACAAATTCTCAGTATTATAACATAACCCCTACTACAATGTAATCACGGACTTAAAGACCACGCCGGGTTTCTCGACTCCCAAGTTATGTATGCATGTTAACGATATATATCGCTGACTTAGATTAAGAAGATCGTAAACATTTTGAGAAAACAAGACAAAAATGTCTGTAAACTGCTCTTTACTTATAATAAAAACAACTTTGGGGACTTCAGTTTGGTCAACATGACACGTTTAAATAATCATAAATATGGACCCATAAGAAGCACCAAGTGATGCTGAGTTAAACTAGCTATCAGTCTGATTAAGGCAGACATATGTGCGCCTCTACCTCTATTAAACCCGGGTCGCCGGTTTAGGTGGCGAGCGCACTAACTCCTGAGTCACGGTAACCATTAGTTGATCAATTTGTTCTGTAAGAACTTGCAAGCTATCAAAACAATTCAATAAAGCAGTTTCCTTCACCGTTTGGCCAAGCATCATTGTCCTATAATTCTCAATCAAAGTTTAGTCCTTACTTCCACCAGAAGTTGATTCTACTAATGGGTATCGATTTTTAAGAATATTCTCCTCACAAAAACTGACTGCATTCGTTCCTTGACTTTCTCCAACCTTTTTATGCGTGTTTATGTATCTAGTCAGTGCATCTATTTACGGAGTAACCAATGTTTGCGTTTATTCTCATTTAGTTAATGGTGTTCTACGATAATTACTGAGATCAAACAAATGAATTCCGAATATCAAGATTATGGTTTGTAATCTTGAAACTTTTCCTGAAGTCACCAGACAACTTAGACACGTGGTTTCCGTATTGTACTAAACGGATGCTAAGTAATGTAGTGTTGTCAGTATTAGCATCTCGTCATGTTCCATCGTTTCAAATAACTATGCTATATTGTAACAAGCAAAGGGATATAGCAGTACCATTTAAACGCGACCTTTTTACATCCAGACTTTTGTAGTATTTTATAGTGATATTGTCTTACACAAGTAAACAATAGTTGTGCAAGGATATTAGTAGTGAAAGGCCAAAACGAGCAATGCGATTATCAAACATTGGCAAAAAGTAAAAGTAGTTGGATATTACAAGTATGTAAATCCAGCGAACAAATATATTATCAAATATTTTAAAGGCCATAGAACAATGATAGAACATTTTTTTAAACAGGGTTGCTAAACGCTGTTTTGAGTAGACGGAAATTTTGAATCTCGCAACTTGATTTTTAGAACACTTACATACAAAGAAATAGTACCGCGATAATGCTTCATTGCACATTTCTCTTAAAATAAAACCAAAAGTAACTATGCCTGTATTACGATGAATAATATTTTTGCAGTTATTCAAAAACATATGCTTATAATTGTAAATATTACTATACTGTGCCTTTTCACTAGTTCCAGGAACACTAAATTCAATGGAATCAACTCGTATAATCATGTCAGTTTTATAACACTCCACTGCAGCGGCGTCCTAACTGGGGTGGCAGGAGCGGCAATCGCCGCCCCAATATTTGGGAAAACAAAGGCAAGATTTGGTGAAAATATGTATAAATAAGAATTGTGAATTGCATCAGCGAAAACGGCAGATCATGGCCGGTGGTTTCTAAGTCGATATGAAAATAAAATATTGCTAATTTTTGTGTGAACATTGGTATTTTGGAGCATGACATGGCTTTTGCAATTCATGTATATTACGACATGTCAATGATGTTTGTAATGCACCACGGGCATACCAATCAAGTACAAACACACTTGACATTTACAATAAGGGCGTCAGCTTCCCTCGAGAAGGTTATGATTAAAAATGGTTTATTTACAGGGTAGGTTACTAGACGCGCGACAAACCCTCATATTTTTGCAACCGGGATTATGACCATCGTTGGCGGTGTTTAGTCATTGTCCTGTATTATTTATTTCCGTGGCCCCTAGTCTGTACACAGGGTAATCATTTGTGACCATTCTTTCTGAGGAAATTTAAAGTATTGTAGTGACTTAATTAACACAGACATTACTTGGCACACAGTATGTCTTCGAGTGTCCGAGATTTGTTAATTTGTAGACATTCAGGTACGAAACTTCGGAACGGTTTAGGACGGCTTGGGCAGAAAGTGGAGAATCTTTAAGACATAGTATTCGATTCTGTGAGTTTAATGAGGTATATAAATCAACTTGTTTAAGTAATTACCATTTATGTATACATAAGTGAAATGTAAATGGAAGACTTGGAAGTGTGACCCTTCGAGATTTTAACCAATGTACCAAGAAACATCATAGTGTGTTGCAATGCCCCATCCCATTGTGAAAAGCATGGTGTTGCAATCGGTTTCAACGTATTATTTGCCCAGAAAGAAAACATATTATCGAATTTTGTCATGATTTTAACAGGAATAGAGACATTATTCCCAACAAGATTCAAACGCCACGCTATTTCATCATTAAGATGTTCACTGTTTGACAGCTAATATCAAAATGTTAAGAAGTCGCCGACTTGTAATTGAAAAGCAATTAAATTGAAAGCCTGCGGATTTCTGCGACATTATGAAAGAACAAATTTCACGTCAAAAGCTTTTAGTTTTTTTCTAGAATGTTGGTCACAATATTGAATTTGTGATTTGCGTTCAGTTTTGCGTTTCATTTAATCCTCTCGTGTGAGATTGCAAAATCACTTCCGACAATATTCTATAACAAGCGACGTAAAAACAACATGACTGTAAAAGCTCTTCGATTTAATGTAGCAGGACAATACTTGTCATTCACATAACGTTGATGCGACCTACAAACTTCATTTAGATACATTCATGACGGACACAGAATGATCAGTACTATGAATTCTGCCTTCATGGATAGTAGAGTGTTGCCTTTCCTGTCCGATCTCAGCATTGGTTTTTCAATGTGTAGCGTATGATTCGTTGTTGAGCATTGAATGAACGTTAATTTATAATATAAGTCCACATACCTGAGAAAACATGATAGTTTTCATGGTTTCCTATCATCAACACATCTGCTGTTCGTCTCCAGTTAACCGTAAAGGTTTCAGTCGGAATGAAATTACGATATCTCAGACATTTTCAATCGTCAAAACAATAATTTCAGAATCCATTATACAATTTCAATTTGTTTTTACGAGTCCCTAGAGTAAATATTACCATCTTAACAGGGGGGGGGGGGAATAGATGCTTGATATGTTTTGTACGGCTGTTCGATTTGTAAGCTTCGAAAATTGCTTTCGCACGTCGCCTAATCTTTAGACAATAAACCAGTCAAGTACAACGCCGGCGTAGAAATAACCTGTTCAGTTCTTTATAAAAATCCAATTTGAACACATGTAAAACAATACTAGTATATGTTGGATGTCTTTATTTGCTAGAAATATGATTGTTATATAATGTTAATGGATATCATATCACATACTAGGGACAAAAAGCGACGTGTTTATGTGAATGGCGAACGTCTACAGATAGGAAACATCTGTTTGGTCAGGAGCGGTTGTGTCATATGTCAGGATGGTGTGGTAAGAATGATTGAAATTGAAATTGGTTAGTGCGATAATGACTTGTGTGAATTATGATCTAGTAATAATTACTTTTGCATAATGTCACTAGTTTTATTTTGTGAACGTTTCGATTAGTTGATGAGATTTAATGGAAAGTATCAGTCTATTATATCGCCATTTGAATGAAGAAATAATCTAAATGTGTGTTCCATGTAAAGATACATTTGAGTTTTTGTCTGAGAGATGGGGTGCATTTTTCACAGTATAGGAGTTTGTATATGAACAGAGCATCGTGTTAAAACAGACACATGCAAACAACAAGTATCCGTACTTGGCCAGGAATCGCCTACCCTTGGATATTAAAATGTAAGATCAATGCAGTTTACGAACTGTTGTTCCGAACGTAAACCTTTCTAATGCTGCACTATGCCAAAACTACATAAAAAAACTGTAGTAGCCAAAAAGTTATGACGGTATCACAATTCTAGAATGAACATGAACATTGTAATTTTCCCGTGATATGTTTATCTAACTTTTGTTGCTTCACACTGTACATAAACTGCAATGAACTTAACACACACATGTCCAACAGCAGACCTCAGCCGAGCAACTGACAGTATGAATACTCCGGACCAAGCGGAAACATCAAACTGCAGCCTATGGTTAATTGTCATCTTAGTTTTCTGATGAGGATATTGTCTGAAAATATTGGAGCACATGCGCGGGTTTGATCTGGTCTTATCCTTTAGCATGCTGCCGTCGCATTCATGCACCAAGACGACGTCACGCCCAACCGCTGCCGTCGCTTTGAAGCGACACGATAATTCTATTCCGTGCCGCTCGGGTCGCATTTATGCGACAAGCCGACTTACTCTCCGTTCTCGCGTGTAGTCGTCAATACTTTTACCTCACGCAATATTTTTAAAGTCAAGTACGATAGAGGATTGTAAACCATGAGTGTGGCATAAAATCTACATGTTTAGCTGTATTTACAGTTAAATTAACGACGATGTAAAAGGGATGAATGCCTGCGATGCTCAAGTGTAAATATTTGCTAATGACGGCTGCGATTCTGCATTTTCTGACCCAGGTAAATGTTTTGTTATGTGTTTTCGCGAGGAATGTGTAAACTTGCGAAATGAAAACAGTGTCGGTCTTGTTTCGAATTAAACCTATTTAGAAACAAAATTGATATTGAAACTTGATGTAACTAATAAGTGCAACACTTTTTCTTGATTCAAAATTTGAAATTGTTCGCAATTTTCTCTTTGACTGTTATTTATCAGTGTTTATAATCAACGGTAGGTCTAGGCTTTCATGTTTAGGCTCACATATCTACTGCTTATACTCATTATTTTCCCTTGTGATACATTTTAAAAAGATCTACAAAATTACTAGCAATTTTATAGGTTATGGCAAATTATTGAATATTCTCAGAAAGTTTTGTTTGTATTTTCAGAACTGCCGGTCGACTGATCATTTGATGATACCAATGATCTTGCTGCGTACTGGATGAGACTATAACATCAACATTTGGATAGCTAGGCTAATGAACACACACCTACACAATGGAATCAATGCTAGGGCCAAACATTACAATGATTCAACTATTGACAATGGCAAGGATGGTGGAGTTCGACCGAAATTGTGCAATTTTATGTTAAAAATGAGAAAATAAAACAAAAAAATCCAATATTTCCACTTTGTTTTGAAAATTATACAATCTACATGTGAGAAAGGTGGGTGTTGGCAGAAAAAAAGTTGTTTTCAAATCCTCAAGCTAATATTAAAAGTAGATTTACTGCTCACATTATCAACAGTTAAATTACGAAATTAATTCAGTTGCAGCAGTGACGTCATGACGTTACGTTGGCAGTATACTGCAATAGTGGGCCTACTAGTTAGGCAGCATGCTAAAGGTTAAGCAGACACATGTTGGTACAATAATTTGCATTTTGTGCATGTGCGCAGTCAGCTTTCTGTGTCCTGTTCTCAGCATCACTCTTTTAACTAGCTCTTGTCCGCTAATGAGGACATCCTTCACTCTAATTGGCTTCACCAGTGCTTTGATAATGTTGGTCGTGTCATGACAGTTCAAATGAGCATTTAGATGATCTGTTCCGCTATGTGTACACTCTCTTTAGCTTTATATTATATAATATATACAACACTGTTTGTGTCGCAATATCAACAAATCAATGGCATGGCGAGGTCTTCCTGTTCTTTCACAGCGGGCCTTTGGGAGCTTGTTCGGGTCTTAGTAGCGTTTTATTCGGTCAATAAGGGTCACCGCTTTTTGGTATTTATTTGTGATAATAGGTCGTCTTGCTCTTTTACGAAGGTGACTTTGGATTTTAGTTACTTCGTTATGTTATATATGCAAATTGCTCTCTATGTTGTTGTGTTATGTTGTAATATAGCCGTTTTCACTGCTCGTCTTGTTTGGTTGAGTACTGCCTTCTCTGTCAAATTTCCTCATATATTTTAGGGCGATACAGATACTTTAAATTTATGTTTGTGTGATCCGTTTATGTGTTGTTGCTAAAGCCGAGAGATATAATATTTACATATGCCACATTGTTAGTCGATGCTCAGGATACAGTATGGGCTCGTGCTGTTGCTAAAAAGGCACTTTCGTGAAGATGAAATTGTATGAATATCTTATCCACCGAATCATTTACTAAAGAACGTTTTAATATTTGTGGGGATTGGATTTCGTGGTACAGATACCTGTATTCGATGAAATACACGAAATTAAATCCCCCTTGAATAATAATGATTTTACAGTAATGAGCATAGAACAGTCCTCTGAATGCTAATGCTACTCTGTATGTCTCTGCTTCCATTTCTTATATGAACAGATTCTCTTCAATGACTCGAAAGTGCTATAATCCTGTCAGTTGGTTGAGGAAAAGGAATGTAGCTCTTGTTGTTGATTAATTTCCGACAGTACTTGTTAGATTAAATATACTTGTAGTAACAAAATATTGTTGAAATAATACATTCAATCCGATAAAAACCATCAAAAAATAAAATGTATTCATGATTATTGTTGCAATACTTTTGACGCTGTAACTTTTAAGCCATCAATCAAATTTGCAAATCTGCAAATGTTCAATGTGTAAAGCAGAGAGAAAACAAACAAACAAACAAACAAACAGAATGTAATGCAATTACTTTCCTGTATAAATACATATTCATGGAACCTTTCGTTTCTCGCCAATAACATTAACAAAAAATGTCGACGTTTAACGACATAAAGCGCGTCAGTGATCGACTCATACACTAACTTTTCACTTCAGTACCATCCCTCACTTTGATAAATCACTGGTAATTCAGACACATTTCCAATCTTTGTAATACAGTCACTCGCTTTCTGGCAGAACTCTTTCTGTTCCTATAGCCGATTGGGACTGATTTTTTTCCTGAATTCTTGCAATTACATGTACGTGTCTGAAATGTATCTCAAAGTTTTTACTTATTGTTCCGAATTTCTGCAACCATGGACACAAAACGAAAATGTAAGATATAAGCGGGAAATCATTCCCCTTTACGGGAGCGGATGAATAAACTCAACGTAAAAACTAAGCTGAGCCAAAAAGGCGCCTTAAGAATTCTAAGTTACGCTAATGCATATTACTTTGTGAAATTGACCGAGGACTAGAATACAAATTACCAGTATTATAACATAACCCCTACTAGAATGTAATCGACTATATCTTGGCTTGAAATAAGAAGGTCGTAAGTATTATGAGAAGACAAGAAAAAATTGTCTGAAAACTACTCTTTACTTATGGTAAAAACAACTTTGGGAACTTCAGGTTGGTCAACATGACAAGTACCGATTATCATGAATATGGGCTCATAAAAAGCGCCAAGCCATGCTGAGTTCAACTAGCTATCAGTCTGATACTTCTAACGACCTTATCATTCTAAGTCATCTATATAGTTAGACCACGTCCGGTAGCAGCTGGTGGATTATGGAAAGCCGGAAGTCTGGCATGTGATAATTACTTTACCATGAAATATGTCGTGATATTATGAGTTGTTTGGAGATGAATGTTATATTAAGAAATGCATTAAGACTTCTCCTTGTCGACAATGAAAGTAAATTGAATCAGTACGACATGATTGTATAGGTCTACATGTTACCATGAAATAAGCGCAAACGTTGGGGGGAAAGTACAGCATTAACTCTAAAGGGCGGCCATCTCTAATTTTAGTAAATACGTTTTCCGCGAAATTCAGTATTCATGAATTCCAACTTGTGTGGAGTAAAGAACCAGTACGATGCTCAATCTTAAGGGTCATAACAATGCTTGAGTTATTGCGCTGTTTGTACTGTTAGAACCTGATGGCAATCCAAACACTTCATCAAAGCTTTTTCTTTCATTTTATTTAATAACACTCGCTACAATTTGCCAAGCACCATTTTCATAGAATTCTAAATCAACATTCAATCCTTATCTCCACCAGAAGTTGATTCTTCTAATAGGTATTGATTTAAAAGGAAATGATTAAGAATATTCTTCTCACAAAAACTGACTGAATTAGTTCTTCTACTATCCCAACCTTTTTATACGTGTTAATGTATCTAGTCAGTGTTTCTATCTACGGGGTAACCAATGTTACGTCGTTTATTCTCATTTAGTTAATGGTGTTCTATGATAATAACTGAGATAAAACAAATGAATTCTGAATATTAAGATAGTGGTTTGTAATCATAAAACTTCCTATGACAGCACAGGAAAACATTGTCGCGTGGTCTCCGTCTTGTATATATCGGAAACGTGAAAATTTAGGTGACGGTCGTGTGTTCCACCAACGGCATTATTAGGACGTGAGTGTGTAAATAGTTTCGTCTACTGTATAAGTTTTTTCTCGGTGGACGTACCCTAAACGAAGGTGCACAATATTATCATTTTTTTCTTAATTTTCTGAAAGCATTCAACGTCATGTAGCGACTTAATAAACAATGATTTTAGGTGTGACACAGTTTGTCTTCGAGTGTCCAAGATTTGTCAATTAGTGGACATTAATGTAAGAAACTTCGAAACGGTTTAGAACGATTTTATGGGACATATAATTCAAGGCCTCTTAGAAATCTGACATTGTTTAACAAAATAAGCTGAATAACCAATGGTATACAATGCTTTTATTTCTATAATATGCATCTGTGAAAAAACATAGTGCGGTGCAAGTATTTGTCATTGTAAGTAATTTGGTGTTACAATGGTATTGACGTCAGTCAGAAAGGTTAATACTATCGTTACGCGTACCAACTGTTATGTTTTCACTTACCGTGACTTTTGAAACGCCTTTATAGCAATATGTGTCCATTGTAAAACCTCTTGATGCATTACCCAAATTATTATCTATATGTCGGGGTGTAACAGTGATGTACCACAAATTGTGTTAACGCTGAAGACAGTGTAAAGAATTTTGATGACATTGGTGATCTTTTTTGATAGTCTATTTAGTGGGCATCGATCGGCCACAGTGCTGGAGTGTGTACGCTTTCCACAATTATATGTATTGTTATAGTGTGTCCGTGTTATTTAATCATACAGAAAAACATATTTTCGAACATTGTCGTGATTTTAACAAGAGTAGAGCCACATTTCCCGACAGGATTCGAATATTTCTAATCACCATTTGTTTCGTCATGACAATCATCTTAGAATTACATTTAGTCATGAACATGAAAAGTAATTCGTAATACCAAATATCTCTATGTATTACGCTGTATTGCGGTGGTATTTAAATGAGCTTGAATAGGAAACGGTCTTAGTTCCGAAGATCGTTATCATATAGTGTACTCTAGCTACTGACACCACGCAATTCGAATACAATATTGCATCAATTGATCACATCTTTCACACTGTAATCGTCTTGTTAACCACTGCTCTTTGAATGATAGAACACCGGGGATTAGTTCTGGCCTATAATACCAGCTGAAATCACCAATAAATATCATTTCCGTACACGCTGTGACACTAATCACGACTGCTCTCGTTGGACCGGAAATATGGTATGCGACATTCATGCGCGGAACCTCATTATGTCAAATATTCTAATAATTCTCAGGTTGCATTAATTTCCCACTACTTAAGAATCAACGTTTATAGGAAGATAAACTGAACTGTATTTGAACAATTGCGACGAGAATACGAGTAAAACAGTTTTACTATCGTTTTGTCATCATGTCAGTTACAAGTTTAGGAGAATTGTTAATCGTATCACTGTTTATTGGTCCCAATCTTCAACAAACGATATTCATGT
The DNA here is from genome assembly GCA_963678985.1 of Spisula subtruncata. Lineage (NCBI taxonomy): Eukaryota > Metazoa > Mollusca > Bivalvia > Venerida > Mactridae > Spisula > Spisula subtruncata. The sequence continues at coordinate 40,074,274 of OY787671.1, forward strand.
TATCGCTTCGTATTTTAAACTGCATTCATCAGATTTCCATCATTTTACAAGTGCAGATAGAATGGATACACGCCCGATTATGTGATCAATAATATCAGAAACTTCCCCCTTATACTGTTGTGGATTGCCCGGTTTACCGGGGAAGACACTATTTAAATATGTCACTGAGTGTGCAGTTATTTCTCATTTGATCGCTAGGGTCGCCGCATATACTTTAGAACAACATATAACAAGATATGTTTTATTATCCCATCTCAATCCCTTTAACTGTTGTGGCTTGCCCGGTTTGCTGGAGGAGTAACTATTATAGTGCACTGTGCATGCTGTTTGTAAACAAGGTCAAGTCGCAGATATGCCTTATTTGGTCGCTTGGGTCACCGTTTTGGTATATATTTGTAAAACTAGGTTGTCCTGGAGCGGGGACTTGGGGAATTTGGATTTCCTCATTTCTTTTTTGTGTAAACAAATCACATTTGCTAGCGTAAGCTTAACACTTAACTAGCATCTATTGATGTTATTGCCAATAAAGTAATGTACAAATTTATAGATCAGAGAAGAAAATATGATTCAAAGAAACTAAATGCATGGGAAGAAGTGTAATAAAGAAATATTGAGAGAACTAATTTAATATATGTACATTTTGTATCAGTGTTGTACATGTGGTTGTGTGTTTTACATTCAGATTGTAATGGTACCCTAACATCAACACGTCTGGTATATGTCTCCAGGTAACAGTAAATATTCCGCTTGAATGAAATTACCATATTTCACACATTTGCAATCGCCAAAACAATAATTTCTGTTTCTATTATACAATTTCAATTTATTTTTACGAGTCTCTAGAGTAAATAATACTATCTTAATACGAGAGAAGAAAAAGGATGCTTGGTAAATTTCAGACGGGTGTTAGATCTTTAAACTTCGAAAATTGTTTTCGCACGTTGCTTTATCTTCAGACCATAAACCAGTCAAGAACTGTCAAGTACAACGCCGGTGTAGAAATAACCTGTTCGGTTTCTTATAAAAAATTGAAGACATGAAAAACATAATGAATATATGTAGGATGTCATATTTTGCTACACACATGACTGTAATATAATTGTAAGTGGTAGTTTATCCCAGACTAAGGACTAGAAGCGACGTGTTTATGTGAACGGTGAACGTCTATAGACGTCTGTTTTGTCAGGAGCGGTTGTGTCATATGTCAATATGATGTGGTAAGAATGATTGGATTGTTTAGTGCGAATGATTACTTTTGCATGACGCTACTAGATCTAGTTGGATTTCGTGAAATTTGTGACAAGTTGGTTATATTTTTCCCTCTGAAGTTATGTTTCTGAATATAAGTGTTAATTAATGACACATTTAACTCTTGTCTTAGAGATGGGGTAAACATTTCCAGAACGATGAATCTCGTCTTTACGAGTATAATGATGTAAAAATAAAAAATAAAACGTGTTAGTTCAGCTTTTCGTGATGTTTTAAATAAATAAGCCTTTTACTAGTATAGAGTTGTGAAAGGGTACATGCGAATTGTGTATGAAAGACTTTGCAAGTTGTAATTGTAATTTTCTAGTAACGTGTTTACCTAATTCCTGTTGCGTCGAACTCTCTTTTATTGTATATCCGGAATCCTGACAGTCACCGTATGCCGGAGTTTTATCATCAACCAATAATTGATATTTCATCTTGTCATCGTTAATTGGTCACAATTGATCGACATTTCATGTGATAAGGACATAGCTTGTGATTAGATAGAAGTATATTGTACAGACAAGCTGAAAATAATCAACAAGTAAATTATAACATGCCCGTGACACGTTTGTCGATTTTGCGCCAAATGCAAGAAAGCTCTTCATTCAAGAAGAACCAGATAAACCAGTCGGAAGGAAAAAATTATATTTAGACATCACTTTCTTCACAATTGTCGAATGTGTCACCTAAAACGACCCATCACCTGAGATAAAAATAAAAGGACGCGGTTTAAATAATTTTCTTTACGTTCTGCCTCTCACTTCACTGTTACATGTACTAAAACATCACTTCAGACTATCTGTGACAGCGAGAGTAAAAAGGTTAAAGTTTATTCATTATATTGTCGTCCCTATTGTAAGGGCAAGTCCATTCTGACTTATAAGACACTTATCGTTCATGCTATCAGTACCTTTTCGAATTGCTTCTCGTAATACAAGGCGCATGGCAGAGATCGGCCTACGGCTACCATTAATTGAACTAAATGGAGGCTCTCGTTAGTTCCAACCAAGCTTCCGCCGAGATTCTAACCTTCCACCTCCCGCTGCCTAGGCGGAAGCCCTAACCATCTGGCCACGGACGCTGAGTATGTAGAATAGCAGGGTACTGTTTTATAAGTATTTACGACAATCGGCCCACATCGTAGACTTCTCAGCCATGGTAACTGAGCCCTTGGCTCCGCTACCACTCAATTTTCCAAATAAAACGCGTTCGACCTTCAACACTTCTTCTATAAGAAGAAGTCGCTCCTTCTCAGTCCAACGGACAGCCGGCGGCTTCTTCTTAGCATCCATATCCGTGACTGTAGCCGCAGACGACCTACACTAAAAGCACCTTTAGGATTGAAGAGTAGAGTTTTTCTACTTCCGTTGGCCACTTAAACATGGATAAAATAGCACCGATAAATATCTCAAACGAGAAAAATCTCAACCTCAATTCTCCATTTTCTAGACACCGAATATGAGTGAGAACTCAAATGAGATAAATCTCGACGATATATGAGATGAGATATTTCTCATATTGAGAAGTTTCGGGAGATCGGGGCCATGTCATCTTGCGCTTTTACGACGGGGACTTTGGCTTTAATTACTTCGTTGTGATATATTTGCAAATAGTTCCATGTTGTTGTGTTATGTTGTGTAGTTGTCGTTGTCTTTGCTCGACTGGTTAGGTTCTCTGTCAAACCTACATGGACAGAAATCAAACAAAGATTTTGTCTACAAACACAAGGCCCAGGAAAATACACCCTGCCGTGCAAACCAGAAATAAAACTTGACCTTTCAGATGATAGAGTCTAGTATTTAAGAATGTTGCCATTTTCTCTGCTCGACTGGTTAGGTTGCGTGCTTCCTTCTCTGTCAAATTTCCTCATATATTTTAGTGAGATACAGATACTTTAAATTTATACTTGTGTGATTCGTTTGTGTGTTGTTGCTAAAGCCGAGAGTGCTGTTGCTAAGAACTTATTAATATTCGTTGGGATTTAAGATAATTTCGCGGTTCAGATACATGTAATCGAGAGAGGTATAGTATATTCATATGTCACATCGATGCTGAGGATACATTATGGGCTCGTGCTAAAAAGACCATTTCGTAAAGATGACATTTTATGAATATCTTATCCATCGAATCATGTACTATAGAACTGATTAATATACGTTGGGACTGAAGTTAATTTCGTAGTTCAGATACATGTAATCGACGAAATGCACGAACTTTCCCCCCCCCTGAATAATACTGATTTTAAAGTAATTAGTATAGAACAGTCCTCTGAATGTTAATGCCACTATGTAGGTCTATGGTTCCATTCCCTGAATGAACAGATATTCTTCAATGACTCGAACGTGCTATAACCCTGTCAGATGAATGGGGAAAGGAAGGTCGCTCTGGCTGTTGATTAATTTCCGACAGCACTCGTTAGATTAAATGTACTTGCAACAAAATATAGTTGAAATAATGAGTCTAATCCGACGAAAACTATTAAACATAAAATTTATTCATGTTTATTGTTCCAATACTTTTAACTCTGTAACATTTAAGCCATCAATCAAACTAGCGAATCTGCAAACGTTCATTGTGTAAAGCAGAGAGAAAAACACTTGGACAAACATACAAAACGTTATTCAATTACTTTCCTGTGTAAATAAATATTCATGGAACCTCGGTCGTTCCTCGCGAATATCCCGAACAGAAAAATGTTGACCTTTTTACGACATAAAGCGCGTCAGTGATCCACTCATACACTAACTTTTCACTTCAAGACCATCACTCACTTTGATTAATCACTTGTAATTCACACACATTTTCAATCCATGCATTTGCATTCTGTCATAAATCGTTCGGTTCCTATACACACATTGGACTACTTTTTCCCGAATACTAGCCATTTCTAGTTTGAAATAGAACTCAGAGCTTTTACTTAATTTTCCATTTTTTTGCAACTGAAGCTGCAAAATGATATATATGTAAGATATAAGCCAAACACGCTCCCCTTGATAGAAACGGGGGGATAACAAACTTAAAGAACTTAGCTGTGTACACGGGTCGCAGAACAATTCTAAACTACTCTAATACAGCAACATGAGATTAGGGCATCAGGCTTGCTTAGAGGTTATCCGTCCTTAAACGCAGTTACTTATGATTAGTTTTGCAGTTTTCTGTCTTCATGTGTCGATTATATAATTTGCAAATGATATACCGCAGTTCAAAGGCACATTTAAAACGCATGTAGGAATTTACCTCATTCAAATGACGATATATAATAATTTCTCCGAGGAAAACTAAATCTTATCAACTTGTCAAAACGTTCACAAATCCAACTAGTGGCATTATGCAAAAGTAATTATTACTAGATTATAATTCGCACAAGTCATTATTCGAACTAACCAATTTCAATCATTCCTACCACAACATATTGACATATAACACAACCGCTCCTGACCAAACAGACGTTTCTTATCTATAGACGTTCGCCATTCACATAAACACGTCGCTTCTAGGCCCTAGTCTGTGATAAAATATCCATTAAAATTGTTTTACAATCATATCTCTAGCAAAATATGACATCCTAGATACCACTAGTATTATTATTATTATTGTCTTGAAATTGAATTTTTATAAGAAATCTAACAGGTTATGTTTTCGGCGGCGTTGTACTAGACTGGTTTATGGTCATAAGATAAAGCAACGTGCGAAAGCAATTTTCGACGTTGAAAAATATTACACCCGTCCGAAAATTACCAAGCATCAACTTTTCTATCCTGCTTGGATAGTATCATTTACTCTAGAGACTCGTAAAAATAATTTGAAATTGTATAAAGGGTTTTAAAATTATTGTTTCAACGATTGTAAATATATGAAATATGGAAATTTCATTCATGCGGAGAATTTACAGTTACATGTAATGGGTCGCATACACTAGACGTGTTGATGATAGAGTATCAAGAAACCAATCTGAGTGTTAAACCGACATTTACAACACTGCTATATATATTGAATAAATACTCTCAATATGTCGTTATTACATTTTTGTCATGTATTTATCTTTGAATCATGTTATCTTTTCAGGTCTATGAACTTATAAATGTATGTATTGGGAATAACCATTTATCAAAAGATTCTACTAAGCTACTTAGCCTAAGCTAGAAAGTCACTTTCTTATATTCAGGAACATCCCATTCATGATATCAATTGCAGAAGAATTAAAATGTTGTTTAAAAGACGAAGCGATAGCATGAGTACCGTTTGTTGGCAATGGGGACCAACGAAACATAAATTAAATTAACATTTCTCCGAGAATTGTAATTCTCATGATGACAAAAACTGTCGTAACCAGTTTTACTCGTATTCTCGGTCACAATTGTTTAAATAAGGTTTGTATCTTCCTATATATATGTCAAGTCTTAAATTTCGGGAAATTAAAACAACCTTCTAATTGTAAGAATATTCTATATAATGAGGTTCTGCGTATGCGTGTCACATACCGTATTTCCGGTCCACGGAGAGTATATTTTATTGTCGTGATTTTGTCACAGGGTGTATTTAAGGGTAATTTAAGCTAGTATTATTGGACAGAACTAATCCCTGGTGTCCTATCATACAAAGAGCAGTGGCTAACGAGACGATTATAGCGTGAAATATGTGATCAATTGATGAAATATTGTATTAGCCCAGTGTTTTACAATAGACAATAATCATCTTTAGAAGCAGGATAATTTCCTATTCAAGCTCACTTAAAGGCCGTCGCAATACAAAGACATTCTGGGAATTAAGAATTCAATTTTCATATACATTACTCATTCGAAGTACATAAATGAATCGACCCATGGAAAAAACAGGCTGGAAGACTGGGCAAGTCCAAACAAAACAGACGCAAGGTTCACATATTGCAATTATGAACGTATTGTTGCGAGTATACTTTAGTTCTTTAATATATCGCTAATGTCCAATGAATTGGTAATATTTGTCGTATGATAAACGACGTCTATTTGACATATCTAGCGTTATACGTGCGCATATCAGTTGTCTACAGAGGGCACGTGAATGAGGTATCCGCCATCGATACAAACGTGGAAGTTTTGAATCCCTGGTCTGATAGATTGTCTGTTACTTCGATACACTCTGTGCAGCTTTATGAAATGTTGCCGGGTACATTATATGCGACAGCGATAAACCTAGTACTAGTTATTGGGTGCTAGTATAATTATTTGATTGTCGCTCGGCGTAGTTCCAGGATTGGTTGGCCTTGTCAACATACAAAGAGAATGAAGCAGGATATGATCAATTCGAACACGGAATGCAGTACTCAAAAAAACATATCGTGTACGAAGAAACATTTTAACGCATTTACAAAAACTAATACCCTATATCGTATAAGAGCTTCCACAGTCATATTGCTTTGAGGATACTTTGTTATAGAAACAAGTCGGAAGTGCTTTTGCAATATCAAGAGATAAGATTAAAATAAACACAAAACTGAACGCAAATTACAAATTCAATATTGTAACTTTCATGAATAGCTAAAAGCTTTTGGACGTCAAATCTGTTCTTTCAGTAATGTCGCGGAAATCCACAGGCTTTCAATTTAATAGCTTTTTAATTCGAATTCGGTGACTTCTTAACATTTTGGAATTAGCTGTCAAACAGCGAAACTCTTGATGATGATACAAATGTATAGCGTGGCGTTAGAATCCTGTCGGGAAACTTGGCTCTACTCTTGTTAATTTCACGACAATGTTCGAAAATATGTTTTTCTGTATGATTAAATAACACGGACAAACTATAACAATACATATAATTGTGGAAAGCGTTCACACTCCAGCACTGTGGCCGATCGATGCCAACTAAAAAGACTATCAAAAAAGATCACCAATGTTATCAAAATTCTTTACACTGTCGTCAACGTTAACATAATTTGTGGTACATCACTGTTCCATTCCCGACATTCAGATAATAATTTGGGTAATGCATCAAGGTTTTACAGTGGACACATATTGCTATAAAGGCGTTTCTAAAGTCACGGTAAGTGAAAACATAACAGTTGTTACACGTAACGATAGTATCAACCTTTCTGACTGACGTCAATACCATTTTAACACCGTATTACTTACAATGTCAAATACTTGCAACGCACTATGTTTTTTCACAGATGCATATTATAGAAATAAAAACATTGTATACCATTGGTTATTCAACTTATTTTGTTAAACAAGGTCAGATTTCTAAGAGGCCTTGAATTATATGTCCCATAAATATCCAACAATTGAATAAAAAGTCTAAAAGAATCGCGTTTCTCTGCTAAAACCGTCCTAAACCTAAAATCTTTGTTTCTGAAGTCGCTACATGACGTTGAATGCTTTCAGAAAGTTAAGAAACAAATAATTATATTGTGCACCTTCGTTTGAGGTACGTCCACCGAGAAAAAACTTATACAATAGACGAAACTATTTACACACTCACGTCCTGATAATGCCGTTGGTAGAACACACGACCGTCACCTAAATTTTCACGTTTCCGATATATACAAGACGGAGACCACGCGACAATGTTTTTCTGTGCTGTCAAAGGAAGTTTTATGATTACAAACCACTATCTTAATATTCAGAATTCATATGTTTTATCTCAGTAATTATCATAGAACACCATTTACTAAAGATAATAAACGACGTAACATTGGTTACCCCGTAGATAGAAACACTGACTAGATACATTAACACGTATAAAAAGGTTGGGGATAGTAGAAGAACAAATTGTGTCAGTTTTTGTGAGGAGAATATTCTTAATCATTTCCTTCTAAATCAATACCCATTAGTATAATCAACTTCTGGTGGAGATAAGGATTGAATGTTGATTTAGAATTCTATGAAAATGGTGCTTGGAAAATTGTAGCGAATGTTATTAAGTAAAATGAAAGAAACAGCTTTGATGAAGTGTTTGTATTGCCATCAGGTTCTAACAGTACAAACAGCGCAATAACTCAAGCATTGTTATGACCCTTAAGATTGAGCATCGTACTAGTTCTTTACTCAACACAAATTAGAATTCATGAATATTGAATTTCGCGGAAAAAGTATTTACTAAAATTAGAGTGGCCGCCCTTTAGAGGTTATGCTGTACTTTTCCCCCCAAAAGTTTGCGCTTATTTTACTGTAACATGTAGACCTATACAATCATGTCGTACTGATTCAATTTATAACCCCTACTAGAATGTAATCGACTATATCGTTGGCTTAAAGTAAGAAGGTCGTAAGTATAATGAGAAAACAAGAAAAAATTGTCTGAAAACTACTCTTTACTTATGGTAAAAATAACTTTGGGAACTTCAGGATGGTCAACATGACACGTACCGATTATCATGAATATGGGCTCATAAGAAGCGCCAAGTCATGCTGAGTTCAACTGGCTATCAGTCTGATACTTCTAACGACCTTATCATTCTAAGTCATCTATATAGTTAGACCACGTCCTGTAGCAACTGGTGAATTATGGAAAGCCGGAAGTCTGGCATGTGATAATTACTTTACCATGAAATATGTCGTGATATAATGAGATGTTTGGAGATGTTATATTAAGAAATGCATTAAGACGTCTCCTTGTCGACAACAAACCGATGAAAACCATCACAAATAAATGTCGTGCAATTGTTTATTGTTCCAATACTTTTAACGCTGTAACTCTTAAACCATCAATCAAAATTCAGATCTGCAAACATTCATTGTGTAAAGCAGAGATATAACCAATTGGACAAACAAGCAGAACTTTATGCAATTACTTCACAATGTAAATACGTGTTCATGGAACCTCACGAATAACCCGAACAGAAATATGTCGGCACTTAACGACATAAAGCGCGTCAGTGATCGACACATTACTTTTCACTTCAGTTCCATCACTAACTTGGATTAATCACTGGTAATTCGGACACATTTTCGCTATTTGTAATACATTTGCTCTCTGTCAGAAATAGAAATGGTCTTGATTCTTAATATGCTTATCGCCTATTGTACTCTAGCTATTGACATTCACTGTTCAAATACAATATTGCATCAATTGATCACATATTACACACTGTAATCGTCTCGTTAACCACTACTCTTCGTATGACAGGACACCGGGGATTAGTTCTGTCCTAGAATACCAGCTTTAATTATCCATAAATACCATTTCCGTACACACTGTGACAAAAATCACGACTACTCGGACCGAAAATATGGTGTGTGACAAGCATGCGCGAAACCTCATAAGGTAAAATATTCTAATAATTGACAGTTTATATAAATTTCCCACCTCGTATGACATAACGTATATGGGACAATAATGTATTTAAAATATTGTAACCGCGACTACGAGTAAAACAGTTTTACAATCGTTTTTGTCAATATGGCAATTACAATTCTAGGAGAATCGTTAATGTTATCGATGTTTTATTGGTCCCTATCGTCAACAAGCGGTATTCATGCTATCGCTTCGTCTTTAAAACAGCGTTCATCAGATTTATGAAGATAATATGGACAGATATTAATGGAATACCATGAATGGGATGTTCTATAAATTAAGAACTTATATATACAAATCACTATTTCTCGCTTAAAATTAGAAGTTAAGTAGAATCTATTGACTTATGGTTATTCTCATTAAATTAATGTATAATATATATTACTTTATTGAGAATTAATATAATATTAAGTATAGTTTAACGAACTTTTGAGTGAAATTATTTAAATATCTGTATCAGTGTTGTGTATGTGGTTGTGGGTTTTACATTCAGACATGTGTTCATGGTACCCTTATTTTAACACGTCTGGAAGATGTCTCTAGTTAAACGTAAATTCTCCGCCTGAATTAAATTATCATATTTCACACATTTGCAATCGTTGAAACAATAATTGCAGAATCCATTATACAAGTTCAATGTATTTTTACGAGTCTCTTGGGTAAATATTACTATTTAAGCAGGAGAGAATTCGGTTGTTTTATAATTTTAGGACGGGTTTTCGATATTTTCGCTTCGAAAATTGCTTTCCCACGTTAAGTATAACGCCGGTGTAGAATTAACCTGTTCGGTTTCTTACAAAAACTTAATTTGAAGACAGGAATAATAGTAATGATGGTATATTGCATTAATATTTTACGAGAGATATGATTGTTGGGGAAAGTAGAGGAACGAATTCAGTCATTGTTTAAAATGAGTATTCCTTCTAAATCAATACCAATTAGTCGACATTTTATCACAGACAAGGGACTAGAAGCGACGAGTTTAGGTGAATGGCGAACGTCTATAGTTAGGAAACGTCTGTTTGGTCAGGAGCGGTTGAGTCATATGCCAGGATGTTGCGCTTAGAATGATTGAAATTAGTTAGTGCGTATAATAACTTGTGTGAATTATGATATAGAAATAATTACGTTAACATGATGCCACTTGACAAGTTGATGATATTTATTTTTTCTTGGCAATTATCATATCGCCATTTGAATGAAGAAAGCTTCTGGGTGCATGTTTCATTTAAAGAATTGCTACCACAAATTTGTTTTTGAAGGATTTTCTGATGGGACGATGTCCTCGGCATTTTGCAGAACGTTGTACATCGTATGTAACATTATAATGATGTAAAATTTCCACAACACCAAACTTTATGTTCTGCTGTTTGTAGTGATGTCACCGAGTAGCGTGTTTTAAAAGTACCACCGTAGTAATGGTCTGCAGAGTTGCGACGGTGTACATACGAATTGTAATAGAATGAACATGAAAAGTGTAATTGTGTATTTTACGTGTTATCTACTTCTTGTTGCTTCTAACACTCTTTTATTGTACATCCGGAATCCTGACAGTCATCGTATGCCGGAGTTTTATCCTCAGCCAATAAGTGAAATTTCATATTGTCATCATGCATCGTTAATTGGGCACAATGGATCGACATTTCATGTGATAAGGACATAAATTTGATTAAATCCAAGTATATTGCACAGACAAGATGAAATCAATCAGTAACTAACTTGTAACATGTTTGTAATACGTTTTTTGATTTAGTGCCCAAATCAACAAAGCTCTTTATTGAAGATAATTAAGTTAGACATCAGTTACCTCACAAATGGTAACATACGTATATCATATTCAAATGACCCGTACTGAGAATAAAGTAAAAGGACGCGTCTTAAAGTAAAATGTTCTCTACGTTCTGTCTATATGTGTTGTAGAAAGAGAATTTAGAACATCTAGAGTGCATTGCTCTATTGGTATAGTCTTTAAAGATATATGTCTACTTTGTTGATATATCTTACAAAGATTCGCTCTTTGACCATGAATGCAATGTGAAACTTCAAATACAAATGTTTGTACGTGTAAAGCATGTTACAAAAAAATAATTTTTGAGTATGTAGGTTAAAACGGAAACATAAGCACTACATTTCTTACCAATTATAATATGCACACGCATTATTTAACAAGGACGTTCGTTTAGACTTCTTTATTTAGCAACAAGGGGAAATGTTTTATAACTTAACCACAGTTGAAAACAATTGACTTGGTTAATGACAGTTTCAAAACTTTTTACTTGCAATTGATTGAATAGTCCTTGTGCTACAATGTTTTCTAAATGCATCTATAAGTCAGTCGTGATGCAGAAGTTCTACCATAAAATAAGTTGAGCAGCTGTGTTTAGTTGATTAGTGTAGACACCAATAACATTAATGACCATTACGACGTTCTCATTCCTATTCCTCCAAGTTACACAAATACCAGATGTCAACAACCTCTTTCTATGTCCCATGAGAAGACACTCTGTCAGAGTGGACAAATTATTTCGTACCTCAGGTTGTTCTGAGCGCTGTTCAATTTAGGTCTGAATTTTACTAGACGCTGGTTCGTTGAATTAACAGTTTTCCTTCTATGACACGAAAGTGCCATCATGTCAGTTGCTTCGGGAAAAGGAATGTCGATCTGGTTGATGATTAATTTTTGACATCACTTGTTAGATTAAATGTACTTGTAACCAAATAGAGTTGAAAAACGACGTCCAACCCGATTAAAGTCTTAAAAAACAAAAGTTATGAATATTTATTGTTCCAATTCTGTTAACGCTGTGACTTTTAAGTTACAAACGTTCATTGTGTAAAGCAGAGAGAAAACCGCTAGGACAAACATATACAACTTAATGCAATCTCTTTCCAGAGTAAATACATATTCATGGAACCTCGGTCGATTCACGCATATACTCCGAACAGAAAAGTGATCGACTCATACACTAACTTTTCACTTCAGTTTTCCCAAATTCTCGCAATTTCTCGTCTGAAATGGATATCAATTTTCTGCATCCGTAGACGCATAACAAAAATGTAACATATAAGCGGGAAATAACTCTCCTTTTCGGAAACGGATAAATAAAACCAACATAAATAACTAAGCCGATGTGAAGTTTGCAAAAAAGGCGACAGAACATTAATTTTCTAACTTACGCTAATGCATATTACTTTGTGAAATCGACCGAAGATTTGAATACAAATTATCAGTATCATTATATGACCCATAGCAGAATCTAAATATAGGCTTAAAGACAAATAATTGTTTCCCTACTCCCAAGTGACGCGTACACATATCCAGAAATTATAAAGGAAATATCCACTGCATAGTTAGACAACTTCCAGTAACCAATGGTGGATTAGGGGAAACCAGAAGTCTGACACGTGAAAAGTATATTAACAAATAAACATGTCGTAAGATTCTGAGATGTTTGGAGATCAACGTTATATTGAGAAATGTATTAGAACATCTCCTAGTCGACAATGGAAGTAAATGCAATAAGTTCGACACTAATAAGTAAGTCAGGGAATATGCCCACCGACTGTGGAGGAATAAAATTGATGTTTGTACAATAAAAAAAATGTCTAGACATCTGGCTTATATTGTCTTATTCACTGCTCTATTTTAACTGGTGTAATGTGAACAGGTTTCATATTTGATATTCAATTACCAATATATTTGAGTTTTTATCATGACTGTAAAATTAAGTGAGGCGTCGCAGCATCTATCACTTGTTCTTAACTTACACATACTATATAAACGATACAAAATACATCTATGTTTGGTTGGACCAGTTACAAATTATAACCCCTAATATAAAATGTTCTGAGTTTAAGTCAGGGAGCAAATTTTTATAATTGATTATGTAATTGCAGAACTATTGCGAGACTAATACAACGTTGAAGCTTAAGGGTAATAAATTGTGTGAATTAATGTACGACTTAATCCATTTGTTCTGTTAGCAATCTAAACCATTCATTTAAGTGTTTACTTTTTTGTTACGTTATAACCCACACTACAGTTTTTCCAAGCACCATTGTCCTCCAATTCTGAATCCACATTCTGTCCTTACTTTCACCAGAAATTGATTCGACTAATGGGTATTGGTTTAGAAGGAATACTTTCCCCAACATTTATATATGTGTTAATGGATCTAGTCAGTGCTTCTATCTATGGGTTAACAAATGTGACGTCGTTAATGCTCATTTAGTTAATGGTGTTCTACGATAATTACTGAGATAAAACAAATGAATTATGAATATTAAGATAGTGGTGTGTTATTTTCGCACTCACTTTCAAAGTACATGTATACATTACGACATGTCAATAATGTACCATGGTCATATAATCTGATAGAAACACAGTTGACGTTTACAATAAGGGCGTCAGTTTCATCGAGACACCCATGGTTATTTACAGGAATGGATTGCTAGTCTCGCGACATACCATAAATTGTTTTCAATTGGAATTATGTCAATCTTTGGCAGTGTTAACACATTTTCCTGTATCAAGTTACTATTTGTTTGTGTGGCCCCCAGGTTTTAATGTCAACGAAGGTGCACACTATAAGTATTTGTTTCTTAACTTTCGGGGGGGGGCATTTAAAGTATTGTAGTGACTACATTAACAAAGACTTAAGTTGAGACACAGTATGTCCTTCAATGTCCAAAATTTGTGAATTTGTAGAGATGAATGTATGAAACTTCGGAACGGTTTAAGACAATTTGAACAGAAAGACGAGCATCTTTAAGACTTTTTATTCAATTCTGGGAGTTTATGAGATATAAGATTCAAGGCTTCTGATATGAAATTGTATTTCGTCTAAAGACGAGTATCGTCTATTGTACTGTAGCCGTTGTCACCATACAATTCTAATAAAATATTTGATCAATTGATCACATATATCACACTGTAATTGTCTCGTTAACCATTGCTCTTTTTATGGTAGGACATGCTGCTTTGGGGTAATGTTGTTTATTTGTTTACAGGTTTCAAAGTATTATTTTCCCGATATAGAAAACATAGTTTCGATCATTGTCGAGATTTTAATAAGGGAAGAGACAATTTCCCCTAAGGATTCAAATACCACGATATTTCATCATCAATATTTTCAATGTTTGACAGCTATTACCAGAATGTTAAGAAGTCACCTGGTTAAAAAGTAATTACATTGAAAGCCTGCGGATTTTAACGACATTACGGAAATAACAGATTTCACGTCCAAAAGCTTTAAGTTTTCTAGAACGTTGGTAACATTACTGAATTTTTAATTAGCGTTCTGTTTTATTTGGACGTGTGAAATCATCAGCCTGTGAGCCTCTTTGATTTGTCCGATTCCAATAGCAATGAACCAGAAAAAGTGTTTGTTCTTAATTTCCAGAATGTCTTTGTATAACGATGGTCTTTAAATGAGCTTGGATATAAAATTGTATTTCTTCGCAAGACGATTGTCGTCTATTGTACTCTAGCTATTGACACCACACTGTTCGAATACCATTTTTTATCAATTGATCACATATTTTACACTGCAATCGTCTCGTTAACCACTGCTCTTTGTATGATAGGACACTGGGGATTAGTTCTGTCCTATAATAACAGCTTAAATTACCCATAAATACCATTTCCGTACACGCTGGGACAAAAATCACAACTACTCTCGGTGGACCGGAAATATGGTATGTGGCATGCTCGAAACCTCATGAAGTAAAATATTCTAACAACTGACAGGTAGTATTAACTTCCCACCACGTAGGACTTAACATATATAGGATAATACATGTATCTAAAAAATTGTGACCGAAAATACGAGTAATACAGTTTTTGTCAATATGGAAATTACAATTCTAGGAGAAACGTTAATGGTATCGATGTTTTATTGGTCCCTATCGTCAACAAGCGGTATTCATGCTATCGCTTCGTGTTTCCACCATACATAAGATTTTTTATTCTTCTGCAGTTGAAGATAATATGGACACATATTGATGGAACATTTAACAGCGTGTTTAGTAGTTCCGTTTCTTCTTTTTCTGGTTAATTTCTGGTGATCGCAATTATATTTGTATTTGAAAGATATGGCTTCTCTTTCTCATGTGCTCGTTTGTGCTGGTCGTGCTCTATCGCGTCACGGTCTAATTTGTGATTTTTGTTATGGCTGTTGATACCCTAACTTGAATATGACTGTACAATGGCGTATTTTGTAAGACAATGTATTTAAAATGTAAAACTAAGTGTTGCACAACATAGACATGAAATGAATATAGGGATGTGATGTTGGCATTGTATTGGGTTTGAGCATAGGGTCCATACTGAGCCATCAATACGAATATTAGAATCAACATTACAAAGCGTGTTGCTAGAAACATATTTGGCATTGATGCGACGACACTATGAGTTAAATACATTGAAGCTCGACGCAGCATATTCAATACCATGGGGTGTTTCTTTATATAAGAACTTGTATAGTAGGCTATAGGTAAAGAACCATTAAATGCCTCCGCGGACCAAGTGGTGATACACTCAAGTAGTCCTTAAAAAACGTTGATTTGCCTGTAAATGGTGATATTTCTTGACAAATGTGGAGTTGAATGATGAAATTGAGTTTAAATGGTTGGTAAATATGCATGTTGTGTAGTAAAACTGTAATATTTGTATTATTCCGCTATTTAGTTCTTGATACCAAATTGAAAGTGGACTAGGGTAAAACCCAGAACTTATAAATCTGGACATGCGTAAAAAGGGATAGACCATGCTTGAAGGACAAAAACTTTCTTAGAAGCTACATGACCCCCTTTTTAATTGCATTATTCTGAAGCTTAAATACCCCTTTTACAATGATATATGTGGTCCAGGTGGCCGTAGACTAAACAACTTTACATTGAGCTGTAGACCAAATTGATTTGGTGGTTCCTAACCTATTTACAAATCACTATTTCTTTAAGCTTTGTAGTTAATACAATATATAGACTTGTTCCCAATAAAGTAATGTACGCGTTCATAGACTTGAAAAGTAAATATGGTTCAAAGAAACTAAATAAGTGAAAAGAAGTGTAATAAAGAAATATTGAGAGGATTTATTCAAATAAAAAGCAGTGCTGTAAATGTAGTTGTAATTTGGTTTATTTGTAACCTAACATCAACACGTCTGTTATATATGTCTCCAGTTTACCGTGTATTTGCCGCCTGAATGAAATTGCCATTTTTCACACATTTTCTATCGTTGAAACAATAATTTCAGAATCCATTATACAATTTCAATTTATTTTAACGAGTCTCCAGAGTAAATATTTCTATCTTAACAGGAATGAATATGGATGCTTTGTAATGGTCGGTCTGGTGTTCGATCTGTAAGCTTCGAAAATTGCTTTCGCGCGTTGCTAAATCTTCAGACCATAAACCAGACAAGTACTACGCCGGCGTAGAAATAACCTGTTCAATGTAATATAAGTTATATCAATCCAGTTTGAAGAGATGAATAAAAACAATATTAATGGTATCTAGGATGTCATAATTTGCTAGAGATATGATTGTAATTCAATTTTAAGGGACATTTTATCACAGACTAAGGAGTAGAAGCGACGTGTTTATGTGAATGGCGGACGTCTATAGATAGCAAACGTCTGTTTGGTCAGAAGCGGATGTGTCAAGAGTCAATATGGTGTGGTAAGAATAATTGAAATTGTTAGTGCGACTAATATCTTGTGTGAAGTCTGTTATAATAATAATAATTACTTTTGCATAATGCCACTAGTTGAATTTTGTCAGTTGTTTTACTAGTGGACGATATTTATTTTTCCTTCGAGTTTTTGCAACCATGAACGCAAAACGAAAATGTAAGATATAAGCTGAAAATCATTCCACTTTACGGAAACAGATGAATAAAATCAACATAAATAACTTAGCAGAGTTGAAGTTTGCAAAACTGCGCCTGAACAATTCTTAATTACGCTACGGCACATTACTTTGTGAAGTCGACCGAGGATAAGACTACAAATAACAACCCCTAGTAGAATGTAAGTACACTCTTAAATACAAATCAGCGTTTCTCGACTCCCAGGTACGGTTTACACATTATTGATCATATCCACTGCATAGTTAGACCACTTTGGGTAACAACTGGTGGATTATGGGAAGCCGGATGTCTGTCACGTGATAATTGCACCACAATGACATATGCTAGGATATTCTGAGATGTTTGGAGATCAACGTTAGATTAAGAAATGCATTAAAACTTCTTCTAGACGACAATGAAAGTAAATGCAATAAAAACGATACTATGGTATAGGTCTACCAGCAACCTGGAAAGATGCTCTCAGACTGTGGAGGAAATAAAAATTTCATTGATTTTTGTGTAAAATGGAAATTAATGCCGAGACGTTTGGAGATCAGCGGCATATTAAAAATGCATTAAGACTTCTCCCTTTCGACAATGAAAGTAAATTCACTAAGTTCGACCCGTATAAGGAAGTCGGCGAATATGCCCACCAAATGTGGAGGAATAACAAGTATGATGTTTGTTTTAGTACAATGGAATTTGATCTGGTTTCACCTTTGATATTCAATAACCATCATATTTGAGTATATACCATTTCTGCAAACTTTGGTTAGGCGTCACTCCATCAATTACTTGTTCTGAACTTTCAAATACGATTTAAACCATTTTTGATATATTCTAAAAATTAAATGAAATGTATCATTCTATGTTTTATTGAACTGGTGACAATGATTACCCCTTATATTAACTGTGCTTAGTTAAAGTCCCCGAACACATTTTAATTGATACTTTAATTATGGACCTTGATATTCATGAATTCGAACGCTTGTGCAGGATATGATTAGTACAATATTTAAGCTCAGGGGTTATAAATGTGTGACTGAATAAATTTGTTCTGTTAGAACATGAAAGAAATTCAAACACTCCATTAAAGCTGTATCTTTCTTGTTACGTAATAAACCTCACTACAGTTCAATCAAGCACAAAAACCTCGAGTTCTAAATCAACATAAAGTCCATACGTCCACCAGAAGTTGATTCTACTAATGTGTATTGCTTAAGAAGAACCTGTTCAAGAATATTCTCCTCACCAAACCTGACTGAATACTATTCGACACTTTCGCCAACATTTTATATGTGTTACTGGATCTCGCCAGTGCTTCTATCTACGGGGTAACCAATGTAATGTCGCTATTGCTCATTTAGTTAATGGTGTTCTACGATAATAACTGAGATAAAACAAATGAATTCTGAATACTGTAAAATCATTTAATTTTGTTTGGACGAAATTTCGTGGTTTTGGTAAAACAGACAATTTCGTTGGGACTTGAATTTGTTGATTTTGCATTGTAGATAATAAAACATGGGTCAAAATTAATGTTCGTTGGGATTAAAGTTCGTGGTTGAGGTAAACAAAGAAATCCACGAAATTTAATCCCCCACGAAAATTAATGATTTCATAGTATTAAGATAGTAGTTCGTAATCTTTAAACTTCCCATGACATCACGCTACAACGACGTCACATGGTTTCCGTTTTGTACTAAATAGAGGCTGATATGTGGGGTCTATCTCTTTTGCAAACACAATCTCATTCTAAGCCAGCGAAATATCAATTATAATATACAACAAGGACAAAGTATTAATCAGATCACCTGATTTCAGTATCTTTACAAGGTTATATACACCCTGTGCATTATAAAGTTCACCAATTACTATGTCAGCGGATATTTTAACAGGTCAAAAATTGATGTTGAAGTTGAAATTTTGTGTGATGAAGTTAAAATAGAAGCGAATACACATTCAATAAATAAAACGTAATTTAGTGGCAAAGTGTAATGAAATAAAACTTCAAATCAGAGAAAACTGACGTAACTTTACGATGAAGTGAAATCATCTTGTCAACGCTAAGCATCTATTCATGTCAAACATTGAAATATTGATAATAATACAAACTGGTTTGTGCGGACGAACGAATAAGGCGCAATATTAACGGCACTTGAGTGTGAAATAAAATCCGTAGAGAAACGACATTTTCAGTCGGTTAACTTTGTGAAAAAGGTTGCTCTGACTACAGAAAAGTCTTCAGTGGTCACGTTGGGTCAATTACATTTTTCCTGCTTACAAGTTTGTAAGTAAAGAGAGCATACAATGGACCTGGTTCCACAGCATACAACAGACATCAGTGTGAGAGTAAGTACTGATAGATACAGTTGTCATCTAGGAGGTATTGTACATGTCGATGATAATATCATTGCATGAACTGATTGGATGAACGAATCAGTAAAACTTGTTAACATCAAACAAGGTAAAGTGTTGTCTACAGTCACAGTGATTGTTTGTCCATGCGATATTACACGTATATCCATAGATACGTTTGCTGTCACAATTCATGATTATAGAAAGATTCAGTTTCTTGAAGTTAAGAAAGACATTGTTTCACTGAAGAACGTTATTGATGTAAACGGTTATTGTCATGGTATTGATTGTAACGATGAGAAATTTGTTGTGTCCTACTGCGGTGTCAAAGGTTGAAATAATGGATTTCCATGGTAACGTTATTAAGTCCATACCGCTTGAAAGTGCTGGTACTGACGTATTCAAATGGCCTTGGTATGTTTTATTTAGTCGTTGTGGCGGAAGTATATATGTGTCTGATTTCTGTGATTATTCAATCACTAAACTAACATTAGATGGAACAATTCAAGCCTCATATAAACATTCGGATCTAAAGGAATCGTATGGAATGTATGGGTGCCGGGATGGATCTGTGTTGGTATGTTTTGATGATTCAGTACAAGTTTTATCAGGTGATTTCACGAAACAGAAGCTTCTTATCACTATGGAAGATGGTGTGTGTCGGCCCTGGGGAATAAGTTTCAATGAAGATAATAGGATGATTTGTGTAAACAAGTTCAAAGATCCATTGAGTCATGACATTATTCAAACATACGTTATTAAATGATAGACATCCTTTGGGACATAAATGTAACTGTCATTTCTTGTATGAAATATGTAAGCTATAAACAATAGGGAACAAAGCAGCAACCCATATATGAACACAATTATGCATTTCAAATACCATCACATAGTATATGTACTTCAAACAAATTGCAAAGATTACATAATACAGCTAGAACTGTGTTAGTTTTTCACAAACGAAAACATTCCCTTAAAAGTGTCGAAATTTGCACTATTGATACTTGTTATTCTAGACAATGGCCTCTTTAGCTTTTTTGATAAAAAAAGAACCGTTTAAAGTTATTAACATGGCCACCGTTTTTACCCATTGAAATATTTTATCGCAAAGACTTTGTACTGCCCAACCTCAATACTGGAGATTTCAAATATGCTTGAGTCTGATAAGGTCGTAAGTAGTAGTTACGACCTTTTTATTATAAGCCATCGATATAATTCATAGAAACTAAATAAGAATTTCGATGGAAGTGTAATAAAGACATATTTGAATATCTGCATCAGTAATGTAAAAGCAGATGTGGGTTTTACATTCAGATTTGTTTGATGGTATCCTAACATCAACAGGTCTGTGGTATGTCTCTTGTTCACCATAAATTTTCCGCCTTAATGAAATTATCATAAAATTTAGACATTTGCAATCGTTGAAACACTACTTTAAGTATCCATTATACCATTTCAATTTATCTGTTCGTGTCTCTGGAGTAAATATTACTATCTTATCAGGAGAGAAAATGTATGTTTTGTTATGCAGCGGGTGTTTTTAAGCTTCGAAAATTGCTTTCGCGCGTTGCTTTTTCTTCAGACCATAAACTAGTCAAGTATAACGCTGGTATAAATAACCTGTTCAGGTTCTTATAAAATTCCAGTTTGAAGACACGAATAACACTAATAATGGTATCTAGGATGTCATAATTTGCTAGAGATATGGTTGCAATACAATTTTAAGGGATATTTTATCACAGACAAGGAACTAGAAGCAACGTGTTTATGTAAATGGCGAACGTGTATAGAAAGAAAACGTCTGTTTGGTCAGGAACGGTTGTGTCATATGTTAATAACGTGAGGTAAGAATGATTGAAATTGGTTAGTACGAATAATGATTTGTGTGAATTATGATCTAGTAATAATTACTTTTGCATGATGCCACTAGTTCGACTTTGGGAATTTGTGACAAGTTGATGAGATTAATTATTTCCTTTGACGATGTCCTAGGCATTTAAACGAACAATATAAATCGTCTTCACGAGTATAAAGATGTAAAAATGCCAAAACACCAGACGTGTAAGTTCAGTGTTTTGTAGAGATACCACGGGGCTGTGTGCTTTAAATGCAGCGGCATTTTATTGGTATACATAGTTTGAAAAGGGGTACATATACATTGTATTAGAAAGAACATGAAACTTGTAACTGTAATTGTCCCGTTACGTGTTTATCTTACTCTTGTTGATTCTTGCTCTATTTTATTGTACATCCGGAATCCTGACAGTCACCGAAAGCCGGCGTTTTATCATCAGCCAATAATTGATATTTAATCTTGCCATCATATAAGTTAATTGGTCACAATTGATCAATATTTCATATGATAAGGACACAGTCTGTGATTAAATAGAAATATGGTAACACGTTTATCATTTTAGGAACAATAGGAGAGTATCTGAGTATATGCAGGGATCTTTTCGGATGGTATAGTTTGTTCAGGGCTTGTAGTACTGGCAGCGCGTCTTTGTGGAAACCACTTCCTCTTTAATCGAGCGCTGTGTATTCTATCACTCTATCTATATCGGATGTATACAGTGTTTATCGGAGTCTGCTTTCAAAATGGGACGGCAGATAAAACATGGAACTTGGACACTTATTTTCTCATCGATTTTGTAAGGCACGTTCATTTGATTTTTTAACATCGTCGTAATGATACTTCTGGATCTAACATCAGTTTGGAAACACAATGTTTTAAAAGTTAACCACATTGGAAGCCAATTTCCTAGGTATATAGCATGCTTTAAAGCTATAACTTGCAAGTTGCAGAAACATTGTTGAGCTTCCGAAGCGTACCGTAAATTAATATGTAAGCCAGTCCCGGTGCAGAAGTTCTACCATAAAATAAGAATCTTGTTCCATTCCTCGTATGGACCGTTTTTTCTACATTGACATGGAACATCGCTCTTGTAGTTGATTAATGTTCGGCAGCACTTGCTAGATTAAATGGTCTTGTAACCAAATATGGCCGACATAATGCGTTCAAACCGATGAAAACCATCACAAATAAATGTCGTGCAATTGTTTATTGTTCCAATACTTTTAACGCTGTAACTCTTAAACCATCAATCAAAATTCAGATCTGCAAACATTCATTGTGTAAAGCAGAGATATAACCAATTGGACAAACAAGCAGAACTTTATGCAATTACTTCACAATGTAAATACGTGTTCATGGAACCTCACGAATAACCCGAACAGAAATATGTCGGCACTTAACGACATAAAGCGCGTCAGTGATCGACACATTACTTTTCACTTCAGTTCCATCACTAACTTGGATAAATCACTGGTAATTCGGACACATTTTCGCTATTTGTAATACATTTGCTCTCTGTCAGAAATATTTTGGTTCCTATAGCCACTTGGAACTCATATTTTCACGAAATCTCGCAAATTCTTGTCTGAAATGGATCTCAGAGCTTTTACTTAATTTTCCAATTTACTGCAACCATGGACGCAAATCTAAAATGTAATATATAAGCGGGAAATCATTCCTCTTTACGGAAACGGATGAATAAAATCATCGTCAATAACTAAACAGACCTGAAGTTTGCAAAATTGCCTATGAACAATTCTAAATTACACTAAGGCATATTATTTGTGAAATCGACCAAGGATTTGAAATACAAATTACCAGTGTTATTATATAACCCCTGCTAGAATGTAATTATAGACTCAAAGACAAATCACGGTTTCTTTTCTCTCAAGTAAAACTTGGAGTTGTAAATGGTTTCGCTACTCCCACGTTATGCGTACACATTAAATAACATGTCAACTGCATAGTTAAACCACTTCCGGTAGCAACTGGTGGATTTTGGGAAGCCGTAAGTCTGCCATGTGATTATTTCTTTACCACAAACATGTCATAAGATTCTGAGACGTTTGAAGATGAACGTTTTATTAAGAAATGCATTACGACTTCTGTTTATTGACAATGAAAGTAGATTAAATAAGTACGGCACGATTCTAGATGCAACCTGGAAAGATGTTCTCAGACATCGAGGACTAAAAAGTGCCGTATAACCTCTTCGTGCTGGCCATCTATGATTTTAGTTAAAAGGTGTGAGTTATTGCGCGACTTTATCAATTTGTTCTGTTAGAACTTGAAAGCTACCCAACATTTGTTAAAGCTGTTCCTTTCATGTAACCTAATAACACTGGCCACAAATAACCAATCATCAATGTCCTAGGAGTCTAAATCAGCGTTCAGTCCTTACTTCCACCAGAAGTTGATTCTACTAATGGGTATTGATTTAAAATGCATTATTTAAGAATATCATCCTAAATTTTTGTACGTGTTAAAGGATCTAGTCAGATCTTCTACATACCGAGTAACCAATGTCACATCGTTTATTCTCATTTAGTTAATGGTATTCTACGATAATTACTGAGATAAACTAATGAATTCTGAATACCAAAAAAGGACGTACATGTGTATATAGTTTTATGTGTGTTTGTCCAGGTAGACGTTATCCGAACGACGATGCAAAATATAATTATTTGTGTCGGAACTTTCTGAGGACATTTAAAGTTCCATAGTGACTAAATAAACAAAGCATTAAGCTGAGACACAATATGTCCACGAGTGTCCAAGATTTGTCAATTTATAGACGTTAATGTAAGAAGCTTCGGAACGGTTTAGAATGATTTGAACAGAAAGACGAGAAACATTAAGACATTTTCATCAATCGTAGGAGATTTATTGCGCATATAATTCAAGGCCTCTTAGAAACCCAACTTTGATTGACAAAATTACCAAAAGTTCTGATTTCTATATGTATCCGCTTTGCAATACCTCAAGTATTTGTGAGATTTGTGGTGTTGAAATCCCCAACACCAAAGTTGTATACAAACATTACTATAAAATATAATCAACCACAATGACCGAGAGGTTGATATTCACAAAGACGTCAGGCACGGTTTTCCGTCTTTTTACGTTTTAAGGGTAGGCGAAATGGAAGAATATTGGTAAAAAACTTAATTTATATCGAACCTCTTTCAAATTTTTACTGGGAGTATCTTTTTGAATGTACTTTTCGGTCATAATAGCGAAATAGATAAACCCCTTTCCTGAAATGTTATGATAGGCATTTTTCTTGAGATTTCGTTGAAAAACGTCGTGTAACTCCTTCACATTTGTCTTGATACAGTGTGCGATATTTCACCTTAAAGAAGTCGATTTAAGGTCAATTTTTAAGGGAAGATGCCATACGAGGTTCGATATAAATTCAGCTCTGTACTTCCATTGCGCCTATCCTAAAAACGTAAAAAGACGGAACACCGTGCGCGATTTCATAAGTTTCCCGACCTAAAATATAAAATAATATGATATTTTACATCGACATTATGGCTTGTAAACTTTTATAAATTTACACTCTAAACATGACGTCGGGCATAATTGACGTCCGCATGTTCTGGTACAAAGATACTTAATTTTATTACACATCACAATAAGAACACACTAGTATGATATACATATATTTTATGCATATTTAACATTACGTTTTGTGACTGAAATCGCATCAATGGAACAAATACAAACACGTTAATAATATATTAAGAAATATTGAATTACTAAAATAACCTAGTTATCAATTACATGTTACATGACATTCGCTCGCTTAGAATGAGAAGGTCGTAAATATTACTTACGACCTTATCAGGCTGATACATATTTGAATTCCGCATTACAATGCCCTTCTTATCAGTCCATTTTCAAGAAAATCGGAAATTGTCATGTTGCAAAACTAGTGCTGAAATAGCTTGATTTGCCATAAATGAAGAGTAGTTTTCGGGCAGTGTTTTCTTGTTTTCTCTAAATATCGATTTTGTACTTACGACCTTCTCATTCTAAGCAAATGTATTGTTTCCTACTATATATCGATTAATAAAACATATATAGGTTATTTACAAGTAATCAATTGAAGATGAAGATCACTACACAATTAAAGATCACACAGTTGAAGGAAGAACCGTTAAACATTATTGAATCCGTTCTTTTTCTAAATGCAAAATATTTTCCCAATTACGTTCTTTCTAAAAAATATTTAATAAATTTACAAGTTATATTCGTATTTGTTACAGTATGACGAGTATTGATATACACCATAACAATGTATTGGATTTAAAATACATCACTATAGTAGTTTTTCAAGACGGCGCGATGAAAATGACTGTTCGTACATTTTAACGTTAATTGTTAACGCTTTCCGTGTAACGCTTTCACGACGCAACACCGTTCGCGCGTCATAGCATGACTCTAGAATCGCTTTTATTGAAATAAATGTTCTTCATAGAGCCTTGCAATCCAGTGGTAGTTGGCTTCATCAGCCAATATTTGTGTACAAATGTTACGCCGGAAGAACCAGCATTACCCAAGTCCGTATCTGAAAGTCAGAGGTGTAAAAGTGCTTTACCACAAATGATTTAAACATTGAAGTCAGTGTTCAGCATTTTTATGAATTAGGTGAACTTATCTTAGGTATCACATAGTAAAATAGAATCCTCCAAACCTTTGGTCCGTGCACGCACTAGAACGATATGTGTATGCTTATTGACTAATATATAAGTGTAAATGCATTATTTGTACATATAGAAACATATTTTCAAAATCTGTCGTGAATTTAACACGAGTAGAGACATTTTTCCCTACAGGATTCAAACACCACGCTATTTCATCATTAAGAATATCACTGTTTGACAGCTTATACAAGTATAAGCTGTCAAACACTTTACACTTATATATTAGTCAATAAGCATACACATATCGTTCTAGTGCGTGCACGGACCAAAGGTTTGGAGGATTCTATTTTACTATGTGATACCTAAGATAAGTTCACCTAATTCATAAAAATGCTGAACACTGACTTCAATGTTTAAATCATTTGTGGTAAAGCACTTTTACACCTCTGACTTTCAGATACGGACTTGGGTAATGCTGGTTCTTCCGGCGTAACATTTGTACACAAATATTGGCTGATGAAGCCAACTACCACTGGATTGCAAGGCTCTATGAAGAACATTTATTTCAATAAAAGCGATTCTAGAGTCATGCTATGACGCGCGAACGGTGTTGCGTCGTGAAAGCGTTACACGGAAAGCGTTAACAATTAACGTTAAAATGTACGAACAGTCATTTTCATCGCGCCGTCTTGAAAAACTACTATAGTGATGTATTTTAAATCCAATACATTGTTATGGTGTATATCAATACTCGTCATACTGTAACAAATACGAATATAACTTGTAAATTTATTAAATATTTTTTAGAAAGAACGTAATTGGGAAAATATTTTGCATTTAGAAAAAGAACGGATTCAATAATGTTTAACGGTTCTTCCTTCAACTGTGTGATCTTTAATTGTGTAGTGATCTTCATCTTCAATTGATTACTTGTAAATAACCTATATATGTTTTATTAATCGATATATAGTAGGAAACAATACATTTGCTTAGAATGAGAAGGTCGTAAGTACAAAATCGATATTTAGAGAAAACAAGAAAACACTGCCCGAAAACTACTCTTCATTTATGGCAAATCAAGCTATTTCAGCACTAGTTTTGCAACATGACAATTTCCGATTTTCTTGAAAATGGACTGATAAGAAGGGCATTGTAATGCGGAATTCAAATATGTATCAGCCTGATAAGGTCGTAAGTAATATTTACGACCTTCTCATTCTAAGCGAGCGAATGTCATGTAACATGTAATTGATAACTAGGTTATTTTAGTAATTCAATATTTCTTAATATATTATTAACGTGTTTGTATTTGTTCCATTGATGCGATTTCAGTCACAAAACGTAATGTTAAATATGCATAAAATATATGTATATCATACTAGTGTGTTCTTATTGTGATGTGTAATAAAATTAAGTATCTTTGTACCAGAACATGCGGACGTCAATTATGCCCGACGTCATGTTTAGAGTGTAAATTTATAAAAGTTTACAAGCCATAATGTCGATGTAAAATATCATATTATTTTATATTTTAGGTCGGGAAACTTATGAAATCGCGCACGGTGTTCCGTCTTTTTACGTTTTTAGGATAGGCGCAATGGAAGTACAGAGCTGAATTTATATCGAACCTCGTATGGCATCTTCCCTTAAAAATTGACCTTAAATCGACTTCTTTAAGGTGAAATATCGCACACTGTATCAAGACAAATGTGAAGGAGTTACACGACGTTTTTCAACGAAATCTCAAGAAAAATGCCTATCATAACATTTCAGGAAAGGGGTTTATCTATTTCGCTATTATGACCGAAAAGTACATTCAAAAAGATACTCCCAGTAAAAATTTGAAAGAGGTTCGATATAAATTAAGTTTTTTACCAATATTCTTCCATTTCGCCTACCCTTAAAACGTAAAAAGACGGAAAACCGTGCCTGACGTCTTTGTGAATATCAACCTCTCGGTCATTGTGGTTGATTATATTTTATAGTAATGTTTGTATACAACTTTGGTGTTGGGGATTTCAACACCACAAATCTCACAAATACTTGAGGTATTGCAAAGCGGATACATATAGAAATCAGAACTTTTGGTAATTTTGTCAATCAAAGTTGGGTTTCTAAGAGGCCTTGAATTATATGCGCAATAAATCTCCTACGATTGATGAAAATGTCTTAATGTTTCTCGTCTTTCTGTTCAAATCATTCTAAACCGTTCCGAAGCTTCTTACATTAACGTCTATAAATTGACAAATCTTGGACACTCGTGGACATATTGTGTCTCAGCTTAATGCTTTGTTTATTTAGTCACTATGGAACTTTAAATGTCCTCAGAAAGTTCCGACACAAATAATTATATTTTGCATCGTCGTTCGGATAACGTCTACCTGGACAAACACACATAAAACTATATACACATGTACGTCCTTTTTTGGTATTCAGAATTCATTAGTTTATCTCAGTAATTATCGTAGAATACCATTAACTAAATGAGAATAAACGATGTGACATTGGTTACTCGGTATGTAGAAGATCTGACTAGATCCTTTAACACGTACAAAAATTTAGGATGATATTCTTAAATAATGCATTTTAAATCAATACCCATTAGTAGAATCAACTTCTGGTGGAAGTAAGGACTGAACGCTGATTTAGACTCCTAGGACATTGATGATTGGTTATTTGTGGCCAGTGTTATTAGGTTACATGAAAGGAACAGCTTTAACAAATGTTGGGTAGCTTTCAAGTTCTAACAGAACAAATTGATAAAGTCGCGCAATAACTCACACCTTTTAACTAAAATCATAGATGGCCAGCACGAAGAGGTTATACGGCACTTTTTAGTCCTCGATGTCTGAGAACATCTTTCCAGGTTGCATCTAGAATCGTGCCGTACTTATTTAATCTACTTTCATTGTCAATAAACAGAAGTCGTAATGCATTTCTTAATAAAACGTTCATCTTCAAACGTCTCAGAATCTTATGACATGTTTATGGTAAAGAAATAATCACATGGCAGACTTACGGCTTCCCAAAATCCACCAGTTGCTACCGGAAGTGGTTTAACTATGCAGTTGACATGTTATTTAATGTGTACGCATAACGTGGGAGTAGCGAAACCATTTACAACTCCAAGTTTTACTTGAGAGAAAAGAAACCGTGATTTGTCTTTGAGTCTATAATTACATTCTAGCAGGGGTTATATAATAACACTGGTAATTTGTATTTCAAATCCTTGGTCGATTTCACAAATAATATGCCTTAGTGTAATTTAGAATTGTTCATAGGCAATTTTGCAAACTTCAGGTCTGTTTAGTTATTGACGATGATTTTATTCATCCGTTTCCGTAAAGAGGAATGATTTCCCGCTTATATATTACATTTTAGATTTGCGTCCATGGTTGCAGTAAATTGGAAAATTAAGTAAAAGCTCTGAGATCCATTTCAGACAAGAATTTGCGAGATTTCGTGAAAATATGAGTTCCAGTTATATTGCTACGGTGGACGTTTTGTAATAAAATA
Organism: Spisula subtruncata; assembly: GCA_963678985.1. Taxonomy (NCBI): domain Eukaryota; kingdom Metazoa; phylum Mollusca; class Bivalvia; order Venerida; family Mactridae; genus Spisula; species Spisula subtruncata. The sequence continues at coordinate 40,104,024 of OY787671.1, forward strand.
TGGTCGGAAGTGATTTTACAATCTCACGAGACAAGATTAAAATTAACGCAAAACTTAACGCAAATTACAAATTCAATATTGTAATAATCTTTCGTGAAAAACTAAAAGCTTTTGGACGTGGATTATCTTATATTCGTAATGCCGCGGAAATCCGCAGGCTTTCAATTTAATTGCTTTTCAATTACAATTCGTTGACTTCTTAACAGTTTTGGTATTTGCTGTCAAACAGTGAAAATATTGATGATGAAATAGCGTGGTGTTTGAATTATGCTGGGAAAATTGTCTTTTCTCTAAATAGAAGATAGTAGATAGAAGCACTGACTTGATACATTAACACGTATAAAAAGGTTGGGGGGAAGTAGGAGGAATTAATTCAGTCAGTTTTGATAAGGCAAACATTGCCTTATAAATCAATACCCATTAGTATAATCAACTTCTGATGGAAGTAATTAAGGACTGGACGTTGGTTTAAAAGTGTAGGACAATTGTGCTATTAGGGTTATAACGTAACAAGAACGAAACAGCTTTAATGAATTGCTTTAATAGCTTTCAATTTCTAACATGACAAATTGATTAAATCGCGCAATAATTCACTTATTTGTGTTACACCTAAGCTTAACGTTGTATTAGTCAGGTCCTGCACAAGCGCAAAAGTTCAAGTATATCATGTTCCACAATAAGAGTACTGTATCATTCATAAGAGATTTGCTCACTGACTTTAATTTCATAAGCATATTTTATATAAAATAATAATAATTTGTAATTGGTCTAATCAAACATATTTTTATCATATTTTATTTAACGTTTAGTTTTTGATGGTTCATTGGTATGTGAAGGTTAAGAACAAGTTATATATATTGTAATGCCTAACTAAATATTGCAGTAATGATAAACAATCAAATCTGATGGTTACTAGTATTGAATATCAAATGTGAAACCAGATCAAATTCCATTATACTAAAACAAACATCATAATTTTAATTCCTCCACAGTCTGTTGGCATATTCCCCGACTTCCTTATTCGTTTCGAACTAAGTGAATTTACTTTCATTTTCGAACAAAATAAGTCTTAATGCATTCTTAATATGCCGTTGATATTCAAACGTCTGTGAATGTATTCCCATTACCCAAACAAAGTTTTATTTCCTCCACATCCTGAGAGCATCTTTTCAGGTTTGCATGTACAGTAGATATATACAATCGTGTCGTTTGTATTGCATTTACTTTCATTGTCGACAAGAAGAGTCTTGGTGCATTTCTTAATATAACTTTCATCTCGAAACTTATAACTCGAGTTTATCACGACAGGTTTTTTGGTAAATTAATTATCACTTGATAGACTTCCGGTTTTCCATAAGTTGTTATCGGTAGTGGTCTAACTAAATGTAGTTCAAAGGTTTGTATTGTATCTGCATTAACGCCGGGAACGAAAGCACTGATTTTTCTTTTAAGTCGGTGATTATATTCTGGTAAAGAAGGGGTAATATTATAATACTGGTAATTTGTATTCAAATCTTCGGTCGATTTCCAAAATAATATGCATTAGGGTGATCTAGAATTGTTCAGGCGCATTTTTGCAAACTTCACCTCAGCTAAGTTATTTATGTTGAATTTATTCATCAGTTTCGGTAAAGGGGAATGATTTTCGCTTATATCTTACCTTTTCGTTTTGCGTCCACGGTTGCAAAAAATTAGGAAATTAAGTAAAAGCTCTGAAATCCATCTAAGACGATCAATTGTGAGAAATCGAGACGAAATGGGTCCCAATTGACTATAGAACCGAACGATTTCTGACAGAAAGCAAATGTACCAGTTTTACAAAGATTGAAAGCGTGTCCAAATTACCAGTGATTAATCAAAGTGAGTGATGTTACTGAAGTGAAAAGTTAGTGTATGAGTCGATCACTGGCGCGCTTTATGTCGTGAAGTGTCGACATTTTTCTGTTCGGGTTATTCGCGAGAAACGATCGAGGTTCCATAAATATGTATTTACATTGGAAAGTAATTGCATAACGTACTGCATGCTTGTCTTAGTATTTTTCTCTGCTTTAGACAATTAATGCCATCACCGATTGCAGATGTGCAATTTTGATTGTTGGCTTATCAGTTACAGGGTTATACGCATCGAACCAATAAATATTCATAACTTTTGCCGGAGATAGTTCCATTGGAAATTTGCATCGTATTTCAACATTGATTCAGTCATATTCGATTGTACAATTGACCTAGAAATTGAAACAGCTAAATTTGCTAAACTTAACTGCACTTGTCTAAGCAACTGAAAATGCCATGTATGCGCTTATTTTCAACTATGTGCTTATTTACCAGATTCTACAGTAGGCCAAATCTCGCAAAATCAATAAAGAGAGGCAATGAATCGCACCATAGTTGTACGTAAAAGAAGGAAATCATTAGACCACTAACTCAAATTATCGCATTTCGTGACATACGGAGAGGTTCGTGACATCATTGTGCACCTTTGTGAGATTCACGGTTTCGTAAATTACTAATCAGCTTAACACAGCTGCTCAACTTATTTTATGGTAGAATGTCTGTAGTGGGACTGACTTACATAATAACTCACATGCTCCGTCCCATCAACAATGCTAACGTCAATTGCAAGTAATGGTTTTGAAAAGTGTCATTTACCTTAGGAATATGTTTCAAATGTAGGAACGTTAAGATAAAAAAAAGTTACCAAATTTCGAGGGCTGCTTCCAACTATTCAGTCGTTCAATCACCTTTGCATTTTCGTCTTTGTCTTCCGAAATGAGTTCATGAGTCAATTACGACCTTTCCCTGGCAATTGGGCTAGGTACGAAAACCTGCACTCGTGTCTCCCTGTGGATATTATTATCTCCAGGGGGGGGTGTGGCAGCCAACATCGATCTGCGGCGCCCAGTAATAGACAATGTCCTTACAGATACCAATTTTCATCTTGATGGGACGGAGCATGTGGGTTATTATTGCTCAGAGAAATTAACCAGTAGTCCTGACGGGGGTTCAACCTGGACCTCATTATATTTTAACGTTCTCCTAAAAGTATGTATGTTTAATTGTTTATGCTTAGAAATATAAGAAGTATTTGTTAGAATGACGTCTTGATTTTTTTCAAGACATATTCGTAGACGTTAATTTTCACTAAGTCATTGTAGATTCTTATATACTGATACATGGTGAAAACCGCGAATAGCCCCTTAACTATTATTGAACTTTGTCTTTATGTTGTTTAGTCTCAGATATGTTAGACTTAACTTTGAATAATTGCTCGATAATATTTATTTTTATATCACATAACTAGACTCTATATCATTTCTTCTCCATTTATATATCATGTAAAAATGTAATTATCAACATTATTATATTTTTTTTAAGAAATCTGCTATAGCGATGAGTTGTATGCATAATTATGCTTAATAATAATATTTTCATTTATGACAAAGACCTGCGAACCAAGTATTTCTTCAACTATGTTGTGGGTCGATGTTTGTCTAAGGCCAAAAACAAAACAGTAATTGCTCGTTTCTGTTTCCCCTACCGACCTTATCTTTGAATTTAACCTATTCAGTCGATGTAGTTTGGTTCTTTCAGTATTTCGTAATGTCAGAAGGTGTCTGTGTGTATTCTGAACGCAAATGTGGATCATTTAAATGCCAACTGAGTATTGTTTTATATTAAAAAATGTGCTCATTCACCAATATTGTATAGCTTCGTATGTTATTGTAGTGTTTATATTTAATTCGGCAGCTGATGTCAGCAATATTTCTTTTTAATGTTACAAAACGTCTATTCATTGACTAGAAGCTAACAAAGCATATCAGCTATAAAAATGTTTTGATTTATCGTATAGTTATATTAGAATAATTTTATTTGATTTATACATTTATTGTAAACGTATACAATAGTTAATTGGTTCTGTGCAAAAGTCATATTCGTGACTAAATCGCTGGCTTTTAATGGGAAGGTCGCAAGTACAAGACTGATATATATTTAAAATCATCATCACATGGCGCTTCTTGTTAGCCTATTTGAATCGGAACTTCAAATCGGAACTTGTTATGTTGACCAAACTGAAATTGAAACAGCTTGTTTAACCGTAAATACGAGTAATTTTCCGACAGTCTTTTCTTGTTTTCTTAAAATATTTATTTTTTATTAATGACCTTATCATTCTAAGCCAACGCATTAGCGGAATATTCGAACGTATGATCATGTTAGAATTGTGTTCGATTTTATGTGTACTTAAAATATTACAAGCCTAGTCTGAACCACAGGTAACTGTATCGTTGAAAACGAAAAAAATATTTTTTTAAAATTTATATTTTTCTATATAATTTTTTTTCGTTTTTGTTTTCTTTTTTTAACGATACAGTTACCTGTGGTCTGAACATGTTATGTGAATGCATCGTTTAAGTTTGGGTTTACAAGCCTTCAATGTTTTATACGGTAACAGTGGACTCGACCGCTGCGTCAATGTATTCTTATCCTAACCGGAGTCCGTTGCCTAAGCAAAGCGCTTCCGTTTAATTAAATATAGAAGACATGGATTACCTCCCGTGGAAAACGCTACATATCGCTTTGCTTAAGCAACGGCGCCAAGGGCCGGTATTTATAAAGCATCTTAAGTGAAAACTTAGAATTTTCTTAAAATTTCAAATTTTCCTTAAGTGTATTAGCTTAACAGGAAAACCAATATTAACAAATATTTACATTGTTTAAAAGCATTATGTAAAGAGCTACAGTAATCATATAGAAAACATGGGCTAGTTTTCGTTTCTTGTGAAATATGGGCAGCTTAATATTTTAACTTAAGATGCTTTATCAATACCAGTCCTGAAGTACTCACAATAATTCCATCTTCAACACTTTAAACCATACAATAATACAAAGATATGATATAAGTGATGAGTTAGACAATATGACAGAAATAATGAAGTGTTTATGATGTAACTTCTGGTAGGTCGATAGGGCTGAGATAAAACAGATTCACCATCAGTCAATATCTTGGAAGAAGCAGTTCTTTTCTCTGAATGGCTCTTTAAGCCTAGGTCCCACTGAGCAGTTTTTGCCTTGGCTATGTACTCCCGATTTGAATAAATTATATATAGCATCGTGGGGCATTTGGGACAGGGATTTCGCTTTTTTCTAAATTAAATGGCATTCTCAAAGCTTCTCCACGAGGACCCTTTTTCCGATGCCAATTTATTAAACCGGGAGTACAACACCGAGACAAAAAATACTGTGTAACCTAGGCATTAATGGCGTGTATGCCTACTTAATAACAACAAATTGTCAAATTGAATCACAGTAGACGCATAACAGAATCATAACATAATTGAGCCGTTCTCCAGGAAAACCGGGCTTAATGACATTGTATTGTAATTGTGCAATAAGACTTTGAAAAATGTCTAAAATGAGAAAAACTGTGTCCTTTGATTTCAAACTTAAGTAATTGAATAGTATATTACTATCAATTAGCTGCAATTTTTCTTGAAAATTGTGTTAAAATAACTTCTGTCGTTGTTATGGTTATCGTTTTCTAAAAAGTACTCATATCAAGGAAAAAAAGGGTTAAGTGGCTAAAACACTTTAAGCAAACACTCACAAATTGAACACGTATTATCAAAATAAGAATATATTATATAATGTGCCACAATTTCAAAAGTTTACATTAAACATTTATCAGGAACTGAGTCTTTGAAATGTCCGTTGACGTTACTTCAAAACCGTAGAGTATTACGTTCGCGACGTCACTCAAAAACTAGGCGGTAGTGGTTGGTTTAAAAAGTCTATAACTTTGTACGTTCATGGTATAATTAATTTTAATTTTCAGAAACTGTCCACAAGAGTCCCGTCTTTCTAACCCTATATTATCAACATTTTCACAATTTTGTCACTAAGCCCGGTTTTCCTGGAGAACGGCTCATACATATTACTGGCTTAGTATTACTTACGACCTTAATTAATATGAGACTGGTACATATTTAAAATCACCATCACATTATGAGTCTATTTTCATGAAAATCAGATACTGTAAAATCATTGATATTCGAGGAGGTTTTATTTCGTAGATTTCGTGGATAATCTCAACCACGAAAATAAATATCCACTAATATTAATAATGTCTATAGAATTTGATGTCTATATAATAAAATATCCTTGAAATTATTTCCCAGCGAAATGGTCTTTTTCACAAAACCACGAAATTTTGTCCCATTGAAATTAAATGATTTTCCAATAGTCTACCAGACGAAAAATAATTTTAGCTATATTTCATTTCACTTAAATTTCATTTTAGGTTGTATTTATTCTATAAATGTGTGAGAGTCCAAAGGGAAATAATTTCATGACAAAAGAGTAGACGGAGGAGTTGTCTCCTATAGACATAGGATCTGAATAGACATAGAAACCAAAACCAAAGAATGTATGATTAAAATGAGCATGGTTTTAATTAGAGGGGTTCATGTGTGTTAAAATTATTCATGAACAAATAAGATTCACCCTCATTGTTTTAGAACAGAACGGAACAGAATTTATTTTGAAAGACGTGTACAAAGTACATAGACATAATTACAAAAATAATTATATACAATAATAGTGATCATGGTTAACAGACAATACAAAAATATACATATCACAGCAATAAATACATTATAGTATACATGCACATAGATAGAGGATAAAAAAAAAAAAAAAAATAGAAAAAGTCGCGCCCAACGGGGGACTTGAACCCACGACCCTCAGATGTCTACATATCTGTAAAAGTCTGATGCTCTACCGACTGAGCTAGCCGGGCGACTTATTTGTGATTTATAAAAATGAAGTAGTGTCCATTCAAAGTTAAATGATAGCGGTTGTAAATATGATCTCGTCTGTGGTCAGGTAAACTATGTTTATGTTAATCTGGGTATACCTGAGTTAACGGTAGTCTCCGCTCTTCTTTCGTCTCGTGATAGTTCTATCATTTGAATTACATATTTAATCGACTATATATTTCATTTAATGTTTCATAATATTTTGTTTGAGGGCCCAAATGAAAATAACTTCGTGTAAAAAGTGCGCTGACGAGTTGTCTCCGAAAGGCAAAGGGTCTGAATAGACAGATACACCAAAACCAAAGAATGTTTGATTAAAATAAGCATGGTTTCTATTAGAGGGGTCAATTTCGTTTCATGCTGCTTCTTCTTCTTCCATGTAATTTGAAGGGCCCACTCTGTGGCATTATCGCAAATGTTAGAGACAGAGGTTAGATACAAGTAATTCGGGTGCGATACCCTAGCTCGTTCCGAATAGATTCCTTGGTTCTTTAACGTGCGCAGTGTAAAGCACCGATACACGCGAGACTACCCCTGGGTTACCAACCAGGATCATCTCTAGTTGGATGGGAACACTAAATAGCGTTTCTGAAATGACCAAGTGGCCCGGCCGAGAATCGAACCCGGGACCTCTCGATCAGAAGTCAAGCGTCTTACCACTCGACCACCGTGCCACCACATTGATAACGAAAAAAAATTATATATTTACCCTCATATTTTAGAAAAAAATGCGTCCAACGGGGGACTTGAACCCACGACCCTCAGATGTCTACATATCCGTAAAAGTCTGATGCTCTACCGACTGAGCTAGCCGGGCGACATGAAAATGTTGATTACTAAAAATGAGGTAGAGTTCGTTCAAAGTTAAATGATAACGGCTGTAAATATAATCTCGTCTGTCAGGCATCATCCCGCGTACCCCGATACTTTGTATTAGCCAGGACATTTACGTTGTTGCCTGTGCGGAAATGACGACGCTTGTGGGATAATGTATGTATTTTGTGCCTGTTTCAATTATTTTGTGTCTGAGCCAACATGTAGGCCCTATGTATGCAGTGGTTCTTCTTCGACATGCAGATGAATTTGTTCCGAACAGAAACGTCAGATTTGATTATAAACTTGATAAATACGTCAAAAGTCAACGATTTTGGCTATAAAAAATAATTTAAAATACTTACAGACGGTGGAGGATACTCAAATTTTGTGAATAGATATGTTAAGGTTAATCTTCATAATTTTCTACATGTGGGTATATAGTGACATATCTATGTACAAGGTCAAATACATTGTAAATCTACCTTAAAATAAGTTTCATAGTCAGTTATAAAGATATGAGATTTGATCTTGGTTTTAAAAATTTATCCTCGTTTTACAGGATCAGTTTCAGTCTCAAGTACAATTATCCACTTTTGAAAAAGAAAAATGATGGTCTGAGTAGGTTGAACTTGCTAACTATATTTGAAAGCAAAGTAGTTGTTCTCTACATGGCTATAACTTATTAGTATAAGTGACACTTCAAAATAATAGGAAATTATTTTCAAGATCAAATTTGATCCAGATCAGTTCATCTTTCTGGGAACTTGGGCCTGTACTAATGGTATCTGTCACACAAATAGTATGAGAGAAGAGATGCTGGTTGTGTTGCCTTATAACTCTGAGCACCAAGCAACGAAAACAGGGTTTAAAATACCATTTACTCCGTCTTTGAATTGACACCGTCACGAATCTTCGCCACTCGAAGTTGACAATACAAATGTACTCACTTCAGCAATCGACTTTAAGTGTATGTTTGTTGCTTTTATTAATCATCGTCAACGGGGATAATCCGTATTGACGTGGCCCCAAGAAGAGCTTAGTCATTTTAGGTTTCGTGGAATTGTGCATATACAGGAAGTGGACTCGTTCCAGAGACACCACTGGTTCTTTTACGTGCCTTGTGTATAGCATCATTCACGGGACCTAGGTTTACAGTCTCGTCCGAGTCCCTATTAGTAAATTTAGCTGATCAGCCCTGAGACTCGAACCTAGAACCCCGAGAACATAAGTCTCTTCCAACTAAGCTATAAGCGGGCTGGCTATTTTTAACAGTATAAAATAATGCTCTCACTACACATTCACTTCATGATCCCGCGAATTTCGTGAAACCAGAAATCAGTTTAAACTTCGACAATAACCTAACAAACCATCGTCGGATACCCACAGTCGTTGCCTCCGCTCCGCTCCGTACATCACGACTGTGTGTATCCGACGATGTAACAAACTAAAACTTTACAGACAATGTTTACCAGATTTCATCATTTTAACACACAATGACAAATCGTGAAAGTAAAGGTTAATTATACCAGACTAGACATAAAACGAAGAAATTTATCATTTTTTTTATTAATCTTTCAATTACGACGATATAATATTTCCTGGTTTTTGTGGTTTTCTGACTAATTCGCTGCTTTCAAATAAAACATAATTATTCAGCGATACATCACCGCCAAATCTCCGAAAACAACGCAATTTAATACATTTACAAATCATGTGTATCATAAAAATTAGAATAAAAAAATGTACCATGATACGTTTTTAACACAAAAATGTTAATTTTAAGACAATAATACCATGGTTGGTCGAATACTTTTAATTATTTACGACATTCATGCAAACATCGGTAAGCACTGTGTATACGACGCTGGCTTAGAATGAGAAGGTCGTAAATACTTCTTACCACCTGAAAAAAACGGATACATATTTGAAATCTGCACCACAAGGCGCTTCTAATGAGCCTAATTTCATGAACATCGGAACTTGTCATGTTGACCAAACTGTAGTTGAAACAACTTGTTTTACTATAAGTTATAAGTAATTTTCCGACAGTTTGTTCTTGTTTTCTCAACATATTGATTTTGTACTTACAACCTTCTTGTTCTAAGCCGGCTATATGCATTTTCATTTTTTATGTTCTTCAGTTAACATCATATTGACCATTGCAAGTTATGACTTCAGACAACTTGAAAGAACAACAACGTTAGAAATGAAGCCTTTATTTGCCAGTCAGCTTTCTGCTGAATATGGCCGGCATAAGTGAGCCTCCAACCGGATTTGAACCCGGGTCGACGGCAAAGGCGACAAGCGCGCTAACCACTGAGCTATGGAAGTCAACTTAATATATCACTTCACAATGCATAATAACTTGGCGCAAAATTGAAATGCGTTGCACTCTACAAAACTATATAGAAGCCTGCTGCTAAATGCAGTTTCACTATAATTTAAATCTACTTCGAATTTACGACGTCATCGTATTTAATAATATTACAGGCTTATATTTAATTAAGTCTCTATCGCTCTCTCTTAACCAATACTATCTCAGAAAATTTAATTTCAATCTTGCAGAAATCGTGCGTCGCGTGCTTGTTGTGTATCTGCAGAACAAATAGCTTCATTACAGTGCTACATGCTGGGACATAACTTTACCATTAGCCTTTATGTATCTAGAGTTGAAAATTGCCCAGCTGACAAGCCGCGTGTGCCGTTGAACACTCCCAACATAAAACTTAATGAAATTTGAACGATTTGACGATTTGAAGTTGGTAGCTTGTATAATTGAGAACCTGCAGTGATAAGTTAAAATTATAGCCACTACAAAGATTCCGGTCGTTTATTGATAAAATCCATTAACTAACTAGCCTAAACGTGCAGTGAAGCAGATAAACTGTTCGTTTTGTAAATTAAATTCGATTCAAATTTTCTTGATTATTGATATAAAAAGGCCATGGAGACCCTAGAATATTTTCCCAAATTGTATATTGGATTGCTATATTTCAAAGTCGACTTTGTGGTATTGGCAAATATGTTTTAATACTTACGATAAAAAAATTTTGGTGATGGTAAATTTTATTTTCCTCGTCAATAGGTGTGTCTGGGTCGAGGGCTTCTCAGTACACACGATACACAGTATTTACGATAAAATATCATAATCATGTTCCAGTCCGATGCAAGAAATAAAACTTGAAATTTTGATACTAGTTTCCAAAATCGTTACTCGTCGCCAATAATATAGTTGTTTAACAAACTCAGTACATGTGTGTAACGTTACTAAATTGTCCTTTTTGTGATGAATCGCATAATTTCATTTTTATGTTTATGGTTATAGATGGATTTCCAAATTAAGAACTTCTGATAAATGTTCAAAAATTAGGAATACATTATCGCAGTTGTCATGACATCAGAGTCATCGATCATACGAATATTTGCTTATTTGTCAAATTTTATGAATATTTATGATATGATATTATTTTATTTCCAAATTCATTATCATTATATTAGCTTAAATATTTTCAAATCTTTTTTCGCAGTATTTATTAACAAAAATAGTTTTGGTGGATTCTATTTAAACACAAGACATGTATAAGATTTGTAAGTTTGTACCAAAAATGTAATTTGTTCGTCACAAAGAGCTCGAGGCTTTAGCGAACAACCGGACATCAAATTGTTACTTTCGTTGACTTCAAGCTTGTCCCTGGCAAATGTTCTCATTCGATTTGTCAAGACTAAAACTCAAATATTCTCTTCTACTTAGTATAACAGACGTTTCTTTTACCCATATTGTTATGAGTGCGTCTATTTAAGTATAAATTTGCTTAAGTGTCCAGTAAGTAACCATAATGATGCAGAAACAATTATTATGTACAGGTAATGGAAGCACTACAGGCCCCGTATACATAAAGCTCCTAAGGGGAAAATATTCCTTAGGTTCACCAAGTAGATATCTGAAACATCATTTTAAAAAGGTTTCAGATACCTAAGGTGAAATCATATAAAACTAAGGAAATTCCTATAAAACCTTAGGTAAATATATCAACCTAAGGAATATATTCCCCTTATTTATTTATTATATTTATTTATTTATTATACCATATTTATATAGCCCTTTTTTATGGATACACACGTTCAAAAGTGCTGTATTATCATGACTAATACATGGTTAAAACAGTATATAATGTACATAAAATATAAAAGTAGGACCTACTAAACCCAGTAGGCGGGGGCTCTACTTAACCCAGTAGACGGGGCTCTACTTAACCCAGTAGACGGGGCTCTACTTAACCCAGTAGACGGGCTTCTACTTAACCCAGTAGACGGGGCCCAACTAAACCTAGTAGTAGGGATCTATTGGAGACAGTTGACGGAGCTCTACTTAACCCAGTAGGCGGGGCTCTACTTAACCCAGTAGACGGGGCCCTTAGAAGCTTTATGAATACGGGCCCAGCACTATTAGATTACCGACTGGTTACCATGATGGATACTGACGTCCACGTATAAGTACAAAGAATACTTAATATAAACAAACAACGTGAAATCAACCAAACAGCAGCTGATCATGTTGTCAAATTGATGGGACACAACTCTAGGAAATAACAGTTTGATAAGTGATACAAACGTTACCTCCCCTTAACATTCAACATTAAATGCTTCATATAAAATTGTAGTGTGTGACTATTTGACTGGCGCGCTGCCTACTATGTTACCGAGACACACGAGGAAAGATTAGAATACATATCCAAGTCTGAGATCGACTTTGTGTCATTAGATCAAGCAATACAGATAAGCAGGTGCCACTAACAAAACAACCCTGCAAGACGGTCATACTCGAATATAATTAGTTATATCGAATACTTATTTGCATTTTTCCTAAGCAACACCAATTATGTTTCATTTATGTGTTTAAAAAACAATTTGCAGACTGGGCATTTACTTATATTGACAAGGGATACTATATACTATTTTATTGAACATGTCCTGTATTTACCCCGTTAGATACTAAGGCACATTACTATTTTATTATGACGTTTTATAAATTTACACTGCCAGTTCATTCACCTCCGGAGCTCACTGGTTAGTTCGCTTGTCGTCTACTCAGGCCACATATTCAAGAACGGGTGGGGGCACTCATATCCCCACCATATGTCAGCCGATAACAGACTAGCAATTAAAAGATAGGCTCGTCATACATAACTCATGAACGATAAAATACATATGAGTACTTATTTGGTAAGACTAAATTTTATTTGGACCGATTGGTTTATTTTTAAAAAAGAAAAAGGAATTGCCCCTGGTGAGGATCGAACCCACGATAATCGGACCTATTGGTATATTAAAATAATGCTTGACACATCAAGAGTTGATTACACACATTAGTTATTGAAATAATTAAATGTGAATAAAAATAAAGAGTGTTAAAAAGACAAAAAATATCGTGCCCCAGGTGAGGATCGAACTCACGACCTTCAGATTACTCTATATTATGTGACTATGAGACTGACGCGCTGCCTACTGCGCTACCGAGGCACATGAGATTGTTCTCATTTGGTTTGAAGTTTGTTCAGGTTGTTACCTGTATTTACCTGTACACTAAGGCCAGACATATTATATACCTGTGTCATTGTCAGGTTCGTTACTTTTATTATATTGTTTGAAATATAGATAGTACTGTCGATTCAATAAGTAATACTACATGTAATTCGAGAGAATAAAATATAGAGAGGACTATCGTTAACTTAGGTACACACAGTTAATAAACCTAGATAAACATAGTCTACCTGACGGACGAGCTAATTTTTACCACCGTCATCAATTAACCTTGAACGGAATGTAGATACTCGATATCACATAATAAATCCAAATGACTTTTATTGTTTTTCCTCTCAACTGTTAGAAATAAAAATAAACATCGAGTCTTGTTTTATGTGAATAATTGCTAAATTTTCTACATATGTTTTGTTTATACTAAAGTTGTTTCCAACTTATAATATTAATCACTCTTGACACCTAATTCCTGATGTTATCCATCACCACGAGGGTCTGAGAGAAGAGAATCCAGTTATGCTGAGGGTCTAGCAAGGGAATTTCTGGTACCTTGTGTCATATTCAAATATACACGAACTTGAAGTATATCAAATTATAGAATATTTCTTGATATTTAAAAAATAATAAAAATATTACATAACAGCAATAAATAGAACTTCTATAAACTATGTAAAGCATTCGTACTGAATTTTATGCAGAAGCAAATTTCATTGTCGAAGAATAAACTATGTAAAGTATTCGTACTGAATTTTATGCAGAAGCAAATTTCATTGTTGAAGAATAAACTATGTAAAGCGTTCGTACTGAATTTTATGCAGAAGCAAATTTCATTGTTGAAGAATAAACTATGTAAAGCGTTCGTACTGAATTTTATGCAGAAGCAAATTTCATTGTTGAAGAATAAACTATGTAAAGCGTTCGTACTGAATTTTATACAGAAGCAAATGTCATTGTTAAAGAATAAACTATGTAAAGCGTTCGTACTGAATTTTATACAGAAGCAAATGTCATTGTTAAAGAATATCGTGGCTACGTATGCGGTAAGGATAACTATTTTGCTTGGCCTATGTATAATGTATACTTTTCTTGTATGAAACACGTGTTATACAACATTTTGACAACTTCGACATGTACATAAATTTACAATCGGTGTAGTATATCCATCAGATAAAACTGTAATTAGGTGTTTTATTTCGTTTTTGTACAATATTCACCTCTGATTTAATATTACAAGCGATGATTATTAACAGGCTTTACAACAGTATGTTCAAAGTAAGATTAGAAAGGTTATAAACATAAGCTTGTCCGTTAGGTAAACAATGCTTATCTAGGTTTACTGTGTGTTAACTTTAGACCGAGCTGTTCTATCGAATATGATAGTTAGCTCACAAGTGTTACTTATTTAATCGACAGTAGTATTTATAATAAGCCAAAAGTATGTTTGATTTTACTATTATCTTATCTAATTATCAAATACTTAATTCATAATTAAACTTATTGATACTGTCGTTATCATCTCAACATCTTGTTTATCACAGTGTGTATAAATGAGTAGATTTCCGGCAATCGCAATAAGGCATACATGCACATTGTACAAGTATAATTAAAGTATGACAATAAGTCATACAGTGATCAGAGTTAACATGGCTTTTGTTCTTTTACTTTCAATAAGTGATACAAATTGAATTTTATGGTATCCCAATAAGTTAAACATTTATTTGGTTTATACGCAGTGGTTTAATTATTTAAAACTTGATTTTATCTGACCACATTAAACAGGGACTTCAATAATACTTCGTTCAAGTTCAGTTAGTACCAGATTAATTTGCTGTACTAAATGAATATGTTAGTACTTGAGATTAAAATTAGGTCCATGGTCAATATTAATAAAATGCAATATATACGGGAAGTGTTGCCATTGTCAATATGTAAAGCCATGGACTGAGGAGCTTATAGGGCAGGAATCTGTGTCTAGACTATGATACAAAAATATACAGAACAAAAAATCGGTATTTTAAAAAATAAAAACTTACGAAATGATTAATTTAATAATACTTCATGATTTATTCTTAAAAAACCCACACAATTTGCATTTTGCCTATCAGACCCATTAGGGGTATAATAAAAGGTTATTCCTGATCAGCCTGATGGACAAAATGCATTGTGATTTTTAGATTAAATAATAATTGATATATTAAATTACTCATTTCATTAATTTTTATTTCTGTATAACGTTATTTATTTATACATGTCCGTTTGTCTGAAATAGTATCACCATAACTAACTTCACAATAACCCAGGTATACCATATATCTGACCTTAATGTACAGGTAAATACAGGTAACACGCCTGAACAAACTTCAAACCAGGTAACTTGGGTGTCATGTGCCTCGGTAGCGCAGTAGGCAGCGCGTCAGTCTCATAGTCACATATTATAGAGTAATCTGAAGGTCGTGAGTTCGATCCTCACCCGGGGCACGATATTTTTTCTCTCTTTTTTTCTAACAAATGTTATATAAGACAGTTACATAATAAAGAAATAATTTGACTGAAACATAAAAAAGCCAATTGAACTCTATCGGCTAATAAACAGAAATAAGAATGATGTTATCATGTATAGCTTGGCTATTTTGACCTGAGCCTGACCTTTACGCAAAAATATATTACAATGTTCTTGCTTTGAATATATCAATTTCCGCAAGCAAATCGTGCGATGTTGGTATTTCAAATTTGTGTTTGTATTACATCTCGAGCGTCTTCGTGATACTTCCCGATTATGAAAACATACCATCGGTGTTGCAAACATAGGCAATATACCGACTTTTAAATTATGCTAATCAAAAGGTCAGCTCATGTCAAATTGGTTAAGCTATACTAGTGTTTACTAAATAATGTGATGGTTTGCAATCAAATTCATCTGAGTTTACAGTAGTTAGTTATTTACATCATGTGTGGTTAACCAATGCTAATAATTATAGATGAACTTTTGTTTTAGACTTTGTGGGAAAAGGTAAGTAATCATTTGCAATAATTACAGTAAATTATTTAGCTAAGCATGCCTAATTTATATTCTAGTGTATACATGTATAGGAATAGTAAATTAGGAGTCCTTTGCTTTTTTGTAGAGCTTTGCATGCTTCGTCTATGTAGCGACGCACTACCAGCGAGCAATGCTCGCAAATAGCAAATAGGTTCTTCAAAATCACAATTTCGGGGTATTTTTGCAGCTTACAAAATTATTTCAAGGTTTATTTTCTTCTTTGAGCTGAACATTATAAGTCTCCATACGAACAATTAAAATACAGATTTGCCGATTCGGGAAAAAGCAAAAGTCAAATGAAAGCAGAATTCTTAGTTATTATCACTTTATGTGGCCTTTGTGCATTGCAATAGATGTTTAGTTATTTACCGGAGACATACGGAAATGGCCGATCTTTCACGAATGTCACTTTATGATCTCCGTATGAAACATCGAATGGGAAAAGAACATAATGCCCATTCGACATGTTTTTTCATGTTATTTCTCTTGTACATAAACGATTACAAATTACTCCACAAGGCCAAGCTAACTAAACTTAAGGTTACTATTTCCATCTGGTATTCAGAATGTCAGGATATTTGACTATTTGCATACTTTGCGAAAATTACAATGTTTAAAACAGAATACCTAAAAATATGCATTTGGTCTTTGTTAAACCAATGACCATTACCTATAGCTTGGCTATTTTGACCTGACCCTGACCTTTATGCAATAATATATGACAAGGTTCTTCCTGTGAATATGTCAATTTCCGCAAGCAAATCGTGCGCTATCGGTATTTCAAATTTGTGTTTGTATTACATCCCGAGCTTCTTCGTGATACTTCCCGATTATGAAAACATACAATCGGTGTTGTAAACGTAGGCAATATATCGACTGTTAAATTATGTTAATCAAATGGTCAGGGTCGTGTCAAATTGGCCAAGCTATATCTTTTGTCTTCTGTGTAATTTATTAGCCTCTCAAAAGCTGCCTCTTCTCATTGACACAAAGAACACCACATCAGAAAAAACCACGTATCGTCCTATGAGCCGGATTGGTCAAAGATCGGTTGACCACGCACAGCAAAATCTGTTCCGTCACTTTCCACATGGCTTATCGGTGAAGCAGTGATATTTAACCCGACATTTCTTATATACTTCAGTGGTTAGCGCCCTGGTCGTCTAATCTGGCGACGCGGGTTCAAATCCTGGTGAAGGCACTCATATAATTATAATGTATATAATATATATGCCTGTCATACATCTGAAGGAAGCTGACTGGCAAATAAAGGCTATGCCGGGAATGTTGTTTAAGAAACATAATTTCATGCTAAAAGCACTGAACTTCTCAATAGCCCATGCATAAAAAGTTTTGGCCTGCAATTTATAAGATATATCAAACTTCAAACCAGTTATTGTGTGTTATTCATGTGCCTCGGTAGCGCAGTAGGCAGCGCGTCAGTCTCATAGTCACATAATATAGAGTAATCTGAAGGTCGTGAGTTCGATCCTCACCCGGGGCACTTCTTTTTCATCATTTTTGCATTTAACTATTACGGCATGTACTGTACATTTATCGCAATTTGAAACATGAACGTTTGTCTTTTACAACTGGTTCTTATACTTAGTATGCATCAACTGTTTAATTTATAATTTAAGCAAAGGTGACTTTTCGGACAATATTCTATACTCTAAATTTATTATTCTAAAAACATGGATTTCAATTAAAACCAGACACTCATTACGCTCAACTACTCGTACTTAGCGCTGATATAGGATCTGACGACACTCCGTAATGAGCCATGTTGATGTGAACTTCACTTCATCAAATCAAATCGTTTCAACAACGTGACGTCATTGTGTGCCAGAGAGGTCATTTGAACGTGACCACTAACGGAGTGTTGTCAGATCTCTAACAGCGTAAAGTAACGTACATGTGCCAGATCAAAGTGCACTGAAAGGGGTTTAAAATGGTACTGGAATATATTCTCTGTCTGGTTTATGGCCATGACCATAAGTTGCTCTCGTATTTGTTGAGCACTGTTGTTAAGCTAATAATAAAACATGTACTTGTATTACCCTTTTAGAAGAGAAGGTTTGTACTACATAAAACCATCAATACATTTACGATTACCCGCGCTTTAGTTTTATTTTCCGAAGTGTTTTCGCCAATCAGTCGATTGGGTTAGACTCCAAATAAATAAATGTTGTGCTCCTGTTTTTTTGTTTTTTTTTTGTTTTTTTAAATATTCTAAATAGACTGATTTCGTGTTTCTATAGCACTCAACAACAACATGTATTGTTTTTAAATTGTATTACTAACGTTTCGGCATATTGCCTTCTTCAGATTCATAATGCCAATGTTCACAAAACAATGACTATGACGTCATGACGTTAACATTACATGACGTCAAACACTTTATTTTACCAAATATGTTGACATATAAACCCAACATTTCGTGTGTTACAATCGATACTTTCCAGTCTGTTACTATGGTTTAAAACAACACAACTGTTACCAAAAATCGGCTGGGTGGTACTCCATAGTTCCGGAGGTACTGGCTTGTTGCTGACTTGCCAATATACAACATTGTTTGGTCCAGATTGTTTCGCCCCAACCCAGTATTTGTCTGAAATATATAATCGTGTTGTTTATTTATGTCTCATTCAAGTACAATCATAAAGCAATACAACACTATTAAAAGCTATACCCTATGTTAGGTTTAGTTTAATAAAATAAAACATTGTCATGAGTTGTCCAGTTGCCAAGCATTAGTTACTTTTATCGCTGTCAAGGACATGCAAGATAATCGTTGGCAACTGGTTAATCCTTATTCAATTTTGAGTAGTATATTATGTAGATCTTGGTCATAGTTCGATTGATTAAAGTGAAAGAGTGCTTACTTATATTATAGTTATTCAGGAACCAATCAATGAAGAGTAATTTATTCACGGAATCTGGTTCGGCAAGTTCCGTATGTTGTCTCTGGCATTCTGCCTGAGCTTCTGACCAGCTACCTTCTTGAGTAAACACCTTGATACACAAACCCAGGCTGGGTATGTAAGTATACGCCTTGTTTGGACATCTTTCTAAAAATATAAATTACCGAGCTTTAACCGAAAGTACTCCTTTTACATACGGCTATTCCACCATCTCGCAAGGGTCGTATTTCAGAAAACAATTGATTGGAATGTTGAATCAGAAGTGGAATGTTTGGATTGAATCCTCATGACAGCCGTTCTTAGTACGACAGTGACAGATTTGATTTGTAACAACAAAAATATAATGTAACATCGGACAGGAAAGGCAGCACTCAACAGAAACAGCTGGGAACGAAAGGCATAAAGGAAACGCACAAAACACATGCCAAAACCAAATTCATTGTATATATAGCTCCCTAGCTTGATCTTTTTTTAATGCCTAACAGTAATGTCAAGAAATTGTGACTATACATGTTTATTTCATGTTTACCGGTGGTTTACGGCGGAATAACGGTGGATTATTCCCCGATAATTTCACAGTTCATAATTTCACAGTTCATAATTTCATGCAAACGGACTATTTAAAAAAAATTCCCCGACGCCAAAAATAAAATAATAAGCATTTTCACTTGCTCTCTTAATCTTTAACAAATAACCGAACATAAATTGTACATAAATGTAAAACAAATGGACTAAATTGAAGCCATTGCAGAAGAACTACGCCACTCGTGAAAATATTACATCAGCTGCTCACTCGGTGAATTATCAGCCGATCATACACGGTAAAATACAAATGTCCTCTATATAATATCAATGAAATACAACACGTGGATACTAAATTTGAAGTTTAAATTTCTGAAAGAAATAAAATAACATTCATACCTTCACATATGAAGTTATTATGTTTGTCACAATTATCATCATTGAGAGCAAAAGTTCCAACATTCGCCAAATTCACGCATTCCTCCTGGTTCTTGTAATTGTCGGGTTGTCCGGGAACCCACATATTGCTTCCACGTGGTAGGTGATGTCCATTGAACCAGTAAAATTCATCATCAGTGTGTCGGCGTGCCCCAACCCAATATCTCTTATCTTGATTGTTGGTATCTGTTTCAAAGCAAATGATGGATTTATGCTACTTGTCCGAATCGTCAAAACTAAAAGTTTTCCGCATATTTACTGCTGAAGTACTTGCCCAAATCAACGATAATTTGTGACGTCCCGGGCAACCAGACACTTGCTAATTTTACAGGCTGACTAACTATGTTTCATGATTGCGGAAGAAAGTATAACAAACAAAATTCAACGGAACCAGCAGACAGAATAGCACAAACATACACATACAAACAAGAAAGTAACATAACACAGTAAATCGAACAATGGCACGTATGAAAATGGATTCTGGCATGCCACTTTAGTCAGTCAAACTGATATCAGCAGTAATGTAAGAGTCAACATACACTGGCAAAGTCGCTAACAAGGACGAGCATACATCATTATTGCCAAATCTCAAAGTAACACCAACATAAATTACCAATGCATTAATATACCTCATTAAAATCCATGAGCAATCTGGACGTTTTGATTGGCCGAGAGAAGAACATGCTATATTCGATATTTCGAATGTTACCCTTGTAATGGTCGACGGAAGGGTGAAATTGAATATGAGACAAAATTATCTTCTATAGTTCTATGAGAAATTCAGTTTTGAGAATACGGGCCACGTGAGGCGGCTACTAGTAGTATAGCTTGCCCACATTGACATGAGCCTGACCTATTGATTACCATATTTTAACGGTCGATATATTGCCAACGTTTACATCATCGATTGTATATTTTCATAATTGGGGAGTATCACGAAGACACTCGATGTAGTAAAAACACAAATCTTAAATGCCGATAGTGCACGATTTGCTAGCGGAAATTGATATATTCAAAGCAAGAACATGTAATATATTCTTGCATAAAGGTCAGGCTCATGTCAAAATAACCAAGCTATACGTAAAGGTGTATCAGAGTGGAAGGTCAAACGGTTGTGATATGAAAGGTATACCTATAGCTCCAGAATGAATGAAGAAATCCTCTGTGTTTAAATCTTTTATCTGAAGTAAATCAGCATGCTCCCTCTGACAAACATTTCTGGCATCACTCATGGTAGCCGTGGTAGAACCATACACTGTGAATAAGAAATGTTTTGAAAAATACATGCTACGTATACGCCATAATCATTTCGTTGGCTTAGAATAAGAAGGTCGTATCATAAGTTCAAACTCGACATTTTAAGAAATCAAAACAAAACTTTTGAAAATATATCTTTACTTGTGGTAAAACGAGCTGATTCAACTGCAGTTTGGTCAACATGGCAAGTTCCGAGTTTCATTTAATTATACTAGACGATGAGTGATGCCGATTTTAAATATCTATTGCTTGACCAGTCGTATACGGTAATTGTTATTAAAAAGGAAATTTTATGTGATAGTAAATGAATATTTGTATTTCAAATTTCATTAGAAAAGTTGACAGAAAATGTTATGGACGTATGCTGTAGTCTTGGACATATGCAATGTAACGTCACTCCTTTGGTAGGCCTAACATAAAATGACCTAATTTAACATACCTTTATAGCATATACCGTTATTGTTTGCATACATATAATCATTGTTTCTGCAACCGGAAGTGACATCAGTGCTCATAAATGCAGCAGGATCTGAAATAAAATGGTACATGCAAACAAATAAGAGATAAGTCGGAAAACCATTTTATAACTTCACGATCCGCGACATTTTAAAAGTTTTGTTCACCCTTTTATGATTGATATTGTGTTTATTTTCTGCAAACAATACATTTTATTGAAAAAAAAATAAGCAAGAAGCTCAAATGCAATATAATTGGACAACAGTTTGCTGGAATTATTTTGTTCGAAGATGGTTTACAATCCTGCTTTTGATAAATGAGGACACTTTTGATTAGCTATCACGATTTCAAAGCGCTAAAGCCGAGAGAATCTTCTAGAAATCTTGCTGTTACCCCCGCCTAGGCGAAGGGAAAATGGTAAGAAAAGTAGAAAAAAATATACTCACCTTTCAAATTTATTTCACAAATAAAGTGGTAGGCATTGCTACAAACATCATCGTTCAACAGGAAAGTTTTGTTTATATATGATAAAGCCCCGCAGTTCTCGTCCACTGTCCGACCATTATTTGGCTCAGAGGGGTAGAAGTATTGCTTGTTTACCGGGGTATTGTCCACCCACATCCATTTTCCTTCATACTGGCGATCTGACGCTCCAACCCAGTACCTCTTGGTGTCCCAGGCATCTATAGTATACGTATTAAGTAACATAATTAATCACCATTTGATATCAACTTATTGGTCACATTTACCATCTGAGCATATTGACTTCCAGTGTATTCACAAAGCATATTAAGTGAAAACTTAAATCTTTTGACAGAAGTTAAAATATTGAGCTGCATGTATATATTTCCGAGGTACCGAATAGTATTTAGCCCATGTTTTCTTTATCTTTGCAATCTTGCTTTTTGACACCTTATTCCTGATGTCATCCATCGCCACGAGGGTATGAAAGAAGAAAACCCAATTTCCTTTTTATGATGAGCGTCTAGCAAGGGAATTCCTGGTATCATTTCTATTTCATCTTTGGTATGGCGATGTCTGGGATCGAACCCGGGACCTCTCGCACTCGGGGCGGACGCTCTATACCACTAGGCTATCAAGGAGTCGGTACCCGTATAGGTACCAAAAATGAATCAGCCGAGTATCCGCATATGTACAAAAATAAACAAGCAAATTTGTACTCGCATATGTATCAAAATAAATCAGCAAGGTACCCTTACGGAAATAGAAAGTTTACAGCAAACTTACCGCAAAGTTGCGGCAAATTTACCGCAAACTGATCAGTTCGCCGCAAAGTCAGAGTCATTGTTCGCAGGACTTCGCCGGTAGCGGTGAACTTCCGGCAAACTTCTGGCGAAGTTACCGCAAATTTGCCAGAATGAATGCCAGTTCACCAAAAGTTTGCCAGAAACTTTCTTTGATATGAATGTTCGCTAAAAGTATGCCAGAAGTTCACCGCAAACTTATATTCTGAAAAAAGTTTGCCGGAGGTTTACCGGAAACTTTAAATAGATACTACGTTATTGCCAGAAGTTCACCGCAAACTTATATTCTGAAAAAAGTTTGCCGGAGGTTTACCGGAAACTTTAAATAGATACTCACTGATTTTCAATAAGTAGGTCCATTCCATGTTCCGCGGTATTATTAATAAACAGACCACTAGAATGTTAACAATTGTGTCTCTGCAGAAGGTGATAACATTATACTAAACACTGCGATAAAGAAGTCTTTTCCATCATCCATATAAAAGGTCAAATTTTGAGAACATCTATCAAAATTTAAACCTTCGTTACTGTCGCCGACTCAAAATACGAAAATGAATGATGTTTCCTTCTAACAATCACTCGTTTGAAACGATATTTTTTGTTTTGACTTCAAGATCAACCCTCCCTTTCAATAATTCTTTAGCAAATATGATGTTCATTGCAAATTCTAGTGTCGAATTTTAACAAGTTCTATGTGTCGCCGGGATTTTTACATTTGAAAAAACCTTCGTTAGTACTCATTAATATAGCGTAGCAAACCAACAAATAATGTGTTAACGACCATCGAAACATCATTATGAACACCACCAAAGACTCTATACGGTAATAGGACCATGGGTACTGGCAAATTAAATTAGAATAGCGAACAACGTACATTGTCATTTATCTACTTTTACACAAAAGTAATAGAGTAAAACATTCGTGATCATATGATATACACATTGATCCTTAAATTAACTCATGCCAGGCTGTTTACACAAACAAATTTACCCTATTGGTGGAATACAGACCAAACTTATGTGCAACACTGTGTTATACGTTAAGCTGAGTACTGTTTTGTGCGGTATTTAAACCTTCGTGATTTAAACTTTCGTTACCCACATTTGAAATTTAAGCTAAAAAGGCAGCAGATTATAGTTATATCACTATTCAGTGGGGCTAATTGAAGTGTTAGCATACTAGAAGGCGAAATCATCGAGCTATGTCATAAAACATGGCCTATATTTCGTACTGAAATTGTGAGTATTTATACCTTTCTTATCAAAGAAATTTTTTGCCATTAAGATTGTCTGAAATGGTATCAAACTATGACAACGTTCGCGCAGTACTACGCTTTTCTAAGGTAAACATAGACATAAGGAGCGTTGTGTCCCCTTTTTGTTTAACTATTGACTTTAAATTAATGAAACTTTCGTTATCAAGTGATAACGAATGTTTTACCTCTATTTCTGGTGAAAAAATGGTATTGCATCGTGTATGTACACGCTTTACTCCATTGCATTAAAGCAGCTGTTACATAGGTATGAAATTGGTACAATAACAAAGTTCGCAGTGTGATCCGTTATGCTTCGTTAATGAGCAGGTCAATTTACGGTAAAATTTGTGATAGTTTTGTGTTCTGTAAGTGATTGTAAGACCAGTAAATCTAATACCCATATGCAACATCAACCTTGTTATTGCTATATCACAGACCTACACCATTTGTTAAATTTTATAGCGCATTGCAATCTGAAAAGTGTTACAATTCGGTTTATACTTACGACAACGAAGGTTTCATAATGATAACGAAGGTTTATTTTTCATATGGGTTATAATTAATATAATAAAAAGTAAAGTTGCCTTTCAAATTGTATAGTGTAAACGCCTGAAAGAGTAACACGATGCAAACTGCCCTTGTCGGTAGCGAGAAAGATTGCTTCGTTACTATGCATTTCCTCTGATCTGTCAGAAAGAGAGAAATTAAATAGAAACAAGCAACAAAGAAAAATGTTAAAATGACAGTTATGAATGCATCATCAAGTACAAGAAGAAAAGAACACCGGCTTGTTGGATTGCATGAACTATGCAGTTGTTTATCATGTTCCTGTCGTGTATGAAGATTTCTGGTTTAGTGACAAAATAGTTGATACAGACGATGAAGAGTGTGAAGAGACATTTATTGAAACTAAGAAGCAGTTTTTCCATTGACATAGAAATGAAGAGTTTGTCTGACGGAAGTTTTGTGAAATACCAATTAGGATAGATGCTCCACAGGCTACAGGGAAGTCAGAGTCATGGTTAACAAATAGTGAAAGAGAAAAATAGTGTATTTTGAGCATGTATTCAGTGTATACTGAACTGTAGTGACATCACCAAACCTTCGTTATCGACCACCATGTTTGTATTGACATTTTCTTTTTGCCATTTTGGTATTATGTTTTAGTTAAGTGGCCATATGTCACTTGTTCATTTCAACATGCATGTAAACGTACAAAAAACTTAGATACTTGCCGGTCTTCTAAAAAGATGTTAACCTATTATATTCTGATTCTTAGAAAACCTTCGTTACCACTATGCTGAAACATTCATTCTGGACGATATCAACATGTAGCACATCAAAAAATGATACAATAATTTCTTTTATAGTAAACTGAAATAAGAAACACCCTAAAAACGATTAATATGTTTAAATACCTTTGCCCTTTGGCTTGTACTGTTTGTTTTAAGTAAATGATGGCATTTCAGGTATGACTTTGAAACATATTTTCGTCAATTTTTTAATAATGCAGCACTAAATATTCATTATAAATGTTATGTTATACATTGATGTACTTGTATATTCTAGTTCTGAACATAAAACAGTTCTTTAGATTGAAATAGTATGCTTCTTTTGAATGTATATATGATAATACAAAACCTTCGTTGTCATTTGGTTGAGTGTTTTTGTTAAGGCATACATTAACTAAATTACAAGTCTATGGATTGAAAAATGGTTCATTTGATATCAATGTTTTCAATATCAAAGTTGAATTTCGATTGACGCACTATAACACCACCAAGCAGCTTCTAATTGAATTGAAGTTAAAGCATCAACATACTGAACGTATTTTGTTTATAATCAATATATTAATGCCAATATATTGGTGGACTCTATGTTAGTTAGTTTATCATTACATTCAGACCTTAACAAATTTGGTATTGCTAAACATAATTTTTCCGATTATACTAAGTTAAATATCATTTGCGACGTGTTAGTTCAAATAAGTATGTAAAATTCACCATCGAGGCTGTGGTAACGTAGGTTTTGTAAGTACTAGAATTAGTTTCTACCTACCTGTGTTTGCACGATCATTACACAAAAACTAAGAAAGTGTTGTATTCAAGATTTTCAGGCATGGTTACTGAATGATATATCAAACTTTTGAGGCAAACTGAAACTAAATCTGAAA